>CM035409.1:211446720-212046720 GCA_020310875.1 Ceratopteris richardii
TTGAACCAGAGACCTCGCCCGTGAAGTGAATAATCGCACCTACACCACTATTGTATTGAGTATCTCATTGAAGTGGAGCATTAATAGAATTTTTTTTTAGAGGCGACTCATCCTTCCCGAACGCAGCATACAACTCCCCGTCGTACTGCGCTCTCCAAGTGTCCCCTTGTTACATCTCTTTGCTGAGGGCAATGACAATACCTTTGCAAAAATATACTTTATTTGATCGATGGAAGGGAAAGAAAAGGAGGCGGCAAAAAAAACTTTTGGCTTAACCTAACCTCATACACTCTAGGATCTTTTTTTTTTTGAGCCTGTTCCCCTTATATTGTTTGCCCCCCCCCCCTACGTTGGCGTAGAACCGAGGCATCTCGGCACATGAAATTGAGGGCTACTTGGCTATTCCAAGTAGGGGCTGGCTGGGTCAAATACCACGAATTTCTGTTTTCTTTGGCATTTTTTTTCATGCTTGGGTCCGTCTTACTTTCCTCTTCTCAGGAGAGAAAAACTTGAATTTAGGAGATTTCTAACCCCTAGAACGAACCCTGCCCGCGCACATATGCATAGGGAAGTTTTATTGATTGCTGCTTCTATGGACCTCCAATAGAAACAGGAGAGGCTCGTTTAGTTTGATCCCTCCGGTACCCCGCATGAATATTGAGGGTAATCCCGCAGTTCCTGGTTCGTGAATATGCATCATCAGGTGCTCCGTTTCTCATGTCTGGCCCGATATTCATCAGTTTGTGCTCGAGAGATAGCCATCTATACACTGATAAGGAATGAATAGATTCCCGAGAAAAGAGGATCTTCCGGTGAGTACCGGTCCTCCCTGGATCGCCCGAATCCCACGAATGATTCGGAGGTTGAATCTTCATTAGATCTCACCTGAGCTGCCCCATCTATCTCTTCTTGTAATCCGATTCTGAGACCCAAGCCAGTCAAAAGAAACAAAATGGAAAGAGTACGCCATGCTAACGTCCCTTGGATGATACAAATCCTCGGGTCAGGCGACGATGATCACATTAGACTATCCATGTGTAGAAAAAGTTCACAGTCCAGGCGCAACGGCGCAATTATCAGGGGCGCGCTCTACCACTGAGCTAATAGCCCATTACGCAGGTCTTCTCTCCCTTGGTTAACCGGCCAGGAGGGGAGACCTGCATGCAATGAAGCGGGGGAACCAACCCCCTATTTGATTCTTCTGATTCTCGCACCTTTCTTTTTGGTCGATTGCTCAAAAAAAAAAGAAAGAAGGAAAATCCTACTAGAATTGGTTTCAGCTTGTTCCGACCTAGGGAAATGAGCTCATGAACTGGGTCTTGCTTCTCCGCAGAAATGGTATTTCATTTGTTGAATGAATAGACTTCATCGCTTTAGATTTTGAAATGGACAAGACCAAAGTGCCAAAGAAGCAGTGACTCCCCCTGAAAAGGAGGTGATCCAGCCGCACCTTCCGGTACGGCTACCTTGTTACGACTTCACTCCAGTCACTAGCCCTGCCTTAGGCATCTCTCCCCTTGCGGTTAAGCCAACGACTTCGGGCATGGCCAGCTCCCATAGTGTGACGGGCGGTGTGTACAAGGCCCGGGAACGGATTCACCGCCGTGTGGCTTACATTGGGAAAGGAATGAGAACTAATAGAGTTGATTCGAGATTATATGCATTAGTCTCAAAAAGGTTAACGCAGCCATTATCTGTGATAACTATCCATTACCCATTACGAATCATCTCTTGGGGAGAGTGGCAGGCAAGGAGTCTATAGCCTCCTTGATGGATTTTCTAGTTACAACCAAGTAGCAATAGCTCTTGCAGATCAACAAAAAACAGCATTTGCTATAGAATGGGGTGTATATGTTTTTAGGGTTATGCCATTTGGCCTAACTAATGCTCTAGCCACCTTCTAGAGATTAATGTGTCACATATTTAAGGAATTCCTTAGGAAAAGAATGGAAGTATACGTGGATGATTTATGCACCTATTCTTCCCAAAGAATGGATCACATACCTAATCTGAGGAAAATTTTTTAGAATTGCAGACAATACAGAGTTTGCTTGAATCCAGAAAAAATGTGTCTTCATGGTAAGAAAAAGAAAAAATTTTGGACATATAGTATCTAAAAATGGAATCTCCACTGATGAAGACAAAATTAAGGTAATTTTGGAACTACCTAGACTAAAGAATGCAAAAGAAGTGCAGGCATTTATGGGTCATTGTGGATATTATCGTAGATTTATCCACATGTATGCCATAACTGCAAGACCTCTGTATGGATTACTAACTTAGTTCAATTGGATGGAAGATTGTGAGAAAGCCTTTAATAAACTCAAAAACAGACTGAGTTCAGCTCTAATTCTAAAAGTGCCAAATTGGAACAAGCAATTCCATATTCATGTGAAATTTGCCATTGGATGCATCTTAGCACAGCCTACGGACAAAGGAAAGCTCGATCATCCTATAGCCTATGTAAGTAGGTAACTTAATCAAGATGAGCATAATTATACCACCACTAAACGAGAAGGATTAGGTGTGGTCTACATCGTAAAGAAATTCAGACACTACTTATTGGCAAACAAATTCAAGTTCTTTATTGATCACCAAGCTCTTTTATACTTGGTCAATAAACCGTGTAACATTGGAAGACCTGTGAGATGGTTTTTACTCTAAATTGTTGGAGATAGACGTCTGCGGAAGCACGCGAACAGCACAAGGAAGAAGAAGAATCTTGGAGCACAACACACAATACTGAATGTATTACTAGAGAATGTACAAAGATAAGTAGCCCGTTAGGGCAGTAGGCATATATACAAGCCGGGGGAAAAAAACCTCCTAAAGAGGGAAAAAAGTGCCCCGACGGTCCTAGTGTGTTCACACACATCACTACCTAAATATATCAACAAATCCCTCCTGGGAGTGATGTGGTGAACAAGGAGTTGACACTCATGTATAAGTAAGTGCCAAGCTATGTGGAAATCACTCCACAAAAGGAAGTAAGCCCAAAGCTTTGCGGAAAGCTTCAAACTTCTCCCTAGGCAGAGCCTTCGTGAAAAGGTCTGCCATGTTCTCCTGCGTGGGCACATATGCCAAGCTGATCTCCCCAGCAGAGAACCTCTCCCTGACATAGTGATAATGCACCTCAATGTGCTTAGTGCGAGCATGGAACATAGGGTTCCTCGCAATTGGTAAGACAAAGAATGTGTCTTCATGGTAAGACAAAGAAAAAATTTTGGACATATAGTATCTAAAAATGGAATCTCCACTGATGAAGACAAAATTAAGGTAATTTTGGAACTACCTAGACTAAAGAATGCAAAATAGGTGCAGGCATTTATGGGTCATTGTGGATATTATCGTAGATTTATCCACATGTATGCCATAACTGCAAGACCTTTGTATGAATTACTAACTTAGTTCAATTGGATGGAAGATTGCGAGAAAGTCTTTAACAAACTCAAAAATAGACTGAGTTTAGCTCTAATTCTAAAAGTGCCAAATTGGAACAGCAATTCCATATTCATGTGGATGCTTCCAAATTTGCCATTGGATGCATCTTAGCATAGCCTGCGGACAAAGGAAAGCTCGATCATCCTATAGCCTATGTAAGTAGGTGACTTAATCAAGACGAGCATAATTATACCACCACTGAACGAGAAGGATTAGGTGTGTTCTACATCGTAAAGAAATTCAGACACTACTTATTGGCAAACAAATTCAAGTTCTTTATTGATCACCAAGCTCTTTTATACTTGGTCAATAAACCCTGTAACATTGGAAGACTTGTGAGATGGTTTTTACTCTAAATTGTTGGAGATAGATGTCTGCGGAAGCACGCGAACAACACAAGGAAGAAGAAGAAGCTTGGAGCACAACACACAATATTGAATGTATTACTAGAGAATGTACAAAGATAATTAGCCCATTAGGGCAATAGGCGTATATACAAGCCGGGGGGAAAAAACCTCCTAAAGAGGGAAAAAAGTGCCCCGGCGGTCCTAGTGTGTTCACACACATCACTACCTAAATATATCAACAAATCCCCCCTGGGAGTGATGTGGTGAACAAGGAGCTAGCACTCATGTATAAGGAAGTGCCAAGCTATGTGGAAATCACTCCACAAAAGGAAGTAAGCCGAAAGCTTCAAACTTCTCCCTAGGCAGAGCCTTCGTGAAAAGGTCTGCAATGTTCTCCTACGTGGGCACATATGCCAAGCTGATCTCCCCAGCAGAGAACCTCTCCCTGACATAGTGATAATGCACCTCAATGTGCTTAGTGCGAGCATGGAACACAGGGTTCCTCGCAACTGCCAATGCGCTCTGACTGTCAGTGAAGATGGTGGTGGCAGAAGACTGGCCAACACCCAAATCAGCCATAAGGAGTCTGAGCCACACACACTCAATAGTCACTGTGAAAGTTGCCCTATACTCAGCCTCACAACTGGAAGTGGCCACAGTAGGCTGCTTCTTGCTCAACCAAGATATACATGAGCTACCAAGCATGAAGCAAAAACCACTGGTGGACACACGAGTGTCATAGCAATCAGCCCAATCTAAGTCAGAAAAAGCATGCAAATCTGGTGTTAGTGATCCCCCCTTGGGATAAAACAACCCAAGTAGCCGAGTATCACTCAAGTAGCGAAAGATGCGCTTAACCGCCTTCCAATGCGTGGCTCCTGGGCAATGCATAAACCTGCTCATCTGTGAGACAACAAACTGAATATCTGGCCGAGTAATGCATAAGTAAATCAAGCATCCAACAGCCCGTTGACAGAGAACAGCATCAAATGCATCTCCAACATCATGAAGACTCAATCGTAAACCTGTCTCCATAGGAGTGGCAATAGGCTTACAGTCTTCAAGGCCAAAATGTTGCAATAATGTATCAATATATTTCGTTTGGCACAAAGCCATTCCACCATCAACTTGCATAAACTGAATGCCCAAATAGTGATGCAAATGCCCCAAATCAGACACCTCAAATAAGGCATGCAGATCAGCGTTGAAATCAGCAATATGCTTCTCAATAGGACCAGTGAGCAGCATGTCGTCAACATAGACAACAATGATAAAAAGCACATCATTAGCACGCTTAACATATAAGGTGCTTTCAGTTGGACTGTTCTCAAAACCATGTGCAACCAAATAGGCATGTATCTTCTCATACCAAGAACGTGGTTGTTAGAAGATGTATTTTTGAAAGCCTTTTTTGAAGGAAAATAATTGTAAAATGACAAAAACTTGTAAAAATATTTATGCAACTGTTGTAAAAATAGGGAAGAGTCTTCCTTATGTAGGATAGAATCTTATGTAATTTTTCTAGAATACTCCTAGATAGCATATTTTTAGAATAATAGAGGAAAGGACCAAAATTCAAGTGTGAAAAGGGACACTTGAAAATGTATATAAGATAATTTCCTCTATTATGAGGAGTTGGTTAATCATTTGTTTACATGCTATCCAAGTGAATAGAGAAGGAGTTTTCTGTTGAAAATCGTGTTTTCTCCTCTTTGTGTGGTTTCTTTGATTTGTGAGTCTAATTCTTGTGTATCTATGGAGATTTGTGAGCTTCTATTGTGTAAATCTTTTGAATGTGTATGAAGAGAGCTGAATACTGATGTGTTGAGTGATAAGTTGATGAAGAAAGGTGCTGGAGATGAAAATCGTCTGTTTTCACAGAATCGTGATTGCCGCGTCTATATGGTGCAGTTGATATTTTTTGATTTTGACTTCATAATTGTGTTCTGCTGATAAAATAGCATGTATTAGACACCAAGATTGTGGAAAATGGTGGAGATTTGCTCAAGATAATCCAAACCCTAGAAATTCCTCTTCATTTTCACCATTCTCAGAAATCCAACCATTATTCTCTTATTTCTTGGATTCTATCATCTTGAAGGAGTTGTGGTCTCATGAATACTTCCAGGATTGACAAAATAAAGATGTATTGTTGATTCTTTATGCTAAATGATTGGAGAGGACAACTCCAAAGATCAATAACAAACATTTTTTGGTGCCGTTGCCGGGGAGTATTTCAAAAGCTTCATTGAAGTTGGACCTTGCTGGATCTTCTATTGATGATGGTAACAAACACATGAAAAAGGTAACACTCTTTAATCAAGAAATGTGAACATGAAAAGGTAGATGTCTTTGTTTGTCTTTTGGGAAAAGAAAGCAATAGATCATCTTTTAGAGTTGGAAGTGCTAAAATTTTTGTAAATTGATAGTTGCTCATTCCATTTTTTGAAGTAAAAGTGCAGGTGTGTGAAAAATTTGAATCAAGAAAGCTGAAGATGAGGTAACATGTGTCTATCCTTGCATTTTTAGAGTTCTTTTTTGACTAAGTACTAGGCAATAGTGTTGATCTTGGGAAGATAACATGGTTGCACTAAGGAAAAGTCAGGTAAAGTAGCTAGATGCAAGTAGAAAAGATTCATTTGTTAACCAAATCAAAGCATCAATCTTGAGAAACAGAGCTGATCTGCATTTTCAAAAGAAATGTGTGTTTGAGTTTATCTTTGCAAAAATTGATACTTGCATTTCATAGCACATTTTCTTTGAAAAGTTTTTCTCATGAACTATTGTGATAGCTAAGCCATAAGAGATCATAACCAATCAAGGAACATAGGATCAGTAGATCACCAAACAACAAACCTTAAGTGAAGTGTTTACCTTTATTTAGGGCAAAATACTAAAAAAAAATTCATAAAATTCATAAAAAAAAATCAAACAAATTTCTTTTCTTCTTAGGAAGTCGGACTGAAGCCTCGTGGATAAGAGTAATAGGGACCAAGTAAAAGAAAAGCAAAAAATTTGTCAAAAAATTAGCAGATTTGAAAAACACGATTTTCTGTACAACATCGCGATTTTCTGAATAATGTTGTGACTATGAGGTAAAATTGCAGGTGATTGTGGAATTGGAGTTGGTAAAGGGTACTGAAGGGGAACAAGAGAGAAGAATACTCAAATTTACATAAAATCAGAAGTATAGAAAAAACACGATTTTCTGCACAAAATCGCGATTTTCTGAGTAAGGTTGTGATTTTGATGCAAAAGTACAGGAGTCTGGTGAATGGCAATGGGTAGAGGGTATTGAAAGAGAACAAGAGAAAAGAATACTCAAATTTGCACAAGATAAGAAGTACAGAAAAAACACGATTTTCTGTAAGGGAAATTTTCTGGAATTTTTAGCATATTTGGGTTTTTTGAGAAAGATAATTGCAAGAGATGTCATCAAGATTGGGTAAGTAAAGTTGGACAAATGAAAAAGTGAAGAAAAGTGGAAATCATACAAAATCGCGATTCTGTAGTCACTATAAAAACCTGGAATTGAAAGAAAAATTCATTTGAGTGAGTGTGAGAGAGAGAGAGAGCAACGAAAAAATCGCGATCTTCTGCAAATTCAGGATTTGAAGAGTTTTAGAGTCAAGCAAGCAAGGTAAGTGGCTTCTATATCATTTCAATTACATGCCTTTAAATTTCCATGATCATTAAGCACAGAAAAGTAGGAAATAATCAAAATCACGAAATCGCGATTTTCTGAGTTTTTTATTTTTCAGTAAGAAAATAGTATTTTTTAGTTAAGTTTTTTCATTGCATGTTAAAAACTTGATAGGGCGATTCTATTAGAAGAAAGAAAAATTTGAAAATCAATACTTTAAAAACTTCAAAAAAGTGTTCAGAATCGCGATTCTATAGTCAGACACAAAATCGCGATTCTCTGAACTAGGGACAAAATCGCGATTCCCAGAACACGATTTTCATAAGAAAATCGTGTTATTTACGATTGTGAGCAATCACGATTGTCTGGGAACAAAATCGTGAAAAACGCGATTTTGAGCACAAAATCGTGAAAAACACGATTTTGAGCACAAAATCATGAAAAACGCGTGTCTGGGAACAGAATCGTGAAAAACGCGATTTTGAGCACAGAATCGTGAAAAACGCGATTTTGAGCACAGAATCGTGAAAAACACGATTTTGAGCACAGAATCGTGAAAAACACGATTTTGAGCACAGAATCGTGAAAAACACGATTTTGAGCACAGAATCGTGAAAAACACGATTTTGAGCACAAGATCGTGAAAAACACGATTTTGAGCACAGAATCGTGAAAAATGCGATTTTGAGCACAGAATCGTGAAAAACACTAATTTCAACACAGAATCGTGAAAAACACGATTTTGAGCACAAAATCGTGAAAAACACGATTTTGAGCAGAGAATCGTGAAAAAAAATAAGTTGAACACAAAATCGTGAAAAACACGATTTTGAGTTGAAAATCGTGAAAAACACGATTTTAGTCATAAAATCATGAAAAAACACTAGCTTAGTTAGAAAATCGTGAGAAACACGATTTTGAGCACAAAATCGTGAAAAACACGATTCTGACCACAGAATCGTGAAAATTAGGTGAATGATCCTCAGGTCTGGGAACAAACTAAATTCACATACTAAGCAAGACCTAGGTAGGAAGGAAATAGAGTCAGGAGTAGGGGAAGTGCAAAAAAGAAATTTAGGGCAAGGAAACAACATGTAAAATTTAAATGAAACAAATGAGCCCATTGAAACTGGGGATTATAGAAATATCCTCAAATACATGTATACAAATAGGTTTGGCACCTATGTATATCAGGATGAAATGCATAAGTTTTTCATTAGATTGAGAAACTTGGAAGTTCCCCTAAACATAACACCAGTAGCTCAGTTCAAAGATGGTAGGTATGAGGATAGGCAAGGGTGTGTGTACATCTTCTCCCAAGACCCAGAAAATACAAATGACTCAGGACAATGTGCTGACAAAGGACATTGGGAACATAACATAGGACATCATTGGCAACCTCAGGGTAGAATGCTTAGACCGTATCAAGTAGCCAAATGTATGAAAAATCAATATGAAGGGTATTCTGATCCTCATGCTCATGCTGCAGAGTTTAGACAATTAATTAGAGCTGAGGAGGTGGAAGATTACAAAGTTCAATTTGAAGCATTTGGTCTAACCCTAACAGGACCAACATTATCTTGGTTCATCCCTTTGAGAAAAGAAATGTACCTAGATATTGAATCCTTCCTAGAAGCCTTTATTGGGGAATTCTCAAAGACCGGAATAAAACAT
This sequence comes from Ceratopteris richardii, assembly GCA_020310875.1. Classification (NCBI taxonomy): domain Eukaryota; kingdom Viridiplantae; phylum Streptophyta; class Polypodiopsida; order Polypodiales; family Pteridaceae; genus Ceratopteris; species Ceratopteris richardii. The sequence continues at coordinate 211,455,826 of CM035409.1, forward strand.
AGCACAGCCACTCTGATACACAGTTTTAAACAACAAAAAGATGAAAATGTCAGAGAGGCAGCCAGGAGATTTAAGCAATATATTGACAGATGTCCTAGAGAAGAAGTACCTTCCATGGCTAGACAAGTATCCCTATTCATAGAAGGGTTAAGAAGTGCTCAATTAAGAACCCTAGTGTACTACAGGAGATGCCCTGACCTAGGAGCTTGTGTAAAAGAAGCAATAGATTTGGAAGATAACAGAGGCCAAGATTTGTTGGCATTTGATCAACCCAGATCAAATGAAGATAAAATTCCTCCAGCAGAAGAATTGGCTCAGGCCATTGCTAAAGCCCTAGAAGTAAGCACTAAAACCAATTTGATAAACTCCAGGATAAACACAAATAAAAAATGCTACAATTGTGGAGAAAGTCATCTGGTACAACATTGCCCATATCAAAAACCTCCACATTTGCAAGATAGAAAAACACTCAAATATTGTACACTAGAGAGGAAATGGACAAATCATACCAGGGAGGAATGCTTCTATAATAAACAACCCATAAAGGAGAGAGACTATGGGAGCCAAAGAGAATCAGTGTATATTGAGCAACCAAGACCTGTGCTTGGGCAACAACCTCCTATACCAACAAATGTGGTACCAATCAAATACACACCAATAGAGGAGGGAAACTTAAGAACAAAGTCACCTTACAAGGAGGATTACCAATGGAATGAAGCATATCAAGAAGAATGGGAAGGTTATGAATCAAGAGAACCAGAATTACAAGCCCTAGACTTGGGAAATGGAAGAATTGAGATGGACACTGCCACTTTCATGTATATAACCAATAATTATATGTCCAATCAAAAACCTCAATTCAAAGGGGGGACCAAAGATAACTTGTTATAGGTGTGGGGGAGATCATTTCATTAGAGATTGTCCACAACCTCCTACATTAAGAATAGAAGGAGCATATTGCAAGGATTGTGGCAGGGAGCATTTGATAAATGATTGCCCAAAAAATCCTCAAAAACAACAAAACACACCTAATAACATACCACTAAAAGCAGTCAGTATCATGGAAGAGGAAGAATTGAGTGACATTGACCAAGTAGATGTAAATGCTATAACAAGGTCACAAACAAAACAACAAAGAACAACTAAGGAACAAAATGAAGGTTCAATCTCAAAGGTAAAGAAAAATAGACAAAAAGGGAAATGGGAGAGGAAACAAAAAATGAGTAAAAATATTGAAGAAGAAAATAGGGAACAATCAAACAGTACTTCTCCTCAAAAGACACAAACCCAGTTGGAAATAGGAAATTCACAAAGTCTAGACACTCTAATAAAAGCATACAAAGGAAGAGTTCAAGAGGGACCAAGCCCTGCTGATCATACAATGGCTTATCCTATGCCAGACCTAGAACATGAAAGAATGCAGAAGTGTAAACAAATCATACGGGAAGTGCAACTCAAAATGGGGGAAGAAGACAATTCTCAAAAAACAGTTGAGGAATCTGAGACAACAAAAACAAGAGGAAATAGTATCAGGGAAGAAAACCCCCAAGTAACACTCCAGGTGAATATAGATAAACGATGCACAATTCTTTATCATACCACATGGGAAGATTTAATGAAACAAAATCCTCACCTACAGAACCAAGTGAAAAAATGGGAGACAACACCAGACAATCTTCACCCACAACTACAGGAAATGGAGGAGTTGTGGTATATTCCCATTGATAAGATAGCAGGATATTGTGAAGGGGAAGAGGGAAATTCAACCCTAAAAATACAATTTGGCAAAAACCAGGCCAAAGCTATTTTGGATAGTGGATCAGGAGTGGCCATCATGACTAAACAAACTTGGGAGAAATGGGGAAAAAATGAATTATTACCCACAAAAATGAGATTGCAACTTGCAGATGGACACATAGAAAAACCCCTAGGAATATGGGGAAAAGTGATTGTGGACATATGCGGAATAGAGATAGAACATACCTTTGCTATAGTTGAATTCCCACAATCCACTTCATATGAAATTATCCTAGGAAGACCATTCATGAGAAAAATGCAAATTGTGCAAGATTGGGGTAATGATTGTTTATACCTGCAGAGCAAAGGAAGAATAACCAAAGTAAATCTAAGAAATGGGCACTACTGTGACATATCTCCTCAAGAATGGTATAAAATCCATCAGAATCAAGAGTTGAGTGAGGAATCAGAAATAGAAGACCAGGATGAGACTGAATCATCAGTATGGAAGTGCAATATGATAAGAAATCTTACCAGTAGGAAAAGGAGATTAAGAAGAGAGGATTGTGTGGAAGGAAGGAAGTTACAAGATGAAAATTATGTACCACAACAATTCAAGGATGATGAATTTGAGCCCTATGGGTGGAATCAAATCTTGGCTACCATGGATCTAGCCAGTGATGAATATGTAGGAGTGGAATTTCAAAATGAAGAAGGATATGATGTTTTTCACATTGGAATACAAATGATAAAGGTGTCCAGAACAGAAGAGGACATAGAAGAAGACATGATATTGGAAAAAGGGAAGACACAATTTTTGGAGGAAGTAAGAGCTGAAGATGCTATTAAGGATAAAATCTCAGGCAAGTACAAGAAAAATAAACACAAAGAAATAGAAGAAAATCAGGAGAATGAGAAGAAGACAAGGGAAATGAACAAAGATCAACACTTTGATGTACCAGAAAACTTCAAGACTTATGAAGTAGAAAACAGACTACTTCTCAAGAGGAAACCAAAGAGGGAAAAGAAGAAAGGAGAGGCTTATGATAATGAGGAAGAAACCAAAAAGATCATGATCACTCAGGAGGAGGGAGAAGAAACACACATTGTAGTGGCTGATGACATGACCACTCAAGAAGAGGAGGCACTAAGAAACTTAGCAAGAAACTATAGGGATGTGTTTGCTTATAGCTGTAAGGATTTTAAAGGTATTGATCCTAAAATCTATGAGCATAAGATTCCTATTACACCTGAAGCAAAACCTAGTAAACAAAGACATTACACATTCAATGATAAATACTCTGCTAAAATAAAGGAGGAAATTGACAAGCTACTGGCTGCCAATTTCATTTAAGAAATTGAGTATACAGAATGGATATCTCCTATAGTTGTGGTAACCAAAAAGAATGGGAAACTTAGGGTATGCATTAACTTGAAGAAGGTAAATGCAGCAACTATAAGGGATAACTATCCACTGCCTATAACAGATCATCTTCTAGAAAGAGTTGCAGGGTGTTGGAGGATAAACACTCCTATGTGCACAACAAAAGCAAATGAACCCTCCTAGGATCCTGAAATTTTTTAGACATAGGCTCTGTATTTTCTGAGTTTCTCTGAGTATATGCAGAGATTGAAAATGAAATTTTGCAAGCATAAACTAGACTTTAAGAGCTTTCAAATGAGAGTAAAATCACTCCATTTGGATACTGAATGATGCCTCAACCAGCTGCAACAAAACAGATAACTTGATCTCTTCACAGAGTATGAGCTAACTAGACAGACACTATTCTGGACATTTCTCTGCACATGTGCAGGAACGGAACCTGAGACTTATACCAGACAAAGTAGAACTTATAAGCTTTCCAACAAGACAAAAATCATTGCAAATGGATTCCGGATGAAGGAGAAACAACAATTACAAGACCGGGGGGTCTGCCAAAAACATCTAGATAGATAGAGTGTGTAAAAGTGAAATTTCTGCAAAATATGCAGAGAACAGCTAGTAGGGGGTGTGCTTAAGCAAGGGGGCAGCTTGGGCACGTATTTCCACGACTCTAAGTCATAATACAACTCATTAGAGGTTTTAAAGACCACATACTAACCTCTTTAACCAATCAAAAGCATATACATGTCAAAAGTGAGGTCCAATCACATCAAGAGGTGAGCTAAATCTTCTCTAATCAACTTCTTTCCATTATGGGCATAATTGGATACCTCCAAATCATTGAAATCAGCCTCCTTTGATTGTGGATGATGTGGAAGGTTCAATTTGGGGCATGTTCCCACACTCTTGAGCTTGAAAAACTTTCAACACTCCCCCTCAAGCTCAAGTCTTTTCCTTTCGTTGGTTCAGCCTATGTCTCTTATGTTGATAGCTTCCTTGAATCCTCCAGGCTTTTTATCATGTCTGCAACCTGCATTTTAGTGTTCACATACCTTATATCTAGCTCTTTTGCCATCACCTTTTCTCTAACGAAGTGGTAATGAACCTCTATGTGCTTGCTCCTTGCATGAAACATGGGATTGTTAGCTAGATAGATGCTTGAAATGTTGTCTCCATAAAGAGGAAACTCCTCCACTTCTACTTCCAAGTCCTTAAGTAGCTTCTTAAGCCATAATAGCTCACATGTAGCCAATGCTAAACCTCTATACTCAGCCTCTGTGGATGAAAGAGCAACCGTGGGTTGCTTCTTAGAGCTCCAAGAGATCACTTTTGTACCTATCATGAAAACATAACCCGATTTACTCCTTCGATCATCCTTGCTACCTGCCCAATCAGCATCACTATATCCTTTGACACTTAGATCAGCATCATATGAGTAAAATAGACCTTGGTTGATAGTGTTCTTGATGTAACGAAGCACCTTTCTTGCCGCCATAAGATGATCATGAGTAGGTGCATGCAAAAATTGAGAGAGAACACCTACTACATATGCAAGATCAGGTCTAGTGAATGTAGCATAAATTAATGAACCAATTATGCTTCTATATAGTGTAATATCTTGTATAGCCTCTCCTTGACCTGCAACCAACTTTGTATTGGGCTCATGGGCTGTGAAAGTGGCTTACAACCACTCATACCAAACCTGTATAGCACATGTACATAGCATATACAACCAAAGACTCTAAGATGTGAAATGCAAGGTTTTCTTCCACTCCATGCTTCCTTAGGGGTTAGATGATGTATACCTGATGTAGGACATCTATTCATGATGTATGTGGCTGTATATGTAGCCTCTCCCCAATAACAATGCGGCATATTCATTTCGTTGAGCATACACCTTGCTACCTCTGCTATGTGTCTGTTCTTTCTCTCTGCTACCCCATTTTGTTGAGGGGTATACCTGTATGTAAATTGTCTTTTGATGCCATTGACCTGCAAAAATTCAGAAAATTCATGGGAGAAATACTCTCCCCCTCCATCGGATCTCAAAGTTTTGATAAACTTGCCAGATTCCTTCTCCACCTGTGCTTTGAATTTCTTGAAGTAGTGGAACACATCTGATTTGTTTCTAATGCAATACAACCACACTTTCCTTGAAAAGTCATCAATGAAGGTTACAAAATACCTATTTCCAGCAAGGGATGCTTCTCTTGTTGGACCCCAAACATCCGTGTGAATGAGGTCTAAAACATTTGCACTTACATAGGTACTCTTCTTGAAGGGCAGCCTTGATTGTTTTCCTTGTTGGCAAGCTACACAAATTTCATGCAACATTTTAGATGTAAAATTTGGTAGGCCTCTTACCAAGCTCCTCCTTTGCATGTCCTTGAGCTTTTGTAGGTTGATGTGACCTATTCGTTTATGCCATAGATCCAAATCTGCTATCCTCTTGTCTCCATATGTGACATACATTGAATGGTGTGGCTGATTTATGTCCATTGTGAACATTCTCCCTTGCTTTTTTCCTTTTGCTATGAGCTTGAAACTTGCCCTTGGATCCTCAACAAAACATCCTCTTTCATTGAACCTAACTTGATAGCCTTTTTCTACCATTTGGCCTACCGAAATCAAGTTTTTGGTAATAGTAGGGAGATGTAATACCTCTGATAAGCACTTTTCTCTTTGATTTCCTTCCAAACTGATATCTCCCACATGTTGAATGATATGCTCTGAGTTATTACCTGTTTCCACATGCCCTTGATGCTTTGGGACTTGCAAATTACTAATAAACTCCTTTCGACATGACATATGATTGCTACATCCACTGTCTACATACCATACATCTTCACTAGCTTGAGTTGTATCTTCACCATACCTCATGGCAAGTAAATAATCATTCCCTTGGTTGGATGATGTGTTTGCATAATTACCTTGCCCTCTATAATTGTTGTTGTTGTTGCTTTTATTCCCTTGTCTTTGAGCTCCATGATAGCATTCATTTGCAAAATGACAGGGCTTACCACATACAAAGCATCCATTTGAAGTGGCTTGTCCTCTTCCACCAAATCTTGCACCTCTTCCTCTATTTGTGGCTCTTCCACCTCTTTGACCTGCATTTTCTTGTTGTCCTTGACCTTCTTGGTTGCTTTGATATCTTCCTCTTCCTCTTGAAGCACCTCGGTTGTGTCTTCCTCTTCCTCTACCTGCATACAACAATTGCCCTTGGCTATCCTTGGCGTTATGACCACCAAGGTTCATCTCCTCTGTCACCATGAGAGTGATTAGTTGATCAAAATCAGGAAGAGAGTCCCTTACATACACTGAAGTTGTGAAAGCCCTCCATTTTTCATCATCCCTAAGTCCATTTAGGGTGTGGGCGACAAGATCGTCATCATCTAGGGCACAACCGATTGACCCTAGTGCATCTGCAAGCTCTTTAACCTTTAATATGTAATCATTAGCACCTTGAGACGGGATTTTCCTAAGATTATTTAGCTCATTCTTGAGCTGAATTTTTCTAGCTTTTGTGGAGGTTGAATACAATCTCTCCAAGCACTCCCACACCTTCTTCGATGTATCCAAATCTTGAATATGCCCTACCATAGAGTTGCTAATATGCTGAGATAAAATGAAAATGACCCTTTTGTCCCTTTCATCCCACTCTCTTATTGCTCTTCTCTGGTCATTGGTTGGATTTACCTCATCTATGTAGGGTTTTGGCTCTCCACCACTCACAAGTCCCCACAAACCTTTCCCCATCAAAAAATTGCTTATTCTAAATCGCCACGGTTGGTAGTTTCCTTTTTCGAGCTTCTCAATCTGAGCATTGAGATCAGCCATGGTGCCTCCTAACTCTTTTGAACCTCCCCCTTGATGCAATGAAGTTGAAAAGGATGTCTTTTACCTCAAAAAATAGAGCTACTCCTCTTGATGAAGCTTCATCTTTGATTTGATGATGTATTTGCTTCCCCTTGTTGTTGACGTGCCCGTTCTTTGCTTCCTTCCTTCAAACTTTGATGAAGTCTTTACTTCACTTCAGTAGCTCCTTCTTCTCTCTTTTATACTCCACTTATAGCTCTGATACCACTGTTGGAGGATAAACACTCCTATGTGCACAACAAAAGCAAATGAACCCTTCTAGGATCCTGAAATTTTTCAGACATAGGCTCTGTATTTTCTGAGTTTCTTTGAGTATATGCAGAGATTGAAAATGACATTTTGCAGGCATAAACTAGACTTTAAGAGCTTTCAAATGAGAGTAAAATCACTCCATTTGGATACTGGATGATGCCTCAACCAGCTGCAACAAAACAGATAACTTGATCTCTTCACAGAGTATGAGCTAACTAGACAGACACTATTCTGGACATTTCTCTGCACATGTGCAGGCACTGAACCTGAGACTTATACCAGACAAAGTAGAACTTATAAGCTTTCCAACAAGACAAAAATCATTGCAAATGAATTCCGGATGAAGGAGAAACAACAATTACAAGACCGGGGGGTCTGCCAAAAACATCTAGATAGATAGAGTGTGTAAAAGTGAAATTTCTGCAAAATATGCAGAGAACAGCTAGTAGGGGGTGTGCTTAAGCAAGGGGGCAGCTTGGGCACGTATTTCCACGACTCTAAGTCATAATACAACTCATTAGAGGTTTTAAAGACCACATACTAACCTCTTTAACCAATCAAAAGCATATACGTGTCAAAAGTGAGGTCCAATCACATCAAGAGGTGAGCTAAATCTTCTCTAATCAACTTATTTCCATTATGGGCATAATTGGATGCCTCCAACTCGTGGAAATCAGCCTCCTTTGATTGTGGATGATGTGGAAGGTTCAATTTGGGGCATGTTCCCACACTCTTGAGCTTGAAAAACTTTCAACACAGGGAAGGAGGTCTATAGTTTTTGAGATGGTTTTTCAGGATACAACCAGGTTCCCATAGCATTGGAAGACCAACATAAAACTGCCTTCTCCACAGAATGGGGAATTTATGCTTTTAGGGTTATACCCTTTGGGTTAACCAATGCTCCAACAACTTTTCAGAGGTTGATGTGTCATATCTTCAAAGAGTTCCTGAGAAAGGTAATGGAAATCTATGTAGATGATCGTTGTACTTTTTCATTGAAAAGACAAGATCACTTGCAGGATTTACAAAATATATTCAGGAAATGCAGAACCTACAGAGTATGTTTAAATCCAGAAAAATGTGTATTCTTTGTAAGACAAGGAAGAATGCTGGGTCATATAGTCTCTAAAAGTGGAATTTCAACTGATGAGAAGAAAATAAAGGCCATAATAGAGCTTCCAAGACCAACAAGTGTAAAGGAACTTCAAACTTTCATGGGACATTGTGGGTACTATAGGAAATTTGTGCACAAATTTGCTGACGTAGCCAAACCCTTATATGCCCTAATTACAAAGTTTGAGTGGACTAAGGAGTGTGACCAAGCCTTTGAAACTCTAAAAACTTGTTTGGTAACAGCCCCAATTCTGAAAACACCTCAATGGGATAAAATTTTTCATGTCCATGTGGATGCTTCAAATTATGCTTTGGGATGTGTGTTAGCACAACCAATAGAAGGAAGCAAGTTAGATTTTCCAGTGGCCTATGCTAGTAGACAATTGAATCTAGCAGAGAAGAATTACACAACCACTGAAAGAGAGGGATTGGGCATGGTATTTGCTGTAAAAAAATACAGACATTACCTTCTGGCCAACAAGTTTAAGTTCTTTGTAGACCATCAAGCTTTGTTATATTTGGTAAATAAACCTTGTCACACAGGGAGAATAGTCAGATGGTTTCTTTTGCTAATGGAATTTGAGTTTGAAGTGGTGGTCAGACAAGGAAAAACACACTTGAGAGCAGATCATTTATCTCGAATTCAGTCTAAAGAACCCAGTTCACCTTTAGATGACAATCTGCCAGACACTTATCTGTTTAAGGTAGAGAGTGTTCCTGAGTGGGCCATGACTTTAGTGCCATTATTAACCATGGGACCTTGCAGAACAATTGGGAACAATGCACACTTAGTGTTACAAAGCAGAAACTTTATGTTACTAGCTAGGCATTTGTACCATCTCAACCACACAGGCATATTGGAATATTGCACTCCTGAGGAGGAGCAACAAGAATATCTGAGGAGAGCTCATCATTGGAACCCTTGCACTCATGCTTCTAGGGTAGTCACCCTAAGTAATCTCAATAGGATGGGGGTACATTGGCCTAATAAAATTCAAGATGTAACAAAGTACATTGCTAATTGCAGAAATTGCCACATATTGCAAGATTCAGAATTCATAACTCTATATTGGTTCCAGAAAAATCCAGAGTGGAGTGAAAATATCATTGAGGAATTGAGAAGGAAAAAGAAAGGAAAACAAGTGACAACTGGTACACATTCAAAAAATTTACAAGAAATTTCTGAAGAATATCAATTGATAGGAGAACAGTTGTATAAGAGGGGAATGGATGGATACTTAAGAATTTGTGTTCCTGAGAATAAATATCTGGAAATGTTGGAAATGGCACACTCTGGAGTGGCTGGAGGAAACTTCTCAAGTGACAGAACTGCTAAACTCATTTTATATTCCGGGTTTTGGTGGCCAACACTATTTCCTGATGCAAGAACCTATGTAAAAAGATGTGATGTCTATCAAAGGGTGAGTCAACCAAATACAAGAAATGATATGCCATTAGTTCCATTAATTTCAGCCAGAGCCTTTAGTAATTGGGGGATGGATTTCATTGGACCTATACATCCTCCAGCAAAGCAAACCCATGCTGAATACATCATAGTGGCTACAGACTACCTGACAAAGTGGGCTGAGGCCAAAGCCACAAGAAAAAATGATGCTCATACTACTGCCAGATTCCTATATGAAAACATTATCACCAGATTTGGACTTCCAATTGAACTAGTAAGTGATAGGGGGACCCATTTTGTAAACCAAATCATAGAAAACATCACTGAATATTTCCTGATCAGTCATAGAAAGTCAACCCCATATCACCCACAAGCCAATGGGTTAGCAGAAAGTACCAATAAAGTGCTTTGTACTGTGCTATCAAAGCTAGTAAACACAAACAGGAATGATTGGGATCTACAACTTAATCATGTCCTATGGGCTTATAGAGTGGCTTATAAAACTGCAATAGGAAACACACCATTCAATCTAGTATATGGACAATATGCAGTTTTACCTATGGAATTCCTCATTCCAACATCGAAAGTAGGAAGTCACTACAATTGGATTGGACATGAACTATCAGAGAGAGTAATGGAATTGGAAAAGTTGGGAGCATCTAGACTCCAAGCCATTATGAGTTTATATGTGGACAAGAAAAGGCAAAAAGCTTATCATGATGTTCACATAAAAGAGAAAGATATACAGGTAGGAGATCTAGTGTTGGCTTACACAGTCAGAGAACATCAGAAAAAGTTCCAGAAAAAAGGACATGGACCATATATTATACACCAGATAAGTAATAGTGGAGCCATTCAACTAGCTAATATAGACGGAGAAATCATGCCAAACTTCATAAGTGGATGTAGAGTTAAGAGGTATGATTGCCCATTAACTGTTGAGGAATGGAGGAGGTTGCAACAAGCTCAAAACAAGAAAAGAGAAGAGGAAGACATTAGAAAAGAAGCTCAAGAGGAAGCTATGGAAAGGATAAGAAAAATCAAAGAGCTTAGGGAAGTCTGTCTGTGTGAAACTCCTCTCAAACCAAAGGAACATGTCCCTGTGATGATAATGGATTTTCAAAATGAAAACATTAGGGTTTTTATAGATTCTGGAGCACAAGTAAATCTGATTAGTTCAGCTTTGGTCAGTAAATTCAACATAAAAAGAACTAAAAGTAGAACCCTAATCAAAACTTTGGAGGGTCAAATAGTACAGAGCATGTCTTCACTGTCTATTGAAGTAAAGTTCAATGAGGAATATATGAAAATAGACTGTGAAGAATGGCCAGATCATTTGATGGCTGAAAAAGTGATTTTAGGTCAACCATGGCTCCAACAAGGTAAGGTGATCTTGGATTTTGAAAAAATGAAGCTTAAATTGAACATAAATGACAAAAGGTTTTTAACATTTTTATTGAGTAATGAAAAATAGGAAATTCAATCAGATGTGCATGATATACACTTGGAAGGATTCACTTTTGCATTTTAAGATACACAGACGTTACCAATACAAATGTTGAATGATCAAGCTTCATGTAATCAAAATCAGCAAAAGATTGGAAGAACAAAGAAGGGTGGAGAGATAGGAAAAAGATGGCAATCATGGTATTGTCCAAAGAATCAAAGCATCAAAACAAGAAGCACATGGAATCAAAGTCTACAAGAGGTCTGCTCATCAAAAAAGATATCAAGGACAAAATGGATATGGAGACCAAAAACTCCTACAAAATGCTTATTCAAAGGGAATGGTTGTTTGCCTGGAACCAGAACAATTGGAGTCAGGAAATATTGGGTTAAAAAATCAGAGTTGTTCCAGTGGAAAAAAGATCATCCAGATTTGATCTGTATCTAAAAAAATCATAACATGTTGAAAAATTATGAAAAAAATATATATTTGACCTGATTTTCTTTTCTAAAAAAGAGAATTAGGAGGGGAAGAAAAGAAATAGAAAAAATTATTATTATTGAAAAACAAAAGCAATCATTGTTGAAAAGAAAGAGAAAGAAAAGTTGAGAAAAAATTGTTTTATTTTCCCTTATTTTTTACAAAAAATTATATAAGCACAAAGCAAGATCTAGGTAGAAGAGTAGGAGAGATCTATTTATTTTTTTAAATTAATTTTTGTTTCTATCATTGATAAATGTTTTGTTTTTCTCCAAAAGAGTGGTTAGGAAAAGAGACTGCACTAGACATCTTGCTACACCTGTAATAATGATCACTTTTTGAGTCCTTTCTGAGGAAATAGAATTTATTTTGTATTTTATTTCCATTCTTATGTCATGACATCTCAAGATAAATATTACTCTTTGATTTCTTGTGACTTATGTGGGTAGAGTTTTTCTTTGTGCATATTATTTTCCTCAGAATGGTGAATACAAAGGAGTTGTCAATTCATGACTTTAAGGCAGAATCAGTCACTCTATCAAGAGGCCATTGGTTTCTAGACAGTGAAGCTGTGGAAGAACAGGTGGACCTGGAGTCAGATGAAGAGCCAGAAATTCCAGAGGCGGAGAAGGTGGTGAAGGAACTCAAGGAGACCCTAAGCATAATTGGTCAGCACATATTCACAGTGGGAGTAGGAGGATATAAATATACAATGTTGTGTCAAGAGTTCTACAGGTTCCAGAGAGTTGCTGTCAACATGAAAAGATGGAAGGCAGTAGGATTGCACAAAATATTGGAGGAGCCTATCTTTTTCATTGATTTCGAGAGAGTAGCACAAGTAATGAGCAGTCTGATGGAAATAGGAAGAGGGAATGATGCCTATTTCAGGTGCAAGGTCAAGAACAAGGATAATCAGGAGGTGGGAATCACTATCAAAGCAGAACATATCAAAGCAGCATTACAATTCTACCCAATGGGAACCAAGCTTGATCCAAGCTTTGTAAAAAAGAATAAGGAAACTTATACATGGTATGCAAAATTCATTGACTTTAAAGGAAGAGAGAATGAAGAATATGCCACAAGGATGTTCTTACAGTACTTTTGCTTTCCAAAACTACCAAGGTATACCATGCCACATAAGTCAGTGACACTATTGATGTTCAACAACAAGGATAGAACCAAACCCTTTGGAGTAATGGATGTCACACCATACATCCATGAACAGCTGAAAGAAGCAGCAAAACACTGGGAATAGAAGAAGTTCATGAATGGAGCCCATTTTTTAACAAGGATCATTTATCATATCCTAGGGATGGAAGATCAATTGAAATTGGCTCTAGAGGCACAGTATTTTAGAAGCCTAATGTCTGGAATCAAGAGTCCTCCAAGGAAGATGGCTGAGAGGGAAATAGAAGGACAAATCCGCATGAGGGGAACAGGAATGAAGAGAAAGATGATATCTGAGGAAGTGATTCCTGTAAAGAAAAGGAGGTTGGACCCAAGGAAGCTTGAACTAGAGATGGAGGAAGCTACAAAAGAAGAACACGAAGAGGCACAGAAGCAGGTTCAATCCTCTAGTGAACCTCATCCACCCCAAACAAGCAAAGAACAATTGTAAACTTATTTAACCCAAGGAAATAACAAAAGAGCTATGTATGAGGCACAATATCAGAAGATGCTGGAAGATTACTCATGCAAGGCTACAGATTGGGTTCAAGAGGAGGTGGAGCATTATGAAGCACTCCATGATCAAATGATGACAGCTGAAACAGAAGAGGTGTTTGTTAGAAAGGAAGTCGAGTTGTTAGCCTACTTCAAGGAATTGCAAGGACCTCCAGAGACCAGAACCACTGTTGTGGTGAAAAAGAAGGTTCCAAAGAAACCAGTGCAAAAGAAGAAGTTGACCAAGAAGGGGAAGGGCAAATCAGTAGTTGAAACTGTTATCACCAAATAAAGGGAGGAAGTAATAATGGAAGAAACACAGAAGCCATCCACTGTGGAAGAAGCATCAAGACCCACAGAACCAGAAAGAGGAGGACCTTCACATTTTTCCTCTGATTCTGAAAGTGATATTGAGAGCTTTTTACTAAAGAGTTTAAATTTGTCAATACCAAATACTCCTAATGTAATTACACAGGCCTCTGAGAAACAGAGAACACCTAAAGAATTGAAGATGAAGTCTCAGGAGAAGCAGATTCAGGAACAAGCAGGAAAACAGCTCAGTATTGAAGATGAAAGGAGGTTGATGAAGGGAAAAGCAGCTATGATAGAACAGGAAAGTGAAATAAGAGAAGAAGTCAGTTGTGGACTAATGCATACTGGGATGAAATCCATATGGACAAAACCCTCACAAACCTACTTCAAACTAGATGAAAGCATAGAAGAAATAGCCAAAAAGGCACAGATAAGCAGTTCAGTCATAAATAAAAAAGGTACAGATCAAGATCCAATTAAGGAAGAAGAGGGAATAGTAGTGAAAGGCAAAATTCAAGAAGTCACAGGAGGAGTAGTGGAAAAGGAGATCATCCAGAGTATAAAAGATGTACTGCATGATTTGAAGAACAATGAAGAATTTACATCCAATGAGGATCAAGAACAAGAGGGAGCAATGGATCTCATGGACATTGATGAGCAGGAAGAGGAACACAAAGAAGAAAGAAGTAATGAGGAGGAGTAGTGGAAAAGGAGATCATCCAGAGTATAAAAGATGTACTGCATGATTTGAAGAACAATGAAGAATTTACATCCAATTAGGATCAAGAACAAGAGGGAGCAATGGATCTCATGGACATTGATGAGCAGGAAGAGGAACACAAAGAAGAAAGAAGTAATGATCAGGTCAAAAATTTTGAAGTGACTGAATCAGTTCTAGCCCAGGAAAAGGAAGGACAAGAAGAACAAACAGGTGAATGTCAGGGAAACTCTGTTGAGGAAGTTGACCATGCTCTGTTTCAGGAAACTCTAAGGAAGGAAAAGGAGATACAAATAAAGGAAGGACACCTCTCTGAAGAGAAGCAACAGGTGATGGAGAAGGAAAAGGTACAGGAAATAAAGCTGACTTCAGATGTTGTAGAGCAAAAGAATTCGGGTGCTCAAGAAGACATGGCAAATTCAGAAACACTGGAAACTCATCCAAGCAATGAAGAAAACAAGGCTAAGATTATAGAATATGAAGAAGAAGAGGAAGAGGAGAGTGAATGCAAAGAGGAAAAACAACTAGAAACTAAACAAATGGAAATGGAAGGGGGATTGGAAAGAATACCAAAGAATATAAGATCAACATGTCAGATCATTATGAATAACATTGAACAGTTCAGACCTTCAAGCCAGAACATGATTATCTCAGGGATGGTAGTAGAGTCCGAATTTGAGAAAGGCAGTATGATTATTAAAGAGCACAAAAGGGAGAAGGAGCAAATGTCAGAACAACTGAGGAAGGTGCAAGAGAAAAATGAGGAATTTACAAACAAAATAATTGCTTTGGAAGAGTTAGAAGTGCAGAAGCAAAATAAGATTCAATATATAGAAGAAAAGAGTGTCAAATTGACAGAGCAGAATACTAAATTGGAAAAGGAGTTGAGAAAGATTGAAGGAAGATATAGAACCCTGCAAACCTCTAATCAGATTTTGACTAAAGCAAATGAAGAAATCAACAAGCTACTATTGGAGGAAGGTCAGTTGAAGGAGGAAAGTCAGACAACTCAGATGATAGAGGAAGAAAAGGAAGGATTACACAAAGAGATTCAGAGATTACAAAGAGAATTGAAAGAAGCCAAGGAATTAGAAAAGCAGGCTAGTATACATGCTGCTACATCAATGAGAGGATATAACAAGTTACACATGGATATGGAAAAAGAAAGAAGTGATTGGCAGACAAGGAGAGAAAAGGAACAGAATGAATGCCCAGAAACTGCATAACTTCTTTCGGTGTCTTTGGGACCGGTGCCTCTAAGACGGTTGCTACCTTATCCGGGTCTACCTGTATTCCTTGTTTGGAGATAATATGACCGAGCAACTTCCCACAGGAGACCACAAAAACTGATTTGGTAGGATTTAAACATAATCGATACTCTCGACATTTTTCAAAGCAGCACCGTAAATGATCAGGTGCGCCGAAGTGTCACCAAATAATGAAAAATCATCCAAATAAACTTGCATAAACGTTGTCAGGTAAGGTGAGAACACTTCCTGCATACATCTTTAGAATGTACTCGGGGCATTTTGTAAACCGACCCACATTACGGTGTAGGCATAGACACCCCAGTTGGTGATGAATGTTGTCTTCGGTATATCCTGTTTCGCCATCCTCACTTGATTATATCCACTGTAGCCATCCAGGAAGGAATACATTTCGTGACCTGCTACCCTATCGAGCATTGTATCCAGGAAAGGAAGAGGGAACGGATCCGGTACGGTGGCTGCGTTAAGCTTCTGGTAGTCGACACAAATGCGTAACTGCTTATTTTTCTTCGGCACTATCACTATTGGTTAGATCCACTCCGCATGCTCAATTGGCACAATAAATCCCACCTTCAATAACTGATCAAGTTCGGCCTTAACCTGCGCCGCATAATTAGGATTCATCCTGTAACTAGGTTGTTTGATGGGTTTCGCATCCGGTTTTAGTACCACTCTATGTTGATAAATCTGTGGGTCAAGGCCCTTCTTGTCTCTGTAGTCCCAAGCAAAAACATCTGAGAATTCACACAGGAGTTGTACCAAATCATCTTGGAATTTGTTTGCTAATCCTGCCTTAATTTTAACTGGTCTCGGGTTGACCGTGTCACCCAAGTTGTATGTTACCAATTGATCCTCTGGTACATAAAACTGTCGAGGCTTGGCCAAGTCATCAGCTGGCTGCAATAGTTGTTGTAAGGTCGCTTCATCCATAGTTATGTCATCATCTGCTTCTGCTTCTCCGGTCATTGGTACGATTGTACAAGTTGCCAGACTCCACTTATCTGCTATCGCTTGTAAGTCTACAGTACCGAATGGGATAAGGTCCTTATTGGTCTTGAGGAAAGCCTCCTCCTCATCATCAGATAGTCCATCCAACATATGGACTGGCTCTGCTACGTATGGGCATGCATGTAGATCACAAGGTCGCATAGCATCCAATGTAACGACATATTTTTGGTGATTGTTCTTAAAAATTAACTCTTGAGCTGACCAATCCTACATGACTTTGGCTTGCTTAAGCCATGGTCGACCGAAATGTAAATTGTAGTCGAGGCTCGATTCAGGTAACTCTAGGACTACAAAGATCATTTTAAATATAGTTCCCTGCAAGGTAATAGGAATATTACGCACTAGTCCTACTGGATGGACTCTAGATTGGTCCGCCATTTGCACAAAGAACTGCACTGGTTCAATTTGGGTCCAACCCAATTTCTTACGGACTGCGGCTGTTGCAATATTCACACCCGACCCGCCATCAATTAAAACTTGTGTGATCTTCTGGTTTTTATACCAAACGGTGATCAAGGGTACTAAATGATCCACCATAGGATCCATCTCTAGTTGTATGGTTGCAGTTGTCGGAGTACATGAAGGCCCGGGGTTGACCTGCTGTTGGAATTGTTGTCTTACACCCGAAACTAGGGCGAGCAACTGTCCCAGAGGGAGTGTGATTGAAACCTTAGATATAATGTCCCAGACCTGGTCTGTTTGTGCTTTGGTCATTACCGACTCTGGTTGTGCTTCTGATATTGCCAGAGCGGAATTCTGTGCATGCGGTCTTGCATTTGGCAGAGGAGGCTGAGTTCCCGGAACTGGGTTAGGGAACACCGTCGACTCCTTAGTTGTACATTGAGTGGCCTTTGCAAACATCCGCTGTTGCTCACGAATTTCGGGCTCGAAAACCTCAACTGCTGGTTGCAACTATTTTCCTGATCTTGTCTGTACTATAGTTGCTTGTGAGTCGACTGGGGAAATATAAACCATATTTGTCATCGGATTTTGTATTTCCTTCTTTCTTTTGTCGTACTCTGCGGCTTCTTTACAAAATCTACGAATATGGCCAACCTCGTTGCAAAAATGACATCGAGGGGGTGGGAGAGAGGTACCTTCCGCCGATGTACCCGCCTGCCATCGATGTTGATTGAAATTGTTAGTTTGCGGTCCTCGATAATTCCTATATCCCTGCTGCTGATTGGTTCGCAACTGTGGCGGTACATAATGGGTTGCTGGCTGACTCGATTCCTGTATTATGGCATTTACTGTCGCTCTACCTTGCACCTTTGCATTATATGCGCAAGTTTCTGTTGAGTGCACTGTCGTGTTACAGATGGCACAATACATTTGGTTGAGAGCACATGTAGAACTGGTGTGACCGGGATTCTTACACTTAGTACAATACACTTGTTTGGACGGATCCTCGGTTACGTTCTTACTTGCCTTCAACCATTCCAAATCCTCCGTAAACCCTCCAACTTTGTGCTCCAATTGTAAGGCCATTGCAATGACAGCGTCCAATGTTATTCTGCCACACAACGAATGATCATAATCTGTTTTTACTATGGATTCAATCCATTAATGAACGATTGTGTTATGACATCATCTGGCAAGTTGGCATGCGCTGGTGCCAGCTGTCGCAAATGAGTTCTGAACAATGTCGCATACTCCTAAACACTCTGGTGTGGTTTCTGTCGATTGTTTTGCAAATAGTCAAAAATTTCTACAGGGTTCTTCTTCAAACGAAACCTCTGCAGGAACGCGTCCTTCACATCGTCATAATTACCGAAATGATTAATATCATATGCTGTCCTGTCAGCCACTTTGCTGCTTCATTAACTAGTGTGGCCTGAAACACGATGGCCTTGTACGCCGGATCTGGTGGGTGGTTCAACACTGCATAACTGATTTCGAATGTGCGAACATGTGCATCAGGGTCATCCCCCGAAAATCCATCGAATTTCGTATAGGTCACTCCGGTTGGGTCCGGTCGATGTGGAACGATTGGTTGTGGTTGTTGTTGTTGTTGCTGCTGAAATTGTGGGTGCGGATGTGGCGGTATTTGTTGTTGTTGCTGTGAGCCACTCATGGTGCTATTGTTGGTATCGGGGTCATCCCCTGAAAATCCACCAAATTTCGTATAGGTCACTCCGGTTGGGACTAGTCAATGTGGAACGATTGGTTGTGGTTGCTGTTGTTGTTGCTGCTGAAATTGTGGTTGCGGCTCTGGCGGTATTTGTTGTTGTTGCTGTGAGCCACTCATAGTGCTATTGTTGGTAGTGTTGTTGTTACCTAAATTTTGAGGGGGTGTCTCTTGGCCTTCCGAATCTTCATGGTCAGCCTGCTCACCTTCCGGTCCAAAAATGTCATCGAACCGTTTGCTCAACTCCAAATCCAGCAACCTTTCCTCAGCTTTGGTGTCAAAATTAGGTAGACTTGCACCGAAAAGGGGTGGACGCAATAAGTGTCCACCAGGCAGCACCACAGTGTCACCGAAAAACTTCAAATTGCCATCGACTGATGCTGAACTTCCACCGGAACTCACCGAAGTCTCACCAGACCAAGTTACCCTATCACCGGACACGTTCTCACTTGGTACCACGAACCTGTCACCAAAATTGGCCGGATTCGGACCAGATAGTGTAGAACTGACTCTGCACTACGTCTCTGTACACCCGAACGTCACCGTGCCTTCTCCAAAAAGTACCGGACTCACACCGGAATTAACCGGAATCTCGTCATGTGTTACCGAACTAGTATCGAAATCACTACTAACTGGCTCCGATCCTTATTAAGGTTATCGTAGCATTACTTTTTTAATGTTAAGTACTGTAACTCAATAGACAGAATACAATACTCAAGATTTTTTGCAACTCTGCAACACAGAATTCCAGGGCGATCGCCCAGACAGACAGTCTGGTGATCCCCTTTTTTTTTCTCACCAAACATCGTGCTTGCCTTTTCATTAATGAAAGAAAGTTACAACTCTTCGTCATGCCTTTCCAGTGCGTGCGAGTATATAAAAAATAAAATTACAATCCAATCTGGCAGCCTACCTAATGATTAAGGCATTTGACTTCTAATCAAGGGATTGTGGGTTCGAGTCCCACCGGGCACGCCAATGTTAAAAGTGCTTGCCGTTAAGCCACTTTTAATCTCATTTCCCTTCTCACTTTTAATCTCCAGCACGATCGCCCAGACAGACAGTATGGCGATCCCCTTTTTTTTTCTCGCCGAATGCCGTGCTTGCCGTTTCATTAATCAAAGAAAGTTACAACTCTTCGTCACGTCTTTCTAGTGCATGCGAGTATATAAAAAATAAAATTACAATCCAATCCGGCAGCCTAACAAACTTGTAAGAGCACTTTTGAGTAATCTAAAGAACTCCATTGTCTCTCTCCTTGTTCTCGCCTTGTGTGCGCGTGTGTGTGTGTATGTGTGTGCATGTTTGTGTGCTTCTCACTCACACACTTGTGCCATCATTTGTTTGAGGTCTTCATACCATCCTCATGTCTTCCCGGATTGACATTAAAGGAGGTGCTACTCATCACTGAGCTACACTTAAGGCTTTACATTCAAATAATGGGGGTGAGTATACCTCACATGAATTCAGCCTTTTCTATCAGTCTAGAGGTATTTGTAGAGAGTTTACTAATCCTTATACCCTAGTATAGAATGGTGTAGCTGAGAGGATGAATAGAACTATTCAAGATAGAGTAGTCTCTATGTTACATCATGCAAACCTCTCACAAGGCTTTTGGGCAGAAGCAGTATTGACTGCAGTTCATGTGATTAACCTTTCACCTAGTACCGCTAAAGGTCTGAAAGTGTCACAAGAGTTGTGGACAGGGAAGCCACCATATTATGATCATCTTCGAGTTTTTGGGTGTGAAGCATATGTATATATACCTAAGAATCTTAGACAAAAGTTGGACCATAAGTCAAACAAATGCATTTTTCTTGGATATGGTCGAGAAGGACAATTTGGATATCGCTTATGGGATCCTAAAACACGGACATTGATGAGAAGTAGTGATGTCATTTTCAATGAGTCTAAGATGCATAAAAAACCCATTAAGTGTGAAGAGATGGATAGGTATGTGTTGAAGATGAAGAGGTGTTGCAAAATCTTTGCTCTACACCATCCAAATGAACTCCAGGAGTAGATGGTGGGCCCTTTTAGCTTGCCAATGGATGTATTAGACACCCTATGTACCTTGGAAGATCACTCTCAAAAAGATAGATCAAAACAGATAAGTTGGAGTTAGCTCAGAGGTGAAAACTTGCTATTCTTGGTTGATACACCTGTCCAGTGTTTTACATAATTCTCTGAGCACAGCAGCAATTAGATTAATTCCTCTTTGGGAAGGCTAGGTAGCTTAAAGAGCTAACTTTAGAGAGTAATCTCATCAAAAATAACAAACCACACACTGAGAATGACTTTTAACAAGTGATGACATCATCCCGATTTTCACGGGCTGCTACAGAAATAGACCAGTGAGTAGACAAATTAACATAACTCAAGATGTAAGAATCCAATGATCATGAAAATTTGTATGCTTATACTAGACAGTAAGATGAATGCAACAAGCTTAAAATCACTGAATTGGGATGAGTAAACACTGAGAAATGACTCTGACAAGATGACTGAAAAAGTCGGGTACCTGACAGAGAAGAGAAAATGAACATACCCTGTTGACTTCAAATAAACATAACTGAAGATTCCAACATCCAAATGACATGAACATTTCTGAGCATATAGTAGACTTATAGAGCTAACTTTACCAAGTTAAATCACTGAAAATGATGAACCAAGTGCAGAGAAACAATCTCTGTAAGCTGACTGAGAAAAACTGAAGTAATGGCAGTGAGTAGTACACATCACAAGAACATGGAAAGATGAACTCAAATAATCATGAAAATGAAAGTATATTGCTTGTACAATACAATGACTTACTGATACATATGTGTGCCTTGTAATCACACCTTGATATGGCATAAAGCTCAGCTCTTGGAGGTCTTCACATAGGTCTCTCTAACCACGACTAAAACTGCCATCTATTTATAGTTGAGTTTGGGAGGCTAACTTCCCTCAATCACTCTCCAATCAATCAATGATTGATTTGATTCTCTACCTACCACAAATCACGAATTCGTGGCTCCTCTTTCCATTCTTGATCATGTGGGCTCAACCACTTAAGATTCTCTTACTTTTACATTAAGTAAACTCTTCAAAAGTTACAAGAGGTAGTTCACAAGTGAACTTTACATAGTCTTCTTTTTAAAGCTTTTTCTAAGACTTTGTGAGACTCAAGCCAATACTTAGGCTTGTCATAGACTTGCTCCAACAGCTCCCCCTCAAGCCAAGTATGCTTGAGGTCTTCAGTCTTCCAAGATTACCTGCAAACCAATCATAGCCTTGAATTTGCAAAGCTTTGTACCATCCAATGCTTTAGTTAGAATATCTGCACATTGTTGATGAGTGGACACATATGATATTTGAATCTCCTTGCTTAGGATCTTCTCTCGTACATAATGATAATGAACTTCAATATGTTTAGTCCTTGCATGAAAAATAGGATTAACAGCCAAGTGAATAGAACTCATATTGTCACCAAAAATAGTTGGAGTTCCAAACTCCAATCCAAGATCTTTGAATAATGTCTTCATCCACATAGCTTCCTGAGTAGCTATGGCAAGACCTCTGTATTCAGCTTCAGTAGAAGAGAGAGCAACTGTGGGTTGCTTCTTGGATGACCATGAAATAAGCTTTGAACCTGCAAAGGTAAGATAACCTGAAGTGCTCCTTCTATCTTCCTTGGAGCCAGCCCAATCTGCATCAAAAAATAGCTTCAAACCTAAATCAGATACATAAGGATAGTAAAGTCCTTCATTTATGGTTCCTTTGAGATATTTGAGTATCCTTTTGGCAGCATCCATATGTGGTTTCCTTGGTGTGTGCATAAATTGGCTTAGCACACTCACACTGTAACATATATCTACTCTTGTCAATGTGGCATAGTTGAGACTACCCACTAGACTTTGATATGATGTGATGTCCTCTATGAGTTCACCTTCATGTGAGCTCAATTTGTGATTAACCTCCATTGGAGCACCTGCAATCTTACAATCTTGCATCTTGAATTTTGCCAACATGTCCTTAATGTACTTTCTTTGAGTGAGAAACAAACCATGATCTTTGTAGACAACTTCCAAACCTAGGAAGTAGGTAAGTGAACCCAAATCACTTATCTTGAACTCTTCTCTCATCTGATCTTTGATCTTCTTCATACCATCTGCATCATTTCCTGTCAGTATAATATCATCTACATATACACATAGATAGATGACCTCGGAATTACTCTTTTTAATAAAGAGTGAAGGATCTGCCTTGCTTGGTTGAAAGCCTTTGTCCTGCAAGAATGAAACAAGCCTGAAATTCCAAGCTCTTGGAGCTTGCTTGAGACCATACAATGCTTTGTTAAGTTTACACACATAATCAGGATAAACTTGATTCTCAAAACCAGGTGGTTGTGCCATATATACCTCTTCTGTTATCCAACCATTCAAGAATGCATTCTTCACATCTAGTTGAAGTATCTTCCAATTCTTGGAAGAGGCAATACTAAGCAAAACCCTAATAGTAGGCATCTTTGCGACAGGAGAGAATGTCTCCTCATAATCAATTCCCTGAGTTTGTGCAAAGCCTTTTGCTACAAGCCTTGCCTTATACCTGTTAATGGAACCATCAGAATTCTTCTTGAGTTTATAGACCCATCTTGAGCCTATTACCTTCATGGATGAAGTCTTGGGCACCAAATCCCAAGTCTTGTTTTCCTCAAGTGCTTCAATCTCTTCCTTCATTGCATGCTTCCATTCTGTTTTTGCTTTGGCCTCTTCAAATGATGATGGCTCCTCTTGGTTTATGTCCTGTGCTATGTAGATAGAATGTTTAGTTACTAATGAGGTGTCAAACCCATACCTTTCTGGTTTTTTCTTTTCCCTCATAGATCTTCTTAAGCCATGATTTGATGATTCTGCCTCATGTCCAAGTTCCTGCAATTTTGCTTTACCTTTAGACTTCCATGCTTTGATCTTTTCCATCTGACATTCTTCATCATCCTTTGAGGTGTCTTGTTCTTCAATCTTTGATTGTTCTCTACCAAGCTTTGGAAAATCTTCTTCAAGATCATATGGTAAATTGACCTTCCTGCATGAATCTTCATACCATGAATTGTTCTCATCAAAAACTACATCTCTGCTTACCAAGAATCCTTTGTTGGTAGGGTTGTATAACCTGTAGCCCTTTTGATTGTTGTCATATCCAATAAATACACACCTTTCTGCTTTTGGATCCATCTTGCCTCTAACCTGTGAAGGAACATGAGCAAAAGCAATACATCCAAAAATTTTACAATGATCTAAACTTGGTCTTCTTCCATTCCAAGCCTCATATGGAGTCATCCCATCAAGGGATTTTGAAGGCAACCTGTTAATCAAGTAAGTGGCTGTAGATACAACCTCAGCCCATAAGTAATTAGGTAAATGCTTTTCATTTAACATAGACCTTGCAGCTTCAACAATTGTCCTATTCCTCCTTTCTGCCACTCCATTTTGCTCAGGAGTGTACCTTGTAGTTACCTCTCTTTTGATTCCTCTTTCTTGAAGAAAAGAATCAAAATCATGGGAGAAGTATTCTCCCCCTCCATCTGACCTTAGCCTTTTTAGTGATTTACCTATTTGATTCTCCACAAGAGCCAAATATCTTTTGAAACATGAAAAAACTTCATCTTTGTGTTTCATAAAGAATAGGATAGTCCATCTGCTGCAATCATCAATAAAGGAAACATAATACCTTGATCCTGATATTGAAGCTTCCTTGCTTGGTCCCCATACATCTGTATGAACCAACTCCAAGAGATCTCCATGCATATAACCTTTCTTCATGAATGGTAACCTGTGAGACTTTCCAAACTGACATGCACTACACTTATAAATCATATGTTGTTTTGACAAGTTAGGGAGTCCAAGTACACTTTGGTCCCTGCAAATTTGCTTTAATGACCTTTCACCAATATGTGCTAACCTTTTGTGCCATACTTCCAATTCTGTAAGTGTCTGACTACCATAATTAAAGAGAGCAATGTTTCTAGTGTCCTGTAATTCAAATGTGAACAATCTACCTGTCTTTTCACCTTTTGCAATTCTTCTGAATCCTTGACTTGGATCTTCAACAAATGCTCCTGCCTTTGTGAACCTGACTTGCAACCCTTTCTCTACTATCTGCCCAACACTTATCAAATTCTTTGTAATGGTAGGGACATAGAGTACCTTACTGAGTAGGTTGATGTTTCCATCAGGTGCTTTGACATTGCCTATTTTCTCCACAGGATGTTTTGTATCATCTCCTGTTTGTACCTCATGCTTATTCCTTGGATCTTCTAAATCTGATAGGAGTGCCACATTTCCTGCCACATGATTTGAACAACCTGAATCTATGTAGAAAACATGCTCATCAGATTTACCTTGTGGCATAGCCATGTTCATGATCAATAATGAATCCTCTTTGTTTGAGTCTTCTGTGTAGTTATTGTAGTCTCCCCTTCCTTTGTAGCCTCCTTGATAGTTTGAATGATTGTAGTTGTTGTAGTTGCCATGGTAGTTGTTGAACCTTCCTCTTGAGTAGCCATAACTTCCTCTATTGTATCCTCTACCTCTTTGATTCCTGGAATTCCTAAAGCAATTTTCAGTTGTATGATTAGTTAATCCACAAATAGAACATGAGTTGGAGTCTTGGGATCTCCCCCTGCCTTGTCTACCTCCTCTTCCTCTACCTCTGCCATGTCTTCCTCTACCTGCATAGTTAGCTTGATATGTACCTGCTTCATCATCCACTTTCTTTGCCTTTCCTTTGTTATCTTTAGACTTGCTTTTATCCGTGTATAAAGCTGAAGATTGATTACCTTTAGAGCTTTCTCCATTTTGGATAAGCTTTGCCTCTTGAGTAAGTAATTGTCCAATGAGTGTGTTGAAATCAGGTACATGCATGTCCATGTACAAATCCATAGCTGTGGTGAATGCTTCCCACTTGTCATCTGCCTTCAAGCCATTGATGACCTGCCTTACAATTTGCTCTTCATCTATTACCTCTCCAATGCTTCCCAACTGATCTGCTATGTCCTTGAGCTTTGTGACAAAATCAGTCACATTTTGTTTGGGAGCCTTCTTGAGAGTTGTGAAATCCAGCCATAGTTGATGCTTCCTAGCTTTAGTACTTGAAGCAAAGAAAGCTTCAAGTGCATCCCACACTTCCTGAGATGTCTTACAACTTCTAATGTGAGGCAACAAAAAATCTGAGATAGAGTTGAGGAGATAAGACCTTGCAAGTGCATCCTTGGAGCACCATGTGCTCAATCTTTCTTGCTCTTCTTGTGTTGGTTGACTTTTGTTCCTGAAACTTGGCATAACTTCATCTCCAGCCACATAACCATATAAACTTCTACCTTGGAGATAAGCTTCCATCCTTAATGACCAAGCTGAGTAGTTACCTCTGTCCAATTTGTCAATTGATGAAGGAAATCCATCTGCCATGTTGTCCAACCTTGCTCTGATACCACTGTGAAGAGATGGATAGGTATGTGTTGAAGATGAAGAGGTGTTGCAAAATCTTTGCTCTACACCAGCCAAATGAACTCCAGGAGTAGATGGTGGGCCCTTTTAGCTTGTCAATGGATGTATTAGACACCCTATGTACCTTGGAAGATCACTCTCAAAAAGATAGATCAAAACAGATAAGTTGGAGTTAGCTCAGAGGTGAAAACTTGCTATTCTTGGTTGATACACCTGTCCAGTGTTTTACATAATTCTCTGAGCATAGCAGCAATTAGATTAATTCCTCTTGGGGAACGCTAGGTAGCTTAAAGAGCTAACTTTAGAGATTAATCTCATCAAAAATAACAAACCACACACTGAGAATGACTTTTAACAAGTGATGACATCATCCCGATTTTCACGGGCTGCTACAGAAATAGACCAGTGAGTAGAAAAATTAACATAACTCAAGATGTAAGAATCCAATGATCATGAAAATTTGTATGCTTATACTAGACAGTAAGCTGAATCCAACAAGCTTAAAATCACTGAATTTGGATGAGTAAACACTGAGAAATGACTCTGACAAGATGACTGAAAAAGTCGGGTACCTGACAGAGAAGAGAAAATGAACATACCCTGTTGACTTCAAATGAACATAACTGAAGATTCCAAAATCCAAATGACATGAACATTTCTGAGCATATAGTAGACTTATAGAGCTAACTTTACCAAGTTAAATCACTGAAAATGATGAACCAAGTGCAGAGAAACAATCTCTGCAAGCTGACTGAGAAAAACTGAAGTAATGGCAGTGAGTAGTACACATCACAAGAACATGGAAAGATGAACTCAAATAATCATGAAAATGAAAGTATATTGCTTGTACAATACAATGACTTACTGATACATATGTGTGCCTTGTAATCACACCTTGATATGGCATAAAGCTCAGCTCTTGGAGGTCTTCACATAGGTCTCTCTAACCACGACTAAAACTGCCATCTATTTATAGTTGAGTTTGGGAGGCTAACTTCCCTCAATCACTCTCCAATCAATCAATGATTGATTTGATTCTCTACCTACCACAAATCACGAATTCGTGGCTCCTCTTTCCATTCTTGATCATGTGGGCTCAACCACTTAAGATTCTCTTACTTTTACATTAAGTAAACTCTTCAAAAGTTACAAGAGGTAGTTCACAAGTGAACTTTACATAGTCTTCTTTTTAAAGCTTTTTCTAAGACTTTGTGAGACTCAAGCCAATACTTAGGCTTGTCATAGACTTGCTCCAACATTAAGGAGGTTGAAGTGAGAAGAGTGGTGTTTGAGGATACTAGTCCTCTAGTTAGCATGCATAAAAATGCTGCACATAGGGCTGTTCAAGAGAATGTCTATTCAAATCAGTCTGTACATGTTCTTGTTCACCAACCATTGAGACATTCTACACGTGGTTCACATCCACCTGCTAGATATGTTCGAGGTTTAGATTTTGTTATGCTAATAGATGTTGGTGAGCCTTCTTGCTACAAAGAGGCTATGCAGACAGTGGGAGCATGCCATGAAGAGTGAGTTGGATTCTATTCACAAGAATGATACTTGGGATTTAGTACCTTTGCCAAAGGGCAGGAAAGCTTTACCATGTAAATGGGTATATAAGCTGAAATTCACATCAAATAGTGTTTCTCCAAAGTATAAAGCACGGCTTGTTGCAAAGGGTTTTAAGCAACAACATGGTGTTGATTTCGAGGAAATCTTCTCTCCAGTGTTCAAGATGACTACCCTGCGCATGTTGGTTGGATTCATTGCAATGGAGACTTAGAGATAGTCCAAATGGATGTGAAAACTGCTTTCTTGTATGGAGATCTTACAGATGAGATCTATATGGAACAACCGGAGGGTTATGTAGTTCCTGGCAAGGAAAGTCTAGTTTGTAAGCTCAAGAAGAGCTTGTATGGACTTAAATAGTCCCCTAGACAATGATACCAAAAGTTTGATGCCTTTATGAAGTCTCAAGGCTATTCTCAAAGCAATGAGGATCATTGTCTCTACACAAAGAGATGCTCAGATGGAAGCTTGATATGCTTGATACTTTATGTCAATGATATGTTCATTGCTGGGAAGTCCTCTTATAATTTGTCAATTCTCAAAAAGAAGTTGAGTCAGACATTTGATATGAAGGATTTGGGGGATGCCAAACATATTCTTGGCATGCACATTACTTGTGATCGGAGTAAAAGATGCATATACTTCTCTCAAAGTGAGTACATATCCAAAGTACTTCATAGGTTCAATATGCATGGTGGAAAGGCATTGAGTCCACCTTTACCCACATATGTGAAATTGAGCAAGGATGATTGCCCCAAATCAGATGAGGAAAAGGAATTCATGACCAAAGTTCCCTATTAGTCTAGTGTTGGTAGTCTCATGTACGCTATGGTAGCTATGAGACCAGACATTGCATTTACAGTGGGAGTTGTGAGCAGATATATGTCTAATCCTGGCAAGAAACATTGGGAAGCAGTCAAGATGATTTTGAGATATCTGAGTGGCACTAAGGACAAGTGTCTATGCTTAGGTAGATTGAAAGCATCCATTGTTGGTTACACAGATTCTGACTATGATGGTTGTGTAGACAATCATAAGTCTACATCAGGGTACATTTTTCATTTTGTTGGATGTGCTATCTCTTGAAGATCTCGTCTTCAAGAATGTACAATTGTTTCCACCACAGAAGCAGAGTATGTTGTAGCAAGTGAGGCATGTAAGGAAGCATTGTGGCTTTCTCGCCTTGCTTGTGATATGGGTTTACCTCAGCATGTACCTCGCTTGCTCAGTGATAGTGAGAGTGCCATTGCTTTGGCTAAGAATCTGGTCTATCATGCAAAGATCGAGCACATTGAGGTGAGGTATCACTTCATTAGAGATTGCTTAGCCACCAAGTACTTTATTCTTGAGAAGGTTCACACTCGAGATAATGTTGCAAATGCTTTGACTTAAGCTCTACCACAGGATAGATTTCGATACTGTTGTCACTTGATGGGGGTTACTTGATTCTTGATCTTACACAGTCACTTGTATACTGTATACCATGCCCATCAGGTGGGAGATATTGTTTGTATACTTACACTCAGGTATTCTTTATCATTCTTTATTTTTCTCCCATAGGTACACTATCAACATTGGCCTTTAGTGGGAGATTGTTACCGTTAGTGTCCATGTGAAAGGCCAAATGGCCACCGAACACTTCCTTGTATATGTTCTTTAATAAAAGATATAGTGGCCTGTTCACTCACAGATTGTAAGTTCAACCACATTTATAAGACCTAAGAAGTTTGTCTTTGTGCTCCTTGTGTACTGTGTTTTTCTGCGTATTCTGCAGCCTCTGTGCGGAAGTACTGTGTGCGGCCTTAGGAGCTCATTTTCTACTCTAAGCATATTGTCGTGGAGCTATCAAGAAGGAGAGCACAATGTGGTGCCTCGCCATCGAATTACTTCAGAGTCTAGGGGAAACGCCAATACTTCTGTGTGTAGCTTCGGAATTAGAGGAAGCCATCTGGACTTGAACGATCGATGCGATTAGTGTTAAACTTGTGATCAACTTCATTTATTATCATATTTAAGTCGTCCACTCCATGTGTCATATCCCCGCTCATAGAGTATAAAGAGAACATAGTACTTGGTCTTTTAATTTTTTTTGCTGAAAGGAAAACAAAAAAGTCAGTATGATAGCCGAAGCAATGCTTATTTTGGTTCATTATTATTAGAGTATAGTGCAAAGGATTCCCTATTCCCGTGAAGGGAAATGTGCACTACTTTTGATACAGAGAAACTCATGTGCTAAATGCATGACCTTGTAATGTGGCCCTACCATGCACACTTGAGGTGCATTCAACTCAACATGAGTGGGAGAGGAATTCTCTATCTGCCTGAATGGTAGCTTTTGTTCTGACTTTGGGATCCACATCTTCCTAGTCTTGGTTCTTTGAGCATTGTTCTTGAATTTATTTGTATCACCCAAAGTTTCTTAGTTTCTTGTCATTTGTACTCTCCATAAATATTGTATTGTTGGTGGAGATGTTGTTCGATTGTCAGGTGGTTTGGTCTTTTTGTGGTTTTTCTGGCTCTGGAAGGGTTTCCTGAATTGATTTTTGCCTCTGTGTAGTATTTGTAGCTGCTCCTTGATGACCTTGAATGCTATCTTGGGTATCCATATTTGGTTACTTGAAATTTGAGCTGCCATCAACTTCATTGGTATCCACACTTGCACTACGTGTTTAATGCATTCTTTGGTTGGTTAGTTGATCTCTGTTGCCTTCTATTAGATGCCTTCGGATTCTCTATCATCTGAAGCTTGTAGTCATTCATCTTATCCTTGCAAACCCATATTTGTTTCATTCCTTCTCTCACTAGGGGGTAACGATCTGGCCAGTTTGTTTTGGGTTGTGGGGCTGTCCCTCTCTCAGTAGTAATAGAAACCTTTGTTTGTCTCTCTAGTTGGCTAGATTGAGAAGAAAGATTTAGTTGAGTATCCTATGAGATGATTGTGGGTTTCAAGGTCTAGATCAGAAACAGAAGTTAGTTCGATAGGGCTAGCTAACGGTATAGGTTCATAAGCAAGCACACATTCATAGTCATTAAATCCTTGGCTTACTGTCTTCAGAGGTCTCTCATCTAATAGGCTGAAGACTTCTCTCTACCCAATCTTGGCTTATATATAGCCTAAAAGTAACTAGATTATCACCTCGAATTCATATACCCAGTCTTGACCTAGCACTAACTCCTCTAACAAGTCATCGTCATTGCAAACTAGAAGCTTCTATTGCATCGAACTATTACCCAAATGTAAAGATAGAGTAACTTCTCCTAAATATTCAAAGGTGTTTCCTCCTATCATCATCATAGTATATGCATTAGTGATTCAAACTTGTGCTAGTAATTGTTGTGCTAATGATGAGCGTATGCAACTTAATGTTGCTCCTATATCAATCAATGCATCCACTAGGTGATATTCCTCAGTTTCCACCCCTAGGTTTAAGTAGGGTTGCTTGATTTGATGCCCTAGGTTTTTGGTCTCTAATGCTCTATAGTTGGCTATGGAGATTGTTCCTCTCCTTGTCAATATCTCTCATCTCTCTCCCGCATCCATTCTTTTCACTTTTGTATTCATTCTAGCACTTCAAGTCTCGCTTCTTCCTTTATTCTCTCATCCTCCTCCTTTCAGTTCCTTGCTGCTAGAAGTCTAGCCAGCATCTCTGCGGTCAAGGGTTCTAAGTATTTCTTCACATGACATGCACTTATGTACTTGGGCAAAATTTCTCCATCTAGGGTGGCTAGGTTCACTGCTCTACTAGTCGAAATGCGATTGATCATTAATGGTCCATGTCCTCTCCTTTGCAACTTTTTTGCATGTTGCTTTAAGGTAAACACCAAAACTAAATCACTTTCCTTTAGTCCCTTGTCTTTGATATGGGCATCATAATATGCTTTTTGTCTCCTCTTGGCTGCATAGATGTCTGCTACTGCTTGCAATCTAGTCTCATGCAATTTTTCAATTTCATCCAATCGTTGGGACAACTCATGTCCAGTCCATTCATACTTCTCAACTATTCAAAGAGTAGGAATCAGGAAATCAATCAGCCAAATTGCATTTTGGTCATATACTAGATTGAATGGTGTCATGCCAATAGCCATCTTGTAGGCAACTCTAAAAGCCCATAAAGCATGATGTAATTATTTGTCCCAATTTGAGCACCCATTATTCACAATCTTCTTCAAAACAATACATAACACTTTACTGGAACTTTCTCCCTATCCATTGACTTGTGGGTGATATGGGGCCGACTTCTTATGAATTACTAAGAACTCCTTCATTAACGTTTTTGTTACTTCATTAATGAAGTGTGTACCTCGATCACTCACAACTTCTATTGGAAATCCGAATCTTGTAAATATGTTTTAAAATAGAAATTTGGCAGTGGTTTTTGCATCATTTTTCTTTCTGGCCTTTGCTTCTACCCATTTGGTCAAATAGTCGATAGTTACTATTATGTATTCAGCATGAGAGCCCTTTGCAGGTGGGCTGATTGGTCCGATGAAATTTATACCACACTTAGTGAAAGATCTAGCACTAATCATTGGTCGTAGTGGCATTTCATCTCTTTTGATGGGATATTTTGTTCGTTGGCACACATCGCACCTTTCAACATATGTTGCCGCATCTTGATATAAGGTTGGCCACCATAATCCTACAAAGAGGATCATTTTAGTAGTTTTTTCCATTGAAAAATGACCTCTTGCTACTCATGTATGGGCCATCTCCAAGATAGGGATATACTCGTCTTCATGTACACACAATCTTAATTGATTATCATGTCCACATTTAAACAGTTGTCTTCCTATGAGTACATAATCTTTACTTTGCTCCTCCAATGCCCCTTTTCTTGTTAAGCTTGCTCCTTCAGGATACTCATGAGTTTTCAAAAAGTGCACTAATGGTGTGTTCCATTTAGGTGCTACCGAAGAATAACATAGGGTAGAGTTTTCTTCCAGTAATTTCTCTTGACACATTGGACAATTCATTACTAGAGAATGCACATCTTTCTGCATATCTAGCCAATACACTCCCAACCTTGTGAGCTCCTGTAGTGTACCATTGACACTTCTATGTTTGCTCCACTGATTTGTGTGGGCATGCTTTAACCATGTCTTTTGTTCTTCCTCTTCTACACATCTCAAAAGTAGTCCACTAGAATCTTGATAATATAGGCTTCTTGCCACAATGTGAAGATTCTGTGTCTTCCAGAATTGTTGGTTTTTATCCAAATTGATCTTATGACTTGGTCCATGCATGAGTACATGTATTCGTTTTTCAGCCCATTGTGGACAAACTTCCAAGTTAAAAAGGTATGTGTCAGGCAAATTATCTACAACTCCAATTGGTGGTTCTCCATGAGTCGTTCGAGACAGAGGATCGACTTTGACATGCATGTTTCCTTTCTTGAAGACTACTTCAAAATCAAATTCCATTTATGTTAATATATTTAGGTAGTGATGTGTGTGAATACACTAGGACCGCCGGGGCACTTTTTTCCCTCTTTAGGAGGTTTTTTTCCCCCGGCTTGTATATACGCCTATTGCCCTAATGGGCTACTTATCTTTGTACATTCTCTAGTAATACATTCAGTATTGTATGTTGTGCTCCAAGCTTCTTCTTCTTCCTTGTGTTGTTCGCGTGCTTCCGCAGACGTCTATCTCCAACAATTGGTATCAGAGTAGGTCGTCGCTTCATCTAGGGCGTCGTCGACACTCCTTCGGTTGCAGTCTCAGAATCGTACGAATTTTGGTGAGCAAACTCAGGGTGTTTCCGAGATCAAAATAGCTTTGCTATGTTGTGCCAAAATCGCGATCTGAGCTCGTTTCGACCTCCGAACGCACTATCGTAGCGCTTGTGCAGGCTATTTCATCTTTTTGTGCCAAAGTTATATACCTGTTTCTATTCGCCAGTATAAGTGTCTCGAAGTCTCCTACAGGTAGCAGAACTCATCTGGGCAGTTCCGTTCAACTTTCTAAGATACAGTCAATTTTTTGCATCAAGGTATTTTAGTCACCGGCCATGGCTGAAAGCAGTGATGTATTCTGTATGTTGGTTGTTGAGGATAAGTTGGATGGTACTAACTACCCGTTGTGGGCTTATATGATGCGACATGTATTGGTTGCAAAAGTACTGTGGAACATTGTGCAGGGTGTTGAAAGACGTCGTGTTACACTTGTAACAATAGGTACTGGAAATATAGGTGCTGGAGCTGATGAAGATGGTGTCGAAGATGATATTGTGCAGATTCCTGTTCCTGCTACTGTTTCTACTGCACCTACTGCAAAGCAGATTTGCTGGGATGGCAGAGATGCCCAGGCACATGCATTGATAGCTTTGTCTGTCAAACGTGCCATTATTCCACACATTCGCTCTTGTAGAATAGCTAAGGATGCTTGGGATACACTTACCACATTGTACCAAGCTAGGAATGAGGCTCGTGTTGCTTACCTCCGAAAACAGTTGGAGAGTGAGCACATGAATGAAGGTGATTCTATGGACAATTTCCTAATGAAGATCAAAGACTTGAAGAAACGATTGATTTCTGCTGATGAGGTTATACCAGATAGCTCACTTGTGCACACCGTTTTGAATGGTCAACCTGATTCATATCAGAGATTTGCTTCTACTCTTCGGTTGATGATGAAAAGAAATCCAAATGCCTTGTCATTTGAGGAGTTAGTCTCTGTTCTATTGCAGGAGGATCAGTCCAGGCAGAACAGATCCATTATGCGTGTTGCAGATCAAGCTTTCCTGGCTAGTCAGAAGGGCAAAGGAAAATGGAGCTCTTCTACTAGTAAGCAAAAATCTGCAAATGCTGCACATTCGAAGAACCAAGACAAAGATGAGAAAAAGTCAGAAAAGCAGAAATTATTCTATAAGTACTGTAAAGGGATTGATCATATCATAAAGAACTTTCCAAAATTGGCTGCAAAAGAGGCAAAGAAGAAAGAGGTTGGAATGGTTGTTGCAGAAGCCTCTACACCAAAAACGGAGTTTGCTAATCTTGTGCAGGAAGAAGAATGGGCATTTACTACTGTTTGCAGTTTTGACCCATCTTCTCATGAACAGTGGATGTCTGCAGTAGACTCAGATGTTTGGTACTTTGTCAGTGGGGCGACCAAACATATTACCTCGCAGCACAGTTTCTTCTCTTCACTCGAGCCTACCCCTACAGGGAATACTGTTACATGTGCCAACAACTCCTCTTATCCTGTTATGGGAGTTGGTAAAATCATTCTGACTACTGCTGATGGTAGTTCTTTCACTTTGTCAGATGCTTTATTTGTGCCAGGGATCAAGAAGAATATGTTATCAGTTTCTGCATTAGCCAAGATTGGCTTGGTTGTGAAATTTGTTGATGACAGATGTACAGTTCATGATCTGTCAAATGGTGATGTTATTATTGCTTCTGGCATTTTATGTCGTGGGCTGTATAAGCTCATAGACTATGAAAGATCTGAAAATGATTTGGCATGTGCAGTAAATGATTCTCAGGCTATGTCAGATGCAAAGCTTTGGCATGCACGCTTTGGTCATCTGAATTTTGCTAGTTTGCTACGCCTGCAGAAATCTGAAATGGTGTCCTCTTTGCACAAACTTGAGGCACCTGGAAAACATGTTTGTGAAGGCTGTATTTTGGGCAAAATACAGCGTTCCTCCTTTCCAAAGGATGGTTCAGTTCGGGCTACACAAAAATTGCAGCTTGTACATAGTGATGTCTGTGGTCCTATACAGACACCTTCTTTTGGGAATTATCTTTACTTCGTGACTTTCATCGATGATTTTTCCAGGCATGCATGGGTATATCCATTGAAGGTAAAGTCCGAAGTGTTCATGTGCTTTAAACAGTTTTTGGTTTTGGCTGAAAATCTGTCGGCATGTAAAATGGGCCACCTCTGTTCTGATCGAGGGGGGGAATATATGTCTTCTGATTTTAATGCATTTCTGGCTGAACGTGGGATAAAACACTAGTGTACAGTGCTATATACACCTCAACAGAATGGAGTTGCTGAACGAAAGAATAGTTCACTCATGGAGATGGCGAGGTGCATGGTCAAGAGTCAGGCTTTACCACATAGTTTCTAGCTTGAGGTTGTCATGTGTGCAGCATATGTACTGAACAGGTGTCCCACTAAAGCGCTGCAGTCTATCACTCCATATGAGGCTTGGCATGACCACAAGCCATCTGTTGCTCATCTGCGTGTTTTTGGTTGTTTGGCATATGCACTAGTGCCTGAACAACATCACAGAAAATTGGATGATAAGGCAGTAAAATGTATTTTTGTTGGGTACAGTTCTGAAAGTAAAGGCTATCATCTGTATCATCCACAGACTAAATGCATTCTGGTTAGCCGTGATGTTGTCTTTGTGGAAGATGCTATTCAGCCATTGCTTTCATGTACTAAGGAGACATCTGTTAGCTCCAAAGACATGTATGATACTTTGATGCCTATTTTTACATGTGGACAGTCTAGTGCTGGTCCTAATGAGGCAACTTCTCAGCCTTTCCAGGTTTCATATGATGATGCAGATCATTCCATTTTTAATGCAGATTTACATGATGCACTTGTTGATGAGAGAGCTGATATTGAGTAGGCAAAAACTATGCCAAAATTATTGGTGCAGACTTTGCGTGACAGCAAATTAGATGCACCTTTGTCATATCGTACTCGTTCACGCTCTCATAGTGCCTCCTTTGAACTAGCTTATGGATTAGAAGCAATAGCACCAATGGAGATAGTTATACCAAGTTTACGAGTAGCAATCGCTCAGAAACTGCTACCGGAAGACTCACTGTCATCTCGGTTGGATACACTCAGAGAGTTAGACGAGCAACGATGGCACAATTTTTTAACTATGCAGGAAGTACAACTAAGACAGGCTCGGATGCATGATCGACACTTAAAAACCCCAGTTTTTATGGTGGGACAACTTGTCCTTTTGTATAATGCAAAGTCGAATCGGTCTGCTGGTAAATTCAAATTACGATGGTATGGTCCTTATCGAATTTCAGAACAAGTGGGGCCAACAACTTTTCGGTTGACTACGTTGACCGGAAACCCTCTTCCGAAAGTAATCAACGGTTCGAAGCTGTGGCCATACCAACGAGGACGCCATCCTTTGTAGACCAGAACCAGAAAGATCAGCCCTCCAGTTCTTAGTAGCAATCCTAAATTTACAGAAGCGCACTTACGGCATCTCCCGTCCATTCTACTCAGCCATAGACTTAGCATCCCAAGAACCAGTAAACTTCGCTACGTATTTCTTCCAACGTATCCACAAAGAGTGCGTAGCTATAATCAAACAAGTAAACAAGGGTAATACGCCTAGATCTAGATTGCCCCACATCTTGTCATTTCTCTTTCCGGCAATCCTTGCAGCCCAACCACCACCCCGTGGGCCCATTTTGAGACATGAGGAGTCGATACAATTGCTAGAAGACGATGAAGAAGAAGATGAAGAGGAACTCAACCAGCTTTTCCGCAGAAAAAGGATCAGAATTAGCTCGTCTGAGAGTGAAGCACAGAAGTCAGCCGAAGAAGATAAAGAAGAAGATAAAGAAGAAGAAAAGCAGGAAGAAGACACACTCCAGGACACTGCAACCTCCATGCAGAATGAATCCTCTGCGCAATCTTCCCAGGAGCGACAACTAGAAACTCGTACTGAAACTGAAACAACATCGCCCGCAGAAACATCAAAGCGGCAGTCTGAAGAAGAACAACAAACAGAGGAAGAACAAGTTGCTAAAGACGCATTGGACAAACTACTTAAGGTAGTGGAATCCACATTTGCGGAGCAGGAACAACAAAACATAAATCAGGTAACAAAACAAACCGTAACTCCCACTCCCCCACCGGAACCACCCATCATCCCCATCCAGCCCAGTCACCCTGCCGAAACCGCCGAATCCTCATCCTCCTTCCTCAACTACTCTCCACTAAACTCCCAACAGCTCCTTAACGCATCCACTTCCCAACCACAACCCCAAGTACTCCTTCCTTCCATTCCAATACTGTTTGAACTGGCCAATATGGGCCATGTTCTTATCAATTTATCTCAGCAACTGCCCATCCACATGAAATCTGCCACAGACAGTATCCGCAACGAGCTACAACATAAAGTTGACATGCTAGAAGCTGACATCAGCCCCCTACAAGAAGAATTACTAATTACCAAAGCCGAAAACCAATCCCTGCAAGATCAATTGAAGGAACTACAGGCAAGACTCACCGAACATGAAATGCTAATCAATCAGAGAGATACAGCACTGGCAGAGCTCACCGAAAAGGATAAGTTATTAATCGAAACACAGGCAGAAGTCAGTCAATTAAAACTAGAACTACAGGATAAGGAGGATGCCAGAATTGCATTAGGTAATTTGCTGGAAGAAACAAGACAAACACTGGACGAAGTGGTACAAAAAGGATAAGAGCAGCACGAGCTGGCAATGAGAACCACTGAGGAACTCCAAATATTTAAGTTAGATTTCGATCAGGTAAACAACATATTATGACGAAAGCTAACACAAGAAGCCCAGACACAGAAGCTGATAACAGATCTAAAAAGAGAACGCGACGCATACTCCAGAACTATCCAGTACCAAAACCAGGAGATTGAACGAAGAGAAAATCAGCTTGAAAATCAAAAGGACAGAGTAATCAATATGCAGAAGCAACTGGAAGAAATGAAGGTCTCAAGGGATGCAGCCCTGTCCAACCAGTTCTACCTACAGGAGGCCTTTTTGCAAACACAGGCCAAGATTTTGCTCACCGAAGTTATAGCTCTAAACTCTGTTAGAATAGATGCACAGCTAGTAGAGCCGGAAACTCTTAAACAAATAGTAGAAACTCTTAAGAAAAAAATAACCCGTATGTTGCAGAGCAAAGGAGCATAAGAGTAGAGCCCCAAAATTTTCAAAATGATGGGCATATTTTTTTCTTCTTCGAGGTCTTCAAGAATTCCCTCAAGCCATGTAAATGCACTAGAGGAGTCCTCTAGTTGCATAATCCTAAGTTGTTGTAAAATATCCCTTGTAAAATAGTAGGTGTTAGCTCAGAAAATGGTTGGTTTTGATGCACTAATGTGGTTCTATTTGGCAGGAAAATACGTTTGATTTCAGGTACTTGAAGAGTTGATTTGATGATTGATGAGAAGTATTTGGAAATATTGGCAAAGGAAAGCAGGGCTATCAACTATGAATTATAATGAGAAGTCAAGCATGGGCTGTTTGAACGGGAAAGGACAAGAACTCAAACAAGAAGAAACTGTGAAGAATGGTTCGATTTGGAGGATTCCAGTGATGGTGGGATCTTCTTATTGCAGATTGCAGGAATGTGGAGAAAAGTTTTCACTTGGAAAAGGCCATTGTGCTTTTAAAGTTGGAGGATATTTGATCATCAAGGGTTCTGAGAAGCTGCTTCGCAGGGATTGAGCATGGAGAAGCCTCCTAAGAACATAGGAAATACTGACATGCAGAGGAATTTAGAAGCAGCTTTGTTTCGGGAGGGGATGCTTTCTTATCAAACATCAAATACAATCGTTTGATCGATTTCCGGGAATTGATCTTCGACACCTCATCGAAAAAATTCAAAGATGGGGAGGTGTTCAGCCATTCCTGTGTTCTTATCCCAAAGGCTGGCTGTTTTAATTGGCAGAGAATAAAAAACCAAATTTGCAGCTTTCTGTTTTGTGTGCAGGAAGTAGAAACCTCTTTTGTTTTTTTTTTCACACAAATTTGGTGGCAGCAAAGGCACGAAGAAGGCTGCCAAAAAAAGGGGACCGGAAGGGATTTTTGGGGGATTCATATCGCTCTGCTTGAGGAGTACTAACGTAGGCACGCAAGAAGACAAGGGGCCGCCGACTGCTCTGGAGAAACAGAAAAAGGGGGGAATCTTGTCCAGCAGGTATCGGGAGGGAGAAACGATATAACTGCTGTTTCATTTTGGAGCGTGTAACTCTCCCTTCTTGATTTGTCGATGGCCAGACCTTCAGAGAGTAGTCACCACGTCGATGGTGAGTCCTTTGGCTTTCATTGAGAAAGAAAAAAAAAGGTCTGCTGTGTCTTCCATGTCAGAATCCTATAGTTGAGCTAAAGAGGAGTACAGGAAGGGAGACAGAGACTCATTGGAGAGGCGTAAGGGGAGAGAAACATGGCGAAGTACAGTGCTTACACAAAGTGAAAAGGATTCAATGCTCATGGAGGAGGAAGGTTGAAACTAACTCTGCTACATCTAAGCGATTCAGAAATAGAATCAGCCATCTTCAACTGCTAATGAAGAAAGGAAAGAATTTTTGGAGAAACGAAGAGAATGATGTGCTAATTTCTAAGCCAATTTCTGCATCCAAGGAGTCAGACGAAAACTATTCGCCTAGTCGCGTAAGATGGAAAAAGAGCAGTAAATAGTGGACGTAGGTTTCTTGGTAGCGAAGTTCGAACAGTGTTTGGATTTCAACTCAGGTATGTACTCGAAAGAATTCTCATTATTGTCTACAATACTTCTTCAAGAATTGAATGATGACATCCAGGCTTACTGTCGCTATTGAAAAAAAATCATACTCGATTAGTTATGAAGTGTTTTGATCATTGCTTCTAAATCACGAGCGTCGCTCTAGAGCCCCTCTTACAGTGTGAGATGGATTGGGGTGAAATGAGGAAGTTAATCCTCTAACAGTTCGAGAAAAAGGCACCAGAGCCATGCTACTTATTCTTATGAGGATTCTTTTGACATGTATGAAATCTACATCAGATTTTGTGTTTGCATTTAACATCTGCCATTCTCTAAGTTTATTGAACTTTGTCTAACTGCTGGTGAGGTTGGGCAGAATAAATGTCATCAGGCTATAACACAGAATGCCTTACTTGAATTTGCCATCATTTTGGTCACTAGAGTAGGCTTTCATGCATTTTTCTTCTTCTTATGGTTACTTGAGAACAAGCTTGGATATGTGACTAATGTGATTTGCGTTTGATCTCTCTCATCTGCTACAATTGCGAACTTAACTTGTGAAACTGTTTCCTAAACTGCAAGTTTCATTGAAACAGAAGAACTCACATCAAAGGTTTTGGTCAGAGATGTACTTATTTGCGTCAACATTTCGGTTCCTTTATTTCATCAGAGCTTGATTCTGGGTGTGAGTTGATTATTTTCATATGTTTGGATGCGCATTTCTTAGTGAGTACTGGAAGATGGTGGTTTAATTTCCACTTTACTTGAAGTATTGTATAAGCAATGGCGGACTTCGGAGAGTGAGATTATACCCACCTGAAGCTTGCATATATGACAAGGCTGTGCAAGAAGTAAATCAAAGAAAAAAAAGAACGTCCTTATTTATGCTTGCAGCCTTGCAGATATGCATACTGATGTTTGTTCGGACACATGTTTGTGTCTCGAGGAGGAGGAAGGAGAAGAGAATAGTGTGAGTAAGGGAGAACTAGGGGAGAGTGAATGAGGAAGTGAGAAAGGGTAAAAAGGGTGAATGAGAAGGAGGGCAAGTATGTGCATGAGAGTAAGTGCGAGTAAGTGTGTGAGGATGAGAAGTTATCTTCCCGAGATACAATTGTGGAACCGGGCAAAAGAGGTGACCACTGGAGTTAGATATCCAATGGTGCATGTGTTTTGCCGCCTCCTCCCTAGATACCTCGGAGTGAAATTATGGACCTAAGGCGATAAAAGCTAACCTAGTCTTAGTAAGTTTGGGGCAAAATACCATTGAGTGTATGCACTTTCCCTTGGGTTTAAAGGCTCGTTTATTTTGGTGCGTCTGCCGGGAACATATGAGTTAGTGCATAGACATAGGAAGAATCCATTGCGAGATAATTATGTGCTCCAGGTAATCCAATTGGACCGATTCCGAGGGATTTGAACAAAATAAAGGCTCATATAATCATTTTTTCGGGGGCTCAAAGAGCTATTCATTTTGGTGCGTTTGCCGGGAATAGCTTGGCACGTCTCTATAAGAGAGTGTCATAGGTTCGCCTAGCGCCACACGTTGGCCGAGCTTGCGGACCCACGATCAGTACATGAGCGAGGGGAGCTCATCGTCAGGAGAAACACAAACTCAAAGAGAGGAACGTGCTCAGAGAAGAGCCCTTGAAAGAGAAAGGAGAAGGTGGGAACCGCCAGGTGAGTGGACCTCGATTGGCTCGAAGAAATCAGTCAAAAACGTGTACTCCCGTAGGAGAGTCGCGAGTCAAGTACGGAAGTTTGAAGGAGGGATCCTGAAGCCACGTGTGTTAAATTTTTGGGATCGAAGTGATATTGACATCACACCTCTGTTCGAAATGGCTCAACGAATTTCAGTTCACTTGGGGGGACTTCACCAAGTTTTCAGGTACTTGGGACGAAGATCCGGATAGTTTTATCCAGTTGTTTGAGGTTACTTGTGAGGCCAATGATGTAGTTGACCAGGATCAAAGGTTGAGAATTTTTCCGGCTATTCTCCGTGATGAGGCAGCCAATTGGTATGGGAATTTGACACCACAAGAGCGTGGAACTTATCAAATGCTCAAGGAAGCCTTCTTGGCAAAGTTTCGACGACAAGGCTTCCAAGACAGATTGGCCCAACAAATGGATTACTTGCGACAAGGAGTCAATGAGAGCATCGATAACTACATTCAGAGAATGGAAAAGTTAGTAAGAAAGATGGGCGTGAATGCCCCGAACGATGAGACATTGAAACGAAGATTCATTTCGGGATTGAGAGATCCTACGGCACAGCAGCATATCAGCCTGACAAGACCTGCGACTTTAATGGATGCTAAGGAACAAGCGAGGCTTTGGGAGGAAGTACAATTATGCCAACAAAGGAAGATGGAGCTCTTATACGAGCCTATGGGAGGCCCAGGAAACATACCGATGAAGGATCCGGGCCAAGGAAGTCCCGCATTGACGACTCCAGCTTTTGTAGCCGCCACTAGCACGCGAGTCGAGGTAAAACCTACGCTAAATGAAGAACGAATATTGGAGTTGGTCACACAAGCTATAAAAGCTGCCACAATAACTCAAGAGACATACACAGTAAAACCAGAGGTCACAACAAACCCGAATCAAGTGTTTCGATCAAATACATGGTGTGGGGTGTCATGGTTACGGCCATTTGGCTTCAGAATGCCCTACAGTCTCGAGAGTATTCACAGATAGATCACCACCTAGGATGCGTTGCACTTTTTGCGGAAGAACAAATCACACGGAGGACCGATGTTACAACAAGAGGGCCTATGAAGAGAGGACCATGAAATCGGGAGATACAAGAGAGAGACCTTCCATGGGATTGCCCGCTCAAAGTGTACCACCTACATCTCGTTGGGAAAACAGACCTACTTATGGATATGGTGCTCAGGGTCAAGGAGGAGACTATCCAAGAGGAGCCGCACGTGATCAAAGAAGAGATGGTCCAATCCAATGCTGGAGATGCCATGGCTTTGGCCATACTCAATCTAGATGTCCAAACGAAAAGAAACCAATTGATTATACTCCACTATGTAGGTACTGTAGTGGAGAGGGCCACTTTGATGAAGATTGTCCAAAACGAAGGGCTGCCGCCGGCAAGGAAAAAGGACCAGTAGGGTCCTTGAACTATGTTGATACTCAGATGCATTCCACAGCAAGAGCTCAAGAGCACGTTCCTACGATCGGAGTAGTGTTCAAGACACCGAACCCTCAAGAAGGCTCTAGCTCATCAATGCACTTTGTGGATGCTTACGAGGCCAAGAAACCACACAAAGATCCAACTGTGGCAGTAGTCACAAGGACTCAAGAATATTCGAAGAAGAATCCAGGAGGCGAAGGTGAAGAAGGGAGTCGAGAGAAGATAGCTGAACCTGAAGAGGTAGAAAACCAAGTTGGAGGACTTGTTGAGCAGCAAGAGTTTGAGGATGGGGAAGAAATTGAGATTCTTCCACCAGTAACCAAGGAGTTTGTGCCGGGCATAGCACCATTCCCTGAAAGATTGAAAGCTCCTAAGATTAGAAAGGGAAGACAAAGTTCGGAAGAAGTCGATATTGTAAAGTTGCTCGCTGACACGGAAGTCACGCTGGACATTGGCACATTGCTGAAATGTTCACCTGTTTATAGGAAACAATTCTATAACGAATATATTAAGAAGCCGAGGAAAGCTCGAGATAAAAATAGACAAGATAAAGATGTCCAAGGGATCATTCAAAGTATTACGACGCAAATTGATTCGAATGCTCCAGCTGTGACGGTCGAAATTAAAGGATATGCAGTCCCTGGTGCTCAATTAGATAGTGGAGCCGCAGTCAACCTTATGACTGAATTCATGATGAAAGCTTTGGGCCTCAACCACATGGAAGAAACGCCGATGTCCTTGAGAATGGCGGATCAAACACAAGTGAAGCCTGCGGGTCTTTTGAAGAATGTAAGTACAGTTGTGGGTGGTCTAGAGTTTAAAGTTGATTATCTGATAGTAAGACCAAGGACCTCAGAGGCTACCTTCTCATCCTACTTGGACGGCCTTGGCTGGTGCAAGCCGAATGTGTGCATGACTGGCGCACAGGTTTTATTTCAATAGGGCCAAAGTCTGCTCGGATTCAGTTGCAAGTATCCCCACCCTCGAGCAACAAGAAGAAGACAATAATAGTTGATGAGATGGAAAAGAAGGAGAAGGAGAAAGCAAGGCAAGAGATTGCACGAGCTAGGTTTTCCTTGAACACAGACAACTACAAGAATCTGCTTCAAGACGGGTTCAACTTGCAGCTCTTTAACAATCAAGACACGAAGATGGGAGAGTATCAAAATCCACTGCTCTATAACGACGATTCCGATCAGGAGTTGCTGGGATGGTTGACGCATACAAGTGAATTTGAGTGCTACATGTTGAGTATAGACGCAAGTAAAACCAAAGCTACTCAATCCCTGGAAAAGGGAACTTCAAAAGAAGAGTTGAAGCTGGAGTTAGCTCCGATGATCGAAGTGCAACAGTTGCGAGAAAGAGTTAGAATGCTAGAAGCAGAGATTCTAAAGAAAAGTCGAGAATCGGAAAAAGAAGCGAAGAGTAAGACTAA
This sequence comes from Ceratopteris richardii, assembly GCA_020310875.1. Lineage (NCBI taxonomy): Eukaryota > Viridiplantae > Streptophyta > Polypodiopsida > Polypodiales > Pteridaceae > Ceratopteris > Ceratopteris richardii. The sequence continues at coordinate 211,500,687 of CM035409.1, forward strand.
AGTGTCGGAAGCCATTGCAAAAGTTGCATTAAAGAAACTAGGTTCAATCGAAAGAGAACAAGACAATGATTTACTGGCCAACCGTGCACGCGTGATCGGAGAGCACATTCCAATCACAGTGTCATCAAGAAATAAGGAATATTCGCGAGAAGCTCAGTTGGAAAAATGGGAAGTTTTTCCAGAAAATTTCTTGAGTGTAGGGTCAGAGCTACCAGATGGAGTACGAGATTGCATTAAAACGACACTCAAAAATTTCAGCGAGGCCTTTGCATGGTCATACAGTGATCTGAGAGGAATTGATCCCCGAATCGCCAACATTATATAGACTTGGAAGAAGGCATACGACCAATATGTCAACGACTCAGGTGGACAAATCCAGTCTACTCGGAATTGATCAAGTTGGAATTGACTAAATTATTGGAAGCAGGATTCATATATCCCATCGCATCCAACGAATGGGTATCACCAATTGTAGTTGTTCCGAAGAAAAATAAGAAAATCCGTATTTGCATAGATTATCGAAAGTTGAACGAGCGCACGAAGAAGGATCATTTCCCTTTGTCGTTCACTGATCAAATCTTGGACAGAGTGGCTGGCCATAAATTGTACTCATTTTTGGATGGTTTCAGTGGGTACAACCAGATCCAAATCCATGAAGAGGATCAATCAAAAACTACTTTCACGACAGAATGGGGTACGTACGCATATCGTGTGATGCCATTTGGATTATGCAATGCACCGGCCACATTCCAGAGAGCAATGATAGCTGCATATCAAGACTACTTGCAGGATTGGATGGAGATATTTCTCGATGACTTTGCGATCAGAGGCGATGATGAAAACATGATGGAAAGGATCGAAGCGATTTTAAGAAGAAGCATTGAAAAAGGCATCGCATTGAATCCTGAAAAGTGTACATTTGGAGTACGAAGAGGATTGCTTTTGGGACATGTTATTTCCGAAAAAGGGATCGCGGTTGACGAGGATAAAGTGGAAAAGATCGGACAACTTCCACCTCCGCAAAATTTGCGACAACTCAGAAGATTCTTGGGCCATGCAAATTATTATCGACGTTTTATATTAAATTTTGCATCCATAGCGGCACCACTGACGACTCTCTTGAGGAAAGACCAACAATACCAATGGAATGGAGAGTGTCAAGTTGCATTCGACTCGATCAAGGAGAGGTTGATAAATGCACCGATTTTGGTGGCACCCGACTGGACGAGAGAATTTCATGTGCATACCGACGCTTCTCATACTGCGGTTGGAGCAGTACTATGCCAAGCCGATGAAAAGAAGTTGGATCACCCTATTTACTACGCAAGTCGCAATTTGACTGAGAGGAACTACACGACTACGGAGAAGGAATGTCTCTCGATGATCTTTGCGGTGAACAAGTATCGGCATTACTTGATGGGAAAGCATTTCACTTTTTATGTGGATCATGAAGCCCTTAAGTATATCATTAATAAACCAGAATTGTCAGGGCGACTGATGAGGTGGATGCTACTTCTCCAAGAATTTCAGTTCACAGTAGTGACCAGACCAGGCAAAGCGCATATATTGGCTAACCATTTATCTCGAATTGTTAATGAGGAGCCAATCTCTGGTGTGCCCGACGATGCTCCTGATGGGCATCTATTCCAGGTTGATGCGAAAGTACCTTGGTATGCCGATTTGGTGAATTTCTTGTGCACTACTAAATATCCGCCAGGAGCAAGCAAGAGAGAGAAGCACAAACTGTTAGCATTGGCGAAGCACCATAGCATCATTGGGGGGCAACTCTATCGATATTTTGTTCATGAGAGCATTTATCGGAGGTGTCTCGAGGAAGAAGAAGCAAATCTAGTGTTGAGGGCTTTGCATGACGAACCTTGTGGTGGGCATTTTGCTGGTGAATTGAGGGCAAGAAAGGTTTTATTAGCCGGGTATTGGTGGCCAACGCTGTTCAAAGACTCACATACATACTGTAAGAAATGTGACAGATGCCAACGAATGGGCAAACCCACATTAGCACATGCTTCTCCTCCGCCGGTGTTGGCTCTTAAGCCGTTTGAGAAATGGGGAATTGATTTTGTGGGGCCTATTGATCCTCCTTCACGACGAAGATCCAATAGGTATATCTTGGTCTGTACTGACTATGTTACCAAGTGGGTGGAAGCCAAAGCTCTGAAGACTGACCGAGCTATTGATGTAGCGAAATTTTTGTACGAACAAATTATCACTCGATTCGGATGCCCGTTGGAAATAGTAAGTGATAGAGGAACCCATTTGTCAACGAATTGATCGAAGAATTGATGGAATTATATAAGATCAAACATAGAAAGAGCACTCCATATTACCCGAGAGCAAGTGGACAAGTGGAGGTCACCAACAAAATCCTTGAACAGATTCTGACAAAGACAGTAGCTGTGCATAGGAGAGAGTGGGATGAGAGACTTTTGGAAGCTTTGTGGGCGTATAGAACATCCTACCGAGTGACAACTAAGAGCACTCCGTTCTCCTTAGTATATGGCGAGGAAGCCATCTTTCCCATCGAAAAAGAAGTTCCGACATTAAGAGTGGCCATCGAAGCCAGGTTGGGCGAGGAAGAGTCATTCAAGGAGAGGTACATACAACTGGTCAAGCTGGAAGAAAAGAGACTCATTGCACAACAAAGCTTGGAAGCTATTCAGAAGAGACGTAAGGAAAGGCATGACAAGAATCTCAAAACCTATGTGATTCAAGAAGGGGATTTGGTGCTAGTTTACGATAGTAAATATTATAAATTCCCGGGGAAGTTACAAACAAGATGGGCAGGACCGTTTAAGGTGGTGGAACTCAACTCTAATGGTTCCATGCAAATTCAAGATTTAGGAGAAGAATATGCTCCCATGAAGGTTAACGCGCTTCGAGTTAAGCCATATTTCAAGTGATATTAGAACGGGAGAAGCTAGACGATATCCAAGCAGGACGGAGTAGATTCCTTGTACATACATGTATAGTTATGTATATATATATATGCGCATATGTAAGCTATGATTTGTGTGTCAAAAATATTCTTCCTTGCTAGCTCAAGAATCTTGGACTTCTAATTATTTTTCTTATGTTGCGCAGAGACTGTTAGGAGCTAAGTAACAAAATGGCAGACCAAATTACGCAACTCTACTTGTACGAGCTAAGGATATATTTCTCGGACCAAACGTTCGCTCGCATGGACATAGATGTCGACGACTTTGAGACGGAATACGATGTTGAGGAAGCGCATTGGCTGGTATGCTTTATAAACCAGGGTTTGGGTATTGCATTTTACATTGAGTGTTTTGAGGAATACCTGACTCGACATGTAGGGTGGGCGGGAGATCGATATTACTATTTTGATCTTTTGAGGGAAATGCCTAACGAGGAAAACGATATCACATGGGCTTGGGCAGATGTGCTAACGCTAGGAAGTGATGACGGAGTTCCCGAAGTTGAGCCTGACTCGCCCTAGGGAAGTTGTCGGGATACGAGTACGATGTGAGACTACATGAGACATTCCGGAGACTCACATTCTAGGACACCTAGGGATAGGTATACGAGAGACTAAGGCATAGCTGGCTGTAGTTACCTAGTGAAAAGTGGAATCGATGAACACATATGTAGTGTCTGTAATTGAGAGAATGAAGTGAAGAGGTGGTTGATCTGTCAAAGGCTAGAGTGTATATGTTTTGCATGCATGTGTGGGAAAAGTGGGAAGTCCCTTTCTTCCTCTCCCTAATTCTCAAGACTTGGGTGAACTAATAAACTATGAAAAAACGAAAAAAAAAAAAGAGGAAAGAAAAAATTTTATTGTGTTGCTGTGATCGTACCAATGCGCTATGGTGGGCTAGTAGGTGGGTGGATTTATCCTCGCCAGGTGGTTAGGACCACGAGCCGCAGCTAGTTTCGCCATAGGCTTGGAAGTATGTGTTTGTGTCTTAGCTACGCGCCATAACGGGTTGGTAGGTAGGTGGAGCTATCGTGGCTGGGTAGTCACGACCACGAGCCGTATCCAGTTTCGTTATGGGCTAGCTGATATATGTTATGTGTTATCATTGTGTGTTTGTGTGTTGTGCGCTGCATTGCATTGGTAGATGGGTGGAATCAACCTGGTCGGGTGGTCAGGTCCACGAATCGCATCCAGTGTCAATGTAGGCCAACGTGTGATTAAAATAAAATTTTCATATGAATTTATTCCCCACTCCTGAGGGGGAGAGAGAGAGAGGAGAGGGCGATGATCGCCTGGAAGGGAACATTATTTGCTTGTGTGATTGGTATGTGTTGGCTTGCGACAGATCAGCTCACTTTGAATCAACATTCTTGAAGGCACGGAGACTCTATATGTATTTATGGATGAGGCTTTAGCGAGGTAATGTAACGGTATTGCTTTATAACTTGTGTGCTCTATCTGAGGGTTTTTCTAATGTGTGGGACACTCCAGGGTTCCGATGTATGTCTTCACTTGCACTCGAGTTTCGATGGCTTTTGTAGGACGACGATGGGATTCTTCGGGAATGTCTAGTCATGGAATGATTGTACATAGCGAATAGTAGGTGTAATAATGGGGTATGCATTTTGGGTATTTTTGCATCTCCGATTGGATTCATTTCAGTTGTTGTTGTTTATTTTGGTATTTTCTTTCTGTTTTCCGCGATGGTAGTTGCATGTGTAAAATATGGAAGGGTATGCATGTGTTATCTTGGTTGAGACTATTTTCCATAATGGAATGTATGAGCAAATTGATGCATGGCTGATATGGGATTGTGTATATGTGCAGGTTCTTGGATCATTTTGGGAAGTGACTGATTTGAATGTATTTATGATTGATTTTTGAGCACTAATAGCTTCAATGAGTGCAGGTTCCGTTGAAGTGATGGCTCGATGAAGAGGTATGCAAATAAGATTTAAATTGACATGTTCATGGCTGTTTTGATCATATTGCAGGTGCTGATTGGCTCGTCGGGGACGACTTCGCAAGTAGAAGAGGGGAGTATGTTAGCTCAGAAAATGGTTGGTTTTGATGCACTAATGTGGTTCTATTTGGCAGGAAAATACGTTTGATTTCAGGTACTTGAAGAGTTGATTTGATGATTGATGAGAAGTATTTGGCAATATTGGCAAAGGAAAGCAGGGCTATCGACTATGAATTATAATGAAAAGTCAAGCATGGGCTGTTTGAACGGGAAAGGACAAGAACTCAAACAAGAAGAAACTGTGAAGAATGGTTCAATTTGGAGGATTCCAATGATGGTGGGATCTTCTTATTGCAGATTGCAGGAATGTGGAGAAAAGTTTTCACTTGGAAAAGGCCATTGTGCTTTTAAAGTTGGAGGATATTTGATCATCAAGGGTTCTGAGAAGCTGCTTCGCAGGGATTGAGCATGGAGAAGCCTCCTAAGAACATAGGAAATACTGACATGCAGAGGAATTTAGAAGCGGCTTTGTTTCGGGAGGGGATGCTTTCTTATCAAACATCAAATACAATCATTTGATCGATTTCCGGGAATTGATCTTTGACACCTCATCGAAAAAATTCAAAGATGGGGAGGTGTTCAGCCATTCCTGTGTTCTTATCCCAAAGGCTGGCTGTTTTAATTGGCAGAGAATAAAAAACCAAATTTGCAGCTTTCTGTTTTGTGTGCAGGAAGTAGAAACCTCTTTTGTTTTTTTTTTCACACAAATTTGGTGGCAGCAAAGGCACGAAGAAGGCTGCCAGAAAAAGGGGACCGGAAGGGATTTTTGGGGGATTCATATCTCTCTACTTGAGGAGTACTAACGTAGGCACGCAAGAAGACAAGGGGCCGCCGACTGCTCTGGAGAAACAGAAAAAGGGGGGAATCTTGTCCAGCAGGTATCGGGAGGGAGAAACGATATAACTGCTGTTTCATTTTGGAGCGTGTAACTCTCCCTTCTTGATTTGTCGATGGCCAGACCTTCAGAGAGTAGTCACCACGTCGATGGTGAGTCCTTTGGCTTTCATTGAGAAAGAAAAAAAAAGGGCTGCTGTGTCTTCCATGTCAGAATCCTATAGTTGAGCTGAAGAGGAGTACAGGAAGGGAGACAGAGACTCATTGGAGAGGCGTAAGGGGAGAGAAACATGGCGAAGTACAGTGCTTACACAAAGTGAAAAGGATTCAATGCTCATGGAGGAGGAAGGTTGAAACTAACTCTGCTACATCTAAGCGATTCAGAAATAGAATCAGCCATCTTCAACTGCTAATGAAGAAAGGAAAGAATTTTTGGAGAAACGAAGAGAATGATGTGCTAATTTCTAAGCCAATTTCTGCATCCAAGGAGTCAGACGAAAACTATTCGCCTAGTCGCATAAGATGGAAAAAGAGCAGTAAATAGTGGACGTAGGTTTCTTGGTAGCGAAGTTCGAACAGTGTTTGGATTTCAACTCAGGTATGTACTCGAAAGAATTCTCATTATTGTCTACAATACTTCGTCAAGAATTGAATGATGACATCCAGGCTTACTGTCGCTATTGAAAAAAAATCATACTCGATTAGTTATGAAGTGTTTTGATCATTGCTTCTAAATCACGAGCGTCGCTCTAGAGCCCCTCTTACAGTGTGAGATGGATTGGGGTGAAATGAGGAAGTTAATCCTCTAACAGTTCGAGAAAAAGGCACCAGAGCCATGCTACTTATTCTTATGAGGATTCTTTTGACATGTATGAAATCTACATCAGATTTTGTGTTTGCATTTAACATCCGCCATTCTCTAATTTTATTGAACTTTGTCTAACTGCTGGTGAGGTTGGGCAGAATAAATGTCATCAGGCTATAACAGAGAATGCCTTACTTGAATTTGCCATCATTTTGGTCACTAGAGTAGGCTTTCATGCATTTTTCTTCTTCTTATGGTTACTTGAGAACAAGCTTGGATATGTGACTAATGTGATTTGCGTTTGGTCTCTCTCATCTGCTACAATTGCGAACTTAACTTGTGAAACTGTTTCCTAAACTGCAAGTTTCATTGAAACAGAAGAACTCACATCAAAGGTTTTGGTCAGAGATGTACTTATTTGCGTCAACATTTCGGTTCCTTTATTTCATCAGAGCTTGATTCTGGGTGTGAGTTGATTATTTTCATATGTTTGGATGCGCATTTCTTAGTGAGTACTGGAAGATGGTGGTTTAATTTCCACTTTACTTGAAGTATTGTATAAGCAATGGCGGACTTCGGAGAGTGAGATTATACCCACCTGAAGCTTGCATATATGACAAGGCTGTGCAAGAAGTAAATCATAAAAAAAAAAGAACGTCCTTATTTATGCTTGCAGCCTTGCAGATATGCATACTGATGTTTGTTCGGACACATGTTTGTGTCTCGAGGAGGAGGAAGGAGAAGAGAATAGTGTGAGTAAGGGAGAACTAGGGGAGAGTGAATGAGGAAGTGAGAAAGGGTAAAAAGGGTGAATGAGAAGGAGGGCAAGTATGTGCATGAGAGTAAGTGCGAGTAAGTGTGTGAGGATGAGAAGTTATCTTCCCGAGATACAATTGTGGAACCGGGCAAAAGAGGTGACCACTGGAGTTAGATATCCAATGGTGCATGTGTTTTGCCGCCTCCTCCCTAGATACCTCGGAGTGAAATTATGGACCTAAGGCGATAAAAGCTAACCTAGTCTTAGTAAGTTTGGGGCAAAATACCATTGAGTGTATGCACTTTCCCTTGGGTTTAAAGGCTCGTTTATTTTGGTGCGTCTGCCGGGAACATATGAGTTAGTGCATAGACATAGGAAGAATCCATTGCGAGATAATTATGTGCTCCAGGTAATCCAATTGGACCGATTCCGAGGGATTTGAACAAAATAAAGGCTCATATAATCATTTTTCGGGGGCTCAAAGAGCTATTCAGTAGGAGATTAGTCTTTTAGTGAATAAAGTGCCGGTCTCTTGTGTGAAAGGACCAAACTTAGGGCACATGTATATAAGTCACGTTGTGACTCTTTGTAGAGACTTTTTGCCATTGTGAAGAAGGACCTCTTCTGAAATTTCGAATTTGCCTCTTCCTTGCAGATTTTGATCTTCTTCTTGGTTTTGTATGTGTGTGTATTGCTTGAAATGTGTGTGTAGGACTGTTGTCTACCCCTTCCCATTGATTTTGAACGGCTGTAGTGTGTGTGCGAACTAGTAGGAGTTGTGGCGTGAGTGTGGATGCTTCCCTCCATTCACCATTTTGGCGTCTCGTTGAAAGCTTCGAAATGAGTACCCTATTGCCTATATTCGGAGTTCGGAGCTGGGAGAAATCCTTGAATTTCTGAAAACTGTTGTAAGAGGTATCGCGGCAAATACTTTCAGCATTTCAGTGAGTGTGAGAGGTGGAATAGTCTTTTCTCATGCATGCTAGCTGAGCCACTTCATTTTCCATCATGTGTGCACACGTCTTCATACACTTGGTTAGGTCGTTTGATCGGATTGACATTTAAATGTGTGTTAATTTCCCACTGTATGTACTTGTGTGGCAACTGAGGTACAGTCTCATTGGCACAAGTCCTTGAGTCTTCTTGGCTCAAGTACACACGTTTTTGGCGCCGTTGCCGGGGAACACTCAACCAAGGTGCCTTCGTGATGGTTATAGATCGAGTGTGATAGAATCGTACTTATAGAAGTGAGTTCGTCGTGTGGCAATTAGTCAATCACTTCAGCACTTGTTACTTCACATCTCTGAGGTGTGTGTGATAAGTTTTAGGTTTAGGGTTAGGAGGAAGGGAGAGAAGAAGGAGTTAGGGTTAGATTAGAAGAAGAGGAGTAGTGAGGAGAGGAGAAGTAGGAGTAGATAAAAATCACCAAAAAAATCCCCAAAATCACCAAAAATTAGTAAAATTCAAACTCTGTCCAAAAAAGTATAAAAACCAAAAAATTTGGCTCATTTGACACTTGTTGGAGTTCTAGTATCGTGGGCGAGCAACGACCAGTATCGTGGGTTTGGTATCGTGGCTTGCAGGCTGTCAAAGCTAGGGTTTGAGCTCAAGGTGCAAGCAAAACAATACACTGGTAAGATTTCACAAAGAATATTTGCCAAAAACTCTCTAAACATGCATAAACACGTGATTAAAGATGTGCGTAGTATCGCGGGAGGGGAAAACTAATATCATTACAGTCTTTTTGTGTGATACAGTGACTTAGGAGTGAAGAGGAGAGTAAGGGGAGCAAGGGGGTGCAAAAATTTTGGAATTTTCTTGCACTTTGGCTTGAGTATCGTGATCGGTTGAGGTTTGGTATCGCGATACCAAAACTCCCTTGTATCGCGATACTCGCCGAAGTATCGTATCGCTTGATACCTGTCTTGGTATCGCGATACCATATTGGTATCTTGTTGCCAAGTTGGTATCGCGATCTAACCTTGCTAAATTGGTATCGTATCGTTACCAGCGGTATCGTATTGTGTCCTTCATTGGTATCGTATCGTGTGAATCGAGATATCGTATCGTCTTGCATCTTCAGTATCGTATCGTTTCAAGCCTCAAATATCGTATCGCGAGGATTTTGATATCGTATCGTTACCTTCTGCAGTATCGTATCATCCGCTTGTATTTCTTGTATCGTGATACCAGAACGAGTATCGTATCGTACACGTGGTATCGTATCGCCTTCTCTTCAAGAATTGTATCGCGATGCCACACTGATATCGTATCGGCCTAAGTTCCAGTATCGTATCGCTTGAGCCCATTGGTATCGTATCGTCGGAATTTTAATATCGTATCGTGCAAGCCGGTGGTATCGTATCGCCGCTTGTCACGATATCGTATCGTCCCCTTACCAGAGATCGTATCGCGACACCAAAGTGATATCGTATCGTCGTTGTGTTCGGTATCATATCGCAGTCATTATCCAGTATCGTATCGTTTGGACTTCTGGTATCATATTGCGGCCAAGGCAGTATCGCCTAGTGTGGTATCGCCTGGAAACGGTATCGGCCAGATTGACACTAGTATTTTTGTCAGGCAATTTGAAGCATTGGAAAGGCCACTCAAGGAGAATCTCTGGGACTTCTAGAGAGACTCAGATCTTTACTGCACTTAACTTTGCCGCAGGTAGACAGATTCCAGTATTTACAACAACACAGTGTAGATCCGAATATCAGAACACTACACAGTTGCTCGAATTTTGCCAATTCTTGACCAAAAATGTTCAAGAAGTCGTAATACACAGTGCGTGAGCACAATCCCACAGCGATGCATAAACAACTTACTCAGATAACAGTAATGGAACTCACAATCTCAATGGAGTTCACTAGGTAATAAATACAGACACACACAGTACCATTAGTCTACGTAGAGAATCACCAAGATACTCTGAGAACTCCAATCGTTACACAGTAACATTCAGACTGATAGTATAGTTATCTCCCGAACGTTAGGAAATTCATCAACAGAACCAAGATCGTCGGCAGGCACAAGAATGTAGAACACAGGGGATATGCAAAACGAACCCTACCTCAACACTCAGACAGACAACCAGACAAACAGTCTGGTGATAACACGACAATAGGCCAAAATTACATCGCCCTCTTTTTTTTGAGCGCTTCTTTTCATTACTTTATATAGAAAGTACAAATAGGTGTATAACCACCTTTCGCGCGTGTTCTGCCACGATTTCCGTTACATCTGTCCCAATCCGACGGTCGACTAACACTGGCACGTCTGGTGGACTCGAACCCGCAAGTTGTACAAAATTATTGTTCATCTATTATCCCTTCTAAATACATATTCCTAGTTAATCGAAAAGTACGGTGTGTACTTGAGCCAAGAAGACTCAAGGACTTGTGCCAATGAGACTGTACCTCAGTTGCGACACAAGTACATATAGTGGGAAATTAACACACATTTAAATGTAAATCTGATCAAACGACCTAACCAAGTGTATGAAGACGTGTGCACACGTGATGGAAAATGAAGTGGCTCAGCTAGCATGCATGAGAAAAGACTATTCCACCTCTCACACTCACTAAAATGCTGAAAGTATTTACCGCGATACCTCTTACAACAGTTTTCAGAAATTCAAGGATTTCTCCCAGCTTCGAACTCCGAATATAGGCAATACAGTACTCGTTTCAAAGCTCTCGACGAGACGCATCTATTGGAAGTGGTTTCACTCAATTCTGATAATTCTGCTTCAAGTTATGGCCAAAATGGTGAATGGCGGGAAGCACCCATACTCACGCCACAACTCCTACTAGTTCACACACACACTATAGCCATTCAAAATCAATGGGAAGGGGTAGACAACAGTCCTACACACACATTTCAAGCAATACACACACATACAAGACCAAGAAGAAGATCAAAATCTGCAAGGAAGAGGCAAATTCGAAATTTCAGAAGAGCTCCTTCTTCACAATGGCAAAAAGTCTCTACAAAGAGTCACAACGTGACTTATATACATGTGCCCTAAGTTTGGTCCTTTCACACAAGAGACCGGCACTTTATTCACTAAAAGACTAATCTCTTACTATTTTACAAGGGATATTTTACAACAACTTGGGATTATGCAACTAGAGGACTCCTCTAGTGCATTTACATGGCTTGAGGGAATTCTTAAAGACCTCGAAGAAGAAAAAAATATGCCCATCATTTTGAAAATTTTGGGGCTCTACTCTTATGCTCCTTTGCTCTGCAACACCCTCCCCCTCTTTGTCTCTGTCGTCCCTTGATAGGCTTTACTTCTTGTTTGTCTCGATCCGCACCCGCATCATTTGGTCAGTTCTGCCTGATTCTTGATCTTGCATTATGTTTTAGAGGTGAATGTACTCCCAAAAACAACTATTGAAGCACCGAAGGAAATCACAGAAGAAGACTTGACCAAAGCCCTAGAAGAAACCCATCAATATACAGGAGGGCAAATCAATTTACCAGTCCAAGGTCATCACTATCAGCAGTCACAACAAGCAAGAGACACAAAAAGCAAGCTCACAAAAGTCCATCGGTATCGGGAAATAGGATTGGACAACTCTAGTTCATTATCGGAGGGCCAAGAAGAGCCGAATACTTCATTGTTGGATGTCGATATTCAAAGTGAATCAAAAGATGACGGACAATGGGAGGAATTGAATGAAGTGGACTATAACGAAGAACAAAAAGACCTCAAGCAGGATGATCACACAACAAAGGTCGATCAAAGTACCAGGAGCAAGGAAGTAGAAATGGAAGGCACGCATACTATAAAACTTAATGAAACTTCCAACATTCAAATCAAGGAGACCACACCACCTCGAAAAATATCCATGAAGATACCCAAGAAGGAGATGCGGGAAGAGAAAACAGACGACGAGGAACCCTTCACACCATTAAGGGTTGTGGCAGAACCCTCCCCCATGGATGTAACATTTCAAGGGAGTGCCACCAAAGCTATTGAAGTGGATAAGAAAGATGAAGGACCACAGGTACAGCTGCAAATCAGACAACCCCACAATGAAACAATCCAAGTAGATCAGGGAAGAGATGTGCAAACAGGCGAAACTCCAAGCATACCCAAAACTTGGTTAAATGTGGACATTGCTCACCTCAAGCCTGTGGTACAAGACATGATTAGAACTGCTCTCGATACGCAGCAACTCATGCTGGAAGCGGACGAAGACTACAACCAAGCAATGAACGACAAACATGAGCTTCAAGAAAGGAGTAAGAATCTTTTGGACGAGTTGGCATTGGAAAGAGAGAACATCAGAAACAAAGAAAAAGAAGTCCAAGAAGCTCAAGAGAGGTGCAGCGAGTTAATATCTGAAAAAGAAAGCTTACAAATACAACTGCAAGACATCAGAAGACAATATGAAGCTAGCGAAAATGAAAAGGTAAGAATGCAGGCTAGGAGCAAAATTTTGAAATCTCAGCTCAAAGTCTGCATGGAGGAAGCGGAAAACCTAAGGAACCGTAACAAGGAGCTCATGACAGCTCTCCTAAGTGATCAGCCAATGCCGGCTACTGACAATTCAGCAGAGGTTTTCAAGGAATTACAGGAAAAGATGAATAAAATGGAAGATGAGCTCAGACAGGACCACGAGGTCATTGCTGATTGGGAAAAAAGATACCTGGAGGACACAACTGCCCTAAGAAATAAATGGAAAAAAGCTGAGAATCGTTATCGTGGTACCATTGAGGAACTTCTTATTATTCCATTGCTTCTTTGCCTCGAATAGTCGTTCTTGCACATAGGGAGTCAGATTAACTTGATTTCCGATTTGTTTGATGGCATGAGACAATAATTGAACAATGAGTTTCTGGGGAGCCGTGTAGCGATTCATATTGGGGAAGCAGAAGTGTTGGTGAATCAGTCTGACTTCCTCTTCTATATCTACTCTGTTTATGTCAACAAAAGTCCGTGTCTTTGCTCCACGACTCTCTTCTTTTATCATCGTGACACCGTCCTTTTCCCATCCGAATGCTTCCTTAATCAATTCATGTGTGAATTGAATGACAACCCACTCTCCTCCTTTATCCATAACTCTGGCTTCTGGCACTAGTGGATCATGTAGTGCTGGTTGTAGGGTGTTCATGACTTGAGTGCATCTTTGGAAATCAGGTTTGTAGATGGGTAATTCAAAATATTTGTGAATTCCTGCTTTCTTCATTATGGCAATTGTGGATGGTAACTCATGTAAGACCCTGAAGTCCTGGGACATAATCGGAAAGTGATGCTCTGTATCCATAATTTTTATGTTTGCCAAAAATAAATAGTCCTCAACTGGTTGCTCATCTCTAAACCAATGTCCCTTCGCTTTCGTGAGACTTTGGGGAGGATATTCCTGCACCTCCTCTTGTACTGGTTCTTCAGAGTCTTCAGAAGCCATCTGCACTTGTAACGAGAAGTGTGTTAGCTTCAAAGGAAAGTATGCAATTGTTCAATGCATTGTAGTGATTATTGTCGTTTTTCACTCCGGTTCCCATCATTGAGCGAGATCTCTTACCACCTCTTTTTATAACTTTTCTTGAAAGAAGACAATCGTTAGCATAGCCAAAGCATTTATTTATGTACATAGTAAGTCCATTCCTATCAAAGTGAAGCTAAGATCTAATCTCACTTGGAGAATGTGCACCACTAGTTTTATAATGTACATTATGTGCCGAATGCTTGGCCTCGTAATGTGGCCCTATTATGCATACTTGAGGTGCATTAGAGACTTCATGAGTGCAAGGGAAATCTTTGTTTCTTCGATCGTCCAGTCCTCGCGGTTGCTTGGGTTTCCAGATCCGTTTCGTGACCACTAAGAGAGGTCGTTTTGTTTCTTTGATCCTTTCGGCTTCATGTGTTCTCTTTCCTTTCTCCATTACTCGAGTGATATTGACATTGCTTTTCCAGTTTCTTGGATGACTCTTATGTGTTTTTGTCATTCGCCTCATCTGATGTACCGCATATTCCTGAGTACTTATAGCCTGTTTAGCGGCTTGTGTGACCTTTTTGGGAATCCATATCTGATGTCGCGATCTTTGAGCTTCAATCAATGGTTTGGGGATCCATATCTGCAATAGTCCCTTTGTTGAGGATTGAGGCGTAGTTGACTTTGTGATCTTTGCTTCCTTCTCAAGATTAGATTCTGACTTTGCCTGGTTCTGCATCTGATCCTTGCGTACCCATTTGTATTTTCGTTGTCCTTCATATGAGTATCTGCTTGTGGTTTTCCAATGTTGCGTTCTTTTGGCTTGTTGAAGAGGTCCCTTACCGTTGGTTTCCTTAGTGACTAGCTGTTGCTCAACTAAATGTGGTGAGTGCGACTCTTCTGTGGACCTCGTATAGTCGGGACCTCCCGTTTCATCTAGGTTTGTTTCAGAGATATTAAGACTGGGATCATTCTCCAATTTCTTTTCCTGGCAGCTCTCTGAACTAGTGATTATGTAGGGTGGGAGTAAAGGTTTTTCTCCTAATAAACTGAAAATTTCCTTGTGCCCTATCTTGGTTGAAATGTAGCCTTGAGCTAGATGGATACACACCTCATTTTCAACAATCCAGTCTTGTCCTAGAATTAAGTCTTCTATTAGATCCTCATCTTTGCACACTAAGACTTTCTGTTCCATGGAGGAATTGCCTAGATGGAGGGATACATTTGTTGTTCCAATACATTCTAGGGTTTGACCTCCAATTCCGATCAATCGGGCTTTTGTGGGATTCAAATTTAATTGCAGATCTTTTGCGATTCTATCTCGTATGCAACTAAGTCCTGCTCCTGAGTCTATCAATGCATCTATCAACTTGTACTCTGTCTTGCCAATCCCTAGGTTTAGGTAAGGTTGCGTTTTACACACACCCGTGGTATCATGATTATCGACTTGATAATTAGCCATAGGGATAGGCTCTTCTCTTTGTAGATAGTGTTCATCTCGTTGCCTAATCCATTCTTTCCGTTTCCTAATGCGCTCCAGTGCTTCTTGTCGAGCTTCCTCTCTAATCCGTTCCTCTTCCCTCTTCCTATTTTGGGCACCTAGTAATCGTGCTAGCATTTGATCAGTCAAAGGCTCCATGAATCGTCTCACTCTACATCCACTGATGTAGTTGGGAAGAATGTCGCCATCTAAGGTGGCTAAATTGACTGCTCCGCCCGTCGAGATTCGATTTATGATCAAGGGCCCATATCCACGTTTTTGTAACTTTTTGGCGTGTTGTTTTAGGGTGTACACTAAGACTAAGTCACCTTCTTTAAGTCCCTTGTCTTTTATATGTGCATCATAATATGCTTTTTGTCTCCGTTTAGCTGCATAAATTCCTGCCACTGCTTGTAACCTAGTCTCATGTAATTTCTCGATTTGGTCTAGTTGTTGGGATAGTTCGTGTCCGTTCCACTCATACTGTTGGGCCACCTTCAGTGTTGGTACTAAAAAGTCAATTGGCAAAATTGCATTTTTCCCATACACTAAGTTAAATGGGGTAGTTCCAATTGCCGTTTTTTATGCAACTCAGAAGGCCCAAATTGCGTGATGCAATTGTTTGTCCCAATCTGACCTTCCATTATTGATGATCTTTGTCAATACTGTACACAGTACCTTATTGGAACTCTCTGCTTGTCCATTTGCTTGGGGATGATATGGGGCTGATTTCTTATGAATCACTAAAAACTCATTCATTAGTGACTCGATTACTTCATTGAGGAAATGCGTTCCCCGATCACTCACAACCTCTATGGGTAATCCAAATCGGGTGAAAATATGCTCAAAAAGGAACTTGGCAGTAGTTTGAGCATCATTCTTTCTAGTGGCTTTTGCTTCTACCCATTTGGTCAAGTAATCAGTGGCTACGATGATGTACTCCGCATGTGATCCTTTGGCAGGTGGATTGATAGGTCCTATGAAGTCAATACCCCATTTTGTGAATGCTCTCCCACAGACCATGGGTCTTAATGGCATGTCATCTCTCCGAATTGGGTATTTTGCCCTCTGACAGGTTTCAAAGCTTCGCACATATGTTTCAGCGTCCATATGTAGAGTTGGCCACCACAAGCCTGCAAAGAGAATCATTTTGACAGTTCTCTCTACTGAAAAATGACCTCTTGCAGCACCTGCATGTGCCATTTCTAATATGGGTAAATATTCTCCTTCATGCACACATAATCTGAGTTGGTTGTCTTTACCTCGCCTAAACAACTGTCTCCCATGAGGATATAATCCTTGCTCATTTCCTCTAAGGATCGCTTTCTTGCTAAACTAGCTCCTACCTCATGTTCTTTAGTTTTTAAGAATTTCACTAATGTTTTACTCCAATTGGGTGCTATGGTCGAAAAAGGTAGAGACATATGATCTTCTGGGATCGTCTCTTGGCATTCTGCACAATTACTTACGTGGTCGTGAACAGTCTTGGGCATGTCAGGCCAGTACACTCCTAACCTCTTTGGTTCTCGGATTGTTCCATGAGTCCCTTGGTGTGTTCTCCATTTGTTTACGTGTGCTTGCTCAATTAGTTGAATTTGTTCATCCTCATCAACACATCTGAGTAACACTCCATTGGGTTCCTTGTAGTATACACTTCCTGCAACAATGTGTAAGTTCCTTGATTGAAGAATTTCTTTCTTGCTATTCCTATTGATTGAGTGTTGAGGGCCATGGGTGAGTATAGGGATCAATTTTTCTGCCCACTTTGGGGAAACTTCTAGATTAAACAGATATGTATCTGGCAGGTCATCGGACACTCCATTTGGTGGCTCTCCGTGTGTCAACCTAGAAAGGTGGTCTGCTCTCACATGTGTGTTTCCTTTTTTCACTACTACTTCAAAATCGAACTCCATTAGTAGTAGAAACCATCGTACCAACCGGCCCGTGTTACAAGGTTTATTGACTAAGTACAACAAAGCTTGATGGTCTATGAAGAATTTGAATTTGTTGGCTAAAAGATAATGTCTGAATTTCTTCACTGCGTATACCATTCCTAAGCCTTCTCGTTCCGTAGTGGTATAATTTCGTTCCACTTGATTCAGTTGTCTACTAGCATAGGTGTTGCAGAGCTAAAGAGCGCACAAAGCAGAGAAAAAGACGGGCCCCAAAATTTTTCTGATTTGGACACACAACTTTTGTATCATAACCACTCTTGTATATATTTTCCGTTGTAAATGCACTAGAGGAGTCCTCTAGATGCATCCCCACAGAAGATTAGTGATTTACCCATGTACAATAGTAGGAAATTAGTCTTTTAGTGAATAAAGTGCCGGTCTCTTGTGTGAAACGACCAAACTTAGGGCACTAGTATATAAGTCAAAAGTGACTCTTTGTAAAGAACTTTTTGTCATTGTGAAGGAGGAGCACTTCTGAATTTTCGAGTTTGCCTCTTTCTTGCTGATTTTGATCTTCATTTTGCTCTTGTATGTGTGTGTGATGCTTGAAATGCATGTGTAGGACTGTTGTCTACCCCTTCCCCTTTGTTTTGAGCTGCTGTAGTGCGTGCGTAAGCTAGGAGAAGCTGTGGCGCGGGTGTTTGTGACTCCCGTAATTCACTATTTTTGCCATAACTTGAAGCAGAGTAGTCAGAATTGAGTGAAACTACCACCGTTTGATGCGTCTCGTCGAGAGCTTCAAAACGAGTACCCTATTGCCTATGTTCGGAGTCCTGAGCTGGGAGAAAACCTCAAAATACCAAAATTGCTGAAAAGAGGCTTGCGGCAACACTTTCAGTATTTCAGTAGGTGTGAGAGGTAGTAGTCTTTTCTCATGCGTGATTAGCTAAACCACTTCATTTTCCATCACGTGTGCACACGTCTTCATACACTTGGTAAGTCGCTCCTTAGGATTGACATTTAAATGTGTGTTAAAGATCCCACTATATGCACTTGTGTGGCAATTGAGGTACAGTCTCATTGGCACAAGTCCTTGAGTCTTCGTGGCTCAAGTACACACGTTTTTGGCGCCGTTGCCGGGGAGTCACTCTACCAAGGTGCCTTAGTGATAGTTATAGAGCGAGTGTGATCGAATCGTACTTGTAGACGCAAATTCATCCTTTGGCAAGTAGTCCATCATTTCAGCACTTGTCACTTCTCATCTTCGAGGTGTGTGTGATAAGTTTTAGGTTTAGGTTTAGGAGGAGGGAAGAGAAGAAGGAGTTAGGGTTAGGATAGAAGGAGAGGAGAAGTAAGGAGAAGAGGAGTAGGAGTAGACCAAAATCCCCAAAAATCACCAAAAATACCCAAAATTCAAGTTCTGTTCAAAAAACTATAAAAACCAAAAAAATTTTCATTTCAAACGACACTTCCCAGTGTTTAAGTATCGTGGCGAGCAGCGACAGGTATCGTCAGGTTGGTATCGTGCAAAATAGAGCTTCAAAGCTTGTGCAGAAGATCAAGAAGCAAACTAGATAGACCCAAGGTGAGTCCCCATTAAGATTTAATAGCTAAAACTCTCTAAACATGTACAAACAAGTGATTAAAAGGGATGCGCAGTATCGCGAGGGGGAAAATTTTTGAAGTATTGCATTTTTTGTGAGAGACAGAGACCTAGGAGTGAGGAGAAGGGTGAGAGGTGCAAGGGGTTATAAAAATTTTCAAGTTTGGAGACCTTTTGGCTTGAGTATCGCGATCGGTTGAGTTTTGGTATCGCGATACCAAAATTCCCTTGTATCGCGACACTCGCCAGAGGTGTCGTATCGTTGGATACCAGCCTTGGTATCGCGACACTATTTCTGGTATCGCGACACTAAGTTGATATCGCGATCGTATCCGGTCCCTGGTATCGTATCGTCGGGCACTAAAACTTGGTATCGCGACACCATTGTGGTGTCGTATCGCCTAAGTTTTTAGTATCGCGGCCTCACTTTACCGGGTGGTATCGTATCGCTTGATACATTGGTATCGCGACACTACTTTGATATCGCGATCGTACCCTCCCCAAGTATCGTATCGTTGGTTACTTATCTTGGTATCGCGACACCGTAGTGGTATCGTGTCGCCAAGGTTGGTATCGCGATCGCGCTTATCGCGGTGATATCCTATCGCATAGACCTCTGGTATCGTATCGTCGATCCTTGTCAGTGTCGTATCGCCATATTTCCTAGTGGAGTATCGCGACACTATATCTGGTATCGTATTGTCGGTCTTTTTGAGATCGTATCGTGTCTTGAGAATTCTGATATCGCGACACCACTGTGGTATCGTATCGTCTGTTCATCAGGACAGTATCGCGACACTGTCATTAGTATCGTGTCACCGAGATTTTCAGGTATCGTATCGTGCATAGTTGAGGTGTCGTATCGTTTGTTTTCCGGGATAGTATCGCGACACCAGATTGATATCGTATCGTCTGGGTGACTGGTATCGTATCGCATAGACCTCTGGTATCATATCGCGGTCAGTGCAGTATCACCGAGAGCAGTATCGTCAGGAAGTGGTATCGCCCAGATTAACCCCTTCTTTTGGTAGACAAATTGAGTCATTGGGAGAGCTACCCAAGGGGAATCTAAGAAGCATAAAGAGAGGCTTGGGAGAGTGAATGAACTTGAGATCAGGAAGAGTTCTAAGTAGTCGAAGGAGTATCATATCTTCAGTAGGAAGTACTGCCCAGGCTAGTCACCACTCCATTTACTTAGAAACCTCTAGTGACTCGGAAGAGGAATTACACATGGCTTCGGAAGACATGCAAGGTCCCACACCAACGAGAAGCTTCATGACTACTGTGGAGGGGGAATACCGTACTTCCTTACAGTATGTGTCCACCAATGCCCAAGAGATTCCAATCTACCTGGATGGCTTAAATAGGTCTGTGGCCAGGATGGTAACTTCCCAGAATGCCACAATTGTACCCCGACCAGCTGTCAAATACGAAGGAGGTGCATATGCTGACAAAGTTGGCCACATCTACATTGTAACCGAATTCCCGGAAAGGATCAATGAAAGAGGGGAACTCTTAGACCCTGAAAACCTAGGAAGGACACAACCAGAAGAGTTTGTGACCACCCCTAGAGGCAGATCCCGAGTGTCACGTGTCTTGAGAGGTGACTTGATACCTCAAGACGACTATTTGTTAGAAGTCTACATGATTCACGGATCAAACTTATTGTTGCAAACCGATTCACCTGTTCCAGGGAGAGAAGAAAACCCCATGACATTCTATGAGCTGAAAGACCCGGATGATGAGACTAGACTCACATACCTGGACAAAGATCAAAGGAGGTATTGGCCTGTGAGTGTCTTAGACAGGTCTCGATTAAGATATATGGGTACACCTGTGTTTCCTCAGAGGGAGCAGGCAACAACCTCACAAAATCCATTTGGAAATCAAGAAGAAACAGAAAATACTGCATCAGGCCAGACCAGTCATAGGAGCGTGCCTAATCATGCTCACGTACAATTTGGCACGCCAGGAGTACAAGCACAGTATCAGACCCAACCAGGGATAGGAAACTAGTATAGACCACCGGTAAGACCACAACCACCGATAGGAAGACAGCCTGGAATGCCACCAATACGACCAGCTGTCCCTATTCTTCTTGTGATGCCCAGACCACCTGAACCGATTAGAAGGCTGAGGCCTATTCAAGTGGCAAAGTGTGTACGAAACCCTTATGATGGATCAGGAGAACCATATGATCACATTGCTGAATTCAAACAAGTCCTAAGAGCGGAACAAGTGGACGACTTCTTTGTACAGTATGAGGCGTTTGGACTCACCCTCATAGGAACAGCTCTGACTTGGTTCCAACCCTTAGATCCCAATCAATTTGGAAACATGGAACAATTTTTTCAAGAATTCATAGGAGAATTCACTAAGAGAGGAATCAAACACAATTCATCTTCGTTAATTCACAGCTTCAAACAAAATCCTAATGAAACGGTGAAGACAGCTGCCAGAAGGTTCAACCAGTACGTGGATAGATGCCCAGTGACAGAGAGACCGACTCAACAAAAAATGATTTCACTATTTCTAGATGGTCTCACTAACGGAACCTTGAGAACGCTAGTGTACGTGAAAAGACTACAAACTTTGAGTGAGTGTCTTCAGGAGTGTATTGATTTGGAAGATAACTTGGTCGAGGACCTCAACAGCAAGTCCAGCCACGCTAAATCGGACGATTCAAGGAGTACCATTTCTTCCAACTCCAGTCATGTGGAAGAATTAGCAGAGCTATTAGCCAAGAAATTAGGGGCTCAGGGGCAAAGAGCTTATCAACACCCAGCTCAAAGATTGCCTATGCTACGGAGATGTAGCTTATGTGGAGGAGATCACCTCACTCACCTGTGTGTTCGAGGAGGGGGCAGTGCACAACCAGCTTATCCATACAACAGGCAGCAACAACAAGGGACTTCTTGGTACTGTCACATAGAACAGAAATACACTAATCACACTACTGAGAACTGTCCTTTTAATAAGCAAACACGCCCTTTCCAACCACCTCAGTATCGACCGTATGGATATCCACCTAGAGACCCGAACAGAGAGATCCCAAGATACAACCCTTATCCAACACAGACGGGAGTACCTAGACCAATTGAACAGATACCATACCCACCACCACAACCAGTGCTAGGACCCCAACCGTCGCAACCTCAACAAGTAGTATCAGTGAAGTATGCGCAACCAGAAGCAAATCTAGAAAGAGCAATAGTACCAGCCACGACAATGACCCAGATAGAATCAACAAACTTTGGATACGAAACCCTACCAAGTGAGTACTATCCGTATGAAGCCTACATGATGGAATACGAACCGGCATATGAGACTACATACTATGGGTATGAAGGCTATGATCAGACTTATGGAGCAGAGACTTCCACTCTAATGTATACAGCTCCTAAGGCACAACAACCCATGAGACCACCCAGTAGACCACCAGTACAGAGAGGACCATGCTATAGATGTGGAGGAGACCATTTCATTAGAGAGTGCCCTCGACCATACAACCCTCCACTACCTAGAATATGGGAAGGATATTGCAGTGATTGCGGAAAGGAACATCTTTTTAGGGATTGCCCTAAGAATCCGGTAAAAAACCAAGGCTCTGCACCAATCAATGTAATAGAGGTCATAGAAGAATCGGGAAGTGATAAGGAGTACACAGTGCCACTAAAAGCCATCACTAGAGCCCAAACAAAACAACAAAGAGAACAGCAATCGGAAGAGGAACAAAAAAACAACACGAAAATAAGCCCTTCAACTCAGATAGTGGAAGATTCTGAGGACCCATGTGAAAATTCTTGCAACACAAAAGCTCAGAAATGGAAAGAAAGACGAGAGAAACTCAAGGATAAATGGGCAAAGAACAAGAGTACAAACAGTAAAAAGCAAATCGAAAAATCAAGTAAACACAAAGAACAAGAGAAGTCTAAGGAGACTCCTGAGCTAACCGAACCTAGCTCAGATAGGGAGAAGCCCGGATCAATTCTAGCAGACCCAAAGCCAGACGACTTGGACATGTGGTTAAAAGCATACCAAGCTAGAATCAAAATGGGACCCAACATAGAGCAACATGAAAAAATGTACCCTAAAGGGGAATTAGAAAAGGAAAGACTAGCCATATGCAGAAAACTCATAGAAGTAGCACAAACAACCCTAGAAAAGACTATCCCAACCCTACTAGAGACAAGGATTGCACAGGAACCTTATGAAGAATGCATCAAACCCAAGGATAAAGGACTTAGAAAAGAAGATTCCCAAGGTGAACAAGAGACAGCACAAGATGATCCTGTATCAGCCATACCAGACTTAGAAGCAGATTGGCCCAAGGACTTGTGGGATAGAATCAGAGAAGAACAATGGAAGAAGAATGGTGTCGATCCACCACCATTTGATTAAATAGATGTGGAAGACTGTCAACCCCATCCTAACCTCGAGGAAGTCTACGAGGAGGTCTCAAGACTCGACAGAGGTAGAGAGGAGACCATAAGCATTTCAACATTGCCTAACTATATGGGAGAGTACGAAAGAAAGTCAGTGATAATACGAGCACCCACGGTGCATGGAAAAGGAAAAGGAAAGGGAAAAGAGAGTTCGCATAACCTAACGGAACTAAAGAAAACTAAAGTGCAATGCCAATTGACGGTGGAAGAATTGCTTCGACTTAAACCCCAGTTATGGAAGCAATTGGCAGACCAATTAAAAACATGACCAAAGAATGGAGGATCAAAAGAAGAGGAAATGGAAAATAAGTCCATAATACAAGTTCTAGTTGATAAAGTAGGAGAGTTCAGTGAAGGGGATGAAGGGAATACCTGTTTACCTATCATCTACAATGGGTACATGACCAAAGCTATCTTAGACATAGGAGCAGGAGTAGGAATTGCAACAAAGGAGATTTGGGAAAAGTGGGGAAGACCAGCCTTACGACCCACTCGTATGAAACTCCAATTAGCAGACGGTCATGTGGAGAGACCCCTAGGAATATTGGAAGGAATTAAGTTAACAACATGTGGAGTGGAATTTGAACACACACTAGCCATATGCAAATTCGAGAAAGCGAACAACTATGAGATGATATTAGGACGACCCTTCATGAGACAATTGCGGGTAGTACAGGATTGGGGCAGAGATTCATTATATCTCCAACATCAAGGGAACACCACCAAGATAAATTTGCACACATTCGCTTATCGGGATGTCCCTCCATTACAATGGAATCCAGTCCACAAGGAAGAAGATGACCTATCCATTCACAGTGCTGGATCAAGCGATCAATCTTGGATGCACGAGGATGCCCAGTTGTGGATGTGCAAAGAAGCAAAGAAGGAGGAGTGTAAAAAACAAATGTGGCCAATAGGACACCCTAACTATCGATCGATAGAAGACCCCGATTACATGCCTCAAATTTTTTCAGGTGAACTCTTCGAACCACATGGTTGGATGGAAATTCTAGCCACATTAGATGTGTGTGTGAATGAGGAAGTATTGACGATGAACGATTGTATAGACGAGGAAGGATATGACGTGAACCTCTACATGGTTGTCCTCCAAGAAGTAGAAGAAGGGGAAATTGAAGAGAAAGAGTGGAAAGAAGAGTACGAAAGCATAGAAATGGAACCAGAGTTTGATTCTGAGGAACAATATTTAAAAACTATGCAAAAAGAATCAAAAGAAAGACCAACAAAAGTCTTAACAATCGAAACCATCCCAATGATACATGATCATAGAGAGGACACGAGTAAAGTGGAACCGGAACCAGACTGTTTCGAAGTTCCAGAACATTTTAAAAGATACGAAGTGGAAGAAAGGAAAATAGCCACTCAAATGCCTAAACGAGAGGCCCGGGATGGAGAAGCCTATGACAACAAGGAACAAACCAAGAAAATTGTTGTAACGATAGAAGACGGAGAAGAGAGGTGCACCTATATTGGGAAAGATGTATCGGAAGAGGAAGAAGAAGATCTCATACGACTCATCCGAGAATATCGAGACGTGTTTGCCTGGACGTACAAAGACCTTAAGGGTGTAGAACCCAGCATATGCGCTCATCGAATCCCTATGACAGCAGATGCAAAACCCTCTAAACAACGCCCTTATACGTATAACGAAGTTTACGCAGCAAAAATAAAGGAAGAAATTGACAAACTACTAGCGGCAGGCTTCATTTATGAGATTGAACACACAGAATGGGTATCGCCACTAGTAGTAGTGCCTAAGAAAAACGGAAAACTAAGGGTGTGTATCAACTTGAAAAAGGTAAATGCAGCAACTATACGTGATAGTTTCCAATTACCCATCACAGACCATCTTTTGGAAAGAGTTGCCGGCAAGGAGGTCTATAGCTTCTTGGATGGATTCTCTGGTTACAACCAAGTAGCTATTGCAACTGAGGACCAGCATAAAACCGCATTCGGGACTGAATGGGGAGTCTATGCATTTAGAGTAATGCCTTTTGGGCTCACTAATGCGCCAGCCACCTTCCAACGACTGATGTGTCATGTATTCAAAGAATTTCTGAGAAAAAGTATGGAAGTATACGTAGACGACCTTTGTACATACTCAAATCAACGACCAGACCATATACCGGAACTGAGAAAAATATTCAATAAATGTAGACAGTACAGAGTTTGTTTGAACCCTGAGAAATGTGTCTTCATGGTGCGACAAGGAAAAATCCTAGGACACATCGTTTCAAAGAATGGAATATCCACGGACGAGGAAAAGATTAAAGTCATCTTAGAGCTACCAAGACCCAAGAATGCAAAGGAAGTACAAGCCTTTATGGGACACTGTGGATATTACCGTAGGTTTATTCACATGTATGCCATAATAGCTAAGCCTTTATATGGTCTATTGACTCAGTTCACTTGGACAGATGAGTGTGAGAA
This sequence comes from Ceratopteris richardii, assembly GCA_020310875.1. Lineage (NCBI taxonomy): Eukaryota > Viridiplantae > Streptophyta > Polypodiopsida > Polypodiales > Pteridaceae > Ceratopteris > Ceratopteris richardii. Next base: position 211,526,382 of record CM035409.1, read on the forward strand.
GGCCTTCAACGAGCTTAAGAAGCGGCTGAGTACAGCCCCAATTCTAAAATCACCCAACTGGAGCAAGCCTTTTCATATTCATGTCGATGCTTCGAGTTATGCCATTGGATGTATCCTAGCTCAACCGGCTGACGAAGGGAAGCTTGACCATCCAATCGCTTATGCGAGTAGACAATTAAACCAAGCAGAAAGAAATTATACGACTACTGAAAGGGAAGGCTTAGGAATGGTTTATGCAGTGAAGAAGTTTAGACACTACCTCTTAGCCAACAAATTCAAGTTCTTCATAGACCATCAGACTTTGTTGTATTTAGTCAATAAGCCTTACAACACGGGAAGATTGGTACGATGGTTCTTACTATTAATGGAGTTCGACTTTGAGGTAGTAGTCAAAAAAGGAAACACACATGTAAGAGCAGATCACCTTTCAAGGCTAACGCATGGAGAACCACCTAGCGGAGTACCGGATGATTTACCAGACACGTATTTGTTTAATCTTGAAGTATGTCCAAAGTGGGCGGAACGACTAATTCCTATACTCACCCATGGCCCTCAACACCCAATAAATAAGGATAGCAAAAAAGAGATTCTTCAAACAAGAAATTTACACATTGTTGCTGGAAGCATGTATTATAAGGAACCTAACGGTGTCTTATTAAGATGTGTCGAGGAGGACAAACAGAAGCAACTAATTCAGCAGGCACACGTAAACAAGTGGAGAACCCATCAAGGGATGCATGGAACAATTCGAGAATTAAAAAGGTTAGGCGTCTATTGGCCTGACATGCCAAAAGACGTTCACAACTATGTAATTAATTGTGCAGAATGCAAAGAGACTATCCCAAAGGATCACATGTCTTTACCTTTTTCGACCATAGCGCCTAATTGGAGTAAGACATTAGTACAATTCCTCAAAATGAAAGAGCACGAAATCGGAGCTAGCTTAGCAAGAAAACGAGCCCTAGAAGAAATGAGCAAGGATTATGTGATAATGGGAAAACAATTGTTTAGAAGAGGAAAAGACAATCAACTCAGATTGTGTGTGCATGAAGGAGAATATCTTCCCATATTAGAAATGGCACACGCAGGAGCTGCGGGAGGACATTTTTCAGCAGAGAGAACTGTCAAGATGATTCTCTTTGCAGGCTTGTGGTGGCCAACTCTACATATGGATGCGGAGACATATGTGAGAAGCTGCGAAACATGCCAGAGAGCGAAATATCCCATTCGAAGAGATGACATGCCTTTAAGACCCATGGTTTGTGCAAGAGCATTTACCAAGTGGGGTATTGATTTCATAGGACCTATCAATCCACCGGCGAAAGGATCACATGCGGAGTACATCATAGTAGCCACCGACTACTTAACCAAGTGGGTAGAAGCAAAAGCCACTAGAAAGAATGATGCTCAAACTACAGCAAAATTTCTCTTTGAGCACATTTTCACACGCTTTGGATTACCGATCGAGATTGTGAGTGATCGAGGAACGCATTTCCTAAACGAAGTCATTGAGTCGCTAATGAATGACTTTTTAGTGATTCATAAAAAATCAGCCCCATACCATCCTCAAGCTAATGGGCAAGCTGAAAGTTCCAACAAGGTACTATGTACGGTATTGACAAAGATTGTCAATAATGGAAGGTCAGATTGGGACAAACAATTGCATCATGCAATTTGGGCATTCCGAGTTGCATATAAAATGGCCATTGGAACCACACCTTTCAATCTAGTGTATGGGCAAAATGCAATTTTGCCAATTGACTTCTTGGTACCTACATTGAAAGTGGCTCAGCAATATGAGTGGAACGGTCATGAATTGTCCCAGCAACTAGATCAAATTGAAAAGTTGCACGAGACTAGATTGCAAGCTGTAGCAGGCATTTATGCTGCTAAACGGAGACAGAAGGCATATTATGATGCACATATAAAGGACAAGGGACTTAAAGAAGGCGACTTAGTCCTAGTATACACCCTAAAACAACATGCAAAGAAGCTACAAAAACGCGGATATGGACCCTTGATCATAAATCGAATCTCTACTAGTGGTGGAGTCAATCTCGCCACACTAGACGGAGAAATTCTTCCCAACTACATCAGTGGATGCAGAGTAAGACGATTCATGGAGCCCTTGACTGATCAAATGCTAGCGCGACTGTTAGGAGCTCAAAATAGGAAAAAGGAAGAAGAACGAATTCGAGAGGAAGCCCGACAGGAAGCACTAGAACGCATTAGGAAACGGAAAGAGTGGATCAGGCAAAGAGATGAACGTTATCTCCAAGGAGAAGAGCCCATCCCTATGGCAAACTATCAGGTCAAAAATCATGATTCAACGGGTATGTGTAAAACGCAACCTTACCTAAACCTAGGGATTGGCAAGACAGAGTATAAATTGATAGATGCATTGATAGACTCAGGAGCAGGCCTTAGCTGCATGCGAAAGAGAATAGCAGACGAGTTTCAATTAGAAGTGAATCCCACGAAAGCCCAATTAATAGGAATTGGAAGTCATACCATAGAATGTATTGGAACCACGAATGTATTGGAACCACGAATGTATCCCTCCACCTAGGAAATTCCTCCATGGAACAAAGAGTCCTAGTGTGTGAGGATGAAGATCTAATAGAAGACCTCATTCTAGGACACGACTGGATCATTGAGACAGAGGCGTGTATCCATCTAGCTCAAGGTTATATTTCGGCTACGATAGGGCATAAGGAGATTTTCAGCTTGCTTGAAGAGAAACCATGTAACCAAACCATGTTAATGCCGAGATCAGAGGAGGTTCAAACAACGACAAAAGAAAGTAGCAACTATGCTCACCACTCAGAAAGCAAATGCATCGAAGCTGAAACGTCAATCCTAGCGACGTCCACCATAGAGTCGAAGTTATCCAATGCAATTGTGGAAAAGTCAATCATTGAGGAGACGTGCTCTCCCACGCAGGCTCGAAACATCCAAAGATTGCACTATTGGAACCCAACAAGCAGATACTCGAACCAAGACCCACCCAAATATAAGTGGGTACGCAAGGATCAGATACAGAGTCAAGAAACGTCCACACCCACTCTGAGGAAGGAAAAAGGCATCACCAAACCAGCTACAAGGAACTATAGACGAAAAGAATCAGTGCAAGTATGGATTCCCAAGCCCTTGCTCGAAGCTCAAAGATCGCGACATCAGATATGGATTCCCAAAAAGGTCATACAAGCAGCTAAACAGAATGTAAGGACAAAGGAGGAAATACCACATCAGACAAGGCAAAAGTCAACAACACATAAAAGTCATCAGAGAAAATCGAAGAGCAATGCCAAATTCACTCGGGCAATGGATAAAGCAAATGGAACACGAGCAGCTGCACGAATCGAGAAAACCCAGCAACCTCTCTCTGTGTTTTCACAATGGGTCTGGAAACCAAAGCTACCACGAGGAGCGGATGATCGAGGGGATAAAGCATCCGATTGCACTCATGTAGTTTCTAATGCACCTCAAGTAAGAATGATAGGGCCGCAATACAGGGCCAAGCATTCGGCACAGGATGTACATTATCAACATAGTGGTGCACGATCTCCAAGTGAGACTAGATCTTAGCTTTAACTTGATAGGAATGGACATACTATGTACATAAACTATGCTTCGGCTATACTAATGATTGTCTTCCTTCAGGAAAAAATATAAAAAGAGGCGGTAAGAAATCCCACTCTTGCAATAATGGGGAACGGAGTGACGAGCGACCATAATCACAACAATACACTGCATGGTCTCATAAAGGCCTTTCGAGCTAATGCACTTTTCCTTGTAAGTGCAGATGGCTTCTGAAGACTCTGAAGCTACAATCCAAGAGGAGGTCCAGGAATTTCCTCCCCAATGTCTTACGAAAGCAAAAGGCCATTGGTTCAGAGATGAGCAGCCAGTTGAGGAATATCTATTCTTGGCCAACATAAAGATCATGGACACAAAGCATCACTTTCCGATCATGTCCCAGGACTTCAAAGTTTTACATGGACTGCCATCCACAATCGACATCATGAAGAAAGCAGGAATTCATAAGTATTTTGAACTACCTATCTATAAACCGGATTTCCAACGCTGTACACAAGTCATGAACACCCTACAACCAGCACTATATGACCCATTGGCACCAGAAGCCAACGTGATGGATAAGAATGGAGAATGGGTGGTCATTCAATTTTCCCACGACTTAATCAAAGAAGCATTTGGATGGGAAAAGGATGGTGTCAACACGGTCAAGGAAGAGAGTCGTGGAGCAAAAACAAGAACTTTCTTTGACATCAATAGGGTGGACATCGAAGAAGAAGTCAGATTGATTCACCAACACTTCTGCTTCCCGAGCATGAATAGATACACGGCCCTTCAAAAAATCATTGTGCAACTATTGTCTCATGCCATAAAACAGATAGGCAATCAGGTTAACCTCACACCCTATGTGCAAGAAAGATTATTTGAGGCAAAGAAGAAATGGGATAATAAGAAGTTCCTCAACGGAACTACTGCGCTAACAATTATGATTTACCACGCAGTGGGCATGTGCGAGTACTTACAGGAGATGCCATCTTCAATGGAGTTGGCTCAATTTGTCAAATCCGCTACTGTACCGAAACAGAAGAAAGGAAGCAAACAAGTAGAAGAAGCAGAAACAAGCTCGCAACCCCGAATGAGAGGCACAATGAGAGGCACAAAACGACCTCGAGAAGTCCAACAAGCAGAAGAGGAAGTACCAAAAACAAAGAGAGTACATTTACTTCCTACAACCACCACTCAAGGGACTAAAAAGATCACGGAAGAAGAATTAACTCAAGCACTGGAGGAGACTCACAAATATACAGAAGGACAAATTAATCTGCCAGTGCAGGGTCATCATTATCAACAGTCCGAACAAGCTAGGAAACCAAAAGGCAAACTCACCAAGGTACATAGATATCGGGAAATTGGGCTAGACAACTCTAGTTCTGGATCCGACGGCCAAGAGAAGCCCAATACATCATTATTGGATGTAGATATTCAAAGTGAATCGAAGGACGATGGCCAGTGGGCCGAATTAAATGAAGTAGACTATGGCGAAGACCAAGCAGGCCACAAAGAAAAAGCTCAATCACCACTGGTAGACCAAATTACAACCAACCAGAAGGCACGAGAAGAAAAACAGCACCACATTCAACCAAAAGATGCCTCCACTACCCACACAAAGGAAGGCAAATCTGATGATGAGGAACATTTAATGATATCAGAGGATAAGCCTCAGGAAGAAGGACAAGAAGACGAAGAACCCTTCACCCCACTAAGGGTTGTGGCAGAACCGTCCCCAATGGATGTCACATTTCAAGGGAGTGCCACGAAGGTTCGTAAGGTGGTGGAAGATGATGCAGAACCGCAAGTACAACTACAGGTCCGACAACCACATAATGAAACGATCCACGTCGCAAAGGGACAAGATGTACAAACAGGAGAAACCCCAGACATACCAAAGACATGGCTGAATGTTGATATAGCTCAGCTCAAGCCTGTGGTGCAGGATATGATTCGCACTGCACTAGACACTCAACAATTGATGCTTGATGCTGATGAAGATTACGACCAAGCCATGCTCGCAAAGCAGGAGCTTCAAAAAGAAGGTATGATTCTGGCTAAAAAATTATCAAAAGCAGAAGCTCAAGTTCGAAAGAAACACGAGGAGATAAAAACGACCAAAACACAATACAGAATATTAGAAACGGAAAATGCCAAACTCAAAGAACAAGTTTTGGAGCTCACGAAGAAACTAGACATGACCGAAAAAGAGAAAACAAGGATCCACGCTCGTAGTAAGGTACTCGAATCTCAGCTCAAGGTGAGTATGGAGGAAGCAGACCACTTAAGGGACAGGAACAAGGAGCTCATGACAGCTCTCCTCAGTGATCAACCACCGGCAGAGACTGATAAATCAAACGAGAATCTAAAAGAAATGGAAGCAAAGATAACCAAGATGGCAGATCAGCTCAAACAGGAGCAAGAAATCATTGCTGATTGGGAACAAAGGTATATGAATGACACTGCAGCTCTACGCAAGAAATGGAAAAAAGCAGAGAAGGATTATTTCCAACAGTGCAACGAAGACACAGATCACATGCACATAGTTGCACAGGAATTAATCAAACATCAGGAAAAGATTACAAAGGCTGAAGAAGAACTTAAGAATAAGGATGAAATCATCAAACGGCTTCAGGAGCAGATAGAGCTAGAAGGAAAGCAGGGGACACCAGTAGTTCCACATACTACGGAGGCTGCTGTGGAGACTGAGAACTCAGCAGACCAGAAAGGGCACTACTGGTGTCCCAGCTCACCGCTGATTTTGAAGATCAAATTATCCAGATAATGAAAGAAGCTCAGATAGAAAACAAACAATTAGATCAAATTTTGAAGCCATTCAATGTACCATACGGTTTACTTAAAGAACAGACGCGGATGTATATAAAGTCTGCAACGAACAAAGATCCGGACCACAACCTTCAATTCCAGCATGACACTTTCAATTATACTCAAGAGGAATTTGAGAAGGCGGATCCGATATGGAGGCGAAAAATTTTGGAGAAGAATCCGACATTGCGGGTACAGTGGGAAGCATCACCATATGCACTTCAGGTAAATCCATCTTTTTGTCCTGTACCCCGCAGACGCTCTTGGACGCAATTTTGGGAAGGACAGCGTCAAGGCAATATCAATAATCAGTGGCTTAACTATCCGTTACTACCTAGTCCGCCACATAATTACTTACCTACAAAAGAATATATGGTGAAGACAATGGAATTTTGGATTGCAAGGTATGCTACAGTTCCGGACTTAGCCGTCAAGATGACCAACAAAATATTCAGCATGCTCATTACAGTGTTGAAGGTGTTCCAGCATGCTAAATATACATTCTTGAATTTCATCGGCATCACGCAAGGGTCTGAGGCTCTTATTTTTGATTTATCAACCATTCCGAGCTGACTCACCATTATGGCATATTATTCTCGCCTCATGTTTTTGCCATCGACATATATGCAAACTTTCGAAGAAGCATTCTTTACAGGCTTCTTTGAAATGGATTCAGAAATTTTTGTTAAAATGACTTCCAATTTGAATGCAAGGCTGGTGGCCTATGAAACAAGTTTCTTTGTTGATCATAGACAGGCGCCAGAAGACGGAGTAAAGTCAAAGCAATGGAAGGAATTCATGTTATGTCACGCAAATCTGCTGAACCAACGAGAGCAAACCGCCATTCAAACATACACACGTCGCCTCAGAAAGCCTGTCGAGGACGACAGAGTTCAGGAGGAGGGATGTGTAGAGGGACAATCAAGCAAAAAGAAAAGAAGAAGAAAATCAAAGTCTAAGACAGTGCAATAAATACACATCTCTGCAGGAAGCCCTGTTGCGAACATTTGTTTTATGTAGGGTACAAGTTTCAAATTATGTAAATACCTTTGGGAAGTCTTCAAATACTTCAAGAAGGCTCATATTATTCATAAAATGTAGCAAAAATACCACGTGAGTTCTAGAACATGGTGAGTCAAATTAGTGAGTCACAAGGGAGCTTCAGTGGTGTCCTAGTGGAAGGTCGATGTGGCTAGTTCTCAAAGTCCATCAATACTTTGCTTATTTGAGCACTTGAGTCATGTAATACCTCCATCCAAGTGTCTACCACGAATTTAGATGTATTAGGAAGGTTTTAGATTAGTTTCCCATGCTATAAAAAGAGGAGAAAAGTCGTGATCTTGTGGGATGTCCAAGAGAGTATCTCTATGCTACTCTAGTTTTTGTATGCAGAGCTTGCAGAGCTTGTATCTCCCTCATTATATATCCAAATTACATGTTTGATATCTCATTTGGAAGCTCTTCTTGTCTACTTTCATATTCTCAATTTGCATAATCATTGGATTTGTGAGCTGAGAGCAACACTCTCTGCAAGTAGTGTGTGTTCTCTGTTTTTTATCCCTGCTGAAGGTCTCCATTAAACATCCAGCTTGCAGAGGTCATATCTCCTTGTGTATGTATTCAAATCATGTGTTCTTTGGCTTGTTAGAAAGCTCTCCAAGTCTATTTGTATTCTGGAAATTTTCAGATTCATTGGAGTTGTGAGTTAAGAGCAGTAGTCTCTGCAAGTGATGTATGTCCTCAGGTTCATCTCTGTTTCAAGGTCTCCATTAAAGCTGCATATTGCAGAGGTCATAGCTCATTGAGTATTTATCCAAATTGAGTGTTCTTTGGCTCATTGGAAAGCTCTTGGTCTCTAGTATATGTGGTTAAAACAGTTTTAAAAACGTTTGAGTGAGTAGAGAGTAGTAAGCTCTGCAAGCATGACTGGTTTTCTATGATGAAGTTTGTGAGAAGGTCAACTTGTTCCTAGGGGGTTCCACCTACTTCCTGCTATACTTTGGAGGTCAATAAACTCCAACATTGGTATCAGAGCAAGTACTTGGAGGCTTGGAGAAGGTTATCATACCTTGACGAAGAATTTGAAGCTATCAAAGAAGCAGTTCATCATCAACACCACACAAAGGTAGAAGAAGATTGCAAGGAGGCATCTGAAGCAACATCCAAGCAAAGAAAGGTGCACATACCTCATTTACAAGGTAAATATTATATTTCTTCTCATCACACACATTGGAAAGGAGGCTTAAAGGAGGAAGCTTAGCATTTGTATTATGGGAGACCAACATGCACAAATAGAGAAGCTTGATAAGACCAATTATCAGGCATGGAAGTTTAGAATCACAGCATACTTGCAAGGTAGAGGCTTGTATGGTTTGATTGACGGCACAGATATCAAACCCACATTACCAGAGGACCCAAATCAGCAACAATTGAGGGAGTTTAGACTTTGGAATGAGAGAGACAAAAGGGTTATATTCATTTTATCACAAAATATTCAAGATTCAATGGTAGGACACATACAAGATCTAGACACAAGTAGAGATGTTTGGCTTGCATTGGAAAGGTTGTATGCTACAGGTACAAGAGCAAGGAAGATTCAACTCAAAAATGAGTTGAATAACATAAAGAAAGATACAAGGACATCGGTCAATGATTACATATTGAAAGTTAAAGAGATTGCAGATCAACTAGGATCAATTCAAGCTCATGTGGAGGACGACGACTTGGTTGCACATACTCTCAACGGACTCAAAGATGATGAGAGATGGAAACCCTTCATTACTTCAGTTTATGTCAGAGGAGAATTACCAGATTTTGATCAACTTATTGCCCTCATGGTCACGGAGGAGATGAATCTAAATGGTTCTACTTCAAATCAAAAAGGATCTCAAGGACAAGCTCTTTATGTAGGATCATCAAGAGGTGGAAACAGAGGTGGAAGAGGTTCAAATAGAGGTCGAGGAAGAAGGATCGATGATCAAAGGACTTCAAGTGGCTGCTTCAACACAAGAGGAAGAGGAAGATCAAGCGCTAGAGGTACGAGAGGCTACTACAACTACAACCAAAGACAAAGGAGTGAAGATAATAAGAACAATTGCTATATATGTGGAAGGTATGGACACTATGCCAAAGATTGTTATCAAAATGAAAATAATCAAGGTGGTAATCGAAGAGGAGGCTATTCAAGAAGAGGTAAACAACAAGGAAATTATGCAGTTGATGGTAAAAGTGATGATTATGATTCTCTTCTTATGATGAATGTAGAAACTAAGATGAATTCCAATAGTGATGTATGATATGTAGATAGTGGTTGTTCTAATCACATGTCTCATGATGCTTCATGGTTTTCTAATATGCATAATCCGTCATGTAAAGGTCATGTTGAAACAGGAGATGATACAACACATAAGATTATGCAGGTTGGAGATGTTGTTATGCAGGATAAGAGCAAGAAAAATTGCTTGAAGGATGTACTTTATGTGCCAACGATCACTAAGAATTTGATGTCGGTTGGTCAAATGGTAGAAAAAGGTCTACAAGTGAGATTTAATCATGCAGGTTGCTTCATTGAGGATCCAAAGCAAAGGAGGTTAATTGCTAGAGGTCAAAAACAAGGTAGATTGTTTACATTCAAGGTAAACCCAAATCATACAAACTATTTCTCTTATGATATGCATCGAATAGCAGAGCTTGATCTATGGCACAAAAGGATTGGACACATGAATGTACACAGGTTAAAGGAGCTATCAAAGAAGAGGATTGTTGAAGGATTACCTGATCTTACTAAGCAACATATGGTGCATCTTTGTGAAGCATGTCAAATGGGTAAGCAGAGTAGACAACCTTTCAAGCATTCAAGTTATGTAAGTGATGGTTTGCTAGATCTCATACACACAGATGTGTGGGGACCTACTAAAGAGGCATCCTTGATTGGTAATAAGTACTATGTATCATTCATTGATGATCATAGTAGAATGACATTTGTGTATTTCATTAAACATAAGAGTGAGGTCTTTGATTGTTTCAAGAAGTTCAAATCATATGTCGAAAAGCAAACAGGAAGGTATATTAAGAAGCTAAGGTCTGATGGAGGGGGAGAGTATTTCTCTCAAGCTTTTACTGATTTTTTGTATGATGAAGGTATCAAAAGAGAAGTTACATGCAGGTATACTCCACAACAAAATGGAGTCGCAGAAAGAAGAAACAGAATCATAGCAGAAGCATCTAGAAGTATGCTTAATGATATGTGTTTGCCTAATTATTTTTGGGCTGAAGCTGTTAGCACAAGTGTTTACATTATGAATAGAGTTCCGACTGCTGGAGTTCATCATTTGACACCATATGAGGTATGGCATGGAAGGAAACCAAGTGTAAGTCATTTGAAAGTATTTGGTTGTGTATGTTATGTACATGTACCTAGTGAGGTGAGATCTAAACTTGATGCAAAATCAGAAAAATGTATATTTATTGGTTATGCAGATACTCAAAGAGGATATAGATGCTATAATCCTCATACCAATAAGGTTGTTGTGTCAAGAGATGTAAACTTTGATGAATCACTTTCATGGTATGCAGATAAGAATTGTTTGCAGGTCATGGATGAAAATGAAGAAGGTGTGGTTGAAGGAGATGAATGCATAGTTCAGCCATCAGGAAGTTTAAATGATGAAAGAAGTGGTCTAGATGAAGAAAGAGGATCACCTTTCAATGGAAGATTAAGGCAAGAGTCACCTCCAAGTGTTAAAAGTAAAGGTAAACTCAAACTTGTTGAAGTTAATGATGAAGGAGAGGAAATTAGTGATGTATGTGAGTATGGAGAATCATCAAAGTTTCCTAATAAGAAAGGAAGAGCATCTACATTGGAGGTAAGAAGACCTTCAAGAGTAAGTAAGCAACCTCAAAGGTATACTTATGAATCTTTCATGAATACTCATTATGCTTTTATGACAAAAGTTGAGCAGGAAAATGAACCCACATGTTATGATGAGGCCAAAGGAGATGAAAAGTGGGAGAAAGCAATGAGAGAAGAAATGGAAGCACTACAGGATAACAAGACTTGGAATTTAGTTCCAAGTACACCAAAGCAAAAGGTAATTGGTTGCAAGTGGGTTTTTAAGATTAAAAGAAATAGTGATGGTAGTGTGTCTAGATATAAGGCTAGACTTGTAGCAAAAGGATATAATCAAACTCAAGGTGTGGACTATGAGGAAACATTTAGTCCAGTAGCAAATATGGCAACGGTGAGAACTTTGTTGGCTTTAGCTGCAAGTAAAAGGTGGAATATATATCAACTCGATATAAAGAATGCCTTTCTTAATGGTGAGTTAAATGAAGAAGTGTATATGTCACAACCAGATGGTTATGTGGATGCAAAATGTCCTAATCATGTATGCAGGTTAAAGAAGGCATTGTATGGTCTTAAGCAGGCACCAAGGGCATGGAATGCAAGGTTGGTAAAGTATCTTATGCTGCAAGGATACACAGCGAGTCATGCTGATCCTTCACTTTATGTAAAACATGTAGATGGCATGTGTGTCTATGTATGCATTTATGTGGATGACTTGTTGATTACAGGGAATGATGCAAAAGCAATTGATGAGATAAAAGGTAATTTGGGAAAGGAATTTAAAATTTCAGATCTTGGTTTGCTCAGATACTTTCTTGGGATTGAAATTGTGTATAGCGATGAAGGTATGTGGTTGATACAAAGAAAGTATATATGTGATATGCTGAAAAGGTTTGGTATGCAGGAATGTAAATTTGTTTCTACTCCAATGGAATGTAATGTAAAGCTGAGTGCAAAGGAAGGTGATGAGTTGCATGATATGAATGTATATAGATCCAAGGTAGGATCTTTGATTTATGCAACAAAAACTAGACCTGATATATGTTATGCAGTGGGAGTATTGTCACAGTTTATGCATGAACCTAGAGTACCTCATATGCATGCAGCGAAAAGAGTGCTTAGGTATTTGAAAGGTACCATGAACGAAGGATTATTTTATAGTCATGATGTTGATCTAACTCTTAAAGTCTTTAGTGATGCAGATTGGGCTGGAAGCAAAGATGACAGAAGATCCACAAGTGGATATGTGGTAATAGCAGGAAACAAGACATTAACATGGAGTTCAAAGAAACAGCCTACAGTTGCTTTATCTTCTACAGAGGCTGAGTATAGAGGTTTAGCATTGGCTACTACTGAGGTTATGTGGTTTAAAAAGTTGTTTCATGACTTGAATGTGCAGGTTGATGTACCACTGATATATGGGGATAACTTGAGCAGCATTCATATGACCTCAAATCCTATTTTTCATGCTAGAACAAAGCATATAGAGGTTCACTATCATTATGTTCGAGAGAAGGCCATGAACAATGAAGTGCAGGTTTCTTTTGTTGGAACAAAGGATCAAGTTGCAGATATCTTCACCAAATCCTTGGATGGACCAAAGCTTCAAAGATTCAACTATATTCTTGGCATGAAGGAAATACCCTTTGAAACTTGAGGGGGAGAATGTTGCGAACATTTGTTTTATGTAGGGTACAAGTTTCAAATTATGTAAATACCTTTGGGAAGTCTTCAAATACTTCAAGAAGGCTCATATTATTCATAAAATGTAGCAAAAATACCACGTGAGTTCTAGAACATGGTGAGTCAAATTAGTGAGTCACAAGGGAGCTTCAGTGGTGTCCTAGTGGAAGGTCGATGTGGCTAGTTCTCAAAGTCCATCAATACTTTGCTTATTTGAGCACTTGAGTCATGTAATACCTCCATCCAAGTGTCTACCACGAATTTAGATGTATTAGGAAGGTTTTAGATTAGTTTCCCATGCTATAAAAAGAGGAGAAAAGTCGTGATCTTGTGGGATGTCCAAGAGAGTATCTCTATGCTACTCTAGTTTTTGTATGCAGAGCTTGCAGAGCTTGTATCTCCCTCATTATATATCCAAAGTACATGTTTGATATCTCATTTGGAAGCTCTTCTTGTCTACTTTCATAGTATCAATTTTCATAATCATTGGATTTGTGAGCTGAGAGCAACACTCTCTGCAAGTAGTGTGTGTTCTCTGTTTTTTATCCCTGCTGAAGGTCTCCATTAAACATCCAACTTGCAGAGGTCATATCTCCTTGTGTATGTATTCAAATCATGTGTTCTTTGGCTTGTTAGAAAGCTCTCCAAGTCTATTTGTATTCTGGAAATTTTCAGATTCATTGGAGTTGTGAGTTAAGAGCAGTAGTTTCTGCAAGTGATGTATGTCCTCAGGTTCATCTCTGTTTCAAGGTCTCCATTAAAGCTGCATATTGCAGAGGTCATAGCTCATTGAGTATTTATCCAAATTGAGTGTTCTTTGGCTCATTGGAAAGCTCTTGGTCTCTAGTATATGTGGTTAAAACAGTTTTAAAAACTTTGAGTGAGTAGAGAGTAGTAAGCTCTGCAAGCATGACTGGTTTTCTATGATGAAGTTTGTGAGAAGGTCAACTTGTTCCTAGGGGGTTCCACCTACTTCCTGCTATACTTTGGAGGTCAATAAACTCCAACAAGCCCCGCAGGGGCGCATTACCCATCTCTGCACAGAGCCCCGCAGGGGCACGCACCAGGCAAAAAGAGAAATCATCCAGGTCATGCACGGTGGAAAGAAGTAAACAGCCTCAAAGCAATACAACAGGGTCAGATGTGTGCAACCAAGACAAATCAGAGGACCAAAAGTTATAAAGGGGTAGAGGCTGAAAAGTTTAAGAGGGTGACTAAGAACAGCACATTCCCAGTCACTGGTGGCGTGCGTGGCAACCCAAGTCAACAGGCGAGACAAGTGCAACAGGCTCTCGAGTAGTAGAGCTTGAATTAAGAAGGCCATCGAATCTGCATGTCTGTTTAACTGCAAACAACACTGACCAAGGGAAGCGTGCGGAGAAAAGCAGAGCGCCTCTAAAACGTAATGCAAGATCAAGAATCAGGCAACACGGACCATTGGATGCGTGCGCGAAGCAAAGTCTGTCAAGGGACGACAGAGACAAAGAGGGGGAGAGTGTTGCAGAGCTAAAGAGCGCACAAAGCAGAGAAAAAGACGGGCCCCAAAATTTTTCCGATTTGGACACACAACTTTTGTATCATAACCACTCTTTTATATATTTTCCGTTGTAAATGCACTAGAGGAGTCCTCTAGATGCATCCCCACAGAAGATTAGTGATTTACCCATGTACAATAGTAGGAAATTAGTCTTTTAGTGAATAAAGTGCCGGTCTCTTGTGTGAAAGGACCAAACTTAGGGCACTAGTATATAAGTCAAAAGTGACTCTTTGTAAAGAACTTTTTGTCATTGTGAAGGAGGAGCACTTCTGAATTTTCGAGTTTGCCTCTTTCTTGCTGATTTTGATCTTCATTTTGCTCTTGTATGTGTGTGTGATGCTTGAAATGCATGTGTAGGACTGTTGTCTACCCCTTCCCCTTTGTTTTGAGCTGCTGTAGTGCGTGCGTAAGCTAGGAGAAGCTGTGGCGCGGGTGTTTGTGACTCCCGTAATTCACTATTTTTGCCATAACTTGAAGCAGAGTGGTCAGAATTGAGTGAAACACCATCATTAGATGCGTCTCGTCGAGAGCTTCGAAACGAGTACCCTATTGCCTATGTTCGGAGTTCTGGGCTGGGAGAAAACCTCAAAATACCAAAACTGCTGAAAAGAGGCTTGCGGCAACACTTTCAGTATTTCAGTAGGTGTGAGAGGTAGTAGTCTTTTCTCATGCGTGATTAGCTAAACCACTTCATTTTCCATCACGTGTGCACACGTCTTCATACACTTGGTAAGTCGCTCCTTAGGATTGACATTTAAATGTGTGTTAAAGATCCCACTATATGCACTTGTGTGGCAATTGAGGTATAGTCTCATTGGCACAAGTCCTTGAGTCTTCGTGGCTCAAGTACACAATAGGCAATTGGATGATTAAGCTTACCTTCATCAGCTGGTTGGGCGAGGATACATCCAATGGCATAGTTAGAAGCATCAACATGAATATGAAATGGCTTGCTCCAGTTTGGTGATTTCAGAATTGGGGCTGTACTAAGCCTCTTTTTCAACTCGTTGAATGCCTTCTCGCACTCTTCTGTCCAAGTAAATTGAGTTAAGAGACCATACAAGGGTTTTGCTATTATGGCATACATGTGAATAAACCTACGGTAATATCCACAATGCCTCATAAAAGCTTGCACCTCCTTCGCATTCTTAGGTCTTGGTAGGTCTAAGATGACTTTAATTTTGTCCTCATCCGTAGATATTCCATTTCTCGAGACTATATGTCCTAGGATTTTCCCTTGTCTTACCATGAAGACACATTTTTCCGGGTTTAAACAGACTCTATACTGTCTACATTTGTTGAATATCTTCCTCAACTCGGGGATGTGGTCATTTCTTTGATTGGAGTATGTGCAGAGGTCATCTACATACACTTCCATACTTTTTTTCAAAAATTCCTTGAAAACATGACACATCAATCGTTGGAAAGTAGCAGGTGCATTAGTGAGTCCAAAAGGCATCACTCGGAAAGCATACACACCCCATTCGGTGGCGAATGTAGTCTTATGTTGATCTTCAGTTGCAATAGCTACTTGATTGTATCCGGAGAATCCATCTAGGAAACTATAGACTTCTTTTCCAGCTACTCTCTCTAACAGATGGTCCGTGATGGGTAATGGGTAGCTGTCACGTATGGTGGCTGCATTCACCTTCTTCAAATTTATGCACACTCTCAATTTTCCATTTTTCTTAGGCACAACTACTAATGGCGATACCCACTCGGTGTGTTCGATCTCATATATGAATCCTGCCGCTAGTAGTTTGTCTATTTCTTCCTTAATTTTTGCTGCATAAACCTCATTGTACGTATAAGGGTGTTGTATGGATGGTTTTGCGTCGGCCGTCATTGGTATTCGATGGGAACAAATGGTGGGCTCTACTCCTTTGAGATCCTTATAGGTCCATGCGAACACGTCTCGGTACTCTCGGATAAGGTGTATGAGTTCCTGTTCCTCCTCTTTCGATACATCTTTTCCAATATATGTGCACCGCTCTTCTCCGTCTTCTATTGTGTTGGCATACAAAGCAACAAAGGAGTCATGCACAATACGGCAACAAGGCCAGATCATTTTTTCCCATAGATTATGTACAACCCAAGTGATTTTAATCACTACACAAACATTGTAAATCCCGTTTTTGGTAGATTAGACTCCATTTTGTGCAAGCCGAGGAGTCCTCGAGCTTGAGGAGTATTAGAAGTACCATCGTACCAAATTTCATAATTTTTAGACTTCGTTTGAGCCCTCAAATAAGCCCTGGAACCTAATTTTTAACTAGGCCGGACACTAGGTCTGGACAGGGCCAAAAGCTAGTCAAAAACTATAAAAAGAGCTAGAGAGCTCATTTTTGAGGTTAGATTGTAATTGAAAAGAACTTGTAAGAGCTTGTGAAAGTAATCTAAAGCACTCCATTGATTCTCTCTCTTTGTCTTGCCGTGTGTGCGCGCGTGTGTGTATGTGTGTGCATGCTTGTATGCTTCTCACTCACGCACTGGTGCCGCCACTTGCTCGAGGTCTTCATACTATCCTCACGTCTTCCCGGATTGACATTAAAGGAGGTGCTACTCATCACTGAGCACACCAAATTTTGGCGCCGTTGCCGGGGATCGAGCTTTGAGGACGAGCGTGTGATGGTAAGACGTAGAGTTGACGCGTTGGAGTGGTAGGTATTTTCTTCACTCTCATCGAATTTCTTTTACTTTCTTCACCATCTTCATCACCATCATCATCATTCCCATCTCCCACCTCCATCTCCATCATCGCAAAAATTTCAGTTTTTGACTATATCCCCATCTCCACCTCATTTCCCTCATTTCACTTGTGAGAGAGAGCGAGAGAGCGAATTTGCATGCGCTGTTTTTGCATGTTTCTTGAGCTATTTTGCAGGTTTTTTGCTGTACCATCATCCCCAGCAGTGTGCGCAGGTACGACAGGCTCTGCACAGTTCCCGAGACGACGATCTCTGTCTATCGCGACAGACAGAAAATCTTAACATTTTGTGAATGCATGAGTAGCACTGTAACCTACACCTTGAGGGCATTCTAGATCACTAGAAGTTTTTCAAAAATTTGCGTTTTTTCTGTCTATCGCGACAGACACCGTCTATCGCGACAGACACCGTCTATCGCGACAGACACCGTCTATCGCGACAGACAGAAATCCACGATAGATAGCGTCTATCGCGACAGACACCGTCTATCACGACAGACACCGTCTATCGCGACAGACAGAAATCCGCGACAGACACCGTCTATCGCGACAGACACCGTCTATCGCGACAGACAGAAATCCGCGACAGACACCGTCTATCGCGACAGACACCGTCTATCGCGACAGACAAAAATCCGCGACAGACACCGTCTATCGCGACAGACACCGTCTATCGCGACAGACAGAAATCCGCGACAGATACCGTCTATCGCGACAGACAAAAATCCACGATAGACACCGTCTATCGCGACAGACACCGTCTATCGCGACAGACAGAAATCCACGATAGATACCGTCTATCGCGACAGACACCGTCTATCGCGATAGACAGAAATCCACGATAGACACTGTCTATCGCGACAGACACCGTCTATCGCGACAGACAGAAATCCACGATAGATACCGTCTATCGCGACAGACACCGTCTATCGCGACAGACAGAATTTCACGATAGACACCGTCTATCGCGACAGACACCGTCTATCGCGACAGACAGCCCCCACGATAGATTGTGTCTATCGCGACAGACACCGTCTATCGCGATAGACAGGCATTTTCGGCAAAAAATTAAGGAGTGAATTTTTGGAAATTTAGGCTAAATTTTGGGCATATTTGCACTTTCATGTACTCATCTACTTACGAAGGCCTTAGAAAATGCATTAAAACCCCCGAAAGGTTCTGTTTGTCTAGTTAACCCCCTAAACCCTGAACGGTCATAACTTTTTCATACGAAATCCATTTTCTGAGCTCTAGGGCTTGTCGGAAAGCTCGTGACATATACTACACGCCCTCAACTGTTTTTTATAAGAATAACGCGTTGATTTTCAGATAGGATATTTGGAAGTTGACACACTGAGGGGTAGGAACACCAAGGGAGCTCTAGAGTAAATTTCTAACAATGCAAAAGGGGGAACAAGGGTCATTAAAAAAGTGTCTGAAATAAATTGTCTGTCAATTGAAAGATCTACTTGGAGCTAATCTTGGGATTTATGCAGGCCTATTGAGAAGCGACTGAGAGTATCCAAGCAACGGTGTGGCACACGCTTGAGAATCAACTTCTCGAGCACTAAAGAGCAAGGTTCGGCAAGAAAGGTCGGAATATTCTCAACTCCTCTTTGTCAATTCCTAGCTTAGGCTAAGAGCGATTAGAAGTAGGAGCAAGTCAGGGCGACGATAGGCCACTATCAAGTTGAAGACTACTTAAAAACTCAAGTTCAAGCTAAAAACTTAATCTCTGTACTGTCGACAACATAAAGGAAAGAACCTAACGTGGAACGATCAACCTGAAAGTACGGAGAACATTCAAGTATTCCTGACGACGTAATAACAGATAAGACTTTAAACACGAGGAATAACTAAAAAGAATCAAGTGACTGGTACCAATTGAGCGGCAACGAGGTTGTACTCTGGAAAAAATTTGGGGCTAATCAGATAGGCATATGAACCTTAGATCAGGACGACACCTAGTAAGAGAGAGACAAAGCCTTAGATCTTCAGAGGCTAGTGTCAACCACACTGCTAGGTCTTGGGCCCAGCAGTTGAGTCACCACTCTCATTACCCTAACTCGGATACCAGTGAATCAGGGATGTCTCAAGGCATGGATAGACCTACGGGAAGTTCAGGTATGCCTTACTTGTACAGGGTGGAAGGCCCTTACAAAACACAGTTGGAATACCTTAGGACCAACCGATTAGGTGCGAGCATCTATGAGGACGGCCTAGGAAGATCTGTGGTCCAGATTAAAAACCCTGACCAATCCATAGGACTAGAGCACCCAGCTGTCAAGTTTGAAAACGGTGCATACCTGGACAAGGAAGGAACCATATACGTAGTCACCAGTCATCCAGATAGGACAGATGAATTTGGAAATGTAATTTCAGAAGCGGACTTAGGTGACTTGGAACAAGGAAACATGGGAGTGGAACCTAGAACCCCTCGAGGTAAATCAGTTCTCACTAGGATTATCACGCCTGAATGGGTCCCCCAAGACAACAAGAGCATAGAGTTGCTCCTCAATCGAGAAACTGATGAAGCCTTTTGGAGGTATAAGTCTAATCAGCCAACAGACATAGGAAATATCATGATCTATGAGTTTAAGGATCCGGACAGCCCAGGTAGAGTGACTTACTTAGATCATGCTTCAGAACGGATCTTTGGGGTGACAGAAAATGATAGACATGCCTACACTTGGAAGGGCGAATTTATTTTCCCCCAACCTAGATCAAATGTATCCTATGGTCACCCTGGGGCTGGAACTTCCCAAGCTCATGGTACGCAAAGAGACAGAAGTAGAGATAGACCGGAAGTAAGTTTTGCCAACCCAGTGGGCAGAGAAAGAACGAGAACCGAGACGAATAGGGTAGAACCTGAGATGCATAGAGCCCACAGGAACCAAAGAAATGTAGATGGATTCCCTCTGCCGAGACCTAGGGAGCACACAAGAACTTTGAGACCCACCCAGCTAGT
The DNA here is from genome assembly GCA_020310875.1 of Ceratopteris richardii. Taxonomy (NCBI): domain Eukaryota; kingdom Viridiplantae; phylum Streptophyta; class Polypodiopsida; order Polypodiales; family Pteridaceae; genus Ceratopteris; species Ceratopteris richardii. The sequence continues at coordinate 211,546,534 of CM035409.1, forward strand.
TAAGTCCATGAAGAATTACTTTGACGGCACAGGAGATCCCTATGATCATGTGGCGGAGTTCAAGCAAGTCTTGAGAGCCGAACAAGTTGAGGATCTATTCACGCAGTACAATGCCTTCGGTCTAACCCTGAGGAATACGGCACTTACATGGTTTCAACCATTGGATGAGCGCCAGTTCAGGAGCATAGACCAACTCCTAGAAGCATTTATTATTGAGTTCTCCAAGAGTGGCATAAGGCACAACACCTCCTCACTGATTCATAGCTTCAAACAAACCCCTCAAGAGACTGTGAGACTTGCCGGAAGAAGATTTAGACAATATCTTGAAAGGTGCCCTATTTCGGAGCTACCCACATCTGCTAAACAAGTAGCCTTATTCCTTGACGGATTGTTGAGTCCAAAATTGAGATCCTATGTGTATCTGAAAGACCCTAGGACTATAGAAGAGTGTGTACGTATGTGCATTGACATTGAAGATAACCTAGGAGAAGAGCTAGAGCTGTCCAAAATTTACAAAGATTCAGATAGTGCATCTAGTCAATCTTCCACACAAGCCACATCAATTGAGGAACTGGCCGAAAAAGTAGCTCAGAAATTAGGTGTGACTAGCAAACAAATTCCAAGGTTTGCTCCTGTGAAAAGGTGCTATACATGCGGTGGTGACCATATGGCGAACGTCTGTCCCATTATGGCTCAACCCCAAGTAAACCCTAGTAGCCAGTACTGCACCATAGAACGGAGATACACCAACCACACCGCACAAGACTGCCCATACAACAAGCAGGCGGTTAGGCAACCCTACCCTCAGCCCTACCAACAAGGCAGATACCAGAACCAGTACCCTCCACAACCATATGGCAGGCCACAACAAAATTTCCAACCTCAATATCAAAACCAACAAAGGCCTCAGCCTATGCTAGCACAACAAACCCCAGCCCCAGCTAATGTGATTCCGGTAAAGTATGCTGTTGCAGAAGAAAACCTGAATAGAGCTATAGTCCCTGTAACATCCTTGATCTCTGAAAATGACCCAAGTGATCATAGCTTTGATTCTACCCATGTGGATAGCCCCCAGGCTTACTACATGCAGTCTCCAGAACATGGTGAGTCCTACTATAGTGAAGAGCCGAACGAACCTAGTTGGGAATCAGATTACACGAACGTCATGTATACAAACCCCAATCCTAGGCCTCAATCTAGGCAAGTCAGACCTCCATTCCCAAGAGGGCCGTGCTACAGATGCCAAGGTGATCACCTCATTCGTGATTGTCCCTTACCTCCGCCTACACAAACTCAGTCCGTGACTATCCAAGGCTTTTGCCAAGACTGCGGAAAAGAGCATCTCTTACGAGATTGCCCTAAGAACCCCAATAGCATGCCAAAAATCACCCCTATCAACGTTGTTGGGTTAGTGGTAGACTCCTCAGGAAGTGTCACTTCCACTGCACCAGTACAGGTAGTCACTAGGGCTCAGGCTTTGCAGCAAAACCAAGGGGTAGGCCAGGAAAAGAGTCCAGATGCTAGCGATACTGAGAGCCAAAATAAAAAGAGAACAAGAGCTTGGAAAGATAGCCGCGAACGTATGAAAAGGCAATGGGCAAAGAAGATGAGTGAACTTGAGGAAAGTCTACGAGAAACCAAGGCTAAAATCATAGAGATCACATCTCAACCGCACTCTCACACGTTACCACCGCTACCATCCCCATCACCCTCCACCCCTCCACCCTCTAAGACAGCCCACGTAACCCACCCACCACCCCAAACAGGATCGGTATTAGCTGATCCCACTCCCGAAGACATAGACATGATGCTTAAAGCATATCAGGCCAAGATCCAAGAAGGGCCAAACGTCACGGATCATGACAAGTGCTATCCTAGAGCTGACCTAGAGATAGAAAGAACCAAACTGTGCGCGAAAATGGTCGCATTGGCTCAGACCATGTTTGAAGCCAGTCGCCTTTTCAATTACTCGGGCTCAGCCAAAACGCAATTACATTTGGATGGATTCCTAGAGAAGTTAGAGAGGATAATTGCAAGATCTGACAAGGAAGAAAAAAATCAAGACCAAGAAAAAGCAAGCAAAAACAGGAATCATTCCCCATCCGAAGTGTATGTGGCCAATTCCCCTAAACTGGACAACTTCCCCTCCTTAGAAAGAATAGAGAGGCCAATAGCACAGTCAGAAAAGGAACCTACCCCTCAAAGAAAGGAAAGGGCAAGAGAACGGATAAGCCAACCTCTTCAGGAAGCCCGTGGGCCTCCTCAAGAAGCTTATCTTCCCCCCCAAAAGGCAGATGAGCCTCCCTCGAAAGCTCAAGTACCTCCACAGGTTGCCTACATTCCTTCTCAGGGAGTGTATGAGCCTGTTCGGAAAAGTAATAGAATAAGTAATCCTCCCCAAGAAGCTTGTGCTCCAGTCATTTGCGAGAACGAGGAGAGAGCCAACAATAGAATCAGCCCTCCTTCACAGGTTGCTTATGCGCCCAATTCTACGGAGCCAGACACTTCTTCTTCTATGAATCGGTTTGCACCAGACTTCCTACGAGAGATTCAAGAAGACAAATGGGATAACGAAAGCGAGGTCGCCCCTCCTTTTGAACTTGTGGACGATGCACACGACCAATTCCCACAAGACATCCCATCTATTTACGGGGAGCATGAGAGTGTTCAGTCTCACGAGAGATTAGACTTTGAGTCTAATTCCATACAAGAGCTACCCCACTTCACAGGCCCATGGGAAGCAAAGTCCACATGTATGAGAGCACCCACAGTCATGGTAAGGAACGACGACTCAGTCATACCAAAGAACACGGAGGTAGTAACAAACACCAAGGTGCAACGCGATTGCACCCTGGAAGAACTGCCTGAGGATAGACTAAACGCGCGGAAATGTGTAGCCAGTCGAGTAACTGAAGTTGCAAAACCTCATTCCCGGGGAGGATCCCATAGGACAGTGCCAGAAATTCCCTTGGATAAGATAGGAGATATGTGTGAAGGTGAAGAAGGGAACACCTATCTTCCCATCACCTACCAGGACTACACCACAAAGGCAATTTTGGACTCAGGTGCAGGAGTTGCAATTGCCACTACTTCCCTTTGGAAGCGTTGGGGCAAGCCAGCACTCAGGCCAACGAGGATGAAATTGCAAATGGCCGATGGTCATATTGAGAAACCCTTAGGATTGCTAGAAGGAATAACTCTCACCACTTGTGGTGTTGAGTTCGAGCATAGTTTTGCTATATGTGACTTCAGCAAAAATCATGCCTATGAGATGATTTTAGGAAGACCATTCATGCGACAGTTGCAAGTGGTACAGGATTGGGGAACCAACTCTTTGTATCTGCAACACTTGGGTGTTACAACCAAAGTCAATCTCAAGGATTATTCTCATAGAGATGTCCCTCCTATCCAATGGAATCCCATCCATAGAGCCAAAGATGATACAGAATCGGTGCATTCCATAGGGTCTGGATCCTCATGGATGCATGAAGATACTCACTTATGGATGTGCAAGGTAGCAGTAGAAGAAGAGAAGAGAGAGAAAGCCAGAGAGGTAGGTGCGAACGAAACTCATAGACCCATTCAAGACCCAGCCTATGCACCTGTAGTTTTTCCAGACGAAGAATTTGAACCTCACGGTTGGGCAGAAATCTTAGCAACAATGGACGTAGCCATCAATGAAGAACAATGGACACCTCACTGTGATGAGGATGGCTATGACATTTCAGTCTTCTCCATAGAGCCAATCATGGGAGAGGCAGTTCTAGAAGAATGCGAACCTAGCCCTGATGCATTTGAGGATGCAAGTGACTCCGATCTAGAGTCAATCATTATGGATCCACCATTTGCATCAGATGAAGAATACTTCCATGAGGTAGAATTTCAAACCCAGAGGCATGGAGAGGTTAAAAATGATGTAAGATTAGCAATGCATGTGACCCCAAAGGAAGAAGGAAAGAAACGAAAGAAGAGAGAAGCCTTACCAGAAGAGGAAGAATCTTTGTTTGAGGTCCCAGAAAATTTTAAGAAGTATGAGATAGATGACAGGAGAGTCATGATAAGAATGCCTAAACGAGAGGCACAATCAGGAGAGGCCTATGATAACAAAGAAACCACCAAGAAAATCGTAGTGGCCCTGGAAGAAGGAGAGGAGAGATGTACGTATATAGGCCATGACCTAACAGAAGAAGAGGAGTACGAATTGATAGCCTTGCTAAGAGAATACAGAGATGTATTCGCTTGGAGTTACAAGGATTTGAAAGGTGTTGACCCTGATATATGCTCACACACCATTCCCATGACCTCAGATGCTAAACCCTCTAAGCAAAAGCCTTATACATATAACGATAACTATGCTGCTAAGATCAAGGAAGAGATAGATAGATTGGTCGAAGCTGGATTTATCTATGAAATTGAGCACACTGAATGGGTATCCCCTATCGTAGTGGTGCCCAAGAAGAATGGCAAACTGCGTGTGTGCATTAACTTGAAAAAGGTTAATGCAGCCACAATCCGAGATAACTATCCGCTTCCCATCACAGAACATCTCTTAGAAAGAGTGGCAGGCAAGGAAGTGTACAGTTTCCTTGATGGATTCTCGGGCTACAATCAAGTAGCCATAGCTCCAGAGGATCAGCATAAGACAGCCTTTGCCACAGAATGGGGCATTTTTGCTTTTAGAGTAATGCCATTTGGGCTTACCAATGCACCAGCCACCTTCCAGAGGCTGATGTGCCATGTGTTTAAGGAGTTCCTGAGGAAGAGTTTAGAAGTCTACGTTGACGATCTCTGTGCTCATTCCAATGTTAGACAAACCCATATTCCTGAACTCAAACGAATCTTTGACAAATGTAGAGAATATCAAGTCTGCCTGAACCCCGAAAAGTGTGTTTTTATGGTCAGGCAAGGCAAGATTCTAGGACACATAGTGTCGAAGAATGGCATATCTACCGATGAAGAAAAAGTGAGAGCCATAGCAGAGCTACCTAGGCCAAAGAATGTCAAGGAAGTACAAGCTTTCATGGGGCATTGTGGTTATTATCGACGATTTATACACATGTATGCTGTCATTGCAAAGCCCATGTACGGACTTCTGACAAACTTTGAGTGGACGGATGAATGCGAGAATTCCTTCCAAGAGCTTAAACGAAGATTATGTTCAGCACCAATCTTGACCACACCAGATTGGAATAAGCCATTCCATGTTCATGTGGATGCATCCAATTATGCCATTGGATGTGTGCTTGCACAACCTACTGGTGAAGGTAATATGGATCTTCCAATTGCCTATGCCAGTAGACAATTGAATGCGGCTGAACGGAATTACACCACTACAGAGAGAGAAGGCTTAGGCATGGTATATGCAGTTAAGAAATTTAGACACTATTTGCTTGCAAATAAGTTTAAATTTTTTACTGATCATCAGGCATTATTATATCTTGTAAACAAGCCATGCAATACAGGAAGATTAGTGAGATGGTTTCTCTTGCTAATGGAATATGACTTTGAGGTTGTGGTAAGGAAAGGGAGGACTCACTTGAGAGCAGATCTCCTCTCTAGGCTCACATCGGGAGAAGCCCCACAAGGAGTGTCAGATGACCTTCCTGATGCTTACTTGTTTAATTTGGAAGTTGTACCGCATTGGGCTAAGCCATTGGTGCCAGTATTGACATACGGGCCTAATCATCCAGTCGTAAACACACGGAATAGAGAGATCGTAAAAGCCCAAAAGTACCATATCATGGCAGGAAGCATGTACAAGCACACAGATCAAGGGATCTTGGCTTGTTGCGTAGAAGAGGATGAGTACGCTAAATGGTTGCAATTAGCACATGTAGGTGCACTAGAGCAACACCATTCAAAACAACGAACTTTACAGACTCTAAAAAGATTCGGAGTGCACTGGCCAACTATGGAAGCTGATGTCCAAAAGTTGTGCAAGGAATGCCCAATCTGTTGCACTAAACCACCAGTGGAACATGCCACTCTTTATCAAGTATCCATTGTGCCAGATTGGAGTGAACCTCTAGTATCATTCTTGAGAACAAACACATTCCCTCCAGACATGACTCTAGCTAGGAAAAGGAGTTTAGAACAAGAAGCCCAGGATTACTCACTCATCGGTAATAATCTATATAAGCGCGGTAAAGATGGTTACCTGAGACTATGTGTCCACGAAAGTGAATATCTGAAGATCTTGGAAACTGCTCACCAAGGTGTAGCAGGAGGACACTTTGGACCAGATCGGGTAATCAAGGCGATACTATTTGCGGGCTTCTGGTGGCCTACCCTTCACATGGATGCACATACCTATGTGAAACGGTGTGATGTCTGTCAAAGGACTCAGTATCCTATACGCAAAGATGAGATGCCACTGAAACCTATGATGAGTGGACGTGCATTCTCTAAGTGGGGAATAGACTTCGTAGGTCCTATTAATCCCCCAGCTAAGGGTTCTCATGCGGAATACATCATTGTGGCAACAGATTATCTCACCAAGTGGGTAGAGGTAAAAGCTACAACCAAGAACGATGCTCAAACAACTGCCAAATTCTTGTTTGAGAATGTATTCACGAGATATGGACTACCTATAGAGCTTGTAAGTGATAGAGGCACTCATTTCTTGAATGAAGTTATTGAAAATCTACTCCAAGAATTCTTGGTAATACACAAGAAGTCTGCCCCTTATCACCCTCAAGCTAATGGTCAAGCTGAGAGCACTAATAAGATTTTGTGCAATGTGCTGACAAAATTAGTGAACACTAAACGCTCTGACTAGGACAAACAGCTACACCATGCTATTTGGGCATACCGAGTTGCCTACAAAACGGTACTCCAAGCCACCCCCTTTCAGATGGTATTTGGCCAAAACGCTGTGTTACCCTTGGACTTCCTGATCCCTACATTGAGAGTAGCACAAGAGCACGAATGGACAGGTCATGAGCTCTCCTCTAGGATCTTTGACCTTGAACGATTAGGGGAAACGAGACTGAGAGCCGCTGCAGGGATATACGCAGCCAAGAAGAGACAGAAGGCATACTTTGATGCCCACGTGAAGGATAAAGGCTTGAAAGCAGGAGATCTAGTTTTAGTCTATACACTAAAACAACACGCGAGGAAGCTAGAAAAGAGAGGCTACGGACCTATGATCATCAATAGGATCTCCACGAGCGGAGCAGTACAATTGGCCACATTAGAGGGTGATGTTCTCCCAAATTATATTAGCGGTTGCAGAGTCAAGTTGTATCAGGAACCCCTCACGGAGGAAATGCTCAGTCGACTCAACACTGCTAAGAAACGCAAAGAGGAAGAAAAGCGAGTTCGAGAAGAGGCTCAAGCTGAAGCTTTAGAACGCATCAGAAGGATGAAATTACGAAGGCAAGGTAGAGATCAGCCTGGAGCGAATGACTATGCAGACCATGGATTTCCTATGGCCATGTGTGAAGTCGCAGGAACAAGCTCGCATAGGATAATTGATAGACGTCCTTTCGTAACCTTAGATATAGGACACGGAAAGAGTGCAAGGACCGTAAGAGCCTTGATTGACTCAGGTGCAGCCACTAGTGCTGTTAAATTGTCTTACTGCCAAGAATTACAATTGACTGTCAATCTTGTGGAAGCATATCTTATAGGATTGGGAGGAGTGGAAACCCCTTGCATGGGCGAGGTGGAACTTCCCCTCTACATTCACGATGAGGCAATGACCGTTAAAGTACTAGTGTGTCAAGATGAGGATCTCACTAAACCTCTCGTCTTGGGTCAGGATTGGATCTATGACCAAGCAGTCAATCTAAACCTAAGAAGTGGACTTCTCCAGGTTTGGCTCAATCATAGTCGAGTCACAGTAGAATTAGACAATGGAGCACTCAAGGAGCTAGGAAAGGCACAGACTCCTGGTCCTTCCAGGGGTACACATGAAGATGACCATGCTGTTCTTGTTCAAAACCCTGTGTTGTAGAGGAATGATATTTGCAAAAAAGGAGTCAGGGATGCAACGGAACTCCCTTCTTTTCCAAAGGCCAGAAGGAGGCAGCAACCAAAGGCGGATCACAAGCAGAAGAAGCAGAGTACTACCTATGTCCGAGATCAAAAATACCTGCGCAGCAGAATGTCCCAGAAAATAAACCAGGTGTGGGTGCGGAAAGGCGAACGACCGGGCGCACCACCGTCAACTACACGGGCAAAGCCTCTTATTAGTAACCAACAACACGACGCTAATAAGAAGTCTGTCAGAAATTCTTCTGCTAAAGTAAAATCTATTTGGGTGCCCAAGAAGTCGATGAAGGCAAGCCCACAATCTAGACAAATTTGGGTGCCTAAGGCTTGCTTGAGGGCACAAGTAGTTACACCAAGGCCACAACCTATGCAGCATAACCCATCTACGAGTACAACCAGTATTCCCTCGTGCTCAACACTTAGGAACACACCAAGACCCATGAGCATGCATGTAATCACTTATAAGTGGGTCCCTAAAAGGCCCCACTCCCAAACAGCGACACCGACACAGCTCTCTGGAGTCTCTACGAAATCGAAAGCAAAGCCCATCCACTGCATTTGGCAGTCTAAGATCTGTAATAAACCCCCCGACCCCGATTTGTAAATTCACCCCACTTACTAACGGCATTAGTCTCCTAGGAATACACAAACGTTAACTACACTCACTGTCTTCGTGCACTTACTAACCACTAACTCACCATCTACCTCATGTTAATGTTGTAACGGGGACAACAACGGATTTATTTTGTCCATTACGATGTTAACACATGATTCTATATTCTCACAGAATCAGAAAGCAAGAAGAAAAATGGCAGAAGCGACAGGTTCGGGCTCACAAGTAGGGATACTTACTGCAGGAATTGATGTGGATAGCCTACCCGTGGATGTGCCCCCGACTGAACGACCAGTGGAGATGCAACACCTCCAGCAACTCCCGGTGCCAGATCCACCTACAGGAATCACGGAAAGAGTTCATGCGAATTCTCATTGGTTCAATGGCATGCCCGGTCCATTAGGTGAGGCCAAGTATATCTGGGAGTCTAAATGCGAGTATGACAGATCATGGGTGCGATTCCAATTTTTCTCCAAGGAGTTCGAGACTTTACAAAACACAGAAGATCTACAGATCATATGGCAACGAGCAGGATTGGCGGAATATTTTGAAGCCCCACTACCTAAACCCGATCTCCTCCGATGTTACTATTTGGTCTCCACATTACAAGCTAATGAAGATAAGGACCAACCCGGATCATTTGTTCTCCCCTCATTGCTGGGCAACAACGAGTTGAAGAGGTTTGAACTTACTGTGGAGTTGGTAAGCGACGCTTTAAATATGCATGGCATGGATGTACCCTCAGAAAAGGATGCTCTCGTTCCCAACAACATGAAGGACAGGAAAGTAGTGAAGCTGAAAGACATGGCAGCCCTCACCCCAAATGTGTCCATCCCTCTCCGCATGTGCATGCAACATTTCGCCTTCCCCGGTCAAGACCGATTCACGCAACCACACAAGAAGATCTGGTTTGCTCTCTACTTGGCGGAGGCAGGTGCGCTACCTATTAAGCTACCAGTGTGGATTATAGATCAGTTGTATGAAGCGAACAAACGGGCTTCTAGGAAATTAGTGGTGAACGGATGCTGTGCACTCACACGCATCATTTACCGATGCTTGGCATATGATGTCCCCATTGAGCGTGCCTTAACTTGGGCACAATTACAAATGTTTAAAAGGCTCAAGACATCCACACATCAGTCCAAGCGCATGAGGGGCGCGATTCCGTGTGTCCAGACAAGGGAAGTCCTGACTACTCCTGAGGCATCACCATTAAGAGAGGGCACTGTACCTCCTTTTACCATTAGGATACCCAGGTCGGAATCTGACACTACGACACAACCCACCCCATCGGCTCCTCCGGTTACACTTGAATTCGAGTTTGCTGCCACTGGAGAGGCTGAAGGACTGGACCCCCAGGATTTCGAAGCATTCCTACAAAGCACACAATTCTCTGATGTGGAGTTTTATTCAGAGGCAGAGGAGCAGGGCACATCCTCACGGAGAAGAAGAAAGTCTACAGACGGTAGACATGTCCATTGGAGTGACGCTCAGCAAAGCCAACAACACGGACACCCGGAAGAAGAAGAAGCATATGAAGAAGAGACCACTGAAGCCCCAGCATATACAGCAGAACTCCGAAGGCTGTATCAGATTATGGAAAGAGTGCGATCGCAGCAGTTACTCACTGAACAGAGCAGCAGAGTACTTATGACTCAGTTGTTGGAAGAAGCGGGAGTTGACTCAGAGTACAGGGAAGGTCTCTTATTGATGGCAGAAACATATGGAGTTGTAGAAGCTGTGCGCACTGCCATTCAGAGGCCTTCAGTTCAATATGACCCACGAAGGTTCCAGACACGACCTCGTTCAGGTAAAAATATCCAAATTCCCGTTACAGTTGCAGAAGAGCCCACTACTACACCAACCTCCCAAACAGCTAGTCAACAGCACCCCGCCACCCATGAGGAGTCCACCGAACCACTACCATCCACTTCCCCACCATCACCTCCTAGAAGAGAAACAGTGGAAACCACATCGACTGCTCAACCCACCGACCCCACCTTCACCTTCCGTACTCCTATCTCCAGTGCCACCCTATTCTCTACCACTGATAACCCGGTCTTTGACGCAAACCCCATCACTACACCACCCACCGAAACCATTCCCGAGCCTGTCGTAGGACAACCATCCCCAACGCCCTCAGCCACGGGTCATCCTGACCCTAGATCCACATTCATGGGCTTCCCTGCTACCACGCAACCCTTTCAGCCCTCCTCAAATTTACGACCCCAACCCCCGATATCCCTCTCTCCATTTCTACAATCCCTCCAGGACATCTTTGCTAGGGCTTTTCAACCAGGCCCTCAACCATTCCCTGTCTTTTCAGCTCCCCACCCCACGTCACATCTATTCACCACTTCCACACACACACCACCTACCATACCAATGTATATGGCAGGCCCCACACTAACACCCACTCCTGAAGGTATGGACATTTCACCACCCACGGCACCTCCACCCACGGTTTCACCTCCTCCCATTCCCCCTCCACCAATTTCACCCACACACACAACTTTCGTAGACACATCATTCACTGTCTCCCTTCCCCAATTCCCTTCCCATGCATCTTCCACAGTAAACACCCCCCACTCATCTATAGGTAATGCATTGGACACCATGTTGGCTTGTATATCAAATTTAAGAACAGATTACATTCAGCTCCAGCAACAAAACGCACGCCTGCAAGAGCACTCAGCGACACTACAGCTCCGCCTTGCGGTACTAGAAGAGGAGAATGCTCGCCTCCACACACAGTTCCAAACCCTCCAAGACGTCCATAATATATTGGAAGTACAGCTACAGAACGTAGATCAGGAAGCAGTGCAGGTGGTAGAAAGTCACCTACGGACACAACTGGAACGCAACTCAAAACTTCAGCGAAATATGGCGCTACTTAAACGCCATCTTGCGGCTGCTCAGGAAGAGAACAGACGTCTGCAAATACAAAATCAAGAGAACCTGGAGGCAGCTATTGAGAGCACACCGGGGGCACCCATCAGCCCATCCAAGTTTCAAGCAGTGACCCCCGATAATATCAAGATTATATTGGAAGATTATGCCATGCTACTCGAAGCACATGATAAGCTATCGGAGGAGCTAGGACAACTGAAGCAGGAACACCAACAAGGCCCAACAGCTGCCCCTCCAACCACCCCCTCTGCAGCTTCGCTTCCCTCCGACGCAGAGGCCATAAAAGATCTCCAGCAACAGGTAACTGAATTGCAGACACGCCTACTACAATATGAGAGGCCATCTTCCCCTCCGGAGGCTCCCACGGACGAAGAAGTTGTGCAAATTCCTGTGGAACAAACGTTTGATGAAGAATATGATCCGCAACCATTCCCAGGAGGCCAACAAACAGAAGAAGCGCAGGACACGTTTGAGGCACCACGGCCGCCATGGTTACGACAAGTGGAGGAAATAGGGACCTCGCATGAAGAGCGCACCGTAGTGCAAAATCAGGCTATGAGGGTCATAGAGGAGACTGTTTTACAATCAGATTACTTCAAGAACTTGTCATCGAGACGCCTGATTCTCTCATCGGAACTCCAGTACAGGCCATATTATATTATCTTGGCTGATTATAATGCAGAAATACAAAGAGTCACGGGTCAGATTCCTACTTTTGCGACCCAATTTCAACCCGAAGACCTTCCTCCAGAGGTGCGAAAAGGCAAGATTCGTCAACCAACATGGCGGCAGAAACTTTTAGAGACTTATCCAGAAATGCTACGCACATGGAACAACGCGCCGTTGCACCTCCTGTACAACCCATGCTACGGTCCAGTCCCCCGCCGCAGGTCGTGGAAGGCATTTAATATCAAGGTACAGAACAATGCGCAATGCAAGGAATGGCTGAACTACCCGTACATCGCGCCACCACAAGGACCACCATCGGTAGCATATATGATGGGGACCATTCGCCACTGGATGCCGCGCTTGAAGCCCATGCAAGATGTAGCAGCGCAAATGATGCTTAAAATCTTAGATATGATGCAAGTAGTGCTGAAGACCTTTAGAAATGCAGCCGCACCACAGGTACGTCTTCCGGGGTTTAGCAATGGAAATTACGACTTGGTGTATGACATGAGCACCACCCCCAGTATCCGTGTGGCTTACGCTTGGCATGCACGCATCAAGTACCTCCCCGCCTGCTACAAACAGACCTTCGAAGAAATGTTCAGATCAGGTTTCTGGGAGTACCACTCGGAGATTTTCGCACCAAAGCCGACACATCTACTTCAACTGTTTGCTTGTGAACAAGCAATGTATTCAGAGTACTACACCACCCCGCAACCAGAAACCCCCGGTGCAATAAATTGGGAGGCATTGGAAGCCGATCTAGCCAGAGGCTTAAGGATAGGAGAACATGAACTGGCCACCAATGTCATCCAATATTACATCGACCACCCGCGCGAACAAAGGTCTGTCAGGGGCGACAGACGCTAGGAAGGGGGGAGTGTTGGCATACAAAGCAACAAAGGAGTCATGCACAATACAGCAACAAGGCCAGATCATTTTTTCCCATAGATTATGTACAACCCAAGTGATTTTAATCACTACACAAACATTGTAAATCCCGTTTTTGGTAGATTAGACTCCATTTTGTGCAAGCCGAGGAGTCCTCGAGCTTGAGGAGTATTAGAAGTACCATCGTACCAAATTTCATAATTTTTAGACTTCGTTTGAGCCCTCAAATAAGCCCTGGAACCTAATTTTTAACTAGGCCGGACACTAGGTCTGGACAGGGCCAAAAGCTAGTCAAAAACTATAAAAAGAGCTAGAGAGCTCATTTTTGAGGTTAGATTGTAATTGAAATGAACTTGTAAGAGCTTGTGAAAGTAATCTAAAGCACTCCATTGATTCTCTCTCTTTGTCTTGCCGTGTGTGCGCGCGTGTGTGTATGTGTGTGCATGCTTGTATGCTTCTCACTCACGCACTGGTGCCGCCACTTGCTCGAGGTCTTCATACCATCCTCACGTCTTCCCGGATTGACATTAAAGGAGGTGCTACTCATCACTGAGCTACATATTGTTACCATAATTTTTTTGGTTTGTTCCTTGTTGTCGTATGCTTCTCCGTCTCGTGCCTCTCGCTTAGGCATTTGAATGGCTACTTTTCTTTCCTCTACTTCGTATTTTTTTAAGTGTTCAGGAACTTCAAAAAGATCTGGGTTCGGCTCTACCTTACTCATGTCTTCCTTCTGCCTGTGTATTGCCGGAGCAGCTTCAATTGCTAAGATTTTTGTTGGTTCCTGTTCCTTCTTGTTCTGAATAGTGTTTAAGTAGCTTTCTTCAGAGTCAAATTCTGGTTCCATTTCTATGCTTTCATATTCCTCTTTCCATTCTTTTTCCAGGATTTCCCCTTCTTCAACTTCTTGAAGAACAACCATATATAAATTTACATCATAGCCTTCATCGTCTATACACTCGTTCATCGTCAAAATTTCTTCGTTTACGCACACATCTAAGGTTGCTAAGATTTCCATCCACCCATGTGGCTCGAATATCTCATCGGGAAAGATTTGAGGCATGTAGTCTCGGTCTTCTACTGATCGATAGTTAGGGTGTCCTATCCGCCACAGTTGTCTTCTACTCTCCTCTCTCTTCGCTTCTTTATACATCCATAACTGGGCATCTTCATGCATCCAAGATTGATCACTTGATCCAGCACTAAGAATGGATAGGTCATCGTCTTCCTTGTGTACGGAATTCCATTGTAGTGGAGGGACATCTCGATAAGCAAACGTGTGCAAATTTATCTTGGTGGTGTTTCCTTGATGTTGTAGGTATAATGAATCTCTTCCCCAATCTTGTACTACCCGCATTTGTCTCATAAAGGGGTCGCCCTAATATCATTTCATAGTTGTTTGCTTTCTCGAACTTACAAATGGCTAGTGTGTGTTCAAATTCTACTCCACAGGTGGTTAATTTGATTCGTTCCAATATTCCTATGGGTCTTTCCACATGACCGTCTGCTAGTTGGAGTTTCATGCGTGTGGGTCGCAAGGCAGGTTTTCCCCACTTTTCCCATATCTCCTTGGTGGCAATTCCTACCCCGGCTCCTGTATCTAGAATAGCCTTGGTCATGTATCCATTGTGGGTGACAGGTAAGCATGTATTACCTTCATCTCCTTCACTAAATTTTCCCACTTTATCGACTGGAATTTTTATTGTGGATTGGTTTTCCTTTTCCTTTCCTTTCATTTCTCCTTTCTCTGGCTGTGTATCTAATTGGTTTGCTAACTGCCTCCATAATTGTGGTTTAAGTTGAAGCAACTCTTCCACCGTCAATTTGCATTGCACCTTTGTTTTCTTTAGTTCTGTTAGGTTGTGTGAACTCTCTTTTGAATTTCCTTTTCCTTTTCCATGTACTGTGGGTGCTCGTATTATTAGAGACTCTCTTTCGTATTCTCCCATGTAACTAGGCAATGTCGAAATGCTCAGGTTTTCCTCTCTACCTCTATCGATTCTTGATACTTCCTCGTATGCTTCCGGGTTGGGATGGGGTTGACAATCTTCCACATCTATTTCATCAAAAGGAGGCGGACTAACTCCATTCTTCCTCCATTGCTCTTCTCTGATTCTATTCCACAAATCTTCTGGCCAATCAGCCTCTAGGTCTGGTATCATTGACACCTGTTCATCTTGTGCTTTTCTTCGTTCATCTTGGTCATCTTCCTTTCTAGGTTCTTTATCCTTGGATTTGATGCATTCTTCGTATAGACCATGTGCAATCCTTGTCTCTGGTAAAATTGGGATAGTCTTTTGTAGGGTTGCTCGTGCTACCTCGATAAGTTTCCTGCATATTGCCAATCTTTCTTTTTCTAATTCTCCTTGAGGATAGAGTTTTTCATGTTGCTCTATATTTGGGCCCATTTTGATTCTAGCTTGGTAAGCTTTCAACCACATGTCTAAGTCGTCTGGCTTAGGGTCAGCTAGAATTGAACCTGACTTCTCTTTTTCTGAGCTAATCCGTGGTGGCTCAGTGATCTCCTTATGCGTTTTTTGTTCTTTATGCTCCTTCAAGCCCTTAGTTTGTTTCTTACTGTCTTGACTCTTATTTCTTGCCCATTTATTTTTGAGTTTTTCTCGTCTTTCCTTCCATTTTCGTACTCTGGTGTTTAGGGATTTCTCACGTGGGTTCTCAGAATCCTCGACTACCTGAATTTCAGAGCCTACAGTTTTATTGCTCTCTTGTTTCTCTTCTGGTTGTTTTCCTTTTTGTTGCTTCGCTTGGGCTCTAGTAATGGCCTTTAGTGGTACAGTGTACTCCTTATCACTCCCCGATCCTTCTATGACCTCAATCACATTAATGGGTGCAGTATCTTGAGCTTTTGCCGGATTCTTAGGGCAATCCCTAAAAAGATGTTCTTTGCCGCAATCACTGCAATATCCTTCCCAAATCCTAGGTGGTGGAGGATTGTAAGGTCGAGGGCATTCTCTAATGAAATGGTCTCCTCCGCATCTATAGCATGGTCCTCTCTGCATAGGTGGCCTAATAGGTGGTCTCATAGTGGGTTGTGCTTTAGGAGTCGTATACATTAAGGTGGTCGTCTCTGCTCCATAAGCCTGATCATAGCCCTCATATCCATAATAAGAAGCATCATATGCCGTTTCGTATTCCATCATGTTGTCTTCGTATGAGTAGTACCCTCCTGGAGGAGGTTCATATCCAGGGTTTGTTGATTCTACCTGGGTCATTGTCGCTGCTGGAACTATAGCTTTTTCTAAGTTTTCTTCTGGTTGAGCATACTTCACGGACACTACCTGCTATGGTTTTGACAGTTGGGGTCCTAGCACTGGTTGTGGTGGTGGGTATGGTGCTTGCTCGTATGGCCGTGATGCTTCTACTAGTGTAGGATACGGGTTGTATCTTGGTATCTCTCTACCTGGTTCCCTAGGCGGGCATCCATAGGGTCTATACTGTGGTGGTTGAAAAGGGCGTGCTTGCCTATTGAAGGGATACTTCTCAGTAGTGTGGTTGGTATATTTTTGTTCTATGTGGCAGTACCAAGAAGTTCCTTGTTGTTGCAGTCGGTGGTATGGATACATAGGTTGTGCACCAACCCCACCTCTGACACATAAGTGTGTGGGGTGCTCTCCTCCACATACATTACATCTCCGTAGCATAGGCACTCTTTGAGCTGGGTTTTGGTAAGCTCTTCGCCCCTGGACTCCTAGTTTCTTTGCTAATAATTCTGCTAATTCTTCCATGTTACTGGAGTTGGACGTCACAGTGCTCCTTAAATCTTCTGATTTAGTGAGGTCGGTTGTACCTTTGAGATCCTCGGCAAGGTTATCTTCCAAATCAATGCATTCTTGAAGACACTCACTCAATGTTTGTAGCCTCTTCACATCCACTAGTGTTCTTAGGGTTCCGTTAGTGAGTCCATCTAAAAATAATGAAATCATCTTTTGTTGAGTGGGTCTCTCAGCTACTGGGCATCTATCCACATACTGATTGAATCTTCTAGCCGCAATCTTCACAGTCTCATTAGGGTTTTGTTTAAAGCTATGGATTAAAGACGCAGAATTGTGTTTAATCCCCCTCTTTGTGAATTCCCCGATGAAATCTTGAAAGAACTGTTCCATATTTCCAAATTGATTTGGGTCTAAGGGTTGGAACCAAGTTAGAGCTGTCCCTGTGAGGGTTGATTACTGAGTTTCCAGTACTGTGTGTTGGACTCTCAAACTCTCTACGTTACGGTGTTGCTTGATCGTTGAACCCGTTCTGTGAAGTTGATCGAATACTCTTGTTCTGGTAATTTCAGTCAGTTAATACATAGATGCAATATGGCATCTTCGCGCATTTGGTACGTTGGTTGAGCTAATACTGTGACGGTAAATTCTCAGTATGGCAATTCGATAGAGTTCTCAGCATTATTACCGTGCTGAGTGTGAACAGTACCTTTGGGAACTAAGTACAGGGCCTCTGTTTTTACAAACCCCTTCCACTCCCAAGAACCCACTTAGGTCGGTTAAACGCACTTCTGATAGTAAGAACGAAGCGTTTAACATCTAACACATAACAGCTCTCAAGTGAGTCTTTCCTTTCCTCACCACAACCTCAAAGTCGTATTCCATTAGCAAGAGAAACCATCTTACTAATCCACCTATATTGCATGGCTTGTTCACGAGATATAACAATGCTTGATGGTCAGTAAAAAGTTTAAACTTATTTGCAAGCAAATAGTGTCTAAACTTCTTAACTGCATATACCATGCCTAATCCTTCTCTCTCAGTAGTGGTATAATTTTGTTCAGCTGCATTTAGCTGTCTACTAGCATAGGCAATTGGAAGATCCATATTACCTTCACTAGTAGGTTGTGCTAACACACATCCAATAGCATAATTGGATGCATCTACGTGAACATGAAAGGGTTTATTGCAATCTGGTGTAGTCAAGATTGGTGTTGAACATAATCGTCGTTTAAGCTCATTGAAGGAATTCTCACATTCATCAATCCACTCAAAATTGGTCAAAAGGTCGTACAGCGGCTTTGCAATGATGGCATAAATATGTATGAAATGTCGGTAATAACCACAATGACACATGAAAGCTTGTACTTCCTTGACATTCTTTGGCCTAGGTAGTTATATGATGGCCCTCACTTTCTCCTCATCCGTGGATATGCCATTCTTTGACACTATGTGTCCTAGAATCTTGCCTTGCCTGACCATGAAAACACACTTTTCTAGGTTCAGGCAGACTTGATATTCTCTACATTTGTCAAAGATTTGCCTGAGCTCAGGTATGTGTGTTTGTCTAATGTGGAATGAGCACAGAGATCATCAACATAGACTTCCAAATTCTTCCTTAGGAATTCTTTAAATACATGACACATCAGTCTCTCGAAGGTAGCAGGTGCATTGGTGAGACCAAAGGGCATTACCCGAAAAGCAAATATGCCCCACTCTGTAGCAAAAGCCGTCTTATGCTGATCTTTTGGAGCAATGGCTACCTGATTGTAACGAGAAAATCCATCAAGGAAGCTGTACACTTCCTTGCCTGCTACTCTTTCCAAGAGATGCTCAGTGATAGGAAGCGGATAATTATCTCGAATAGTGGCTACATTAACCTTCTTCAAGTTAATGCACACACGTAGCTTTCCATTCTTCTTGGGCACCACTACGATGGGGGATACCCACTTAGTGTGCTCAATTTCATAGATAAATCCAGCTTCCACCAGACGATCTATCTCTTCTTTGATCTTGGCAGCATCATTATCATTATAAGTATATGGCTTTTGTTTTGAGCGTTTGGCATCTGAAGTCATGGGGATAGTGTGTGAACATATGTCGGGGTCTACACTTTTCAAGTCCTTGTAACTCCAAGCGAATACATCTCTGTACTCCCTTAGCAAGGCTGTCAAGTCTTGCTCTTCCTCTTCCATCAGGTCATGTCCTATGTAAGTGCATCTTTCTTCTCCTTCTTCTATGGCTACAACTATTTTCTTGGCGGTTTCTTTGTTATCATAGGCCTCTCCTGATTGAGCCTCACGTTTAGGCATTCTTATCATGACTCTGTTGTCATCTATCTCATACTTTCTGAAATTGTCAGGGACCTCAAACAAAGATTCTTCCTCTTTTGGTGTGACTGCTCTCTTCTTCCTCTTCTTACCTTCGCTCTTGGTGGTCACTTGGGTGGTTAACCTCACATCATTTGTGAGCTCTTCGTGTCTCTGAGAGTGAACTTCTACTTCATAGAAGTATTCTTTGTCTGATGCAAAAGGTGGGTCCATAATCATTGACTCTAGATCGGAGTCACTTGCATCCTCGAAAGCATCAGTGCTAGGTTCACATTCTTCTAAAATCGAATCTCCCATGATTGGCTCTATTGAGAAGACTGAAATGTCATAGCCATCCTTGTCACAGTAGGGTGTCCATTGTTCTTCATTGATGGCTACATCGATAGTCACTAAAATCTCTGCCCAGTCATGAGGTTCAAACTCTTCGTCAGGAAATACTATAGGTGCATAGGCTGGGTCTTGAACTGATCTATGGGTTTCTTTCACACCTATTTCTCTGGCTTTTTCTCTCTTCTCTTCTTCTACTGCCACTTTGCACATCCATAAGTGGGTGTCTTCATGCATCCATGAGGATCATGATCCTATGGATTGCACTGATTCGGTATCATCTTTGGCTCTATGGATGTGATTCCATTGGATAGGAGGGACATCTCTATGAGAGTAGTCCTTGAGATTGACTTTGGTCGTGACACCCAAGTGTTGCAAGTATAGAGAATTGGTTCCCCAATCCTGCACCACTTGCAATTGTCGCATAAATGGTCTTCCCAAAATCATCTCGTACGCATGATTTTTGCTAAAATCACATATAGCAAAAGTATGCTCAAACTCTATGCCACATGTAGTGAGAGTTATTCCTTCTAGTAGTCCTAAGGGTCTCTCAATGTGACCATCAGCCATCTGTAATTTCATTCTCGTTGGCCTGAGTGCTAGCTTGCCCCAACGCTTCCATAGGGAAGTGGTAGCAATGGCAACTCCTGCGCGTGAGTCCAAAATTGCTTTGGTTGTGTATCCTTGATGGGTAATGGGAAGATAGGTGTTTCCCTCTTCTCCTTCACTCATGTCTCCTATTTTGTCCAAGGGTATTTCTGGCACTGTTCTATGGGATCCTACCTCGAAACAAGGTTTCGCTACTTCTGGCACTTGATTGGCTACATGTTTCCATAGCTATCGCCTAACTTTGAGTAGCTCTTCTAAAGTGAGGTTGCACTGCACTTTAGTGTTTTTAACTATCTCTGTGTTCCTAGGTATGACTGAGTCTTCGTTTCTTACCATGACTGTGGGTGCTCTCATACATGTGGACTTAGCTTCCCATGGGTCTGTGAAGTGGGGTAGCTCCTGTAAGGAATTAGACTCAAAGTCTAATCTCTCCTGAGATTGGGTACTCTCATGCTCTCCATAAATAGAAGGAATGTCTTGTGGGAATTGATCATGTGCATCATCCACAAGTTCAATGGGAGGAGGGACTTCACTCTCTTTAGCCCATTTCTCTTCTTGAATCTCTCGTAAGAATTCAGGTGAGTACCGATTCATAGAAAAGGATGTATTGCTTCCTGGGGGGGAATGCTTCTTCTTTCGCTTGCCTTGGCTCTTTCTTGGGATATGGCTTCCTTATCAGATCTAGCAATTATACTCTCCAACTTCTCCAACAGTCCATCAAAGTGCAACTATGTCTTAGCTGAGCAAGAGTAGTTGAAGAGGCGACTGGCTTCAAACATGGTCTGAGCCAATGCTACCATTTTACCACAAAGCTTGGTTCTTTCTATCTCTAGATCATCTCTAGGGTAGCACTTGTCATGATCTGTCACGTTTGGCCTTTCTTGGATTCTGGCCTGGAGTGGGGTCAGCTAATATTGATCCTACTCTAGGGGGTGGTGGAATTGTACGAGGTGGGTTGAAAGATGGTGGATTAGATGGTGCTAGGGATGAAGGTGGTGGTGGTATGTGAGAATTTGTTTGAGAGGTGAGCTCAACAATTTTGGCTTTTGTTTCTCTTATGCTCTCTTCTAATTCGCTCATCTTCTTAGACCATTGTCTTTTCATCCTTTCTTGGCTATCTTTCCAGGCTCTCGTTTGTTTCTTGGCTACACTCTCGGTTTCACTAATCACGATGCTCCTTTCGTGGCCTAAACCTTGGTTCTGCTGCAAAGCTTGAGCTCTAGTGACCACCTGTACTGGTGCAGTGGAAGTTACACTTCCTGCAGAGTCTACGACTAACCCAATAACATTAATAGGAGTGATTTTTGGCATATTATTGGGATTCTTTGGGCAATCTCGTAAGAGATGTTCCTTTTCGCAATCTTGACAAAAGGCCTGGATTGTTACTGACTGGGGTTGTGTGGGTACAGGCATGGGGCAATCACGAATGAGGTGATCTCCTTGACATTTGTAGCATGGTCCTCTAAGGAATGGTGGTCTTACTTGCCTAGGTTGAGGTCTAGGGTTGGGATTTGTGTACCTGATATTTGCATATTCTGGATCCCAACTAGGTTCACCCGGTTCTTCACTATAGTAGGATTCACCATGTTTTGGAGACTGCATGTAGTAAGCCTGGTCCATCTAGGAATAAAGCCACTTGTTTGGCTAGTGTGGCTAAATCTTCTTCCTGCAAGTCTAACCGTCTCTTGGGGGGTTTGCTTGAAGCTATGAATCAATGAGGAAGTATTATGCCTTATGCCACTCTTAGAGAATTCGATAATGAATGCCTCTAGAAGTTGGTCTATGTTCCTCAACTGTCTCTCATTCAGTGGTTGAAACCATGTAAGGGTGGTGTTCCTAAGGGTTAGACCAAAAGCATTGTATTGCGTGAATAGGTCCTCAACTTGTTCAGCTCTTAAGACTTGCCTAAACTCGGCCACATGATCATATGGGTCTCCTGTACCATCGAAGTAATTCTTCATGGACTTGACCAACTGAGTTGGCCTCAAGGTCCTAGTGTGTTCTCTAGGCCTTGATAGAGGGAATTCATCAGCAGTTCTTTGGTTTCTTGGGGCTCTAGGTCTCTCAAGTTCCATTTCCGTTCTCATCCTTTCTCTTCCCAAGGGATTGGCAAAGCTTACCTCTGGCCTGTCTCTACTCCTGTCCCTTTGAGCTCCATGAGCTTGGGATGTTCTGGCTCCTTGGTGGCCAAAAGAGACATTAGATCTTGGTTGGGGGAAAACAAATTCACCCTTCCAAGTGTAGGCATGTCTACCATGTTCTGAGACCACGAAGATCCTCTCGGAAGTATTGTCTAAATAGGTCACTTTGCCAGGGCTATCAGGATCTTTGAACTCATAGATCGTGAGTTCTCCAACCTCAATTGGTTGATCAGGCTTATACCTCCAAAAGGCTTCATCCGTCTCTTGATTTAACAGCAGGTCTATGCTCTTATTATCCTGGGGTACCCACTCTGGTGTAATAATTATAGTGAGAACTGATTTACCTCGAGGGGTTTTAGGCTCTCCACCTAAGTTCCCTTGCTCTAGGTCACCTATGTCCATCTCTAGGATCACATTCCCAAATTCTTCTGTCCTATCTGGGTGACTGGTGACTACGTATATGGTTCCTTCCTTCTCCAGGTATGCTCCATTTTCAAACTTGACTGCTGGATGTTCGAGTCCAATGGGTTGGTTAGGGTTTCTAATATGGACTACAGATCTTCCTAAGCCGTCCTCATAGATGCAAGCACCTAATCGATTAGTCCTAAGGTATTCGAATTGTGTCTTGTAAGGACCTTCAACCCTTTGTAAGTATGGCACACCTGAACTTCCCGTGGGTCTCTCCATACCACGAGACATCTCAGACTCGCTAGTCTCAGAGCTAGGGTAGTGTGAATAATGGCTCAACTATTGGGCCCAAGACCTAGCAGTATGATTGACACTAGGCTTTGAAGACCTAAGACTCTGTCTATCTCTCCCTAGGTGTCGTCCTGATCTAAGGTTCATATCCCTAATTGAATAGCCCCAATTTTCCCAAGTACAACCTCGTTGCTGGGTTCTTTTGTATTACTCACTTATTCTTTTTTTTTTTGGGTGTCACTTCTTGTCCAATCAATCTGCGTTGCAAGGAACACTTAGGTTTTATCGTACTTGAGTTTGGTCGCTTGATTTAAATTCTTTTCCCTTATATTGTTTTGCAAATGTAATCTCTTTGTACTTGCACTTGAGTGGTTAGAGTCCTTAGACTTGATCGTACTTAACGTAACCCTAATGAATCAAAACCTCTATCCGTACTTAGCCTGAGCTAGTAATTGAAAGAGGAAGTTGAGAATCTCCAACCTCAAGTCTCCTTCTTTGGTAGCTCTTGTGTTCCCAGTGTAAGCCACCGGATTGGATCTCTTTGTAATTTTATTTATATTTGCACGCACCGAAAAGCGTGGCGAAAAGATGTAAGCTTCTTTGAATAATGAAAAGGCAATCACGGTATTCTTCGAGCGGGAGAAGAATCGCCAGACTGTCTATCTAGGCAATTGCGCTGGAGGAACTATGTTGCAGATTTGCATAATTCTGAGTACTGGGTTTTGGTTATTAAGTTTTCAGTAACTAAACATTAATCACACTAATGTTACGATTAATAACAGTTGTGCAAATTCGTAAGTGTTGATTCGCGTGGTAGGAGCATTGCGTAGTAATAATCAGTGAATCAGAAGATAGTTATGTTAAACGCGCTTTTGCCGTCAGAACGCGTTTAAACTCTATTCGGGTTCTTGGGAGTGGAAGGGGTCTGAATAGTTAGAGGCCCTATACTTGATTTTCCCAAATTAACTCACTCACATGACCTTTCTTTCAAAATAACTCTGCTAATCCACTTTCTAATAAACTCTGGCTCGTTCCTTTACAGAATTACTATTCGTATTCCAATCAATACATCTCAGTACACAACTCAAGGATAAACATTACCGTAACATAGACTTACAGTAAATAACTTTCAGAACAGCGATTCAAGACTTCACTTAATGTAACATTACCGTAATCCAATTTTTACCGTACAGGTGCAGATAATCAAACAAAATAGAAAGACACAACAGTACGCAGAATTCTCAAACACACACTACGGGAACTCCACAAAACATCTCGCACAGACAGACAGTCTGGCGACTCTTCTGGTCGTCACCGAAAGTGTATTTTCATTGCTTTATAAAAAGTTACATCTCTTTGCAGCGACTTCTCAGTTCGTGCGGAATATGAAAAGGAAAAAGGATTTACAATTTCCAATCCGACGGCTTACACTAGTACGCACGGTGGACTTGAACCCACAGGTATACAAAATATTACGGTTCATCTATTATACCTTCTAGATACATTGCTCTAGCTAATTTAAACGTTCAGGCAATTTTCTTTTTTAATGAATCTAACATCTATTTGAGGACTTCGGGTTCTACTAGTTGAGCATCAGTTCTTACTGTACTGGTTGCAATAACCTGGCTCATCAAAATTTATGCTTGTGTCTGCAGAAAAGCTTCCTGCAGATAAAAGTCGTTTGACAGAGCTGCATCTCGATTGACCTTCATGTCTACAATCTATTTATCGACTCGAGACAGTCTTTCTGCTTGATCACCCAGTTGATTCTCTCTTCTTTGCAACTCTTGATTCTGAAATTGTATAGTCCGGTAGTAAGCATCTCTTTCTCATCTTATGCCTAGTATCTCCTTCTGTAGTTGAGCGACCAGCATCATCTGGCTTTTAAGAGCAGCATTTGATTCATATAGGTTTGCAGTTGCAAATTCTAGCTCCGTATTAGTTTGCTTTAGTAATACCGTCATTTCCTATCCTTTCTGTACTGCTTCATCCAATTGTGCTCTTGTCTCTTCTAACAAATTGCCCAGTGCTATGCGGGCATCCTCTTTATCCGTAACTGCTTGCCGTAACTGTAGAATTTCTACATCAGCAACACATAATAATTCATCCTTTATTCTGATTTTGGCCAAGGTAGTATCTCTTTGATTGATTACTGCCTCTTGTTCGGCAAGGCGAGCCTGTAAGTTTTTAATCTGTTCATGTAGAGCTTGATTTTCTGCTTTTACTCCATCTATTTCTTCCTGGAGTGGACTAATATCTACCTCGAGAACATCGACTTTATGTTGAAATTCTTCTTTGAGATTATCAGTTACTTCTTTCATCTGTGCTGGTAGTTGCTGCGATAGTTGGATCAACAGCTGACCCATGGACGTGAGCTCATTAAATACAGGTAGCGAAGGGAACAGAAGAGAAGGACATGGTTGAGATGAAGAAGTGGTGAGGAGTTGATGGGAATTGGGTGGAGAATAGTTTGGTGAAGAGGAGGATGAATCGGGTGCGTCAGGTACAATCGGTGGAATGGGAACAACAGGTTTGAGTGGAGGCACGGGTGGAGGAGTGGGTTTCAGAGTGTTAGCCGCTTCAGTAAGTTGTTGCGTAGTTACATCAGGTTGGGCTTTTGCAGATTCTACTGTTGTAATCAATTCCTGTAAAAATTCTGCAACAATAAGTTGCGTATCTTCTTGTACCTCATGTTTGGATTGCTGCTGAGATTGTTCCTTAGAAGATATGTCGTCAGAATTGGTCACACTTTGCTCTTGTTGCTTGGTTGGAGATGACTGGGCGGACGAATCATGGTGCATTGATGTAGCTGTGTCGTGGAAAGTCTCTTCTTCATGCCCTTCTTCATTGCTGTCTGCTTTATCACCTGCGGCAGACCCTTGCACCTGATTGTCAGACGAACTAATCCTGATGCATTTTTGGCATAGGAGCTGGAAGATTTCTTCATCACCTTCTTCGTCGTCTTCCAGTATCTGAGCAGATTCTTCATGATATAAAATTGGACCTCTGGGTGGTGGTTGCGCTGCTAAGATGGTCGGAAATAGGAAAGTGATTATGTGCGGGAGACGTGATCGCGGCAAATCTCCTTTGTTCACCTGTTTAATAACCGAAACGCATTCGCGGTGAATGCGCCAGAAAAAATAGGAAGCGAAATTGATAGGCTCGTGAGCAGCCATATCAATTACCAAATAGAATGGGCGAGATATCCCATATGTTCGTTTCTGCAAATTTAGGATTGCTACTAAAAATTGCAGGGCTGTTCTTTCAGGTTCAGGGCGACAAAGGATGGCATACTCATTTGAAGAGTGCTTGGGAAACAACTGATTCATCGTAGCGATGGGAAGATTGGGTCCATTCTCTCGTCCTTGCGGAGAGAGTCGGAAAGCATCAGCAAATGACTGTAGAGTGACTACAGTACGAGATGGTAAAGAGGTAATTGGCCAACTCTGCTCCGTAGCAAGTGTGGCAGGGATGGCGGCAATGATTTGGGCGTAAAGTGGGTGACATTCCACTGAATGCCAAGGCAATTCAGCAAAATTAGACAACCCACGGACACGCAAGAATTCAATCACGTCTGGAGGAATTCCATCACAGAAGGTAGCAAAGTTTGCTAGAGCTTCCATGATGCGCACACGAATAGCAAGCAGACACAGGGGTTACAGGAAACACAAAGCACACAAAGTACACAGACACAATAGCGATTAACAGCGAAACAAAAGAGATTAAGTAGATACTTGGCAGTGTGAGGCGATCGAAATTGTTAATCATCGCACGATGTTGAGATGATAACCTTCATAACTACGGTGTGCATGCATGAGCAGAACGATAATGCAGGGCGGCTGTTGATCATAATTAGGTATCAAAACGAGGATATTTACAGATTTATTTTATTAATCACACAAAACTAAAAAGAAAAGAGAAAAAAAGAAAAAAAATACGCGGGCAACCGCAGAACACTTCAATGCGAATCAGGCGCTTGATGATATGGCCGCAACTTTGAACCATTTATCACTTTTGGAAGAGGAATTCTGGTCAAAGTAGTCAATCGGAAAGTATCTGGGCCCACTTGTTCAGTAATCGGGTAAGGACCAAACCATCGTAACTTGAATTTTCCAGCAGAATGATTTGATTTTGCATTATGAAACAACACAAGTTGTCTTACCGTAAAAACTGGAGTTTTAAGATACCGATCATGTGTATGAGCTTGCCGCAACTGCACTTCTTGAAGAGTCAGAAAACTTTCCCAGCGATGCTCATCTAATTCTCTGAGTGTATCCAACCAAAATGGTAAAGACTCTTCAGGTAACAATTTCTGAGAGATGGCCACACCTAAGCTTGGTACTATAAGCTCTATTGGTGCAATTGCCTGCATTCCATATGCAAGTTTGAAAGGAGTCAGTCCGGTGGCAACTTTGTAAGTAGTCCGGTATGCCCATAATACTGCACGTAGTAACTGATCCTATCTTTCCGGTGATTCCACAATCAATTTTCGAAGCATAGTCAACAATGTTTTGTTTGTACTCTCAGCTAAGCCATTAGCACGAGGATAATACGGTGAACTGAATTTATGCAGAATCTGAAAAGTGTGTGTTAACACTCGCATTAAATTGTTGACAAAGTGGGTCCCTTGATCTGTGACAAGTTCCAAAGGTAATCCATAACGTGGGAATACATCCTTCATTAGACATTTTGCCACCGAAACAGCTATGACGGACCGTAAAGCCCAAGCTTCTGCCCATCTGGTAGCATAATCTGTGCATGTCAGAATATATCTGTTGTTGCTAAGGATTGCTAGAGGTGTGATTGGTCCAACAAAGTCAAGACCCCATTTCTGAAAAGGTTCTAAAGGTAAGACAGGCTACAGAGGAAAGAAATGGCGTTGAAAAGGTTGTCCAGATCGCTGACAATTGTCACATTGCTGCACAAATTGAGATACATCTCTGTACATAGTAGGCCACTAGAGCCCACTTTGCAGAATTTTTCGGTGCGTTAAATCTGCTGCAAAATGTCCACCGGAGGGTATCGAGTGTGCCAGAGCGATTATTGAGTTTACTTCATGTGGAGGAATACAACGAAGTAAAACTCCAGTGTGATCCATATAATACAACTCTCTGGCAACCAACCGAAATCTGCGACTGTAAACTACAATTTTCCGGCACATTGCAGAAGAAGTTTGAGAAGGAAGACATCCATCAGTAAGGTTGGAGGCTTTACCGAAGACCTGGAGTGGTTGAAAGCCAGTAAAAATATCGCAGAGGATCCGGCTAGACAAATGTATTGTACTAAATGCAAAAATCCAGGGCACACCAATGCCACATGTGCCCTTAATCAAATGTATTGCGCTATCTGCAATACAACCGGACATTCCACCGAAAACTGTGCTTATAACGCCAAAGTACAGGGACCAGCAACCGAACATTCCACCGAAAACTGTGCTTATAATGCCAAAGTGCAGGGACCTTTATCTAAGGCGTCCATTACTCTCCCTCTTGGACAGTTGCTTGCACTAGTACCGGGAGTTCGGCAACAAATCCAACAACAGCTCAGTCCTGGATCTTCCTGCATTCTAGTGACAGCAACAGTACAACTGGAAACTGATTCTACGGTGGATCATTCGGTCCCTTTGATTACGGTATGGTACAAAAATCAAAAAAAATTTAAACTTATTTGCAAGCAAATAATATCTAAACTTTTTAACTGCATATACCATGCCTAGTCCTTCTCTCTCCGTAGTGGTATAATTTCACTCAGCTGCATTCAATTGTCTACTAGCATAGGCAATTGGGAGATCCATATTACCTTCACCCGTAGGTTGTGCAAGTACACATCCAATAGCATAATTGGAGGCATCCACATGAACATGGAATGGCTTGTTCCAATCTGGTGTGGTCAAGATTGGTGCTGAACATAATCTTCGTTTAAGCTCATTGAAGGAATTCTCACATTCATCAGTCCACTCAAAGTTAGTCAAAAGTCCATACATGGGCTTTGCAATGACAGCGTACATATGAATGAACCGGCGGTAGTAACCACAATGCCCCATGAAAGCCTGTACTTCCTTGATGTTCTTTGGCCTAGGTAACTCGGCTATGGCTCTCACTTTTTCTTCATCAGTGGATATGCCATTCTTTGACACTATGTGTCCTAGAATCTTGCCTTGCCTGACCATAAAAACGCACTTTTCTGGGTTTAGGCAGACTTGATATTCTCTACATTTGTCAAAGATTTGTCTGAGTTCAGGAATATGTGTTCGTCTGATGTTGGAATGAGCACAAAGATCATCAACATAGAGTTCTAAGTTCTTCCTCAGGAACTCTTTAAATACATGGCACATTAGTCTTTGGAAGGTTGCAGGAGCATTAATAAGCCCAAATGGCATTACATGAAAGGCAAATATACCCCACTCCATGGCAAAAGCTGTCTTATGTTGATCCTCTGGAGCTATGGCTACTTGATTGTAGCCCGAAAATCCATCAAGGAAGCTGTACACTTCCTTGCCTGCTACTCTTTCTAAGAGATGCTCTGTGATAGGAAGCGGATAGTTATCTCGAATTGTGGCTACATTAACCTTCTTCAAGTTAATGCACACACGCAGCTTTCTATTTTTCTTGGGATCTGTTTGCTAGTGACACATAATTTCTGAGCTACTTTCTCAGCGAGCTCCTCAATTGATGTGGATTGTGAGGAAGAGAGGCTAGAGGCACTATCTAAATCTTTGTATATTTTGGAAAGCTCTAACTCCTCCCCTAGGTTATCCTCGATGTCAATGCACATGCGTACACACTCTTCTATAGTCCTAGGGTCCTTCAGATACACATATGACCTCAATTTGGTACTTAGCAATCCATCCAAGCATAAAGCCACTTGCTTAGCTAGTGTGGGTAGCTCCGAAACAGGGCATCTTTCTAAGTATTGCCTAAATCTTCTTCCTGCAAGTCTCACCGTCTCTTGAGGGGTTTGCTTGAAGCTGTGAATCAATGAGGAGGTATTATGTCTTATGCCACTCTTAGAGAATTCAATAATGAAAGCCTCTAGGATTTGGTCTATGCTCCTGAACTGCCTCTCGTTTAGTGGCTGAAACCATGTCAGGGCAGTGTTCCTAAGGATTAGACCAAAGGCATTGTATTGCGTGAGCAGATCTTCTACTTGTTCAACTCTCAAGACTTGCCTAAACTCAGCCATATGATCGTATGGATCTCCAGTACCATCGAAGTAGTTCTTCATGGACTTAACTAGCTGAGTCGGTCTCAAAGTCCTTGTGTGCTCTCTAGGTCGTGGTAGAGGAAACTCATCCGCATTTCTTTGATTCTTGGGAGCTCTAAGTACCTCAGGTTCAACTCTATTTGTTTCCGTCCTTGTTCGTTCTCTACCCCCTAGGTTAGCAAAGCTTACTTCTGGCCTGTCTCTACTTCTGTCTCTTTGAGTTCCATGAGCTTGGGATGCTCCAGCTCCAGGGTGACCATAGGACACGTTCGATCTTGATTGGGGGAAAACAAATTCACCCTTCCAAGTGTAAGCATGTCTATCATGTTCTGTAACCACAAAGATCCTCTCTGAAGCGTGATCTAGGTAGGTCACTCTGCCTAGGCTATCTGGATCTTTAAACTCATAGATCATGATTGTCCCTATATCAATTGGCCGATCAAATTTATATCTCCAAAAGGCTTCGTCAGTCTCTCGGTTCAGAAGCAGATCTATACTCTTGTTATCCTGAGGCCACTCTGGTGTGATAATCCTAGTGAGAATAGATTTACCTCGGGGGGTTCTAGGTTCTACACCCATGTTTCCTTGCTCCAAGTCACCTAAATCCACTTCTGAGATCACATTCCCAAATTCTTTTGTCCTATCTGGGTGACTGGTGACTACATATATTGTCCCTTCCTTATCTAGGTATGCTCCGTTTTCAAACTTGACAGCTGGGTGCTCTAGTCCAATGGATTGGTCAGGGTTTTTAATCTGGATCATGGATCTTCCTAGGCCGTCCTCATAAATGCTAGCACCTAATCGGTTGATCCTAATGTATTCCAACTGCGTCTTGTAGGGGCCTTCCACCCTATACAGATATGGCACACCTGAACTTCCCGTAGGTCGGTCCATGCCTTGAGACATCTCTGATTCACTAGTCTCAGAGCTAGGGTAATGCGAGTGGTGGCTCAGCTGCTAGGCCCAAGACCTAGCAGTATGATTAACGCTAGCCTCTGAAGACCTAAGACTTTGCCTATCCCTTACTAGATGCCGTCCTGATCTAAGGTTCATAAGCCTAATTGAATAGCCCAAATTCGCCCAAGTACAACCTCGTTGCTGAGTTCTTTTGTATCAGTTACTTGATTCTTTTTTAGTTGATTATCGTGTTTATGTTCTTGTCTGATATCACGTCGTCAGGTATACTTGAGTGTATTTCTGCACTTGAAGTTGATCGTTCCACGTTAAGTTCTTTTCCTTTAAAGTTCTCGACCGTACAAGGATTATGTCGTTAGCTTGAACTTGAGTATTTAGGTAGTCTTCACTTGATAAATGCCTATCGCCGCCCTGGCCTACTCCTATCACTAGTCGTTCTTAGCCTAAGCTAGGAATTGACAAAGGGAGTTGAGGGTATTCCGACCTTTCTTGCTGATCCCTTGTTCTTTAGCGCTCGAGAACCTGATTCTCAAGCTTGCACATAGCCCTTGCTTGGATGCTTCCAATTGCTCTCAATAGACCTGTATCAGTCCCAAGTTTAGCACAAGACTTAAATCCAAAGGACAGACAGATCACTTTCATGCATATAGTTCACAGACCAACTTGCCTTTTGCCTTTATGGAAAACAATCTCAAGGATCCTTTAGTTTTCCTACCCCGTGTATGGTCAACTTCAAAATACCCTATCTAATAATCTTGATCTTAATTTAACAAGACAAGAATCACAGCAATTGGATTTCGTATGAGAAAGTTATGCTAGTTCAAGGTTCTGGTGCTAAAACAGGGTTCAAACAGGCTAACAGATCATAGGATTTTTCTCAAAAACACCTGTGTAGGGACCTCATAAATCACTAATGACTCTCTAATTATGCCCAAAATTCCCCCAAAGACTTGGAAATATTAACCCTAATTTTTTGGCCGAAAAGCCTGTCAATCGCGATCGACAGGTCTGTCAATCGCGATTGATAGAGGTGTTCGTCGGGGCCTGTCGGTCGCGATCGACACGTCAGTCGCGATTGACAGTGTCAATCGCGATCGACAGAGTCAGTCGTGAGTCCTGTCAATCGCGATTGATGGAGTCAATCGCGATCGACACTTTTTCTGGGTTTTTCGCCGTGAATTCAGTCGATCGGGGCTGTGTCCGTCGCGATGGACACGTGGCTGCGCGAAAAATTCAATCAATCGTTGAAATTCAGTCGGTCGCGATCGACGGTGTCAATCGCGACTGACAGAGGTGTCGGTCGTGGCTGTCGATCGCGATCGACGGTGTCAATCGCGATTGACAGGGTCTTACGTGGCAGTCAGTTGGTCGTGGGGTCTGTCAGTCGCGATCGACAGGTCTGTCGGTCGCGATTGACAGGGTCTGTCAATCGTGGCTGTCGATCGCGATCGATGGTGTCGGTCGCGATTGACAGAGAAACACGGAATTTTTTAACTGTTTTTAGTGATTTAGAATGTGCTCATCATGTGGATTATGGTGGTGCACTTTGTTTTACCAAATGGGCGATTTTTCTGTCGATCGCGATCGACAGAGGCCGGCGACACAGAGACAGTTTCGTGACGTTTCGTACCTGCACGGAGTGCTGGAGATGATGATGCTGCCAGTACCTGCAAGAAATCTCTAGAAACAAGCAAAAACAACGCACACAATATCGCTCTCTCGCTCTCTCTCACAAGTGGAATGAGGGAAATGAGGTGGAGAAGGTGATATAATCCAAAACTGAAAATTTTCGCGATGATGGAGATGGAGGTGGGAGGTGGTGATGATGATGGTGGTGATGATGATGGTGAGGTAAGAAAGAGAAAAATAAGAAAAGTAAAGAGATTACCTACAACGCCAACGTCTCAAATCTACGTCTTACCATCACACCCTCGTCCTCAAAGCTCGATCCCCGGCAACGGCGCCAAAATTTGGTGTAGCTCAGTGATGAGTAACACCTCCTTTAATGTCAATCCAGGAAGACGTGAGGATGGTATGAAGACCTCGAGCAAGTGAAGGCACAAGTGCGTGAGTGAGAAGCACTCTAACATGCACACACATACACACACACGCGCACACACGGCAAGATAAAGAGTGAGAAGCAATGGAGTTATCAGATTACTTTCAAAAAGCTCATACAAGTTCAAAACTATTACAAGCTAGCCTCAAAAATGAGCTCTCTAGCTCTATTTATAGTTTTTGACTAGGTTTTGGCATAGTCCAGACCTAGTGTCCGGTCTAGTTAAAAATTAGGTTCTCTACCCTATTTGGAGGTTCAAACGAAGTCTAAAAAATGTGAAAACTGACAGGTAGATACTTCTAAAGCTCCTCAAGCTCAAGGACTCCTTGGCTTGCACAAAATGGAGCTACAAAAATGTGAATTGGTATTTACAATAGTTTTTAGTGATGAAAATCACTATTTTTGTAGGGGTTTCTATTAACATGTTGACATACATTTCCTGGAGCTCCCTACTTGCTCCTTCTCCTTGTGTGTCCACCTCTTTTATATGCGTTAGTGTCTTGAAAAAATATTGGCCTACTTGC
This sequence comes from Ceratopteris richardii, assembly GCA_020310875.1. Classification (NCBI taxonomy): domain Eukaryota; kingdom Viridiplantae; phylum Streptophyta; class Polypodiopsida; order Polypodiales; family Pteridaceae; genus Ceratopteris; species Ceratopteris richardii. The sequence continues at coordinate 211,580,150 of CM035409.1, forward strand.
CAGATCGTCGTTGACTGCTCTGTCTGCTTGTACTTTCTCTTCTCTCTGACTCCCTTCGTAAGCTTCCTTGCCTAGTGAGTCCTTCAGTTCCAACAGAAGCGTTGGCGATGGTGTATGCCCTTAACAAGTTTAGGCATTATTTGTTGGGCAATAAAGTGATTTTTCATGTGGATCATCACGCTTTGGTTTATTTAATCAAGAAGCCTTTATTAACAGGCCGATTAGCCAGATGGATGCTCTTGTTACAAGAATTCGACTTTGTAATTGTGCATACCCCAGGGAAAGAGAATGAGATGGCCGATTATTTCAGTCAATTGGAATCAGGAGAAATACCCAGTAGTGTACTTGATGTATTTCCGGATGCTGATTTGTTTACGGCGCAGGCGGTCGAGACAGATTCGTGGTATGATCAGTTACTAATGTTCCTAACAGAAGGGGTATTACCACAGCATTTTACATCTGATCAGAGAAGGAAGTTTGCTCTTAAAAGTAGGCCATATTTGGTGATAGCAGGGGCATTATACAAGAAGGGCGTGGATCAGGTTATTAAGAGATGCGTTCCCGACTATGAACAATCGGCTGTGTTACTTGAAGCGCATTCCGGTTCAGCAGGAGGACATTTGTCCGGTGAGATTACTGGAAAGAAAGCATTACAAGCAGGGTTATGGTGGCCGACGGTGTTAAAAGATGCGCATGACTATGCTAAAGGCTGTGTGATTTGCCAAAAGTTAGGCCAACCTAATAATTCTGATCGTATGACTGATCATCCGGTATTACCGCTGGATCCTTTTCAAAAATGGGGCATGGATTTTGTGGGACCTATTAAACCTGCTACTCAGCGAGGTAATAGCTATATATTGGTAGCGACAGATTACTGTAAGAAATGGGTGGAGGCAGTAGCACTGAAGGATAACAAGGCAGCAAGTGTGGCCAAATTTCTTTATCGTAATATTATGACAAGATTTGGGTGTCCGATTGAGTTAGTGAGCGACCGAGGTACTCATTTCCTGAATGAAGTGATTTCAGAATTAACAAGAGTTCATCAAATAGTGCATAAGAAGACTACAACATATCATCCTCAAGCGAATGGGCAGGCTGAAAGCACGAATAAAACTTTACTGTGTATTCGTAAGAAATTGGTACACGAAAATCAGAAAAAGTGGGATTTGTTTCTTGACTCAGCCTTGTGGTCATTCAGAAGAGCGTTTAAAGTGACGACCAGAATGACACCTTTTCGGTTGGTATATGGATTGGAGGCAGTTGTACCCATGGAGTTTGTAGTTCCCAGTTTGAGGGTTACGGCAGAAAAGATGTCGCCTGAAGTTTCAGTTAAACACAGGAGTAAATACCTTTTACAGATGGAGGAGGATCGTTTGATAAGTGCATATATTACGGAAGTGATTCACAGGCGAAGACAAGCCTGGGTAAATAAGAATGTGAAGTTTAAAATATTCAAGGAAGGTGATTGGGTGATGGTGTATAATTCTAAGCTAGGACCCCATCCAGGAAAGCTCACATTGAGATACAAGGGCCCATATCAGATTGTCCAAGATTTGGGTCAAGGAACTTTTCGTGTGGCAGATGTGTTTGGCACATGGTTAAACAAGCCCATAAATGGATTTCGCTTGAAATTATTTCAAGGGAAGCCGCCACATTTGGATTGGTTATCTGCTAATGTGGTGCAAGTTGTATGTCGTTCAGAACAACACGTCCGCAATGTTTGTGATCATCGCAGTAACAGAGTGTATTTTTCTACATTTTTATCAGTGGTAGAGTGTTTTTTGACCTCGTGTTGGTCTAAAATTACATTGAGTAAATTTTTACGACTACAATGGGCACATGGTTTACAGTTGCAGTTCAACAATGCGTTATCGGTTGGCTCAAGATCAAGGATGAATAATGAAGTATTGTTGCATGAGGGTCAACAAGTTAAAGAATATGTTGGGACTGCCAATAATGATGTGTGCGAAAGGAGTATGCCTTGTGTTCCGTGTCCGCAGAATCATATGCGGCGGAGGCATCGAGGAGAATATAACAATGAAGTTAGTAGTCGACCAATGCTTATCTTGCAAAGTATAATCTGTCGGAACTATCTGGTTAAAAGTTTTTGCTCTATACACTGCAGTATTGAGAAGCTAAAATATCTATTTCATCCTCTTGAGGTACGAATGAGTGTTTCCTTTTATGATTTTTCTGGCATGTGTGGAAGTTTCATTCAGTGGGTTATTGATAAGTGGGGCAATCGATTGTGGAGGATTTTTATGATAACTCACACTCCAATATTATTGTGTCGCATAAAGTGTTATGTGCGAACGTACGTTTATCATTACAAAAAGTGGCAGTTCAAGCATTCGCACTTGTGGAACGAATATTTTTGGTTCTACTTAAAGGCTTCCAGCATAATATTGTCTTCAGCATTTTCTGTATTAGTGCTTGAATCAGGAATCATGAGAGGATGTATGAGAAAGAGAGCAGTGACAGTGAGAAGGGAGGAAACCACATTGGAGGAAAGTGATAGCTCATTACAAGGGAAAGATGAAGATGCAATTTCAACACCATCTACAAAGACTAAGGGTGTGCATAGGTTTATGGGGACATTCACAAATTTTAAAATCGAAATTGACCTACACTCTGATGTACATACGAATTGGCTCAAAAGAATTGGATTATTACAGTTTGCTATGTTGCCATGGGAACGTTGGAGATGCAATTATGAGGTAAAGAGTCAGCTGGAGATTATGCGGGAAATGAGAGGTCAGCTCTCCTTTCAGGTAAAATTTTCACCAGAATTAGTTGTAGAAGTATTTCAATTGCCTATATACGATGATGTTGTAGTTCCCAAATGTTTGGAGGAGGTTTTGAAGAAAGACTTTGGACCTCGACAAGGAAGACGGCAGTACTATATGATGAGGAATGTAAGCTATAATCAAAGGGAACAACTAAAATGGTATTTGGAAAGATTATGTTTTATCATTAAATATGATTCTATGTCTAGGGAGAATTTTGCACCTTTAGCCTATGCAGAGGCAGGAGAAAAGGTGAGTTGGGCTCATTGGATGTATGATCACTTACAAAGTGAGATTTTTGTTGGGGATAGGCGTAAGACACAAACAAATAGTCGCTTGTCAGCATATTTAGCTGCTTTATTCGAATTTGTGCAGTTCGTTGAAGATCATAAGAAAATGTGGCCAAAGCAGATCCAAGTTTGTGGTCATAAAGAGATGAGTAATGGGCCAGATTAGTTAGCCGTAAGACAGGTAAGGATTAGACCTTCACAGACTTCTGAAGATTTTCTTTGCGCTGGTAATCTGGCACAAGAAAAGAACCAGAATAGTTAAATCATTGAGGCTGATTTGTATAAAGCAAAGATACAGGACGAAATTTTGCGGTCAGTGACAGATAGTATTAAGGAGCCGCAAGTATTTGGAACTGCTTTTAGGTTGTCTCGAAAAAGACGAGTAACAGACACAGATAATTGCAAAAATGCGGGAACAGTTGTTGAAAGAAACACTAGAAGAAAAGGTGGAGATATTTGCTGATAATGTTCCGGAAAACGAGGATGGTGCAGAAGAAGATGTTAATAATGAAGAATTAGAAGTACAAGAAGAGCAGATTTCCATATAGGCATGGGAGATATATGATCAAGGGATTGTGAAATTCGGGTTTAATTTTTGACAAAATTACCCACCGGGCTGTGCCAGGTGTTGAAGGCAAGGACATATGGAGAAATAAAATAAGAATAAAAAGAAAAAAGACGACTATGCAGAGATTTATAAGGATGTGTCGCAAGACAAAAGGGAGTTACAAGAAAGGAGTTAGGGGCAACCGTAGAAGAGAGGGGAGAAGGTAGACGAAGAACGAAGACACAATAACAAAAAACGAGAAGAAGCGAAGGTCGAAGAAGAAGCGACAACAGAAAAGAGGAAGAAAGGCACTAGAAGTAAAGGTGCAATGATCAGAAGAGAGACAAAGATGCAAGTAGTGTAGGAACGTCAACTGTGAGAAGGAGTCAAGAAGAAGGAGTTCTTTGTCAGGACCGGAAAAGACCAGGTTCCACAGTAAATAACCAGTATACAGACAACAAATTGAAAGGAAGAATCTTTGCGGCTTAATCAAATTCTCATACTAAAGTTCTAATCTTGACAAAACAACAATCTGTATTTTTGGTGTTGCATCTACCAATGAATAATCAACCGAATGTCTGCGCAGCACAGTTATAATGCTAAAAGTCTTCTGTTTACTGTTAAGTCTGTTTGAGTGACTCAAACTATACTATGTCAGAGTGCAATTGATTTGAAATATATGTGAGTGCAGAAGGGAAATCTGTAAATTTGTTGCAAGAATAAAGTGTAGAAAGGCTGTGTAAACTTTGAATTAGCAGAAAACTATCAGAAGGAATGTTTACGGTGATATTCCGGTTATATTCCGGTGATGTTCCGGTGACATTCCGGTGGCTTTAAGAGACAATTCCGGTGGAACATCTGGGGAAGTAAGGATCAGTGCTCAATGGGAAAGAATAGTAAAATCTGATTTTGTTAGTTAGACGATGTTGTGTTGAACTAGAGAACCCTCAATAGTGTACTTGTGCCCTGTGTGTGTTCTCTGTCTTTGTTGCTCTATGCGTGCACCATGGAAGCTTTGGCTCACATAGCAACCTTCCATGAAGGTCTCACTCCAGACGTGAGTGAGTACTTGCGTGCTCACGGATTCAGCAAAGTTCACTGGAGTGTCATCCATTCCATGCGCAGATCATTTTTGCCATCGCCGCCACACGTGCTTCAGAGCAGTGTTGGCCTATCACATGTTTAAACCCCTGTACCATCCTTACTCTCAACACAGTTGCTGAGGAATTTCGTCTCCCTCAGGAAGGATTGGAGAATGGTCCACTCCTCCCTCTTGCCACCATGAAGGAATTGTTTCCCCGACACTTATCTAATGAGTTTGCCATCCTTTGCCGACCTGAACCAGAGCGTACTGCTCTGCAATTCCTTGTCGCTGCGTTAAACTTGCAAAAATGCACCTATGGTATCTCCCGACCCTTTTACTCCATGATCGATACTGCTTCTCGCGAACCCGTTAATTTCACCGCCTATTTCTTTAGGCGCATTCACCGTGAATATGTAGCGGTTACAAATCAGATTGCTAAGCATGACATCCCTCGTACTCGCTTACCCCATCTCCTAACCTTTCTCTTTCTGGTGCTCCAAGCCACGCAGCAACCACCTCCCCCGACTACCATGCTGCTACATGAAGAATCTACACAAATGCTGGAAGACGACGATGATGGAGATTTGCTTCAGTTATTTCGACACAAACGTAGACGTATTAGTCCATCCAAAAGCCAGGTACAGGGTTCCACTACAGGACAAGAAGCTGAAGTTTTCCACGATACTGCCACCTCCTTATAGGTCAAGTCCATTCCGTCTTCTTCTCTCAAGCAGCCGGATCAAGATACGCTCATGGAAGATGTAGATGAAGTATCATCGTGGGCCGAATCTCATCAATCGGATGTTGAGGCTATGAAGGAGATAGCGGAAGCTACTGGGGGTACGAATTGTCAACCTCCTTCATCACCAACCGCTGATATCCAAGCAAATGCAGTCACGATCCAAGCAGATGCAGTCACGGTCAAAGCAGATGTAGTCACGCAGTTGACTGGAAATGTCGAGATTATCAAAGCTGCTGGGGACAACAAAATTATTGAGACCGGAATAGTTTTAGCATCAACTGCCCTTATCCCTCTTCCTCCGCCAACTATCAGTTCGGAGCCTATTGCAGTTCTTCCTGGTGCACCCTCCACTGCCATTCGTGAGGCATCAACACATCAGTTATCCTCTCCCGATTACTCTCCACCATCCTCCCCTCATCTGCTCTCCGCCTCATCATCACAACCCCCCCGCCCCTTCTCTTTCCCCACTAGCAGTTATGTTCACAGAATTGGCATCTATGGGCCAGCTCCTCATACAATTTTCCAAGCAATTGCCCTTGCAAATGAAGATAACAACTCAGAACATCCAGCAAGAGTTGTAGAGTAAGGTGGACTTGCTAGAAGCGGACATTGCTCTGCTCCAAGAAGAGGCACTGGCGGTCAAAGCCGAAAATCATGCTTTTCAGATTCAACTACAACAACTTCAAGAGCAATTAGCACAAAGGACAATCTAATTGCTCAACAGGACGCTACAATTGCTGAATTGCAGGAAAAGACTGTCCTTCTTACGGCTCGTGAGGAAGAAATATCTCAATTGGAACAAATGGTACAGGATAAGGAAGATGCTCGAGTTGCTCTCAGCAATCTGCTGGATGAAACACGCGTGGACCTTGCTCTAGTGGAACAGAAAGGACAAGAAATGGCCGACTTGGCTATGCAGAATACTGAAGATTTAAAGAAAGTGTCCGCAGAACTTTTTCGAAAAAGTCGTGATCTGGAATCAGAAGTTGGTCGGACTATACAGTTAAAGAAAGAGATAGACGTGCTTAAACAAGAGTAAGACACCTATTATAAAACAATGCAGTTTCAAATTGGGGAGTTGGAAAGACGAGAGAAACAATTAGGCGCTCAGGCTGATAGGCTTTCCAGAATTGATGCAGAGATCGCTGAGATGAAGCTGCGAAGAGATGTTGCTATCGCTAATGACTTCTACTTACAGGAAGCCTTTTTGCAGACACAAACAGAATCGCTCATCACTCAAGTCATCGCTGCCAGTTCGGTTCAAACTGATGCACAACTAATTGAGCCAGACATTTTGAAAAATATGCTAGATTCTCTAAAACAGAAAAATTACCTGAACATTTAAATTAGCCAGAAATTTGTATACCCAAGGCATTATTGATGAGTCTTGATTGTAACTTTCAGTTTTGGGTTCGAGTCCACCGTGCATGCCAGTGTAAGCTATCGGATTGGATCTCTTTGTAATTTTAATTATATTTGCACACACCGAAAAGGCGTGGCAAAAAGATGTAACCTTCTTTGAACAATGAAAAGGCAATCACGATATTCTTCGAGCGGGAGAAGAATTGCCAGACTGTCTATCTGGGCGATTGCGCTGGAGGAACTATGTTGCAGATTTGCAGAATTATGAGTACTGTGTTTTGGTTATTAAGTTTTCAGTAACTAAACATTAATCACAGTAACATTACGATGAATACTAATAGTTGTGCAAATTCGTAAGTGTTGATTCGCATGGAAGAAGCATTGCACAGTAATAATAAGTGAATCAGAAGATAGTTAGTTGTTAATTGAATGTTGAATTGGGAAAATTAAAAAGGGCCTCTGTACTATCAGACCCCTATCCATCCCAAGAACCCAAAATGAGATTAAAAGAGCTTGACAGAAAGCACTTTTAACACTAGGAAGCACCTTCCCAAGCTTGCACTTACTCTTGCTTAAAATGCCCTTCGGTGCTCTTAATGGACCTGTAAAAGTCCCAGAGTTAGCTCAAGACTTAAATTCAATTGACACAATAAACCATGTTCATTCATGCAATTCAGAGATCAAATTGTTCTTTGGCTTTATGGAAATCTCCCCTTGGATATGGTCACTTCAAAATACTAAAACAGGATTAAAACAAGCTAACAAGCAGACAGGATCTCTCGAAATACTTTGTGTAACGGCCTCACAATGCTCTACTAAACCTTAAATGCTTCCCACACATTAGCCAAAAATAGACCAATATTTTTTGCCCTAAAAAATTGGCCGAATTTGCCCGTCAATCGCGATCGAGTGGTCTATCAATCACGATTGATATGTCAGTCGCGATCGATGTGTCGGTCGCGATCGACAGGTCCGTCGTGGCTGTTAGTCGCGATTGATGGGTCAATCACGGTTGACACATGGCCCGAAAATTCAGTCAGTCATGGTCAAAGGATCGTTGACTCGGTCGATCGCAATTGACGAGTCGATCGCGATTGACATGTGGCACGCGAGGTCTGTTGGTCGTGGTCAAACAGTCGTTGACTGGGTCAATCGCGATTGACAGGTTCGTCGGGACTGTCGGTCGCGATTGATGAGTCGATCACGATTGACACGTGGCATGCGAAAGGCCTGTCGGTCGTGGTCAGTTGGTCGTTGACTGTGTCGGTCGCGATTGACGTGTCGGTCGCGATTGACAGGTCCTTTGTCAATTGTCCGCCATCGTTTGTCGATCGCGATTGACGTGTCGATCGCGATTGACAAAAAACAAAGGAATTTTAAAATTTCAAACACATATTCATGAAGCTCTTGGCCTACACATCACATTTATGCACTTAGTTTAGCAAAAGTATCACTTTTTATATCGATGGTGATTGATAGAGGTCAATGCCTTGGGACCTGCACAGTCAAAAATTTTACCTGCTGAAGTTGGTGCAATTGCTGGGGATGCTGATTCCTGTAGAAAATCTCAAAAAACACAGAAAAGCACAAGCATGCAAATGCTCTCTCGCTCTCTCTCACAAGTGAAATGAGGGGAATGGTATGGGTATGGTGATATGACCTAAAACTAAAATTTTTGCGATGATGGAGATGGAGGTGGGAGATGGTGATGATGATGATGGTGATGAAGATGGTGAAGAAAACAAAAGAAAATAGATAAAAGTGAAGAAATTACCTACGACTCCAATGCCTCAACTCTACGTCTTACCATCACACGCTCGTCCTCAAAGCTCGATCCCCGGCAACGGCGCCAAAATTTGGTGTAGCTCAGTGATGAGTAGCACCTCCTTTAATGTCAATCCGGGAAGACATGAGGATGGTATGAAGACCTTGAACAAGTGATGGCACAAGTGTGTGAGTGAGAAGCACACAAACATGCACACACATACACACACATGCGCACACAAGGCAAGAACAAGGAGGGAGACAATGGAGTTCTTTAGATTACTCAAATGTGCTCTTACAAGTTCAATTCTACAACAAGATCACCTCAAAAATGAGCTCTTTAGCTCTTTTTATAGTTTTTGACTAGTTTTGGCCCTGTCCAGACCTAGTGTCCGGCCTAGTTAAAAATTAGGTTCTAGGGCCTATTTGAGGGCTCAAATGGGTCTAAAAAATAAAAAATTTGATAGGTAGGTACTTCTAATGCTCTTCAAGTTCAAGGAATACTTGGCTTGCACAAAATGGAGTCGAAACTATCCAAAAACGGTATTTACAAGGTTAAGGTAGTGATGAAAATCACTGTTCAAGTGAGGTTTGGTTGGAAAATTTGGATGGCCTATTTGCCTGATCTTCGTTGACTACTTTGTCTACTTGTGCCCTCTCTCTACTCTGGCTCCCTTCTTTGGCTTCCTTGTCTTGTGAGTCCTTGGGTGTCTTGACTGCTGCCAATATTAAACTTAGTTCCTTTTTTAGTTTCAACTGAAGCAAGCCATTTTCTGAAAGTATGGAATACCTCATTCTTCGATTTGATATGATATACCCAAACTTCTCTAGTAGCATCATGTATGAAAGTGACAAAGTAAAGAGAGCCACCTAAGGACCTAGTGGGCATAGGACCACACACATCTATATGAACGAGATTGAAAGGCTGAATTGAAGAGTCAATGTGCATTCTATGCACATTTCTAGTTTGCTTTCCATATTGACAATGCTCACACAATGAAAAATCAGAGAAATATAACACATGTAAGTAGCCAGAACGAGAAAAATTTTCCATTCCACTAGGAGATATATGGCCCAAACGACCATGCCAAATACAAGCCATAAGCTGTTCTGTAATAGCTAACAAGTGTTCTTTCTATTATACAAATAAAGGATAAAGTGAGCCAACTTTGCTTCCTTTTGCAATAACCATATTGCCCTTTGATATGCAAAAGGATTGAGCATAGAAGACCACCTTGTAACCAAGGTCATCAAGTTGACCAACTGACATCAAACTATGTGATAACCAAGGTACATGGTGTACATTATGCATAGTAAATTTTGGACCATCAATGAACTGCACAACCACATCTCCAATCCCCACAACATCACACTGGTAAGAGTCACCAAGTCTCATGGTACCAAGAGAATTTGCTGCATAATTAGAGAACCATTCCCTGTGTGGTGTTATATGGAAAGAAGCACCAAAATCTAGCAGCCATGTGTGGGAAAGAGAATCAGCCATAAGCACCTTAGTTGGCAAAGTACTATCAAGTGTGAACACATCACCATCATCAGAAATAGCATTAATTTCTTCAATCTTCACAGTCAAAGTAGATGGTTCAAGTAACTGTTTAACATGCCCATCAACGTTTTGTCCTTTACCTTTAGCATTCTTTAATGCATAACAACCTTTCTTTATATGTCTTTTCTTATGAAAATAATGGCATTCAATATCCCTCTTCCTTGATTTACTTCTACTCTTATTCCGTTGACCATTCTTTTCCTTGTTCTTGTTCCTGCCACGTTGTTGATTCTTTCCTTGGTAAGAATCACGAACATTATATGCATCTCCACTCTGAGTGCCAACCATAGATTTTCTACGAATCTCCTCACTCAAGAGTGCTCCACATCTGTCATCATAGACGAGTTTACCACCAGGTGCACTATTGCTAATAGCTATGCAAAATATATCCCATGATGATGGCAAGGTGCATAACAACAATACTACTTCATTTCATTATCCATATCCATTTTTTGAGCCTGTAACTGGGAGAATATAGCATCAAACTCATTTAGATGAGCAACAACACTATCTGTGTCCTTCATGCGAAGGTCATATAATTTTCTCATCAGATAAACTTTATTTGATGCCCTCTCTTTTTCATGTGTATTGCATAACTTCTTCCAAAGCTCCTCTGGACTTTCACAGTCTAATATTGTAAAGTAAACATTATCTGCCAGGTGCAAGCAAATGGTACACTTGGCCATTTCATCTAACTCATCCCAATCATCTTCATCCATGTCAGCCGGCTTCTTTGAAATCCCATTTACTCGCTTCCATTGCCTCCTTTGAATTAGCACATATTTAATCTGATTCTTCCATAGAGCAAAGTTTGTGCCATCAAATTTTCGGACCTCAAAATGGTCTTTGCCCTGCAAGTTATAGTTTCTCCTCGGAACACTGGCACTAGACCCTGATCCACCAGATGTGCGTGAGACCTCTGATGCCATGATGGTAGAGAACTGAATAGAATGATAATGGAGCTAGAAGAGTCCAAACACCAACAAATAAGTGTATCAAAGAGTAAATCGACCACTGTATAGTTGACTAAACCAAAAATCTAGAAAAATTTTTCCAAAGTATCCTCTGCAAAATGAGCATATGAACAGTGCACTGACATGTTTACCTGCATAGTGAATCACTGACTCCACTGCATATAATCAGTTACCCAATAGAAGCCAACTAGGCTTATTGAGCACCTATGAACAACTATCATACATCTCCTATGGCGAGGATGGGAAAGTCTTCCACCTAGATCACCAAAGAGACCTTGGCATTTGGGTGTCTCCCAGTTAAGAAAACCTCACCACGACCCTCTTTTTCAAACGTAAAAGGCTTTATGCAAAAACGTAACCGCTATATCAATGACCACATGGACATACATAGGTGGTATCCATAGAAGCGTACATGGTGTGTATGCGCTCAATATATGCAGTAAAATGACACTAAAAAGCTGAATGCATAGCCCAAAAACTAGCCAACAACACTTGCAAGTGTCTGTCAAATCTGATGTTTTAGGCTCAAAAAACCTACATAAATTTGCAACAGCTCCTCCCACCAAAACTGAAAACCTTTCGAGAAACTTGTAGGTTTACGAGTGTGGCTGAAAACATAGCCCCAAAGGTTGATATTTATTGTCGGAGAAGTACAAAGAACACTCTTCTTGATGTTCTTGGACCTGTGTGAAGAGAAATAAATGTAATAGTACTCCAAAATGGCTCCAAAAGACACCCAAAAAATGCTTCAAAAATAGGCTTTGAAAGCAAAGAATAAAGCTTTGAGGGACCAAAACATGTTCAAGTTAATTTCAGCCTTAGTCTTTCCCATTCTTCAGACACCACAATAGTGTAGCTTAGTGGCAAGAGATTTCCACGGTTAAGCGAGCTCTAGGGGGAATAGTACTGGGATGGGTGAACTCCCGGGAAGTACCGGGAACCTCTATCTTCCTTGATCATTGAGGTCCTCCCTCGCGCACAGCCAACAGTGCCAACGGTGACTTCGGTAACTCAGGTGACAAGGTATGCCAAGGTCTATGCCTTGGTCGCCGCCTTAGTCGTAAGCCTTGGAGAAAGCCTTGGGGGGGGGACTCAAATGCACCTTCTAGGCATGTGATAAGTGGAGACTCAAATGCACCTTCTAGGCATGTGATAAGTGCAATAAAATGCACTATGTACTTTGGAGCATGAATGAGAAAGAGTCAATACAAAATAGATAGGTTCATGCATCCACTAGCTTAAAAAACTTACTATCTATGGAAAACACAATGAACTTCAAATGCTCATAGCGATCAGCATGATTACAATTAGAAAAAATCCTTTTATGGGAGAGATACAAATAAGGTTGAGTGTAGATAATGCAAAAAAGTATAAGGAACAAGAAAAATATGCTATAGGAATGAATCAAATACTCAACGGTGGTACTTCCTATTTTTTAGAAATATGTAGAGATTGAACTCAAGACAAACAAACTGCAATTTCTCCCAATCTACTAAACCCAATGCTATGAAAATTTACAAGCATAAACTTGATACTAATACCTTTCCAATGAGGCATCTCTTATACAATTTGGAGATCTATAGAGAGAGCAACAGCCTCTACAAGATTACTATTTGCGCCTTGACATGGATCTTCCACAAAAGCTCCATGTTGGGTGAACCCAACTTGCAAGCCTCTTTCAACTATCTGGCCTACACTTATTAGGTTTTTAGTGATAGTGGGTACATAGATAACCTTACTCAAGATGTTTGTCCTGCCATTGGAAGGTTTGACATTACCAATCTTCTCCGCATTGTGCTTTGTGTGTGTCATCCCCTATTTGTACTTCATGTCTATGCTTTGGAATTTCCAAATCAGGTAGAAGAGCAATGTTGCCTACAACATGATTTGAACATCTTGAATCTATGTAGAACAAATGATCATCTTCTTTACCTTCTTTGTGGCTTAGATTCATAAGAAGCAATGAGTCTTCATGTGGTTGATCTTTTGAATAATTGTTCAAGTCCCTTCTATTAGAGCCTCTATTGTTATTGTTGAAGTTGTGTCCACCTCTGCCTCTATTGCTGCCATATCCACCTCTTCCACTTCCGTTCTACGTCTTCCCATTGAACCAATAATTTTGAGTGGTGTGATTGGTCTTATCATAGATGGCACAAGGTTGCACATTCTGACCTTTGGCTTTGTCATGCTTTGGTCCTTTCTTCTTCCCTTTCCACTTGCTCCTGCTTGTGAAGTTGGCTTGGGAAGTGTCCTCTTCATCTTCTTCCTTCTTCTTGCCTTTTTGCTTCTTATCCTTCTTATCTGCATATAGAGCACTGGTTGAATTACCATGATAGGAGTTACCTTCTGTTGAGAGCAGTATGGGCACCCAAGGACTGACTAGACAAGGAAGCCAGGGCACCCAAGGATTGACTAGACAAGGAAGCCAACGGAGAGAGTCAGAACAAGGTGAAGGAGTAAGTAGACAAAGCAGTCGACGCAAATCTGGCAGATAGGCCCTTCAATTTTTCCAAATCTACATCTTTTAACAGTGATTCTTATCACTAACAATCATTGTAAATACCATTTCATATTTTTGTAGCTCCATTTTGTGCAAGCCAAGGAGTCCTTGAGCTTGAGGAGCCTTAGAAGTACCTACATATCAATTTTCATATTTTTTAGACTCCGTTTAAGCCCTCAAATTGGCCCTGGAACCTAATTTTTAACTAGGCCGGACACTAGGTCTGGACAGGGCCAAAACCTAGTCAAAAACTATAAAAAGAGCTAGAGAGCTCATTTTTGGGGGTAGATTGTAATTGAAACGAACTTGTAAGAGCATTTTGAAAGTAATCTAAAAGCTCCATTGATTCTCACTCTTTGTCTTGCCTTGTGTGCACGTGTGTGTGTATGTGTGTGCATGCTAGTGTGCTTCTCACTCACGCACTTGTGTCGCCACCTGCTCGAGGTCTTCATACCATCCTCACGTCTCCCTGGATTGACATTAAAGGAGGTGCTACTCATCACTGAGCTACACCAAATTTTGGCGCCGTTGCCGGGGATCGAGCTTTGAGGACGAGCGTGTGATGGTAAGACGTAGAGTTGACGCGTTGGAGTTGTAGGTATTTTCTTCACTCTCATTGATTTTCTTTTACTTTCTTTACCATCTTCATTTCCATCATCATCATCACCATCTCCCACCTCCATCTCCATCATCGCGAAAATTTCAGTTTTTTGACTATATCCCCACCTCCACCTCATTTCCCTCATTTCACTTGTGAGAGAGAGCGAGAGAGCGAAATTGCATGTGCTGTTTTTGCATGTTTCTTGAGCTATCTTGCAGGAACAGGTCACATCACCATCTCCAGCTTCCCGCGCAGGTACGGAACTCGACGAAACTGTCTCGCAGTCGCCGCCTTCTGTCCATCGCGATTGACAGAAATTTTCACTTGTTGGTAAATCTGAGTGCACCACAGTGGACTAGAGACCCTGCACACCACATTCCCACTAAAATTTTTGAAAATCTTGCAAAATTTCAGTCCATCGCGATTGACAGCCCTGTCCATCGCGATTGACAGCTCTGTCCATCGCGATTGACTGCCAGTCCATCGCGACCGACTACCTGTCCATCGCGATTGACTGAACCCCTGTCCATCGCGGTTGACTGAAGTCTCTGTCCATCGCGATTGACTGCCTGTCCATCGCGATTGACTCAACCCCCTGTCCATCGCGATTGACTGCCTGTCCATCGCGATTGACTGAACCCCTGTCCATCGCGATTGACTCAACCCCCTGTCCATCGCGATTGACTGAAGTCTCTGTCCATCACGATTGACTGCCTGTCCATCGCGATTGATTGAATTGGGTGTCCATCGCGACCGACTGAACTCTCTGTCCATCGCGATTGACTGAGTGTCCATCGCGATTGACAGCCCTATCCATCGCGATTGACAGCCAATTTTAGCCAAATTTTTTAGGGTTTGTTAATTGAAAAGTTGGGCTAATTTTGGGCACAAATATTATGCTCTTGAGCACATGGGGAAGCCTTAGGAAAACAACTTGGGGAAAACCTGTTGCACAGTGATCCTGTTTGAACCCTGTCGTAACCCTAGAACCCTGAACGGTCACAACTTTTTCATACGAGATCCATTTTTTGAGCTCTAGGGCTTGTTGGAAAGCTCGTAGCATATACTACACGCCCTCAACTGTTTTTTATAAAGATAATGCATTGATTTTTAGATAGGGTATTTTGAAGTTGACCATACCCAGGGGGATCAAAGTCAGGGGTCCTTAGGATTGTTTTCTTGAAAATCACTATGCAAGTTTGTGTTTGTGCTACATGAATGAAAATAATTGGTTCTGTCTTTGGAATGTAAATTTCAAAGCTAACTTTGAAACTCTTACAGAGCATCGAGAGGCGTTCTAAGCAAGTGTAAGTGCGAACTTGGGAACACATTTCCTGGGCACTCAAGGGCAACCGAGCAGGAAACAAAAGGTTGGACACTTTTAACCCCCTCTGTCAATTCATAGCTTAGGCTAAGAACGACGAGAGGTAGGAGTAAGTCAGAGCGACGATAGGCAGTTATCAAGTTGAAGACTACCTAAAAACTCAAGTTCAAGATAAAAATCTAATCTCTGTACTGTCGGTAACATAAAGGAAAGAACCTAACGTGGAACGATCAACCTGAAAGTACGAAGAACACTCAAGTATTCCGACGACGTGATATCAGACAAGAACTCAAACGTGATAAAATAACTAAAAAGAATCAAGTGACTGATACCAATTGAGCGGCAACGAGGTTGTACTCTGGGCAAAGAATTGGGCTACTTAGATAGGCATATGAACCTTAGATCAGGACGACATTTAGCAAGGGAAAGACAAAGCCTTAGATCTTCAGAGGCTAGTGTCAACCACACTGCTAGGTCCTGGGCCCAGCAGTTGAGCCACCACTCGAACTACCCTAGCTCTGAGACCAGTGAGTCAGAGATGTCTCAAGGCTTGGACAGACCTACGGGAAGTTCAGGAGTGCCCTACCTGTACAGGGTAGAAGGCCCTTACAAAACGCAGCTGGAGTACCTTAGGACCAACCGATTAGGTGCTAGCATCTATGAGGACGGCTTAGGAAGATCTGTGGTCCAGATTAAAAACCCTGATCAATCCATTGGACTAGAACACCCAGCTGTCAAGTTTGAAAATGGTGCATACCTGGACAAAGAAGGAACTATATATGTAGTCACTAGTCACCCTGATAGGACAGATGACTTTGGGAATGTAATCTCAGAAGCGGACTTAGGTGATCTGGAACAAGGGAACATGGGTGCGGAACCTAGAACCCCTCGAGGTAAATCAGTTCTCACTAGGATTATCACGCCTGAATGGGTTCCCCAAGACAACAAGAGCATAGAGTTGCTCCTCAATCGAGAAACTGATGAAGCCTTTTGGAGGTATAAGTCTAATCAGCCAACAGACATAGGAAATATCATGATCTATGAGTTTAAGGATCCGGATAGCCCAGGCAGAGTGACCTACTTAGATCATGCTTCAGAACGGATCTTTGTGGTGACAGAAAATGATAGGCATGCTTACACTTGGAAGGGTGAATTTATTTTCCCTCAACCAAGATCAAATGTATCCCATGGTCACCCTGGGGCTGGAACTTCCCAAGCTCATGGTACGCAAAGGGACAGAAGTAGAGATAGACCAGAAGTAAGTTTTGCCAACCTAGTGGGCAGAGAAAGAACGAGAACGGAGACGAATAGGGTAGAACCTGAGATGCTTAGAGCCCACAGGAACCAAAGAAATGTAGATGGATTCCCTCTGCCGAGGCCTAGAGAGCACACAAGAACTTTGAGACCCACCTAGCTAGTTAAGTCCATGAAGAATTACTTTGACGGCACAGGAGATCCCTATGATCATGTGGCGGAGTTCAAGCAAGTCTTGAGAGCGGAACAAGTGGAGGATCTATTCACGCAGTACAATGCCTTCGGTCTAACCCTGAGGAATACGGCACTTACATGGTTTCAGCCATTGGACGAGCGGCAGTTCAGGAGCATAGACCAACTCCTAGAGGCATTCATTGTAGAGTTCTCTAAGAGTGGCATAAGACACAATACCTCCTCATTAATTCACAGCTTCAAACAGACCCCCCAAGAAACTGTCAGATTGGCCGGAAGAAGATTTAGACAATATCTTGAAAGGTGCCCTATTTCGGAGCTACCCACATCTGCTAAACAAGTAGCCTTATTCCTTGATGGATTGCTGAGTACGAAATTGAGGTCCTATGTGTATCTGAAGGACCCTAGGACCATAGAAGAATGTGTACGCATGTGCATTGACATTGAAGATAACCTAGGGGAAGAACTAGAGCTCTCCAAAATCTACAAAGATTCAGATAGTGCATCTAGTCACTCTTCCACGCAGTCCACATCAATTGAGGAACTTGCCGAAAAAGTAGCTCAGAAATTAGGTGTAACTAGCAAACAAATCCCAAGGTTTGCCCCAGCGAAGAGGTGCTATACATGCGGTGGCGACCACATGGCAAACGTGTGCCCCATTATGGCTCAACCCCAGGTCAATCCAAATAGCCAATATTGCACCATAGAACGGAAGTACACAAACCACACTGCGCAAGATTGCCCATACAACAAGCAGGCTGTTAGGCAACCCTACCCTCAGCCCTATCAACAAGGCAGATACCAGAACCAGTACCCTCCACCACCACAATATGCTAGACCCCAACAAACCTACCAACCACAATATCAGGCCCAACAGAGACCCCAACCGGTGCTAGCTCAACAGCCTCCAAACCCCGCTAATGTGATTCCAGTAAAGTATGCTGTGGCAGAAGAAAAGCTGAATAGGGCCATAGTACCAGTAACCCCATTGATCTCAGAAAGTGACCCGAGTGACCATAGTTTTGATTCTACACATGTCGATAGTCCCCAAGCTTACTACATGCAGTCTCTGGAACATGGTGAGTCCTACTATAGTGAAGAACCAAGTGAACCTAGTTGGGAGTCGAATTACACGAACGTCATGTATGCAAACCCCAACCCTAGGCCTCAACCTAGGCAGGTACGACCACCCTTTCCTAGAGGACCATGCTACCGATGTCAGGGGGATCACTTCATTCGTGATTGTCCCTTACCTCCACCTACACAAAATCAGTCCGTGACGATCCAAGGCTTTTGCCAAGATTGTGGAAAAGAGCATCTCTTACGAGATTGCCCAAAGAACCCCAATAATATGCCAAAAATCACTCCTATCAATGTGATTGGGTTGGTTGTGGATGCCTCAGGAAGTGTCACTTCCACTGCACCAGTGCAGGTGGTTACTAGAGCTCAAGCCTTGCAGCAGAATCAAGGGGTCAACCAGGATAAGAACTCAGAGGCTAGTGAAACCGAGAGCGTAACAAAGAAAAGGACTAGAGCATGGAAAGATAGTCGGGAAAGAATGAAAAGACAATGGGCTAAAAAGATGAGTGAACTTGAGGAAAGCATAAGAGAAACCAAGGCTAGGATAACTGAAATCACCTCTCAAGCCCCCTCTCACACTATCCCATCACCACCACTCCCAACACCCTCCGTACCTCCACCCCCTAATACACCTCACTTAACCCACCCACCACCCCGAGTAGGATCAGTATTAGCTGACCCCACTCCCGAGGATCTTAATATGATGCTTAAAGCATATCAGGCCAGAATCCAAGAAGGGCCAAACGTAACCGATCATGAGAAGTGCTACCCTAGAGCCGAGCTAGAGCTTGAACGAACCAAAATTTGTGCCAAAATGGTGGAATTGGCTCAGACCATGTTTGAAGCCAGTCGCCTGTTTAACATCTCTAGTTCAGCTAAGACGCAATTACACTTTGATGGACTGTTAGAAAGAATAGAGAAGCTAATTGCTCAATCAGAAAAGGAACCTGCCCCTCAAAGAAAGGAAAGGGCAAGAGAACGGATGAACCAGCCTCTTCAGGAAGCCCATGTGCCTCCTCAAGAAGCTTATCTTCCCCCCCAAAAGGCAGATGAGCCTCCCTCGAAAGCTCACGTACCTCCACAGGTGACCTACATTCCTTCCCAGAGAGTGTATGAGCCTGTTTAAGTAACCCTCCCCAGGAAGCTTGTGCTCCAGCCACCCATGAGAACGAGGAAAGAGCCAACGAGAGAATAAGCCCTCCTTCCCAGGTTGCTTATGTGCCTAACTCTACGGAGCCAGACACTTCTTCTTCTATGAATCGGTTTGCACCAGACTTCCTACGAGAGATTCAAGAAGACAAATGGGATAACGAAAGTGAGGTCGCCCCTCCATTTGAACTTGTGGACGATGCACACGACCAATTCCCACAAGACATCCCATCCATTTACGGGGAACATGAGAGTACTCAGTCTCATGAGAGATTGGACTTTGAGCCTAATTCCATACAGGAGCTACCCCACTTCACAGGCCCATGGGAAGCAAAGTCCACATGTATGAGAGCACCCACAGTCATGGTAAGGAACGACGATTCAGTCATACCTAGGAACACGGAGATAGTAAAGAACACCAAAGTGCAGCGCGATCTCACTTTGGAAGAACTGCCCAAGGATAGACCAGAAGCGCGGAAATATGTAGCTCGTCAAGTAACTGAAATTGCAAAACCACGTTCCCGGGTAGGATCCCATAGGACAGTGCCAGAAATTCCCTTGGATAAGATAGGAGATATGTGTGAAGGTGAAGAAGGGAACACCTATCTTCCCATTACCTACCAGGACTACACCACTAAGGCAATTTTGGACTCAGGTGCAGGAGTTGCAATTGCCACCACTTCCCTTTGGAAGCGTTGGGGCAAGCCGGCACTCAGGCCAACGAGAATGAAATTGCAAATGGCCGATGGTCACATAGAGAGACCCCTAGGATTGCTAGAAGGAATAACTCTCACCACTTGTGGTGTCGAGTTTGAGCATAGTTTTGCTATATGTGACTTCAGCAAAAATCATGCCTATGAGATGATTTTGGGAAGACCATTCATGCGACAGTTGCAAGTGGTACAGGATTGGGGAACCAATTCTTTGTATCTGCAACACTTGGGTGTTACAACCAAAGTCAATCTCAAGGATTTTTCTCACAGAGATGTCCCTCCTATCCAATGGAATCCCATCCATAGAGCCAAAGATGACACAGAATCGGTGCATTCCATAGGGTCTGGATCCTCATGGATGCATGAAGACACCCACTTATGGATGTGCAAGGTAGCAGTAGAAGAAGAGAAGAGAGAGAAAGCCAGAGAGGTAGGTGCGAAAGAAACCCATAGATCAATCCAAGACCCAGCCTATGCACCTGTAGTTTTTCCAGACGAAGAATTTGAACCTCACGGTTGGGCAGAAATCTTAGCAACAATGGACGTAGCCATCAACGAAGAACAATGGACACCTCACTGTGATGAGGATGGCTATGATATTTCAGTCTTCTCCATAGAGCCAATCATGGGAGAGGCAGTTCTAGAAGAATGCGAACCTAGCCCTGATGCATTTGAGGATGCAAGTGACTCCGATCTAGAGTCAATCATTATGGACCCACCATTTGCATCAGATGAAGAATACTTCCATGAAGTAGAAATTCAAACCCAGAGGCATGGAGAGCTGACAAATGACGTAAGATTAGCAACACATGTGAGCCCGAAGGAAGAAGGGAAGAAACGAAAGAAGAGAGAAGCCTCACCAGAAGAGGAAGAATCTTTGTTTGAGGTCCCCGAAAATTTTAAGAAGTATGAGATAGATGATAGGAGAGTCATGATAAGAATGCCTAAACGAGAGGCACAAGCAGGAGAGGCCTATGATAACAAAGAAACTACCAAGAAAATTGTAGTGGCCCTAGAAGAAGGAGAGGAGAGATGTACGTACATAGGTCATGACCTAACAGCGGAAGAAGAGCACGAATTGATTGCCTTGCTAAGAGAATACAGAGATGTATTCGCTTGGAGTTACAAGGACTTGAAAGGTGTTGACCCTGACATATGCTCACACACTATCCCCATGACCTCAGAGGCCAAACCCTCTAAGCAAAAGCCTTATACATATAATGATAATTACGCTGCTAAGATCAAGGAAGAGATAGATAGATTGGTCGAAGCTGGATTTATCTATGAAATTGAGCACACTGAATGGGTATCCCCCATCGTAGTGGTGCCCAAGAAGAATGGCAAGCTGCATGTGTGCATTAACTTGAAAAAGGTGAATGCCGCCACAATTCGAGATAACTATCTGCTTCCCATCACAGAGCATCTCTTAGAAAGAGTGGCAGGCAAGGAAGTGTACAGCTTCCTTGATGGATTTTCGGGCTACAATCAAGTGGCCATAGCTCCAGAGGATCAGCATAAGACAGCCTTTGCCACGGAATGGGGCATTTTTGCTTTTAGAGTAATGCCATTTGGGCTTACCAATGCACCAGCTACCTTCCAGAGGCTGATGTGCCATGTGTTTAAGGAGTTCCTGAGGAAGAGTTTAGAAGTCTATGTTGATGATCTTTGTGCTCATTCCAAGGTTAGACAAACCCATATTCCTGAACTCAGACAAATCTTTGACAAATGTAGAGAATACCAAGTCTGCCTGAACCCAGAAAAGTGCGTTTTTATGGTCAGGCAAGGCAAGATTCTAGGACACATAGTGTCAAAGAATGGCATATCTACCGACGAAGAAAAAGTGAGAGCCATAGCAGAGCTACCTAGGCCAAAGAATGTCAAGGAAGTACAAGCTTTCATGGGGCATTGTGGTTATTATCGACGATTTATACACATGTATGCTGTCATTGCAAAGCCCATGTACGGACTTCTGACAAACTTTGAGTGGACGGATGAATGTGAGAATTCCTTCCAAGAGCTTAAACGAAGATTATGTTCAGCACCAATCTTGACCACACCAGATTGGAATAAGCCATTCCATGTTCATGTGGATGCATCCAAGTATGCTATTGGGTGTGTGCTTGCACAACCTACTGGTGAAGGTAATATGGATCTTCCAATTGCCTATGCCAGTAGACAATTGAATGCGGCTGAACGGAATTACACCACTACAAAGCGCGAAGGATTAGGCATGGTATATGCAGTCAAGAAATTTAGACACTATTTGCTTGCAAATAAGTTTAAATTTTTTACTGATCATCAGGCATTGTTATATCTTGTAAACAAGCCATGCAATACAGGAAGATTAGTAAGATGGTTTCTCTTGCTAATGGAATATGATTTTGAGGTTGTGGTAAGAAAGGGTAGGACTCACTTGAGAGCAGATCACCTCTCTAGGCTCACATCAGGAGAAGCCCCACAAGGAGTGTCAGATGACCTTCCTGATGCTTACTTGTTTAATTTGGAAGTGCTGCCGCAGTGGGCCAAGCCAATAGTACCAGTATTGACATACGAGCCTAATCATCCAGTGGTGAAGACACGGAATAGAGAGATCGTAAAAGCCCAAAAGTACCATATCATGGCAGGAAGCATGTACAAGCACACAGATCAAGGGATCTTGGCTTGTTGCGTAGAAGAGGATGAGTACGCTAAATGGTTGCAATTAGCACATGTAGGTGCGTTAGAGCGACACCATTCAAAGCAACGAACGTTGCAGACTCTAAAGAGATTCGGAGTGCATTGGCCAACTATGGAAGCGGATGTCCAAAAGTTGTGCAAGGAATGCCCAATCTGTTGCACTAAACCACCTGTGGAACATGCCACTCTCTATCAAGTGTCCATTGTGCCAGATTGGAGTGAACCTCTAGTATCATTCTTGAGGACAAACACATTCCCTCCAGACATGACTCTAGCTAGAAAAAGGAGTTTGGAACAAGAAGCCCAGGATTATTCACTCGTTGGTGATAATCTATACAAGCGCGGTAAGGATGGTTACCTGAGACTGTGTGTCCATGAAAGTGAGTATCTTAAGATCTTAGAAACTGCTCACCAAGGTGTAGCAGGAGGACACTTTGGACCGGATCGGGTGATCAAGGCAATCCTATTTGCGGGCTTTTGGTGGCCTACCCTTCACATGGATGCACATACCTATGTGAAACGGTGTGATGTCTGTCAGAGGACTCAGTATCCCATACGCAAAGATGAGATGCCACTGAAACCTATGATGGGTGGACGTGCATTCTCTAAGTGGGGAATAGACTTCGTAGGTCCTATTAATCCCCCAGCTAAGGGTTCTCATGCGGAATACATCATTGTTGCGACAGATTATCTCACCAAGTGGGTAGAGGTAAAGGCTACGACAAAGAACGATGCTCAAACAACTGCCAAATTCTTGTTTGAGAATGTATTCACGAGATACGGACTACCTATAGAGCTGGTAAGTGATAGAGGCACTCATTTCTTGAACGAAGTGATTGAAAATCTACTCCAAGAATTCTTGGTAATACACAAGAAGTCTGCCCCTTATCACCCTCAAGCTAATGGACAAGCTGAGAGCACTAATAAGATTTTATGCAATGTACTGACGAAACTAGTGAACACTAAACGCTCTGATTGGGACAAACAGCTACACCATGCTGTTTGGGCATACCGAGTTGCCTACAAAACGGTACTCCAAGCCACCCCCTTTCAGATGGTATTCGGCCAAAACGCTGTGTTACCCTTGGACTTCTTGATCCCTACATTGAGAGTAGCACAAGAGCATGAATGGACAGGTCATGAGCTTTCCTCTAGGATCTTTGACCTTGAACGATTAGGAGAAACAAGACTGAGAGCCGCTGCTGGAATATATGCAGCTAAAAAGAGGCAGAAGGCATACTTCGATGCCCATGTGAAGGATAAAGGCTTGAAAGCCGGAGATCTAGTCCTAGTCTATACACTGAAACAACACGCGAGGAAGCTAGAAAAGAGAGGCTACGGACCTATGATTATCAATAGGATCTCCACGAGTGGAGCAGTACAATTAGCCACATTAGAGGGCGATGTTCTCCCTAACTATATTAGCGGATGCAGAGTCAAGTTGTATCAGGAACCCCTCACGGAGGAAATGCTCAGCCGACTCAACACTGCTAAGAAACGCAAAGAGGAAGAGAAGCGAATTAGAGAAGAAGCTCAAGCAGAAGCTTTAGAACGCATCAGAAGGATGAAATTACGAAGGCAAGGTAGAGAGCAGCCTAGGACAAATGACTATGCAGACCAAGGATATCATATGGCAATGTGTGAAGTCGCAGGAACCAGCTCACCTAGGATAACTGATCGACGTCCTTTCGTAACCCTAGATATAGGACAAGAAAAGAGTGCAAGGACTGTAAAAGCCTTGATTGACTCAGGTGCAGCCACTAGTGCTGTTAGAGTGTCTTACTGTCAAGAGTTACAGTTAACTATCAATCCTGTGGAAGCATATCTCATAGGATTGGGAGGCATGGAAACCCCTTGCATGGGCGAGGTGGAACTTCCCCTCTACATTCATGATGAGGCAATGACAGTTAAAGCACTAGTGTGTCAAGATGAGGATCTCACTGAACCTCTTGTCTTGGGTCAAGACTGGATCTATGACCAAGCAGTCAACTTAAACCTAAGAAGTGGACTTCTTCAGGTATGGGTCAACCATAGTCGAATTACAATAGAATTGGATAAGGGAGCACTCAAGGAACTAGAAAAGGCACAGACTCCTGGTCCCTCCAGGGGTGCACATGAAGTTGACCATGCTGTTCTTGTCCAAAACTATGTGTTGCAGAGGAATGATATTCGCAAAAAAGGAGTCAGGGATGCAAAGGAATTCCCTTCTGTTCCAAAGGCCAGAAGGAGGCAACAACCAAAGGTGGAGCAAAGGCAGAAGAAGCAGAGTACTACCTATGCCGGACATCAAAAGAACCTGCGCAGCAGAATGTCTCAACAAGTGAACCAAGTGTGGGTGCGAAAAGGCGAACACCCGGTTGCACCCACGCCAACCGCACGGGCAAAGCCTCTTATTAGTAACCAACAACACGTCACTAATAAGAAGTCTTTCGGAAATTCTTCTGCTAACGTGAAATCTATTTGGGTGCCCAAAAGGTCGATGAAGGCTAGCCCACAATCAAGACAAATTTGGGTGCCTAAGGCTTGTTTGCGGGCTCAGATAGCTACACCAAGAACACACCCTACACAGCATGATCCATTCACTCGCACAACCTACATCCACTCATTTTCAACACCAAGGCACATGAACACGAACAGAATCAGTTGTAAATGGGCCCCTAAAAGGCCTCAGGTTAAAGCTGACACACCTATAAAGCTCTCGAGAATCTCTACGGAACCACGAGTAAAACCCATCCACTGCATTTGGCAGCCCAAGACTTGTAACAAACCCCCTGACCCTATTGTAAATCCATGACCACCTACTAACCGCTTCACATCATTTCGCTTAGCTCTTAGGTCTACCTAACTCCTAACTACACACACCAGCACCGAGCACTTATTAACTCCTAACCACTCCAGAACTTTAAGTTAATATTGTAACAAGGGACACCATGTCATTTTTGTGTCCATTGCAATGTTAACGTTTATTCATATATTCTCACAGAATCAGCTGCGACATTTTCAACATGGCGGAGGCAGCAGGAACTAGCTCTCACACAGAAACAAACCCGCAAGTGGTGGACTTGGACAGTTTACCCGTTTTGCCTGAGACAGTTGAAAAACCAGAAGAATTGCAGGCCGTCAAAATCATACCTATTGCGGACCCTCCGCATGGCCACACCATGCCCGTGGGAAAGACTTCACATTGGTTTACCGAGGTAGCAGGACCTTTGGGGGAAGGAACGTATCTATGGGAATCAGAGTTGGACTACAATGGAAAGCAAGGCAGATACCATTTCTTTACAAGAGAATTTGAGAAGTTACAAAATGCGGAAGGTCTACGTCCGATATGGGAAAAAGCCGGATTGAGTGCCTATTTCAGTGCCCGACTCCCAAAACCTGACTTCATGCGATGCTACTATCTCATCAACACCTTGACTCCAAATCCGAACCCAAAAGGTGCAAGCTCATTTGTGATTCCATCTCTGACAAAGGGGAATGAGCTCAAGAGGTTTAGGCTATCAAACAATTTGGTGAGAGAAGCTCTGGATATGCGCGGCATGCATATTCCTACAGAGAAGGAAACCCTAGTACCGGACTACATGAAGAATCGAAGTCTCACCAAACTCAAGGACATGGTATCCATGACGCCTAATATTGCAATACACCTTCACATGTGCATGCAACACTTTGCTTTCCCGGCGCAGGATAGATTCACCATGCCGCACAAAAAGATTTGGTTTAGCCTGTATCTGGTAGAGACACAGAGCCTCACCATCAACCTACCCCACTGGATAATTGATCAGATACACTTAGCTCACAAACGCTGGTCGCGGAAACAGGTTTTATATGGTTGCTGTGCTCTGACAAGAATCATTTATAGGTGTTTGGCTTATGACATTCCAATCCAACGAGCCCTGATGTGGAATCGGGTAGAGCAGTTTCGAGGCAGGACATCCACTGGACCCCCTTCTAAGAAGATGAGAGGCACGGTCCAAGTCCCATGTGCTCAACCACGTGGAGCCACCCTAACACCAGACGTCACCCCGCCACCCCGAAGAGTCCGACCATTCACACTCCGACTTCCAAGACGCAGCACTGATGGTTCCACCTTGATATTCCCTCCCATCCCAACGGATCTCGAATTTCCTAGTGGTGTACCTTTAGAAGAACTCACTAATGAAGACTTCGAACAACTATTACAAGATGTAGAGCTGGAGGCAGAAGAGGCACAACAAGCGGAGAATGTACAAACGCAGGCCACAACCTCCCAAGCACCTGTCACACCTGTTGAAGTGGA
This sequence comes from Ceratopteris richardii, assembly GCA_020310875.1. Lineage (NCBI taxonomy): Eukaryota > Viridiplantae > Streptophyta > Polypodiopsida > Polypodiales > Pteridaceae > Ceratopteris > Ceratopteris richardii. The sequence goes on from CM035409.1 coordinate 211,607,031, forward strand.
GGAAGAAGAGGACGGAGATGAAGAACAGGAGGATGATGAGGAGGAGTATGATCAAGAGCAACAAGAGGAGCAACAAGAAGTGCCAGAACTTGTAGGTGCACCTGCATATACAGCTCAACTACGAAGGCTATATGACACTATCAAAGCAGTACAAGAAAGACATCAACTCTCTCTGGTATCAGGTCAAGCTTTGATGCAAGAAATGCAATCAGATGAAGGGGTGGACCAACACTTCATTGACACCCTCAAATTAGTGTCAGACTCTTTAGGAGTTCCAGAGGCTGTCCACACCGCAGTCCACCAGTCCGTAAGATATGACAAACGCAGAGTGGACACGTTACCACGAGCAGGTAAGACTATCAGGATACCCGTCACAGAACCAGAAGTACCTATTGAGACCACAACCACTCCCACAACCACCACTGACCTCTCCGCTGAAACCTTCGTTCAGACATCACCCATCTCACCCCAGCGTCCTCCATCACCACCTTCTCCACCCCCACCACCACCTCCCACCTCGGAAGAAACGACAGTCATCACCTCTACATTCACTTATAACCCATCCTCATTCAAATCATTCTCATTTCGAGAACCCACCTCACAAGACACCCTCTTCTCCTTCGTCACCAATCCCTTGTACACTTCATCCCGTCTATCCTCTGAACCCATGACTGGCCATCCCATAATTACAAGTGTAGTTGGAAACCCAGCACCCACAGAAGGCACCCTGTGTTTCCCGACCTATCCCCCAATACGGGTACCTCCATTCCATGACCCTCACTTCCCATCTGGTCCCCACACCTCTTTCAACCTGACCGCGCCACCCCAATACCCGTCCTTTGTGGAGCAGTTCTTCCGCTCTCCAATGTTTCAAAGGCACCTTCCTCCGATGTTCGCAACGACATCAATTTACACGAACACCACACTCACTTCACCTACCATACCCACCTATATGGTAGCCCCTGCACACACCACCTTGTCTGACCCAATGGACATTTCACCAACCACAGCACCTCTCCCCACGATTTCCCCACCTTCCCCTCCCTTGCCCCCCACCTCACCACTCACATCATTGGCACACACAGCATTCACTACCCCCCTACCCAATCCCACCTCCTCTGCATTTCAAACTTTTCCCCTTGCATCTCATAATGTAAATAGCACGTTCAACACATTACTTCAGTGTGCACATCAGCTACAACAAGACTACCATCAATTGGAAGAACGCACTGCTGCCCTCCAGGCAGAATCTCGACGTCTGCAAGCTAGAGTCACCACTCTTGAAGCTGACTACCAGACGCTCCTAACCGAGCATACCACACTACAGCAGGCTCACTCCGAATTGGAATCAAAGACATCAACTGTAGATGACCAAGCAGTCAAGGAACTAGAATCAGTGCTTCAAGCGCAAACGATATCTAACGCTACACTCAGACGCAACATTGGGCTATTAAGGAAGCATATGGCCGCAGCACTAGAAGAGAACAAACGACTTCAACAACAAAATCGAGACAACTTTGAAGCGGCTATGGAAGGAACCGTAGGAGCAACCATTAGCCCTACCAGATATAGAGCAGTTCCATCAGAAGACATCCGCATCCTACTTGAGGAGCATGCAAATTTCCTGGAGTCATATGAAAAACTAGAGACTGAATGTGCCGATCTAAAGAAACAGTTAGCCAGTGTACCCACTGCTCAACAGGAGCCGGTAATCTTGCAACAATCTACAGAAGAAATGGAGACCCTTCGGAAACAGGTGGCAGAACTCCAAGCACGCCTCTTACCATATGAACGACCACCCTCGCCCATTGAAGAACCAGAACCTGAAACAGTAGTGGAAATCCCCGTTGAGGACAGCTACGAAGAGCCATACGAGCCTATGCCGACGCCTGGTGGTCGAACTACAGAAGAAGGACAAGACACGTTAGAAATTCAAGTTCCAGATTGGGTCAGAAGGGTCGAGAAAGTGGGTAAGACACATGATGATCGTGTGGCCGTGCAAATGCAATCTCTCACGAATCTGGAAGAAACGGTCCTTCGGTCTTCCTACTTTCAACAATTATCCCATCAACGGTTAATCACAACATCAGAATCGCAATACATGCCTTATTTTGTCTTACTACATGATTATAATGCAGAAGTCAAAAGACATACAGGGAAGGAGCCCACATTCGCTACTCAATTTGAGATAGGGGATTTACCGACCGATGCACGTGCTGGCTCGATTTTCCAACCTAATTGGCGTGCACGTTTACTCACCGATTACCCAGAGATGATGAGTACCTGGGCTACCATGCCACTCTATATCAAGTATAATCCATGCTATTGTCCAGTGGTACGTCGCAGATCCTGGCAAGCATTTGCAATCAAGGTACGCAACAATAAAGAGTGCTCGGCTTGGGTTAACTATCCATATTTTGCTCCACCTCGAGGACCTCCAACCGTAGCCTACATGATATCAACCATTCGGCACTGGTCCGCACGCCTAAATAATGTACCTGATATAGCAGCGAAAATGTGTATGAAGATATTCGAGCTCATGACCATTGTCTTCAAAACCTTTCGGAATGTCCAAGCTCCATACATCTCCGCCCCTGGATTCGCTCAAGGCAACAAGGATCTAGTCTACGACATGAGCCAAACCCCCTCGGTCACTATCATCTTTGCTTGGCATGCACGAATAAAGTACTTGCCCGCATGCTTCAAGCAGACATTTGAGGAAATGTTCTCTACGGGATTCTGGGAATACAATTCCGAAATTTTCATTCCCAGACCCACACACTTGCTACATCTATTCGCAGTAGAACAAGCGATCCATGCAGATCAGTTACGTCTGCCACATCCGGACATTCCAGGACCAATCGATTGGGATCGTATGATGACAGATTTGGCCAGAGGACTACGCTTACAAGAACATCAGCTTGCCACTCAGGTTGTGGAATATTACATCCAACACTCCCAGCAACAAGGGTCTGTCAGGGACGACAGACGCGAGAGAGGGGGGGGTGTTGAGAGCAGTATGGGCACCCAAGGACTGACTAGACAAGGAAGCCAGGGCACCCAAGGATTGACTAGACAAGGAAGCCAACGGAGAGAGTCAGAACAAGGTGAAGGAGTAAGTAGACAAAGCAGTCGACACAAATCTGGCAGATAGGCCCTTCAATTTTTCCAAATCTACATCTTTTAACAGTGATTCTTATCACTAACAATCATTGTAAATACCATTTCATATTTTTGTAGCTCCATTTTGTGCAAGCCAAGGAGTCCTTGAGCTTGAGGAGCCTTAGAAGTACCTACATATCAATTTTCATATTTTTTAGACTCCGTTTAAGCCCTCAAATTGGCCCTGGAACCTAATTTTTAACTAGGCCGGACACTAGGTCTGGACAGGGCCAAAACCTAGTCAAAAACTATAAAAAGAGCTAGAGAGCTCATTTTTGGGGGTAGATTGTAATTGAAACGAACTTGTAAGAGCATTTTGAAAGTAATCTAAAAGCTCCATTGATTCTCACTCTTTGTCTTGCCTTGTGTGCGCGTGTGTGTGTATGTGTGTGCATGCTAGTGTGCTTCTCACTCACGCACTTGTGTTGCCACCTGCTCGAGGTCTTCATACCATCCTCACGTCTCCCTGGATTGACATTAAAGGAGGTGTTACTCATCACTGAGCTACACCTTCCTTTATGCTATTGTTGGCCTCTTGATTCAAGGGTTGTCCAAGAAAGATGTTGATGTCTAGAGTTTGCACATACATGATGAGATTGTAAGCCGTGGTGAAGGATTGCCATTGCTTATCACTTTAAATCCCATTGAGAATCTGCCTCATGATAGCCTCTTCTTCACTCAGCTCTCCAATGGATGCTAACTAATCTGCAACCTCCTTGATCTTGGTAACAAACTCTGTGATGGTTTGTTTAGGTGTCTTCTTCATTTGGTTTAACTTGTTTCGAAGATTCTTTCTTACTTTGATACTAGCAGAAAAGAAAGTCTCGAGGGCATCCCAGATCTCTAGAATCTTGTGCAACCTCTAGTATGTGGTAATAGAAAGTCAGAGCTAGAGTTTAATATGTGCGACCTTTCTTGAGCATCCCTTGCACACCAAAGTGTGAGCTTATCTGTCTCCTCTTATGTAGGTCCTCCTTTGGATCTTGGAATAGGCATAGCTTCATCACCTGCTACAATTCCATAAAGATTTCTACCTTGCAAATAGACCTCCATGCTGATTTGCCAAGCTACATAGTTGTGTTGATCAAGATTCTTGATCATTGAGGGAAAGTCGTCACCCATCTTGATCTAGCTATGATACCACTGAAAGAACTTGGAGAAGCTTGAAGGAGGTAGAAAAGTGAGTTGCGAAGCGACAAAGTTTGGTCCAACCAACCGGCACAAGAACAGCCCTTGAGCTCATAGAGACTCAAATACACCTTCTAGGCATGTGATAAGTGCAATAAACTGCACTATGTACTTTGGAGCATGAAGAAGAAAGTGTCGATACAAAATAGATAGGTTCACGCATCGACTAGCTCAAAAAACGTACTATCTATGGAAGATAATGAACTTCAAATGCTCATAGCCACGAGCATGATTACAATTAGAAGAAATCATTTTATGAGAGAGATAAACATAAGGTTGAGTTTATATAATGCACAAAAGTATAAGGAACAAGAAAAATATGCTATAGGAATGAATCAAACACTCAACCGTAGTGCTTCCTATTTTTCAAGAATATGCAGAGATTGACCCGGAGATAGACAAACTGCAATTTCTCCCAATCTACTAAACACAATGCTATGCAAATTTATAAGCAAAAATTAGACAGTGGTATCTTTCCAACGCGACATGTTTCATCCAATTTGAAGATTTGTGGAGAGAGCAACAACCTCTACAAGATTACTATTTGCGAAGAAGATGATGCAGAGAAGCAAAGGAGCAAGACAATGATGGTCACAAGTGTATGTATATCGCTTCCATGTATTGTACAAGTGTTTTGAAGTCTTTATATAGGTTCTATAAGTGATCCACGACTTCTAAAAGTGGATTTTGAATTCAAATGAAGGTGGGAATGGTTGCTGGAGGGCATCGATTCACTTTCCTATAATCTTGTTTATGACTAATACCTTCCAAGGTTGAACTGACGAAATATGTGAAATCAGCAACAATACCGAAGAAAAAGAAAAGAATTCCTACTGTGGGGCTGGAACAATCTCTTAGCCTACTATGAGAGGTGCAAAATGGGCTCGAGTAGTGGAAGTCACACACACACCACAATAAAAAAGAATACATGTACTTCCAATGATATCTTTACCGCAAAAAATTTCAAGTGCCAGGGAAACCATTTCATACGAGAGTGTCCACATGCCACACCCGCCATGCAGTCACAATATTTCAATATTCAAGGATTTTTTCTTGAATGTGGGAAGGATCACTTTATAAGAGATTGCCCTAAGAACCCCGCTAATACACCCACAAAAGTTACCCCCATCAATGTGATAGGAATAGTGCAACACACCGAAGGTTCTATACCCTAGTATATACCCATCCAAGTAGTAACTAGAGCCCAAGCACAAAGGCATATGCAACCAGAGACCCTCAGAGGAATAGCTGAAGCCAGCAATGTAGGAGAATCAATCAGAAATAAGACAAGAACCTGGAAAGAGTCAAGAGAGTGACATAAGAGAAAATGGAGCAAAAAGATTAACGAGTTGGAGGAAAGCCTGAGGGAAACCAGAGCCAAGATTTTAGAGATGGCATCACAAGAGGCTAGATTGAATGTGATAACCCCAAAGCGCGGATCAATACTCGCATACCCCACCCCAAAAAACCTCGACATGATGCTCAAAGCTTATCAGGCTAGGATACAAGAAGGACCATCGGTAGGAGAATCCAGTAAGAACCACCCTAGAGGTGACTTGGAAATAGAGAGAACCAAACTATGCATGAAAATGGTAGACTTAGCCCAGACAATGTTTGAGGCATCCTAGTAACTAAATTGGGGATTCATGGCTAAACTTGAGCTACATTTCCAAGGATTACTAGAAAGGTTAGAGCAACTAGTATCAAACTCAACAAAAGTGAGCTCTAGCACCCAACTAGCCCAGAGGACCCCTTAGAGACAACTCTATCTAAAAGGGTGATGTCGGACTTAGAAAATCATCAAACAAGCTACATGGATTCACATGCCATCTTAAGAGAGATTCAAGGGGAAAGATGGAAGCAGGAACATGAAACACGGCCACCTATACCAGAGATCAATGACTCAGGAGAACAGTTCCCTGTCGACATTCCATCTATCTATGGAGATCAAATGGAGGATTGGTCCAGTGAGCGCACAAGTTTTGAATATAAATCCTTGCAAGAGTTACCTCACTTCACGGGACGTTTGGAAGATAGATCAATCCAAGTGAGAGCACCCACTATTCTAGTTAGGGAGAAGACTCAGTTCTTCCTAGAAACACAGAAGCCATTAAGAATATTAGAGTTCAATGTCATTTGACTTTGGAGGAGCTATTGAAAATTAAACCAGAACTATGGAAACATGTAGCACACTAGTTTCGAGAGATAGTGTTGGAAGCAGCCAGAGGCACAGACGACATGGAAGCATGTAACAACGGAGCAGGAAGCCAGTCAAATCTTTTTTCAAAGAATCATGTTCTAAAAATACTTTTCAAAAACCTCCAACAATGATTTTTATCACTATTGTAACATATGTAACATAGAAAACCCCATTTTGTAATCCATAGCTCCATTTTGTGCAAGCCGAGGAGTCCTCGAGCTTGAGGAGCTTAGGTAGAACAAGCGTATCAATTTTCGTTATTTTCATCGTTTACCCTTCCAAATAGCATCTAGGACCTAATTTTTAACTATGCCGGTCATTAGATGTGAAACCGGTCAAAACTAGTCTAGAAACTATAAAAAGAGCTAGAGAGCTCATTTTTGAGGTTAGCTTGTTGGAGTAGAGAAGAGCTTAGAGCTATTTTGAACTTGTAATAGTGTTCTTGAGTAATAGAGCTAATTTCCCACCTTCCATTGTGTCTTGCTTGTCTCTTCATTGTGTGTGTGTATGTGTGTGTGCATCTTGGTGCTTCTCACCTTCACTCTCACATCATCTCACATTCACGATCTTCATATCACTCCTATCTCTTCTGCGGATTGACATTAAGGAGGTGAAGCTTCTTAACGTGGTTCTCACCATTGTGCTAGAGCAACACCAAATTTGGCGCCGTTGTCGGGGATCGAGTCTAGGACGAATGTGTGATGGTAAGAGTATAGCAAGAAGTGGCGTTGGAAGGTAAAAATTTCAGTTTTTGTTGTTGTTTTTACTTAGTTTTTAGTGTTTTTCACCTCCCCCACACTCCATCTTCATCACCGCATCATCATCTTCATCTCCAAAAAAATCAGAAAATTCACCATATCCACCCATTCTCCTCATTTCCCCTCATTTGTGCATGCGAGAGAGTGAGAGAGAGCTTTTGTGCTTGTGTGTACTTTGGTTTTCTTGAGTTTTCTTGCAGGTACAGAGCTCCAGTGCATCAGGAAAGCTTGGAAAAGGTAAAATTTTTAGTTTCTGTTAGAAATTTCCGACTGTGTTAGACCATCGCGATGGTCTGCAAAGTTCAGAATTTGAAGAAGGCGACCACACCAACGTGAAGAGCAGACCTGCGCCCCTAGGAATCCATAGCTGCATTCACAAAATTTGCATTTTGGTGGACCATCGCGACGGTCTCAGACCATCGCGATTGTGTCACACCATTGCGATAGGCTCACGCCATCGCGACGGCTCGGCCGGACCATCGCGACGGTCTCACGCCATCGCGACGGTTCATTTGGGCCATCGCGACGGTTCATTTGGACCATCGCAACGGTTCGCGGACCATCACGACTGTTCGGTTGACCCCATACCATCGCGATTGGCTCACGCCATCGCGCCGACGGTGCCACGTGGCAAGCTAGACCATCGCGACGGTTCGTTTTTTGGACCATCGCGACGACACCCTCACACCATCGCGACACTTCAAAAATTCGGACCATCGCGATTGGCTCAAGCCATCGCATCTGTGACCATCGCGACGGTTCACTTTGGACCATCGCGATTGTTCACGTTGACCGTTGACTGACGCCATCGCGATTGTCCGCCTGATCGAGCCATCGCGATTGTCCACTTTCACGCCATCGCGATGGTGCACTTCAGACCATTGCGACGGTTCGCGCATCACGCCATCGCGACGGTTCACTTTCACGCCATCGCGACGGTTCACCCTCACACCATCGCGATTGTCCACTTTCACGCCATCGCGACGGTCCCAGACCATCGCGATTGTCTCACATGATCGCGATTGTGCACCCCCATCGCAAATTTTAGGGTTTCATTTTTTGGCCAATTTTGGGGCTATTTTTGGGAAATTTTTGGGTGAGTAGACTCATAGGAGACCCCTTAGCTCATATTTGGAGAAAAACCTGTTTGTCAGTTTTTACCCCCCAGGGCCTGAACGGTCATAACTTTTTCATCCGAAGTCCGTTTTTTGAGCTTAATAGCTCGTTAGAAAGCTCTTTACGAGTACTACGTCTATTTTTTGATAAGCTATTTTGAAGTTGACCTAGTTTGGGACTAGAAAACCAGGGGGCAAACATTGAAAAGTTGGGCAAAAGGGAAGGGACTTAAAAGGTGTATATACTCAAGCGCTTGATCATCCAACTGTGAATTGGTCTAATATTGGATTTTTCCAGGTCTAGCAAGGGCAATCGAAGGCAACCAAGGCAAGGTAGTGAAGGGCATAAAAGCTTGGGAAGCGCGGCTTCTTGGGCATCAGAGCAACCAGAAAAGCTGACTCAAGGTTGGAAGATTACTCAACCCCCTCAGTCAATTCTTAGCTTAGGATAAACGTTAGCATTGTGGATTAAGACGATAGGAACGCCTCAAGTTCAAGTGAGTTAAATTTATCAAGTTCGAGACTAAAGTAAAGGTGTGTGACACGAAAACCTAAAGGAAAGAACATAAGTCTGACGGAACGAGAACTCAAAGTACCACGAAAAGTCGAATTCCTGACGCATACATTAAGACAAGAATCTAAAGAAATTTAAAAGGAATCAAGAAAGCAATAACAAAGAATCATTGACGATCTGAGCATGTACTGAGTGTGCAAGGAAGAAAATTAATGAACCTTAGATCGGGCAAACATATAGGTAAGTCAGAGCGGCGAAGCCTTAGGTCATCAGAGGCAAGTGTAAGAACTACTGCACGATCGTGGGCTCAACAGTTGAACACTAGTTATCCCTACGAGAGCTCAGATACCAGCGAATCAGAAATGGCATTTAGCACAGAAAGACCAGAAGGAGGGTCGAATGTAGCCTATTTAGAAAAACCTGAAGGACCCTATAGAACGCAACTAGAGTTTCTCCGAACCAACCGATTAGGTGCTCGCATCTATGAGGATGGTTTGCGAAGGCAAGTGGTGCAAATGCACAACCCCGATCAACCCATTGGATTGGAACGTCCAGTGGTGAAATTCGAGAGAGACGCGTACATAGACAAGGAAGGAAGAATGTACATATTAAGTACGCAGCCAAACATTACGAATGAGTTTGGCGTGATTCAACCAGAGACGGAAGCAAAATCTCAAGGAAAAGAACCATTAGAAGAGCCTAGAACACCTAGAGGGAAATCTGTACTGACACGAGTACTAATCCCAGACTGGATCCCTCAAGACAACAGAAGCATAGAGTTGTTTGTAAATAAAGAAACTGATGAAGCCTTTTGGAGATACAAGACCGAAATACTTAGTGAGGTAGGTATCATCACTATATACGAGTTCAAGGACCCGGATACACCTGGAAAGGTTGTATACCTGGATGAGACTTCAGAAAGAGTCTTTGTGGTACCGGACCACGCTAAAAACACATACACATGGAGAGGTGAATTGGTATTCCCTCCATCTAGAACGAACATGAATACAAGTCAACAAGGGGCAGGAACATCCTCAGCCCATGGAAATCAAAGAGAGGGAAATAAAGAGAGACCGGAAGTAAGCTTTAATCACCCCGTAGGGAGAGATAGAACAACCACAGACACTAATAGAGCGGATAGACAAAGAGATCATGGAATACTAGGTGGTAGAGATGATTTTCCTCTACCTAGACCACGCGAACATGCAAGAATATTGAGACCCACACAGTTAGTAAAATCAATGAAAAATTACTTTGATGGGACAGGAGATCCCTATGACCATGTCGCAGAATTCAAGCAAGTACTAAGAGCTGAACAAGTTGAAGACATGTTCACACAATACAACGCATTTGGACTAACGTTAAAGAATACAACTTTAACTTGGTTCCAACCATTGCAACAGAGGCAATTTAGAGACATCCATCACTTTTTAGAGTCATTCATCACCGAATTCTCTAAAAGTGGGATTAGACATGACACGTCTTCGTTGATTCATAGCTTTAAACAGACTCCTCAAGAAACAGTAAGACTGGCAGGACGTAGGTTTAGACAATATGTTGAACGATGTCCAATGCAAGAGCTACCCTCACAAGCCAAGCAAGTGTCATTGTTTTTAGACGGCTTGTTGAGCTCTAAACTACGCTCCTACGTGTACCTAAAAGAACCCAGAACGCTAGAGCAATGTGTAAGAATTTGTATAGACATTGAGGACAACTTAGGAGACGAGTTGGAACTCTCAAAGGTCTATAAGGATTTAGACTGTTCATCTCTAGCATCCACAAAATTGTCTAGCTCAATAGAAGACCTAGCAGAAAAAGTGGCACAGAAGCTAGGAGTTTCTAGTAAACCTAGGGTGCTAATGAACAAGCGTTGTTACACCTGTGGTGGTGACCATATGGCAAATGTGTGTCCCAATACAACACAACCTCAAGCCAACCCTAGTGGCCAATACTGTACAATTGAAAGAAGATACACGAATCATACGGCTCAGGACTGCCCATACAACAAACAATCCGTGAGACAGAACTACCCGCAAGCATATCCGCAGCTAGGTAGGTATCAAGGCCAATACAATGCTCAACCTTATTACTATAGGCCTCCTCAGAACTACCCATACCAGGCTCAACAGAGACCTCAACCTGTCTTAGCTCAGCAGCCACCCCCACCAGCGAATGTCATCTCAGTCAAATACACTGCTGCAGAAGAGAATCTAAGTAGGGCCTTAGTGCCTTCTTCACCTTTGATCACAGAGGGTGACCCGAATTCGAACAGTTTTGACTCCACTCATGTAGATAGTCCACCCGCATATTACACAGAGTCACCAGAACACGTAGAAACATATCATTATGATAGTCCACCAGCGGAACCTAGTTGGGAGCCCGACTATGCTAATGTGATGTACACAAACCCAAATCCACGGCCCCAAATAAGACAACAAAGACCACAGGGCCCTAGAGGACCATGCTTTAGGTGCCAAGGAGATCATTTCATAAAGGACTGTCCACATCCCCTGATAGCAGGACAATCACAGTACTATAACATCCAAGGCTTTTGTGCCGATTGTGGCAAAGAGCATATAATCAAAGATTGTCCTAAAAATCCAGTTAACGCTTTGAATGTGACACCGATCAACGTGATAGGTATTGTAAATAACGCAGATGGATCCAACCCTACATACGTGCCTATCCAAGCTATAACAAGAGCCCAGACGCTCTTACAGAACCAACAACTTAATCAAGAGAAAGTAGCCGGAACCAGTGAAGTTGCAAAATCTAGCAGTAAAAAGACAAAATCTTGGAAAGATTCTAGAGAAAGAATTAAGAGAAAATGGAGTAAAAAGATAACTGAGTTGGAAGGAAGTTTAAAGGAATCTAGAGCCAAAATCCTAGAATTGACTTCACAGGACTTAAATCAAGAGAATCCAGCTCAAAAATCAGGATCAGTTTTAGCAGAACCCATACCAGAAAATCTAGACATGATGTTTCGTGCATATCAGGCTAGATTAAAAGAGGGACCTCAGGTAGCTGAAATGAGCAAAAACTACCCTCGAGCTGATCTAGAAATTGAGAGAACTAAACTGTGCATGAAGATGGTAGAACTAGCACAAGCTTTGTTCGAAGCCTCTAGATATCTTAATTGGAATAACATGGCAAAACCGGAATTACATTTTCAAGGACTACTGGAGAGGCTAGAATACTTGATTGAAAGCAAAGAGAAAAAAAATCAGCACAGGAACCCTATTGTCCCAGAGACACAGGAAAATAACGCACCATCCTTGTCTCAAGTACCCAATACAGAAAGTCAAGACAATTTGTCTTCCATACATAAATATTCACATGAATTTTTGAGAGAAATACAAGAAGAGAAGTGGAGAAAGGAACAAGGAACCCATCCTCCTATTCAAGAAATAGATGACTTGCAGGAACAATTTCCCCAAGATATTCCCTCTATTTACGATGAGGTAGAGGAGGAACAACTGAGTGAACACACAGGCTTTGAATCTAATTCTTTACAAGAATTACCTCAGTTCACAGGACCTTGGGAAGCAAAGTCTATTAGTATGAGAGCCCCCACGATAATAGTGAGGAATGAAGAATCAGTAATACATAGAGACGTACCCCCAATACAATGGAATACCATCCATAAGACACCAGTAGAGACGGAATCCGTGCACTCATTAGAATCAGATCCTTCTTGGTTGCATGAGGATACCCATTTATGGATGTGTAAAGTAGCAAAACAAGAGGAAGAAAGGTTAGAAGCCAGGACCTTAGGTGCAGAACAACATCCACGAACCCTTCAGGATCCAGCTTACGCACCTGTAGTATTCCCTGACGAAGAGTTTGAACCCCATGGTTGGGCAGAAATCCTAGCAACCATGGATGTAGCCATCAATGAAGAACAATGGACACCCCACTGTGACGAGGATGGCTATGACATTTCAGTTTTTGTTGATGTATAAAACACCACAAGAAATGAATTAATGTGACACTAGAACACCTCTATGGTCACCATTAACTCATTGCCACTCCAAACTTTGAGAAATGATAGCTTAAAGTGAGAACTTTGCTTCTACAGAAATTCCTAGTTACCGAAATGACATACCTTCAGTATTTTGCTAATTTCTCCTAGCTCAAGTATGCTTTCTTCATGAAACTTTATAGGCTGAAACTAGAAGAGTAGAGCTTTCCAACAAGCTATCATATGCATCAAAGGGAGCTCTAGAACTCAAGTTATGGCCCTCACAAGATGACCCTGTATGACTTTCCAAAACTGGAATTTTTACTTCTTTTAGTATTTCTGATGTCCAAAAATAAAAAATTCGATGCCTGGCATCGAATTTCAGTCCAAGTCGATGCCGGGCATCGACTTTGAGCTTTTTTAGGCCCTTTTTCTGCACCAGAAATACTCTCTTTTACACACACATGAAGAAGACCACTTGTATGCTAGAAGTCGATGCCAGGCATCGACTTTATGCTCAAACTCGATGCCAGGCATCGAGTTGCTCCACAAACTTCATATTTTTAAAAGATTCAACAACAGTTAACACACAGAGAATGAAAAAATGACTTTTGAGCCAAGATTCGATGCCAGGCATCGAATTGCTCAGAAAACTTGAACTTTTGAATTCATCACACAGTAGGCAAACATGGAGATGATGAAGAGAGACTCATACACAGAACTTTACTCAGTTCTTCTCATAACTATAAAAAACTCAGAAGTTTTACAGGTGCTTTCTCACTCAGAGAAGCCCGACTATACTCAGTCATACAAAAATGAGTTCTTCTCACTTTCTCATTGTCTTCCTCCTTCTTCTTCTCTCTCTCTCTCATCGCGTCAGTTAATACTAACTAACTTATATAGATTTTCTCATTCCCGTGATTTTTAAAAAACTTCTAGAACTAAAGTGAACTAACTTTACAAGTATGATACACTTGTGAATTTGTCCCTTCACATAGGCATGGGGTTTTCTTTCTAAGATTTGACCTTCAAATATATGTCTAATTAGTGATTGTTTCTCCAACAGCTCCCCCTCAATCACTAATTGACATTCCCTGTTTCTTCATATCATCTTCTTTTCTTTTACTCCTGCCATGCTTTTGAATCTGCTGGTCTTCACACCATCCAAGCTCTTTGTCATTATGTCTGCTAATTGATCTTTAGTAGAAATGTATTCCACTTCAATCTCCTTCTCCATTACCTTTTCTCTGAGAAAATGATACTGTATCTCTATGTGCTTTGTTCTTGCATGAAATACTGGATTTGCTGCAAGATAAAGTGAACTCATATTATCTCCATGTATTGTAGGTGTACCTTGATCAATGCCTAAGCTCTTGAACAATGTCTGCATCCATATGACTTCCTTAGCTGCTTCCACAAGTCCTTTGTACTCTGCTTCAGTTGATGATAATGCTACTGTATGTTGTTTCTTTGAACACCAACTTACAAGCTTATCACCAATGTATATCATGTAACCATGAGTTGATCTCCTGTCATCTTGATTACCTGCCCAGTCTGAGTCACTGTAGGCTCTCAACTTCAAATCTGATGTAAAAGGATAATATAATCCTTCCTTTATAGTTCCTTTGATATATCTGAGAACTCTTTGACCTGCAATCCAATGTGGGTCCTTTGGACAATGCATGAATTGTGACAAAACTCCCACTGCATAACTAAGATCAGGTCTTGTTAGTGTAGCATAAATCAAACTACCCACAAGAGATTGATACTTCCTCATATCTTTGTAATCTGCACCATCATATTTACTGAGCTTGTGATTAACTTCAAGTGGAGTTGAAGCTTCTCTGCAATTTCCCATATCAAACTTCTTTAACAAGTTCAGAAGATACCTTTCTTGTGACACATATATGCCATGATCTGTATAAGTAACTTCCATTCCAAGAAAGTATGATAACTTTCCTAGGTCACTGATCTTAAACTCTTTCTCAAGTAATCTCTTTACCTCCTTGATTCCTTCATCTGAAGTACCTATGATTATAATGTCATCTACATAAATACAAATGTAGATTGTACCTTCCTCTGTTCTTTTGATAAGTAGACTTGAATCTGCTTTTGAACTTTGATATCCAAGATCATTGAGATACTTCACCAGTCTATAGTTCCAAGCTCTTGGAGCTTGCTTCAATCCATACAATGCTCTTCTCAACCTGCAAACAAAATTTGGATACCTGGAATCTATAAACCCTTGAGGTTGTTCCATGTATACCTCATCTGATATGTATCCATTCAAGAATGCATTTTTTATATCCAATTGACTTAGGGTCCATCCTTTTGAAGCTGCAATAGCAATGATTGTCCTTATAGTTGACATCTTAGCTACAGGACTGAATGTCTCATCATAATCTATGCCATAGGTCTGGGCATAGCCTTTCACCACCAATCTAGCTTTGTATCTGGCTATACTTCCATCTGCAAGCTTCTTCACTTTATAAACCCATTTATTTCCAATTACTTTCTTACCATTTGGTTTAGGAACAAGTTCCCATGTCTTGTTCTCCTCCAGTGCATTGAACTCTTCCTTCATTGCTTCTTCCCATTGCTTTTTACCTTTAGCTTCATCATAGTTCTGAGGTTCTTCATCATCTTTAACCATATATGCATAGTTCTTCTGAGTTATGTAAGAAGTATCATAAGAATACCTTTCTGGTTGTCTTCTAGTCCTGCTTGACCTTCTTGGTTCACATTCTTCATATGTGTCTGGATACACTTCTTCATCAAATATAGGAGCTTCTTCATTTCTTCTTGTTAATCCACTTGTGGATGTACTTGCTTGCATATAGTCTTCATCTCTATTCACCTGCACAATTGATTTTCCTTTCTCACATCTTCTTACCTCTTCTTCAAATTCTTCAGCTGTATGACTTTGATCTGCATACCAACTTTTCTGTTCATCAAATGTAACATCTCTAGAAACAATAAATTGTTTGGTTAGAGGATTCCACAATCTGTAACCCATCTGCTTTTCATCATAACCAATGAACACATATTTTTCTGCCTTTGGTTCAAGTTTATGCCTAAGTTGTGATGGCACATAAGCATATGCAATTGATCCAAACACTCTACAATGATCTAGTGTTGGTTTCTTACCCCACCAAGCTTCATATGGAGTCATTCCATTCAGAGCTGCACATGGTAATCTATTCACAAGATATGTAGCTGTATTTACAGCCTCAGCCCAAAGATAATTTGGACAGTTCTTCTCCTTTAGCATAGCTCTAGCAAACTCAACCAAAGTCCTGTTCCTTCTTTCTGCTACACCATTTTGTTGTGGTGTATACCTGCAAGTTATTTCTCTCTTAATACCTGCATTCCAAATATAATCATTGAACTCTTGGGAGAAATATTCTCCCCCTCCATCAGACCTCAGTCTCTTAAGCTTTTGACCTGTTACTCTCTCTGCATATGCATGAAAATGCTTGAAAGCTCCAAACACTTCTGATCTTTCCTTCAAAACATATAATGTTATCCATCTTGTAGCATCATCAATGAAAAGAACATAATACCTTGAGCCACTGATAGATCCTTCTTTTGTCGGTCCCCATACATCTGTATGAATGAGCTCAAGTACTCCATCATGTTTGAATCCTTTCTTTTGAAATGGTAACCTGTGTGCTTTACCCATTTGACATGCTTCACATTTATAAACCATATGTTGACTTTGCACATTTGGTAATCCTAGTACAGACTGATTAGCAACCATAGCTTTAATTCCTCTTTCATTGAAATGACCTAATCTCTTATGCCAGAGATCAAGTTCTGTAATCACTGCTTCACCATGTGTGAGCAAAGCTTGACCAATGTTCCCTTGCACTCTTAAAGTAAAGAGTCTACCTTCTTTCTTACCAGAGACAATCTGATTATATCCATTCTCTGGATCTTCCACAAATACTCCTTCATTTGTAAACCTGACTTGAAAACCTTTTTCAACTATCTGTCCCACACTAATCAAGTTTTTAGGTATTGTAGGAACATACAAAACATTGGTTAGCAAATCTGCTCCACTCTTGCATTTCACTTTTCCAATTGAATGTACACTATGTCTTGTATTATCACCAGTTTGAACTGTGTGACTAGAAATGCCTTTTTCCAATTCTGACATCAATTCTATGTTTCCTGACAAATGATTAGAACATCCAGAGTCAATGTAAAATACCTTTAGATCTTCTTTATCTGATGTGTTGATTGAGTTCATCATCAATGATGTATGACTTTCATTCTGTGTGTCATTTGCATAGTTGTAGTAGGTGGTGTTGTAGGATTGATTCTGTCCCCAACTTCTTCCTCCACCTCTACCATAGCCTCCTCTTTGACTTTGTCTACCTCTTTGAAAATTACTTTGATATCTTCCACCTCGACCTCTGCTATTGTTGTTTTGATTCTGGTTTGATCCTTGTTGGTTGTGCCAACAGTCATGAGCCAAATGATTACTCAATCCACAGATCCAGCAAGCCTTTTTGTTGTTATTTTGATTACCTCTTCCTCTTCCAAAACCTCTTGCTCTTCCTCTGCCAGTGCCTTTACCTCTTGCATAATAAGCTTGAGAATTAGACTCCTCTTCATCCTTTGCTTTACCTTTATCTCCTTTCTTCTTATTCTTCATGTACATTGCAGAACTTTGACCTTTATCTCCATCTCCCTTCAAGTCTTGCTCATATGTGAGCATCAAACCAAGCAACTGGTTCAAATCTGGAACATGATGATTTAATGAAAGTTCTGTTGATAAGACAAAAGGTTTCCACCTTTCATCCCCTCTCAAGCCTGCAAGTAGTTGAGCAATCAATCTGTGATCTTCAACATCTTCATCTATGGATCCAAGACTATCTGCTAGATCCTTCATCTTAGTGACATACTCACTAATGGTTTGACTTGGCTTCTTCTTGAATGTTGTAAACTCTGACCATAGACTTGCTTTCCGTGCTTTAGTAGTGCTTTGGAAATGATATTCCAATGCATTCCATATATCTTCTGATGATTCCAATCCTCTGATGTGTGGTAGCAAATGATCTGAGATTGTATTGTAGATGTAGGCTTTTGCACTTGCATCCTTCTTCTGCCAATGCTTTAAAGCATCAAGTTCTTCTTTCTTTGGTCGGCTTTCATCTTCAAATACTGGCTTCTCTTCTTCACCTGTTACATATACCATGAGATCCTTACTCATAAGTAAGGCTTCCATTCTCA
The DNA here is from genome assembly GCA_020310875.1 of Ceratopteris richardii. Taxonomy (NCBI): domain Eukaryota; kingdom Viridiplantae; phylum Streptophyta; class Polypodiopsida; order Polypodiales; family Pteridaceae; genus Ceratopteris; species Ceratopteris richardii. Next base: position 211,625,167 of record CM035409.1, read on the forward strand.
TTACCCATGCGGGGTAATTATCTCTGTCCAGTTTGTCAATGGAGATATGATCTGCCATAGTTCTTTCCTTCTGCTGCAACCTGTGAGCTTAAAGAATAAAGGATAATACCTTTTGAAGTTCTTTGTGTATGAGGATACTTCGAAAGTAATCTTTTGATGCCTTGTGTCTTCAAATGCTTCTCCTTTCAAACTTTAATGGAAAACTTTACAAAACTTCTCGTACCTTTGTCGTCTTCTGCTCTCGAGAATCTTTCTGCTCTGATACCACTTGTTGATGTATAAAACACCACAAGAAATGAATTAATGTGACACTAGAACACCTCTATGGTCACCATTAACTCATTGCCACTCCAAACTTTGAGAAATGATAGCTTAAAGTGAGAACTTTGCTTCTACAGAAATTCCTAGTTACCGAAATGACATACCTTCAGTATTTTGCTAATTTCTCCTAGCTCAAGTATGCTTTCTTCATGAAACTTTATAGGCTGAAACTAGAAGAACAGAGCTTTCCAACAAGCTATCATATGCATCAAACGGAGCTCTAGAACTCAAGTTATGGCCCTCACAAGATGACCCTGTATGACTTTCCAAAACTGGAATTTTTACTTCTTTTAGTATTTCTGATGTCCAAAAATAAAAAATTCGATGCCTGGCATCGAATTTCAGTCCAAGTCGATGCCGGGCATCGACTTTGAGCTTTTTTAGGCCCTTTTTCTGCACCAGAAATACTCTCTTTTACACACACATGAAGAAGACCACTTGTATGCTAGAAGTCGATGCCAGACATCGACTTTATGCTCAAACTCGATGCCAGGCATCGAGTTGCTCCACAAACTTCATATTTTTAAAAGATTCAACAACAGTTAACACACAGAGAATGAAAAAATGACTTTTGAGCCAAGATTCGATGCCAGGCATCGAATTGCTCAGAAAACTTGAACTTTTGAATTCATCACACAGTAGGCAAACATGGAGATGATGAAGAGAGACTCATACACAGAACTTTACTCAGTTCTTCTCATAACTATAAAAAACTCAGAAGTTTTACAGGTGCTTTCTCACTCAGAGAAGCCCGACTATACTCAGTCATACAAAAATGAGTTCTTCTCACTTTCTCATTGTCTTCCTCCTTCTTCTTCTCTCTCTCTCTCATCGCGTCAGTTAATACTAACTAACTTATATAGATTTTCTCATTCCCGTGATTTTTAAAAAACTTCTAGAACTAAAGTGAACTAACTTTACAAGTATGATACACTTGTGAATTTGTCCCTTCACATAGGCATGGGGTTTTCTTTCTAAGATTTGACCTTCAAATATATGTCTAATTAGTGATTGTTTCTGCAACAGTTTTCACGATAGAGCCAATCATGTGCGATGCAATTTTAGAAGAATGTGAACCTAGCACTGATGCATTTGAGGATGCGAGTGATTTCGATTTAGAATCAATTATCATGGACCCACCCTTTGCATCAGAGGAAGAATATTTTTTCGAAGTAGAGACTCACACTCAGAGACACGAGGAAATTACGAATGAGGTGAGGTTAGCCACTCAAGTGACTACTAAGAGTGAAGGCAAGAAAAGAAAGAAGAAAGAAACCATGTCAGAAAAAGAAGAATCTTTGTTTGAAGTACCCGAGAATTTCAAGAAATATGAAATCGAAGATAGAAGAATCATGGTACGAATGCCTAATAGAAAGGCGAATGACGGACAAGTATATGATAACCAAGAGAAAACCAAGAAAATAATCGTAGCCATAGAAGGAGAAGAAGAAAAATGTACATACATAGGGCATGATTTGACGAAGGAAGAAGAAGAAGAGCTAGTTGCCCTATTGCGCGAATATAGAGATGTTTTTGCGTGGAGTTACAAAGATTTGAAAGGAGTAGATCCAGATATATGTTCTCATAGAACCCCTATGACTCCAGATGCAAAACCTACGAAACAGAAACCGTACACGTACAATGATAACTACGTTGCGAAGATTAAAGAGGAGATAGATCGCTTGATAGAAGCAGGATTCATTTACGAAATTGAGCATACCGAATGGGTATCCCCCATTGTGGTTGTGCCCAAGAAGAATGGAAAATTGCGTGTGTGTATTAACCTTAAAAAGGTTAATGCCGCAACGATTAGAGATAGTTATCCTCTTCCTATCACAGAACATCTATTGGAAAGAGTTGCGGGCAAGGAAGTTTACAGCTTTCTTGATGGATTTTCAGGTTATAATCAAGTAGCCATTGCTCCAGAGGACCAACACAAGATGGCATTTGCCACTGAATGGGGCATATTTGCATTTCGTGTGATGCCATTTGGCTTAACAAATGCACCCGCCACTTTCCAGCGACTCATGGTTCATGTTTTTAAGGAATTCTTACGCAAGAGTTTGGAAGTTTATGTTGATGACTTATGTGCACATTCAAATGTAAGACAGACACATATCCCAGAGTTAAGGCAAATATTCGACAAATGTCGAGAATATCAGGTTTGTTTGAACCCAAAAAAATGCGTTTTCATGGTCAGACAAGGCAAAATTCTAGGACACATTGTGTCAAAAAATGGAATCTCTACGGATGAAGAAAAGGTGAAGGTAATTGCAGAATTACCTAGACCAACTAATGTGAAAGAGGTACAGGCATTTATGGGCCATTGCGGTTATTATAAGAGATTCATACACATGTATGCAATCATAGCCAAGCCTTTGTACTCTCTTTTAACCAACTTTGAATGGACAGATGAATGTGAAAATTCATTCAATGAACTTAAACGACGCTTGTGGTCAGCGCCTATATTGACAACCCCAGATTGGAGTAAGCCATTCCATGTACATGTGGATGCATCCAATTACGCCATAGGATGCGTGTTAGCACAACCCACGAATGAAGGTAACATAGATCTCCCCATAGCTTACGCGAGCAGACAATTGAACGTAGCAGAAAGAAATTACACCACGACGGAACGAGAAGGATTAGGGATGATCTACGCAGTAAAGAAGTTTAGGCACTACTTGTTGGCCAACAAATTCAAGTTCTTTACAGATCATCAAGCCCTAATGTACTTAGTCAACAAGCCTTGTAACACCGGACGACTGATACGTTGGTTTCTATTACTCATGGAGTATGATTTTGAAGTAGTAGTCAGGAAAGGAAAGACACATCTTAGAGCTGACCAGCTTTCAAGATTAACCTCAGGAGAAGCTCCTCAAGGAGTAGTGGATGATCTACCAGATGCATACTTGTTTAATCTTGAGATAGCACCAGAATGGGCTAAGCCTATAGTCCCTATTCTCATATATGGACCCAAGAATCCTAGGATAAAGATCAAAGAGGGAGAGATTACCAAGTCTCAGAGATACCAAATAATGGCAGGAAGCATATATAAACAGGATAATCAAAAGATTCTTGCTTGTTGTGTAGATGAATCAGAACATGCGAATTGGTTGCAATTAGCACACATAGGTGCACTAAAGCAACATCATTCAAAACATCGAACATTACAGACTCTGCATAGATTAGGAGTATGTTGGCCTACGATGGAAGCAGATGTCTACAAGTTGTGTAAAGAATGCCATGTTTGTTGTGAAAGACCACCAGTAGAGCATGCTACATTATATCACGTGTCTCTCACACCAGACTGGAGTGAACACTTAGTGACATACTTGAGGACGAACACATTCCCTCAAGGAATGACCTTAGCTCGACAACGCAGTCTAGAGTAGGAAGCTCAAGACTATTCACTTATTGGCGATAATCTATACAAAAGAGGACGAGATGGATATCTAAGACAATGTGTTCATGAGAGTGATTATCTGAGCATACTAGAGACTGCACACCAAGGTGTTGCAAGAGGTCATTTTGGACCCGATAGGATAATCAAAGCCATCCTCTTTGCAGGATTATGGTGGCCCACTCTTCACATGGATGCTCATACCTATGTAAAGAGATGTGATGTGTGCCAAAGAACTCAGTTTCCTACTCGCAGAGATGAAATGCCATTGAAACCCATGATGGGCGGACGTGCATTTTCTAAGTGGGGTATAGACTTTGTAGGACCCATTAACCCCCCTGCAAAAGGTACACATGCTGAATACATTATTGTTGCCACAGATTATCTTACGAAATGGGTAGAGGCAAAAGCCACGAAAAAGAATGATGCACACACAACTGCAAAATTCTTATTTGAAAATGTCTTTACAAGATATGGATTGCCTATAGAGTTAGTGAGCGATCGAGGCACTCACTTTCTAAACCAAGTCATTGAATACTTGTTACAGGATTTTATGGTGATTCACAAGAAATCCGCACCATATCATCCTCAGGCCAATGGTCAGGTTGAAAGCACTAATAAGATCCTTTGTAACGTACTGAAGAAACTCGTGAACAACAAACGTTCAGATTGGGACAAACAGTTACACCACGCTGTTTGGGCATATCGAGTGGCCTACAAGACCGTACTCAATGCAACTCCCTTTCAGATGGTTTTTGGTCAGAATGTTGTGCTTCCTTTGGACTTCTTGATACCGACCCTTAAGGTTGCACAAGAACATCAGTGGACCGGCCATGAATTATCAGCGAGGATAATGGACTTGAAACAATTAGGAGAAACTAGGCTAAAGGCAGCAGCAGGAATATATGCAGCGAAGAAGCGACAGAAAGCATATTTTGATGCACATGTGAAAGATAAAGGCTTAAAAGAAGGAGATTTAGTTCTAGTATATACGCTAAAGCAACACGCACGTAAGTTAGAAAAGCGAGGTTATGGACCTATGATCATTAACAGACTCTCAACAAGTGGAGCAGTACAATTAGCCACTCTAGAAGGAGATATAATGCCTAATTATATTAGTGGCTGTAGAATCAAGCTATATCAGGAACCTCTTACTGAGGATATGCTTAGACAACTCACGTTGGCAAAGAAGCGTAAGGAGGAAGAAAATAGAATACGAGCGGAAGCTCAGGCAGAAGCAATAGAACGCATTAGACGCATGAAGTTAAGAAGACAAGGACTAGGGAGAGAACATTATAACCATCTGGAAACTACACCCAGATATCCCATGGCCATGTGTCAAGTAAAGTCAACCACTCATCCTAGCATAGTGGACAGGAGACCATTCATTACAGTCAGGTTAGAGCACGGCAACCCTTGCCAAGAGCTCAGGGCTTTAATGGACTCAGGTGCTGCGACTAGTGCGATTAGATGGTCCCACTATAAGGATTCAGGAATAGAAATGTGGCCAATTGAGGCATACCTCATAGGCCTAGGAGGCATGGAAACCCCTTGCATGGGTGAGGTGGACCTTCCTATCCTCATTAAGGATGTGACCATGACAGCGAAGCTACTAGTGTGCCATGATGACGACCTGATAGAACCCCTAATCCTTGGCCAAGATTGGCTATACGATCACTCAGTGGACCTAAATCTTAGACAAGCCTCCCTACGGATTGGAACCTTAGAACAGAAGCGAGTGATACCGCTTGACTTCCCTAATTGCATTCCGATTAAGGTTTGTAACCCTCGACCCTATGAAATGCATGCAACGGAAGACCGGAAGATCTTGGGTCAGACCAGTCACGTTAGGTCTACACCAACCCACTCGGGCTTGGCTATGGACAATTGTCAATCAGAAGGACGACAGGAGATCTTCCTTGGGGCTTCCTGCAAACTAGAAGGGGCAGCTACCCAACCGCTAGGGCAGATGAACACAATCAGCGGTCAGGTGGGTTGCATCAGCGGCCAAATGAGCACAACACCCTGCGGTGCTCATCCTTCCAAACTTGTTGCGGACTGGCCTAGATTAAAGATAAATAACGCATCACTTCCTAATGGGCAGGTCACGCAAGTGTTGGAGCTCCCTTCTTTTCCAAAGCAGAGCGTCCATTGGACCTCTCAAACCCAACCTCGAAAGATTCAACCACAACAGAGGAACCCAGACCGACGACACCACCAGACAAGGCAAGGAAAACAGCAGTATCAACATCACAGAACAAGTGGCACGAAACAAATATGGGTGCCAAAAGGACAGCAACCACAGGCTATTGGCAACACTACAGACAAGAACAGGACAAAGTTTCAAAAGAAGCAGAGTCAGCATCCAAAGTCCCCTCGATCTTCTTCCCCAAGTACAAATACTCGACAGATTTGGATCGCCAAGAAGTATCTTATCAATCGACCCACACCCATGCAGATTTGGGTACCCAAACAATGTATTATAGCCCAACCCTCTAGCCATGTAATATATACCCCTCCGAAATCTTCTCATCCTTCAATACCACCAAACCCGATACCACTTTTTGTCCCTCAGCAGAAACATACCACCCACTCCAAGACTCTTAGGAAATGGATACCGAAACGTATCCAAACGTCTCTTGTACCCCCTTATCTAACAATTCTCCCACCCCGTTTAAACTCCACCCTTGTAATAATTCACCCTCAACCAAACCTTGTATAAATTCATACACCCAAACCCCACATCATGCATAATAAAAGCTCATCAAGCATTGTAGGCATAATCTGAACCATGTAGGTGTCTAGAGACCCGCATTAGCTCTACAAACAATCATTGCATCAATCACTTCACGACACTTGGCTACACGGGTTACACATCGGTTATGGAAAGGGATTGCGGTCTCACCTTAATGGGATCATAATTAATTTCCATACTAAGGTGTTAATCTTTTGTAGCAGATCTTTTCCATTAGCTCATCAGTCATCATGCAAACCGAAGCAGGACCATCAAAAGCTGGCCCCAGTGCACCGATGGCCACTATTGGAGAATTACTCGCGGAATCTTATCCTACTATGCAACCACCAGAGTTTCAAGGTTTTCCAGGACCCATGCCAATCGATGATCCTCCTAGAGGATATACTGAGAAGATTCATCGTAATTCTCATTGGTTTCAAGGCCTAGCAGGACCATTAGCAGACGCTGATTTCATATTTGAGGCCAATTTGGCATTTGATCTTCGCACATGGGCCAAGTACCAGTTCTTTTCAAGAGAATTTGAAGGACTACAGAATACACAAGATCTAACGCACGTTTGGGCACGAGCGGGATTTACAGAGTATTTTAGCGACCCTCTTCCTAAACCCGATTTTTACAGGTGTTTTTACTTGGTAACCACCTTAACAACTTCAGAAAACAAGGATCTACCCGGAACATTCATGTTACCATCCTTGGTAAATGATCCTCCATTTAGAAGGTTTTATTTGTCTAAAGATTTAATTCGCGCAGCTCTGAAAATACATGGAACACACACTCCGACGGAGAGAGAACGACTAGTCCCAGAGCAGATGAAACGTGGTGACGTAACTAAGTGGGAGGACATTTCAGCTATAACCCCTGAGCTCTCTAAGCCATTACGGATATGCATGCAGCACTTTGCTTTCCCAACTCAGGATCGTTTTACCATGCCCCACAAGAGAATCTGGTTTGGATTATACTTAGCATGTACTGGACCGCAAACGGTTGATCTAGCCAGCTGGATAATTGATCAACTCTATTTGGCACAACATAGGTGGGAGCGAAAGAAGGTAATCAATGGGTGCTGCGTCCTCACCAGGATCATATATATGTGCTTGGCGTATGACTTACCAATTGAGCGTGCCATGACCAGTGAGGAACTGAAAGCATTTAAAGGCACCACTAGGAAGGCTAGAAAGTCTAGCAAAGGCAGAGCCGGAAAGCGGATGAGAGGTACTATCCCATGCCTACAAGTCCCAGAATCACCCTTGCCACAACCATCTCCAGAGCAGTCACCAACAGCAGCCACTCCCACAGTACCACCAATTCGTATACGGTTATCAAGACCAGTTACGCCGGAGGGCACCACCAGTACTGTTGCACCCCAAGCAGCCACAACCACAGAACCTATCACCACAGCAGCTGAACTTCCCACCACTATTGGTGCGGAAGCTTTCTCTTTTCCAATACCGCATTTAGAACTAGGACAAGCAGAGCCACTGGACCAAACTTTTGATTTTGAGATGCCTGATGCATTCTCCAATGAGTTCCAGTTTTCAGAAGGACAATTGTTTTCTCAAGAATTTGAAAGTCCTAGCTACCCTACCACACCTAGGGATCAGCCACAAGGATAGGTCGTGTCCAGCTCTGATGACGAAAGAACAGCAACCGATGACGACGAAGGAGACGATGAAGCTAGCCAGGGAACACAGGAATCCCAAGAGCATGAACAGACAGATGGCCAAGGCCAACAAACAGACACACATGGCGATACAAGTACCCATGAAGATGAAACTTACGAGGCAGCAGCTTACACACTAGCTATCAAGAAGCTGTATAGAACTATGGAAAAAGTTTGGGCACGCAAAAAGCTGACAGAGGAAGAGAGTCAAACAATAATAGAACAAGAACTTGTCACAGGCGGATTCGAAGACGCATACATCAAAGGATTCAGAGAGTTAGTCAAATCAGTAGGCTCCAACGAAGCCCTCAAGTACTTGCAACGAAAGCCACTACCACAGTTTGACCCCCGCAGAGTACGACTACTTTCAAAGCCCGGCGAATACATTCGTGTACCAACAGGAGCAGAGTCTTCTGAACAAGCCGGGGAGGCACGCCTCGTCCCCGAAAGTACGTTGGTTGTAGAAACCATCTTTGTAGATTCCCCACCCCGCGCTACAGCCGTACAAACCTCAGTAGTCACTGAAGTACCGACCACCCCAACCGCTCCTCTCTCACCGCCTGTCCATCCAGCCTCCCCTCTTCACCCTCCTTCCCCCAGACCAACATCTTCATTCGCCGGTGGTGTTGCAGAAATTGTCTTTACGACCACTAACCCCACAATTCCTGCACCCATTAGCCCTAGTCTACCCCCTCCCACACCCACCTTTCTATCCAACCCATTCCTTCATCAATCTCTTCCATCTTTCCCCACAACTCCACGACCCCTTTTCCCATTCCCACCGCCATTAACCTTCTCCCCCGTCTCACCTCCCCGACCCACTGTAACCCCTCTTTCCCCTTTCCACCAAGCTGCTCCAGCCAGCCCCCCTGTAAATTACCCCTCAACCTTTGTAAATCCCGTATTTACACCAGCACGAGTACCCACGATCACACCCATATTCACGGTCACCGCACTAGACACGTCCACTGACATGGACATCTCACCACTCACTACACCATCACTCACTTCACTCACGGCACAAACATTTTTAGGCACATCACAATTTTCAACAATCACTACATCATCCACCTTCCCACCCCCATTCCCCATTCCCGTTGCATCTACACCAACTGCATCTTCATTTAGCACCCCATTAATACTATCACCCATTGTAGATAATGCATTCCGACAGATGTTCATGTGTATGACACAAGTAAGAGATGAGTTCACATCTCTTGGTGATAATTATCAGTAGCTGCAGAGGACAACCAATGACTTACAGTCGCAGCTTAATTTATTGTCTATTGAGAATGCCTCTCTGAACAGCCGATACCAAGAATTACGAGAGGCCTATCATAAATTAGAGCTAGAAAGCGAAGAAAAGACCAAGGAAGCCACTGCTGACCTGGATAACTTATTAAGAGCCCAGACAGTCCGCAATGCAATGCTAACACGAAACATGGGCTTACTACGAAGACACCTAGCAGCCGCCAAGGAAGAAAACCAGCGCTTACAGGATCAGAACCGAGAAAACTTAGAAGCAGCGCTCGACCACCCAGACCAACCACTCAGTCCTAGCAGGTTCAAAGCCATTCCTTCAGACTCGATGAGGATGCTGCTAGACGATCATGTAAGATTACTAGATGAATACGACCGCATGAACGAGGAGTTACAGAAACTCAAAGAAGATCACAAATTACTCCAGTTACGAGAACCGACACACCAAGACATACCAGCACCTGTGGACCCCTCTCCTGACCTCCTAGAGGAACTCAACTCATTACGGGCCCAGGTATCGACCCTTGAATCAAGGATTGCAGTATATGAAGCGCCACCAAGGCCAGATTCCCCACCTGAGCTTCTAGCTGAGGTCACGGCCGAAGGTCAGATAACGTACGAACTTCCGACCCCCGCGTGGATGAAGACTATTGAGGAACTTGGAACAACGCACTCAGCGAGAGTAGAGGCACAATTACATGCCATGGCGATGATAGAAGAAAGAATATCACAGTCTCCATTCTTTACTCATTTGGCCCCGCGACGATACATATCTGGGCATGAGCTACAGTATAAACCGTATTTCATGTTAATGGTTGAATACCAGTTAGCCATTGAGAAAGAGACAGGTAAGAAACCATCGCATGCAACTCAATTCGAGGCGGATGATTTGCCACTAGATGCACAACAAGGAAGGATCTATCAACCAGAGTGGCGAAAAGATTTACTACAGCAGTATCCAGAGATGATGAGTACATGGGTAAAGGCACCTTTGCATTTGAAGTATAACCCGTGTTGGGGACCAGTACCACGACGCCGCTCCTGGAATGCTTTTGCTATTAAGGTACAAAACAATAAGCAGTGCCAAGACTGGTTGAATTACCCCTATTTTAAGCCACCCATTGAGTTACCAACTGTTGGCTACATGATGGCTACAATTCGCCACTGGCTCCCTAGATTAAAGCATATGGACGATATAGCGGCGCATATGACTGTCAAAATCTTTGACATGATGCAAATGATTTTTAAAGTCTTTCGACACGTCAAGGCACCCCACGTCAACACCCCGGGCTTTGAGCATGGCAATTTTGACCTGGTATATGATATGAGTACAACGCCATCGCTACGGGTGTGTTATGCCTGGCACTGCAGAATAAAGTACCTACCGGCGTGCTACAAGCAGATGTTCGAAGAGATGTTCACAACCGGCTTCTGGGAATACCATTCAGAGGTATTCATAAGCAGGCCTACATATTTATTACAATTATTTGCCTGTGAACGAATGGTTTATTCCACACACTATCAGCTCCCGCCATCGGAAGAACCGCAACCTATCGATTGGGAGAAACTCGAGGCAGATCTGGCCCGAGGCATTTGTATCTCTGAGCACACCCTCGCTCAAGACCTCCTACAGAACTATATCCGGCAGACCTCACAACAAGGTTCTGTCAAGGACGACAGAAGCGAGAGGGAGGGGGGTGTTGGAAGCAGCCAGAGGCACAGACGACGCGGAAGCATGTAACAACGGAGCAGGAAGCCAGTCAAATCTTTTTTCAAAGAATCATGTTCTAAAAATACTTTTCAAAAACCTCCAACAGTGATTTTTATCACTATTGTAACATATGTAACATAGAAAACCCCATTTTGTAATCCATAGCTCCATTTTGTGCAAGCGGAGGAGTCCTCGAGCTTGAGGAGCTTAGGTAGAACAAGCGTATCAATTTTCGTTATTTTTAGACATCGTTTACCCTTCCAAATAGCATCTAGGACCTAATTTTTAACTATGCCGGTCATTAGATGTGAAACCGGTCAAAACTAGTCTAGAAACTATAAAAAGAGCTAGAGAGCTCATTTTTGAGGTTAGCTTGTTGGAGTAGAGAAGAGCTTAGAGCTATTTTGAACTTGTAATAGTGTTCTTGAGTAATAGAGCTAATTTCCCACCTTCCATTGTGTCTTGCTTGTCTCTTCATTGTGTGTGTGTATGTGTGTGTGCATCTTGGTGCTTCTCACCTTCACTCTCACATCATCTCACATTCACGATCTTCATATCACTCCTATCTCTTCCGCGGATTGACATTAAGGAGGTGAAGCTTCTTAACGTGGTTCTCACCATTGTGCTAGAGCAACAGATAGCTACAATTTCCTCTAGACCAGGAGTAGGAGGAAAGGTACCTGAAATACCCATAGAAAACTGGGAGATGTGAGTGAAGGACTAGCAAAGCCATCTTAGACAGAGGTGCACGAGTAGCTATTGCTACCACTTCATTGTGGAAGCGTTGGGGTAAACCAGCCCTTATACCTACTAGGATGAAGTTACAAATGGCTGATGGGCACATACAAAGACCCTTAGGACTACTAGAAGGAATTACCCTATCCACGTGCGGGGTAGAATTGATGGAGAGTGTTAATCTCCAAAAGAACAAGCTACTCTTGAAGTTAGAACACCTCTATATCAAGAGTAACTCAAAACCTTCACCAATTTGGAGGATCAATACTCAATTATCAAAATTTTGAACAAATTGTGAAGAAGATGACTACACAGAAAGTCTGCTGCACATAACTCTCTCATTGACTTATCAAATGTGTAAACTTTTTTATAAATCTTTGCACATGGTGTTGCCTACAGTTTGCGCACCTTCTTCAAGCTAAATCATTTCAAAAGGCTCAGTAGATCTTGAGAAATTATCTCATCAAGTCACATATGTCTAAAACTATTCTTCTGAGAAGTCGATGCAGACACCTGTAACTTCTAACACTTGGTTCTCTCAAACTAGAACCCATTTATGCAAATGCATTTAGCCATAGATGGCTTACCTTCCAACTTAGATTTTGACTCCTGACTTGTGCAAAACTTTAAACTGTGCACTGAGAAATGATCAAATCTTTGACCATCGAGATTGCGCCTGTTTTAGAAGACAATCAACACTTCACATATGAATGTTCCTACTCATAACTCTCACAGCCTGTTTACAATTAGGCTCTCAAACTTTAATCATAGACTCATTAACTATGGAATTAGATGTCTACAAAAGGATTCTTGAAATGATCAAGCACAGAAGGAGAATGCACAGAAACATCGGGTGCAATTTTTCCTTCATTACTAGAAAACTTTACAACTGGATGAGAGAGCTAATCTTCACACTTCCCAAGTGTCTAATCACTTCTAATTCTTATAAATTATTGTATTCTACACTCTCTCATATTTGCCCCGACATTTTTTCTTGTATATATAGGCAAATATGTAGAATCTCATAACCATACAAAAGTATAAGTGAACTATCTTTGAATTAATGTACATATGTATACACATCTTCATCCTTTGAACATATGCTTCATATCTTGATCTTTTCTTCAGCCCTTAACTTGAAAACCTTCATCAAAACTTCAATTGTTGATTGCTCTGCACCAACAGCTCCCCCTCAATCATCAATTGAGGTTTTCTCTATCTTCTTTATGCCTGCCAAGTGTTTGAATCTTTGTAGCTTTGGTCCATCCAAGCTTTTGGTTAGTGTATCAGCTATCTGATCTTTTGTTGAAGTATGTATTACTTCAATATCCTTATCCATCACCTTCTCTCTTAGAAAGTGATACTGAATCTCAATATGTTTAGTCTTGGCATGAAAAACAGGATTAGCAGCTAAATACAATGAACTCATGTTATCTCCATGAATAGTGGGTGTACTCTGAATGATGTCAAAACTCTTCATAAGAGTCTTAAGCCATATCATTTCCTTTGTAGCTTCAACCATGCCTTTGTACTCAGCCTCTGTAGATGATAAAAAAACTGTGTGTTGCTTCTTTGAACACCATGAAATTAACTTATCTCTCACATAACACAAGTATCCATAAGTTGATCTCCTATCATCAGGATTACCTGTCAATCTGTATCACTATAAATCTTGATATTTGTATCTGATGTAAAACCATAATACAAACCCTCTTTGAGTGTACCCTTAATGTACCTCAACACTCTTTGTCCTACAATCCAATGTTCTTTCCTAGGACAATGCATGAATTGAGATAATACTCCAATTGCATATGACAAGTCAGGTCTAGTTAATGTAGCATAGATCAGAATACCAACCAAACTTTGATATAGCTTCATGTCCTTGAACTCTTCTCCTCCATATCTGCTCAATTTGTGATTCACCTCCATTGGAGTAGGTGCTACCCTGCAATCATCCATTTTAAACTTGATCAATAAGTTTTTCAAATACCTTTCTTGTGTTACATACACTCCATGTTGAGTGTATGAGATCTCCATGCCCAAGAAATATGACAAGTTTCCCAAGTCATTGATCTTGAACTCTTTCTCCATTTGCTTCTTTAGGCTTTGAATGCCTTTCTCATCTGTACCTATAAGAATAAATTATATCATCAACATATATGCACATGTAAATGAACCCATCATCACTTGCTTTAACAAGCAAGCTACTATATGCTTTAGATACTTGGAAACCAAGTTCTTTCAAGAACCTCACAAGTCTATAATTCCATGCCCTTGGGGCCTGCTTCAAGCCATACAAAGCTCTCTTGAGCTTACATACATGATCTGGATACCTTTCATCTTTGAATCCTTGTGGTTGCTCCATGAAAACATCATCTTAAATGTAACCATTTAAAAAAGCATTCTTCACACCTAGTTGAAATAATTTCCAACCTTTACATGCAGCAATAGCTATGAGTGTCTTGATGGTTGTCATCTTCGCCACAGGACTATAGGTCTCATCATAATCTATACCATATGTTTGAGCAAAACCTTTCACAACAAGTCTAGCTTTATACCTAGACACATTTCCATCTGCAAACCTCTTTGTCTTGTAGACCCATTTTCATCCAATGATCTTCTGACTATTTGGTTTAGGAACCAAATCCCATGTGTCATTCTCCATCAATGCATCATACTCTTCCTGCATAGCTTTCTCCCAATTTTCCTTACCTTTTGCCTCTTCATATGTAGAAGGGTCTTCATCTGCTTTTATCATATAAGCATAGTCTTTGGTGGCCAAAAAAGAAGTGTCATAACTATACCTTGTAGGTTGCCATTTGTGTCTTGATAACCTTTTGAGTTCTCCACTTCTTGAGGTTTCTGGTTCATCACATTCTGGATCAAACCTTGGAACTTCTTCAACTTCAACCTATACTTCATTGTTCTCCTCTTCATCAAATATCTGAACCTTTGATTTACCTTTCTTTTGATTCACAATTTCTTCATCACCTGCATAACTATTAATTTTACCTGCATACCAAGTACCTTGCTCATCAAATGTAACATCCTTAGACACAAGGAATTGTCTTGTGGATGGACTCCACAACCTATATCCCATCTGCTTATCATCATATCCAATGAACACATACTTTTCAGCTTTGGGTTCCAATTTATGCCTCAATTGAGATGGCACATATGCATATGCCAAACATCCAAATACTTTGCAATGATCTAGAGTAGGTCTCTTACCCCACCATGCCTCATATGGTGTCATACCCTGCAAAGCTTTACATGGTAATCTATTGACCAAATATGTTGCTGTATTTACAACCTCAGCCCACAAATAATTTGGACAATTTTTCTCCTTCATCATGGATCTTGCAAACTCAACAAGAGTTCTATTCCTCCTTTTTGCTACACCATTTTGTTGAGGAGAGTACCTTCAAGTAACCTCTCTCTTTATACCTGCATTCCACAAGTAATCACTGAACTCATTAGAGAAATACTCTCCCCCTCCATCTAACCTTAGTCTCTTCAATTTTTGACCTGTAATTCTCTCTGCATACACATGATAATGTTTGAATGTATTGAATACCTCTAACTTATCTTTGATCGCATAAATAGTGATCCATTTGGTAGCATCATCAACATAAATCACATAGTACCTTGAACCATTGATACTGAAATCCTTTGATGGTCCCCACACATCTTTGTGTACCAACTCAAGCTTCTCTGAATACATAAAACCATGCTTGGAATAAGATTGCTTATGAGCCTTACCTAATTGACATGCCTCACATCTATATGTCATATGTTGACCTGCAACATTAGGCAATCCAAGCACTGAACCATTGTTAACCATATCTTTAATACCTCTTTCATTAAAATGTCCAAGCCTTTTGTGCCAAAGATCTAACTCAGAGATCTTATGTCCTCCATAGGTGAACAAGGCATGACCAACATTACCTTGAATCTTCAATGTGAACAATCTTCCTTCTTTCTTTCCTGAAACAATTTGTTTATACCCATTGCTAGGGTCTTCCACAAAAACTCCTTCATTAGTGAACCTAACTTCATAACCTTTTTCAACAATTTGTCCTACACTTATTAGATTCTTTGGAATTGTAGGAACATACAAAACCTTACTCAAGAGAGTACTTCCATCCTTGGCTTTCACTGATCCAATTGACTTCACATTGTGCTTTGTATTATCACATGTTTTAACTACATGATTAGTTACCTTATTCTCCAAATCAGTCATCAGAGCTATGTTGCCACTCAGGTGATTGCTACACCCTGAGTCAATGTAGAAGAGTCTTTGATCTTCACTTTGCCTTTCACAAGTTGCATTCATTATCAATGTTGAATCCTCCTTCTGATCCTCTTCCTGCATTTCTTCCAAAGTAACCTCTACTACCTCTACCTCTGAAATTACCTCTTTGATTTCTGCCACCTCTTCCTCTTGAATTAAATTCTGATTATATCCACCATTGTTCTGAGTATTATGCCAACAATCATTAGCTAAGTGATTTGTCTATACAAATCCAACAAGCTTTGCCTCCATCTTTATTACTTCTACCTCTTCCTCTACCTTTGCCACCTCCTCTTCCTCTTAGGAAGTTGGCTTGGCTAGTTGTACCTTCATCTTCATTTGTTTGTTGCTTCCCTCTGCTATTCTTCTTCTTATCCTTTGAATACATGGATTGACCTGCACTTTTATCACTTTCACCTTTGACATCCTGCTCAAAGGTTAACATGTGTCCTAGGAACTGATTTAAATCAGGAGTAAAATGATCAAGAGATAATTCAGTAGAAAAAATGAATGGCTTCCATTTGTCATCACCTCTCAAACCTGTAAGGGTTTGCCTTACCAATTTATCCTCCTCAATATCTTCCTCAACTGCTCCTAATGCATCTGCAATGTCCTTCATCCTTGTTACATAATCTCAAATGGATTGAGAGGCCTTCTTCTTGAATGTGGTAAATTTTGCCCACAAGGATGCCTTTCTTGACTTTGTGGTGATGTAGAGTTAAACTATATCAAGAACTCTTGACTGAGGACATGCTTAAATGGCTAACTCTTGCCAAGAAGCAAAAGCAAGAGGAGGAACGAATCAGAGCAGAAGCCCAAGCAAAATCTTTAGAATGCATTAGGTGCATGAGATTAAGAAGGAAAGGACTAAGTAGAGAACCTCAACCAGAGGATGCTCCACAATATCCATCCACCATGTGTCAAATCAAAGGAAAGGATTGTTGGAGCAAGTCTATGACAAGCTTAAGTATTGGCTTGAGTCCCACAAAGTCATAGAAGAAGCCTTAAAATGAAGACAAGAAGAAGCCTTAAAATGAAGACAAGCTGAAGGATCGAGAAACCGATGATAGACATCCTTAGGTATTTTGAGTGCTTTTGTGAGAGGCATTTGAGTTGCAGCCCTTGAGGAAGCAAAGGATAGCGTGCCAAAGCCTTCTAAGGATCCAACATGTTACAAAGAATCAAACCGATTGCCTTAAGTGCGGAGGGGCTAAGGCCATTGTGCATGAGCATTGTTGGGTTTTCTGACCAAAGCAGAGTTCTATTATCATCAAGGAGTGTCCCAGATTATAAGCCATGACTAAGATCATTGAAAAATTCAAGTAAAAGATCAAATTACACAACAAAAGTTTCCCTAATCAAAGCAATCACTTTGTGTCATATCCGGGTATTTGAATGCATAACTTTGCTTGAACACTCATCAAGAGTGTAGAACACGTTCTTAGTAGCGTGGACACACATTGAGTGACTAAATCCATGTTATGTTGGAGTATCCTTTGGGAGAGGGGTGTGAAGCAACCCTTAGTTCTTATTAGATGGCATCACATTTAACTTAAGCTATTTTGGTTAAGAACTTAACACATTTTGATCATCATCAGACATGATCATAACCTCTCAAGGAACTAGGACTACATTGCAAGTCCAATTGTACTTAGAAATCAGCGAAAAGCACATGCAAAAAAATGATTGCCCTTTGTAAAGCAAGCAAAGTTTGGCGCACAAAAAAGGATTAATCATAATGAGAAGTAAATCAAGAACCATAGAACAAAGTCGCACTTCGAAAATTCTCATGAAGTTCTTTGTGAAACCCATTGACTACCAAGAACAAACAATAAAGTCACACTTCAAAAATTCTCATGAAGTTCTTTGTGAAACTAAGAACTAAAGTCAATAGTTGAACCAATGGTAAGGTAATAGGTGCTCTGGTGAGGATTTCCCATGCCGTACTATTTGTAGACTCTTTCGGTGGTATATCTTTACTAGGTGTCAGTGTTGGTATGCTATTTGGTGGCATGTTAGGTGCAAGGTCATTCACTGGTTAAGATGAACAAAACATTGGGGCATCTGCATGACCCCAATTGGTGGCTTTCACCACCATACATTGTTGCTCCTTGAAGTCTAGTTTGAATGTCTATGTAGTAGGTTGTAGTACCCTTCTTGATTGCATTATGATGACTAGATTTATCATCTGACTTTATCTATCCTTCTTTTGTTTGTCATATGTAGTAGGTTGTAGTACCCTTCTTGTGCATCAACTAGCATTATGATGACTAGATTTATCATCTGACTTTATCTATCCTTCTTTTGTTTGTCATATTCCTGGGCATTCTTGTTGGAGCAAGTCTATGACAAGCCTAAGTATTGGCTTGAGTCTCACAAAGTCATTAAAGAAGCTTCAAAATGAAGACTATGTAAAGTTCACTTGTGAACTACCTCTTGTAACTTTTGAAGAGTTTACTTAATGTAAAAGTAAGAGAATCTTAAGTGGTTGAGCCCACATGATCAAGAATGGAAAGAGGAGCCACGAATTCGTGATTTGTGGTAGGTAGAGAATCAAATCAATCATTGATTGATTGGAGAGTGATTGAGGGAAGTTAGCCTCCCAAACTCAACTATAAATAGATGGCAGTTTTAGTCGTGGTTAGAGAGACCTATGTGAAGACCTCCAAGAGCTGAGCTTTATGCCATATCAAGGTGTGATTACAAGGCACACATATGTATCAGTAAGTCATTGTATTGTACAAGCAATATACTTTCATTTTCATGATTATTTGAGTTCATCTTTCCATGTTCTTGTGATGTGTACTACTCACTGCCATTACTTCAGTTTTTCTCAGTCAGCTTGCAGAGATTGTTTCTCTGCACTTGGTTCATCATTTTCAGTGATTTAACTTGGTAAAGTTAGCTCTATAAGTCTACTATATGCTCACAAATTTTCATGTCATTTGGATGTTGGAATCTTCAGTTATCTTCATTTGAAGTCAACAGGGTATGTTCATCTTCACTTCTCTGTCAGGTACCCGATTTTTTCAGTCATCATGTCAGAGTCATTTCTCAGTGTTTACTCATCCAAATTTAGTGATTTTAATCTTGTTGGATTCAGCTTACTGTCTAGTATAAGCATACAAATTTTCATGATCATTGGATTCTTACAGCTTGAGTTATGTTAATTTTTCTACTCACTGGTCTATTTCTGTAGCAGCCCGTGAAAATCGGGATGATGTCATCACTTGTTAAAAGTCATTCTCAGTGTGTGGTTTGTTATTTTTTATGAGATTACTCTCTAAAGTTAGCTCTTTAAGCTACCTAGCCTTCCCCAAGAGGAATTAATCTAATTGCTGCTGTTCTCAGAGAAGTATGTAAAACACTGGATAGGTGTATCAACCAAGAATAGCAAGTTTTCACCTTTGAGCTAACTCCAACTTATCTGTTTTGATCTATCTTTTTGAGAGTGATCTTCCAAGGTACATAGGGTGTCTAATACATCCATTGGCAAGCTAAAAGGGCCCACCATCTACTCCTGGAGTTCATTTGGCTGGTGTAGAGCAAAGATTTTGCAACACCTCTTCATCTTCAACACATACCTATCCATCTCTTCACAGTGGTATCAGAGCAAGGTTGGACAACATGGCAGATGGATTTCCTTCATCAATTGACAAATTGGATAGAGGTAATTACTCAGCTTGGTCATTAAGGATGGAAGCTTATCTCCAAGGTAGAAGTTTATATGGTTATGTGGCTGGAGATGAAGTTATGCCAAGTTTCAGGAACAAAAGTCAACCAACACAAGAAGAGCAAGAAAGATTGAGCACATGGTGCTCCAAGGATGCACTTGCAAGGTCTTATCTCCTCAACTCTATCTCAGATTTTTTGTTGCCTCACATTAGAAGTTGTAAGACATCTCAGGAAGTGTGGGATGCACTTGAAGCTTTCTTTTCTTCAAGTACCAAAGCCAGGAAGCATCAACTATGGCTGGAGTTCACAACTCTTAAGAAGGCTCCCAAACAAAATGTGACTGATTTTGTCACAAAGCTCAAGGACATAGCGGATCAATTGGGAAGCATTGGAGAGGTAATAGATGAAGAGCAAATTGTAAGGCAGGTCATCAATGGATTGAAGGCAGATGATAAGTGGGAAGCATTCACCACAGCTATGGATTTGTACATGGACATGCATGTACCTGATTTCAACACACTCATTGGACAACTACTTACTCAAGAGGCAAAGCTTATCAAAAATGGAGAAAGCTCTAAAGGTAATCAATCCTCAACTTTATACACGGATAAAAGCAAGTCTAAAGATAACAAAGGAAAGGCAAAGAAAGTGGATGATGAAGCAGGTAGAGGAAGACATGGCAGAGGTAGAGGAAGAGGAGGTAGACAAGGCAGGGGGAGATCCCAAGTCTCCAACTCATGTTCTATTTGTGGATTAACTAATCATACAACTGAAAATTGCTTTAGGAATTCCAGGAATCAAAGAGGCAGAGGATACAATAGAGGAAGTTATGGCTACTCAAGAGGAAGGTTCAACAACTACCATGGCAACTACAACAACTACAATCATTCAAACTATCAAGGAGGCTACAAAGGAAGGAGAGACTACAATAACTACACAGAAGACTCAAACAAAGAGGATTCATTATTGATCATGAACATGGCTATGCCACAAGGTAAATCTGATGAGCATGTTTTCTACATAGATTCAGGTTGTTCAAATCATGTGGCAGGAAATGTGGCACTCCTATCAGATTTAGAAGATCCAAGGAATAAGCATGAGGTACAAACAGGAGATGATACAAAACATCCTGTGGAGAAAATAGGCAATGTCAAAGCACCTGATGGAAACATCAACCTACTCAGTAAGGTACTCTATGTCCCTACCATTACAAAGAATTTGATAAGTGTTGGGCAGATAGTAGAGAAAGGGTTGCAAGTCAGGTTCACAAAAGCAGGAGCATTTGTTGAAGATCCAAGTCAAGGATTCAGAAGAATTGCAAAAGGTTAAAAGACAGGTAGATTGTTCACATTTGAATTACAGGACACTAGAAACATTGCTCTCTTTAATTATGGTAGTCAGACACTCACAGAATTGGAAGTATGGCACAAAAGGTTAGCACATATTGGTGAAAGGTCATTAAAGCAAATCTGCAGGGACCAAAGTGTACTTGGACTTCCTAATTTGTCAAAACAACATATGATTTATAAGTGTAGTGCATGTCAGTTTGGAAAGTCTCACAGGTTACCATTCATGAAGAAAGGTTATATGCATGGAGATCTCTTGGAGTTGGTTCATACAGATGTATGGGGACCAAGCAAGGAAGCTTCAATATCAGGATCAAGGTATTATGTTTCCTTTATTGATGATTGCAGCAGATGGACTATCCTATTCTTTATGAAACACAAAGATGAAGTTTTTTCATGTTTCAAAAGATATTTGGCTCTTGTGGAGAATCAAACAGGTAAATCACTAAAAAGGCTAAGGTCAGATGGAGGGGGAGAATACTTCTCCCATGATTTTGATTCTTTTCTTCAAGAAAGAGGAATCAAAAGAGAGGTAACTACAAGGTACACTCCTGAGCAAAATGGAGTGGCAGAAAGGAGGAATAGGACAATTGTTGAAGCTGCAAGGTCTATGTTAAATGAAAAGCATTTACCTAATTACTTATGGGCTGAGGCTGTATCTACAGCCACTTACTTGATTAACAGGTTGCCTTCAAAATCCCTTGATGGAATGACTCCATATGAGGCTTGGAATGGAAGAAGACCAAGCTTAGATCATTGTAAAATTTTTGGATGTATTGCTTTTGCTCATGTTCCTTCACAGGTTAGAGGCAAGATGGATCCAAAAGCAGAAAGGTGTGTATTTATTGGATATGACAACAATCAAAAGGGCTACATGTTATACAACCCTACCAACAAAGGATTCTTGGTAAGCAGAGATGTAGTTTTTGATGAGAACAATTCATGGTATGAATGCAGGAAGGTCAATTTACCATATGATCTTGAAGAAGATTTTCCAAAGCTTGGTAGAGAACAATCAAAGATTGAAGAAACAAGACACCTCAGAGGATGATGAAGAATGTCAGATGGAAAAGATCAAAGCATGGAAGTCTAAAGGTAAAGCAAAATTGCAGGAACTTGGACATGAGGCAGAATCATCAAATCATGGCTTAAGAAGATCTATGAGGGAAAAGAAAAAACCAGAAAGGTATGGGTTTGACACCTCATTAGTAACTAAACATTCTATCTACATAGCACAGGACATAAACCAAGAGGAGCCATCATCATTTGAAGAGGCCAAAGCAAAAACAGAATGGAAGCATGCAATGAAGGAAGAGATTGAAGCACTCGAGGAAAACAACACTTGGGATTTGGTGCCCAAGACTTCATCCATGAAGGTAATAGGCTCAAGATGGGTCTATAAACTCAAGAAGAATTCTGATGGTTCCATTAACAGGTATAAGGCAAGGCTTGTAGCAAAAGGCTTTGCACAAACTCAGGGAATTGATTATGAGGAGACATTCTCTCCTGTGGCAAAGATGCCTACTATTAGGGTTTTGCTTAGTATTGCCTCTTCCAAGAATTGGAAGATACTTCAACTAGATGTGAAGAATGCATTCTTGAATGGTTGGATAACAGAAGAGGTATATATGGCACAACCACCTGGTTTTGAGAGTCAAGTTTATCCTGATTATGTGTGTAAACTTAACAAAGCATTGTATGGTCTCAAGCAAGCTCCAAGAGCTTGGAATTTCAGGCTTGTTTCATTCTTGCAGGACAAAGGCTTTCAACCAAGCAAGGCAGATCCTTCACTCTTTATTAAAAAGAGTAATTCTGAGGTCATCTATCTATGTGTATATGTAGATGATATTATATTGACAGGAAATGATGCAGATGGTATGAAGAAGATCAAAGATCAGATGAGAGAAGAGTTCAAGATAAGTGACTTGGGTTCACTTACCTACTTCCTAGGTTTGGAAGTTGTCTACAAAGATCATGGTTTGTTTCTCACTCAAAGAAAGTACATTAAGGACATGTTGGCAAAATTCAAGATGCAAGATTGTAAGATTGCAGGTACTCCAATGGAGGTTAATCACAAATTGAGCTCACATGAAGGTGAACTCATAGAGGACATCACATCATATCAAAGTCTAGTGGGTAGTCTCAACTATGCCACATTGACAAGAGTAGATATATGTTACAGTGTGAGTGTGCTAAGCCAATTTATGCACACACCAAGGAAACCACATATGGATGCTGCCAAAAGGATACTCAAATATCTCAAAGGAACCATAAATGAAGGACTTCACTATCCTTATGTATCTGATTTAGGTTTGAAGCTATTTTCTGATGCAGATTGGGCTGGCTCCAAGGAAGATAGAAGGAGCACATCAGGTTATCTTACCTTTGCAGGTTCAAAGCTTATTTCATGGTCATCCAAGAAGCAACCCACAGTTGCTCTCTCTTCTACTGAAGCTGAATATAGAGGTCTTGCCATAGCTACACAGGAAGCTATGTGGATGAAGACATTGTTCAAAGATCTTGGATTGGAGTTTGGAACTCCAACTATTTTTGGTGACAATATGAGTTCTATTCACTTGGCTGCTAATCCTATTTTTCATGCAAGGACTAAACATATTGAAGTTCATTATCATTATGTACGAGAGAAGATCCTAAGCAAGGAGATTCAAATATCATATGTGTCCACTCATCAACAATGTGCAGATATTCCAACTAAAGCATTGGATGGTACAAAGCTTTGCAAATTCAAGGCTATGATTGGTTTGCAGGTAATCTTGGAAGATTGAAGACCTCAAGCATACTTGGCTTGAGGGGGAGCTGTTGGAGCAAGTCTATGACAAGCCTAAGTATTGGCTTGAGTCTCACAAAGTCATTAAAGAAGCTTCAAAATGAAGACTATGTAAAGTTCACTTGTGAACTACCTCTTGTAACTTTTGAAGAGTTTACTTAATGTAAAAGTAAGAGAATCTTAAGTGGTTGAGCCCACATGATCAAGAATGGAAAGAGGAGCCACGAATTCGTGATTTGTGGTAGGTAGAGAATCAAATCAATCATTGATTGATTGGAGAGTGATTGAGGGAAGTTAGCCTCCCAAACTCAACTATAAATAGATGGCAGTTTTAGTCGTGGTTAGAGAGACCTATGTGAAGACCTCCAAGAGCTGAGCTTTATGCCATATCAAGGTGTGATTACAAGGCACACATATGTATCAGTAAGTCATTGTATTGTACAAGCAATATACTTTCATTTTCATGATTATTTGAGTTCATCTTTCCATGTTCTTGTGATGTGTACTACTCACTGCCATTACTTCAGTTTTTCTCAGTCAGCTTGCAGAGATTGTTTCTCTGCACTTCGTTCATCCTTTTCAGTGATTTAACTTGGTAAAGTTAGCTCTATAAGTCTACTATATGCTCACAAATTTTCATGTCATTTGGATGTTGGAATCTTCAGTTATCTTCATTTGAAGTCAACAGGGTATGTTCATCTTCACTTCTCTGTCAGGTACACGATTTTTTCAGTCATCTTGTCAGAGTCATTTCTCAGTGTTTACTCATCCAAATTCAGTGATTTTAAGCTTGTTGGATTCAGCTTACTGTCTATTATAAGCATACAAATTTTCATGATCATTGGATTCTTACATCTTGAGTTATGTTAATTTTTCTACTCACTGGTCTATTTCTGTAGCAGCCCGTGAAAATCGGGATGATGTCATCACTTGTTAAAAGTCATTCTCAGTGTGTGGTTTGTTATTTTTTATGAGATTACTCTCTAAAGTTAGCTCTTTAAGCTACCTAGCCTTCCCCAAGAGGAATTAATCTAATTACTGCTGTGCTCAGAGAGTTATGTAAAACACTGGACAGGTGTATCAACCAAGAATAGCAAGTTTTCACCTCTGAGCTAACTCCAACTTATCTGTTTTGATCTATCTTTTTGAGAGTGATCTTCCAAGGTACATAGGGTGTCTAATACATCCATTGGCAAGCTAAAAGGGCCCACCATCTACTCCTGGAGTTCATTTGGCTGGTGTAGAGCAAAGATTTTGCAACACCTCTTCATCTTCAACACATACCTATCCATCTCTTCACAATTCTTGCAGTGCCTTTCAATATGAACCAATTCACCACAAAAAATGAGCACATTTACATTCCTCTGGTATTGGAATTTGGAGTTGATTCCATCATGGAAAATTATAGTTCCCTTGGTTTTGTGATAAAAAAGGGGGGTATTTCGACTATGAGGAATCGCGCAGATGAGGTGGGACATACTTAGTGGAGGGTTCTTCTGGTTCCTATATAATTGCACTTACTATTAGACAATGTTGTGGCTTTGCATTATATGGAAAAATCTCTATGGAATGGGTGGTACATTCACAAATGCCAAGTAGATTTGATCCAATGCACAATTTGCAGCAATATGGCCCAGATTCTTACATTTGACATAGAAGACTTATTTCAATGGTTCCTCATATTTGATCTTCCCTGTTTGTATCCAATTCAGATATTCATCAAAGTTTCCAATTTTAAGTTCTAATTGCAATGTCATATCTTAATGGCATGTAAATCCATCTCCTATACTCCTTGGTTCAACTTCTCTTTATTGTTCTGTAAGGAATCAAAGATTTCAATTGGACTTTTCCTTAGCTGAAATCTCTATAAGAAGGCATCATGTATTGCATCATATTATTGGAAATGGTCCAAATTAGTGGTGCATTTAGCAAGCCTAAGAGTTTTGGCTAAAGCCTTGAGGACTACATACATATATTTCTTTACATATAGAGACTTATGAACTCATGCTTGTTGATATTCATCCATGACTCTAGTAGTTGGAGTCTAGTTCAAGTATTTCCTTGACTATAGGATCACTTTTTAGGTAAGCTATCTACCACGTTCAAACTCAAATGTGAGTATAAATACTCATATCTCTTAGTCACAAGTAGAGAAATTATAGCCCTCCAGACTCCCTCTATATCATATGTGCAATATCATTCATATTTGGATATATTTTGTCGAGTAAGTTCTTCTCTACATTCCGCCTCAAGTACTTTCATGTATACATTGAACTTATTTAGTTGGTGTCTCTAGGTGCAAGTATTTGTTTGTTATACTTTAACTTGGGATAGTTAGAATGAGGTTTCTAGTATCTACATGTCAAATTTCATCAACTTTGACTCATTAAATGTGGAGATATGAGTCTCAAAATGACTACGTGTGCACATCTTTTGGATCCTAAAAAAGTTGGGATTGTTGGAAGAGATGGATGGATACCTCAAAGAAGTAAGGTGGTAATACTAAAGCCTACTTTGTACCTACCCTAAATTACTTCAGAGTTTGATATTAGGCCCTTTTAGATTGAAAATGACACCAAGAAAATACCTATGTACTTTGGATTTGATCCTTGAAACAATTGAATCAAGACATACTACTTCATAAATAGCTAGTGTCACAAAACTTGCTATTTTAGTCCACACACCTGCTAGTTCTTTTGCTCAGTGCTCATAGTACAATAACAATTGATGAAATTCCTTTTGAGGTAATTTGATTAAATTAAATAGCTAATGATTTCAAGTAGAATCATCTAAAATAACAAACTATGCACTGAGAAATATGTTTAGCAATCCAAAGCTTACCCCCGATTTTTTAGGGACTGAATAGTAGATGACCAGTGAGCAGTTCGATGGTGATTTCTCCCAAATGGTTGAAGCAAATGCTTTGAGATTTTGACAGCATAATATAGACTTTAAGTTGGTTCCAACAAGCTATAGGTCATGCAAAATGGTTGAGAACTCACTGAGATATTGTTGATATATTTAGGTAGTGATGTGTGTGAACACACTATGATCGTCGGGGCACTTTTTTCCCTCTTTAGGAGAGGTTTTTTCCCCCAGCTTGTATATTGCCCTAATGGACTACATATCTTTGTACATTCTCTAGTAATACATTCAGTATTGTGTGTTGTGCTCCAAGCTTCTTCTTCCTTGTGCTCTTCACGTGCTTCCACAGACGTCTAACTCCAACAATTGGTATCAGAGCAGGTCGTCGCTTCATCTAGGGCACCATCGACACTCCTCCATTTGCAGTCTCAAATTCGCATGAAATTTGGTGAGCATACTCAGGGTGTTTCAAAGATCAAAATAGCTTTGCTTTGTGGTGCCGAAACCACGATCTGAGCTCGTTTTGGCCTCGGAACTCATTATCGTAGTGCTTGTGTAGGCTATTTCATCTTTTTCTGCCAAAGGTATATACAAGTTTTTGTTCACCAGTATAAGCATCTCCAAGTCTGCTACAGGTGTAGAAGAATTCGTCTGGGTAGTTCTATTCAACATTTTGAGATACAATCAATTTTTTGCATCAAGGTGTTTTAGTCACTGGCCATGGCTGAAAGCAGTGATGTATTCTGTATGTTGGCTATTGAGGATAAGTTGGATGGTACCAGCTACCCGTTATGGGCTTATATGATGCGACATGTGTTGGTTGCAAAAGGACTGTGGAACATTGTGCAGGGTGTCGAAAAACGTCCTATCACACCTACAACTGTTACAACTGCAGGTACTGAAGTTTTTTTTTTATATAAAAGAAGTTCGGCAATAGCCTACTCTCCCGGACTTGAATTAAATTAAGAAACAAAGGTACAATAGAAGGGGACTAGTGCCCACGGGACCCCCCAAATCCCACAAAGCAGGGGAAGCTTGATTGAATCCTAGGTTGCATTACAAAGAAGGTTGATCACCCTCTCGTCGCCCTCGTGCGGGGCCCACTTGGGTTTGAGCTTGTTGTTGATCAACAGGAGGACTTGATGGTGCCTAAAGGGGATGCAGAAGGTGTCGAAGATGATGGTATTCTGCATATTCTTGTTCGTGCTTCAGTTTTTGCTACACCTACTGCAGAGCAGATTCGTTGGGATGGTAGAGATGCCTAGGCACATGCATTGATAGTTGTGTCTATCAAACCTGCCATTATTCCTCATATTCGCTCTTGCAAAATAGCTAAGGATGCTTGGGATACACTTACCACATTGTACCAAGCTAGGAATGAGGCTCGCATTGCTTACCTCCGAAAACAGTTGGAGAGTGAACACTATAGTTTCCTAACAGAGATCAAAGACTTGACGGAACAATTGATTTCTGCTGATGAGGTTATACCAGATAGCTCACTTGTGCAGACCGTTTTGAATGGTCTTCCTGATTCATATCAGAGTTTTGCTTCTACTCTTCGACTGATGATGAAAGGCAATCCAAATGCCTTGTCATTTGAGGAGTTAGTCTCTGTTCTATTGCAAGAATATCAGTCCAGGCAGATTAGGTCCATTATGCATGTTGCGGATCAAGCTTTCTTGGCTAGTCAGAAGGGCAAAGGAAAATCGAGCTCTTCTACTAGTAAACAGAAATCTGCAAATGCTGCACATTCGAAGAACCAAGACAAAGATG
Source organism: Ceratopteris richardii (assembly GCA_020310875.1). Taxonomy (NCBI): domain Eukaryota; kingdom Viridiplantae; phylum Streptophyta; class Polypodiopsida; order Polypodiales; family Pteridaceae; genus Ceratopteris; species Ceratopteris richardii. The sequence continues at coordinate 211,653,753 of CM035409.1, forward strand.
AGAAAAAATAAGAAAAGCAGAAATTGTTAAGTAAGTACTGTAAAGGGAATGATCATATCATAAAGAATTGTCCAAAACTGGCTGCAAAAGAGGCAAAGAAGAAAGAGGCTGGAATGGTTGTTGCAAAAGCCTCTACACAAAAAATGGAGTGTGCTAATCTTGTGCAGGAAGAAGAATGGGTGAAGCAAGTACCACGTGCTTGGTATGAGAAGATACATGCGTATGTGATTGCAAATGGTTTTGAGAACAGCCCAACTGAAAGTACCTTATATGTTAAGCGTGATAATGGTGTGCTTCTGATCATTGTTGTCTATGCTGACGACATGCTACTCACTAGTCCTATTGAGAAGCATATTGCTGATTTTAAGGCTGATTTGCATGCCTCATATGAGATGTCTGATTTGGGGCATTTGCATCACTATTTGGGCATTCAACTTATGCAAGGTGATGGTGGAATGGCTTTGTGTCAAACGAAATATATTCACACATTATTGCAGCGTTTTGGCCTTGAAGACTGTAAGCCTATTGCCACTCCTATGGAGACAGGTTTACGATTGAGTCTTCATGATGCTGAAGATGCATTTGATGTTGTTCTCTATCAGTAGGCTGTTGGATGCTTGATTTACTTATGCATTACTCAACCAGATATTCAGTTTGCTATCTCACAGATGAGTAGGTTTATGCATTGTCCAGGAGTCAAGCATTGGTAGGTGGTTAAGTGCATCTTTTGCTACTTGAGTGGTACTCGGCTACTTGGGTTGTTTTATCCCAAGGGGGGATAACTACCGCCAGATTTGCATGCTTTTTCTGACTCTGATTGGGCTGGTTGCTATGACACTCGTGTGTCCACTAGTGGCTTTTGCTTCATGCTTGGTAGCTCATGTATATCTTGGTTGAGCAAGAAGCAGCCTACTGTGGCCACTTCCAGTTGTGAGGCTGAGTATAGGGTAGCTTTCACAGCGACTGTTGAGTGTGTGTGGCTTAGACGCCTTATGGCTGATTTGGGTGTTGGTCAGACTTCTGCCACCACCATCTTCAGTGACAGTCAAAGCGCATTGGCAGTTGCAAGGAACCCTATGTTCCATGTTCGCACTAAGCACATTGAGGTGCATTATCACTATGTCAGGGAGAGGTTCTCTGATGGGGAGATCAGCTTGGCATATTTGCCCATGCACGAGAACATTGTAGACCTTTTCACGAAGGCTCTGCCTAGGGAGACGTTTGAAGCTTTTCGCAAAGCTTCGGGCTTACTTCCGTTTGTGCATTGATTTCCACGTAGCTTGGCACTTCCTTATACATGAATGCCACCTCCTTGTTCACCGCATCACTCCCAGGGGGGATTTGTTGATATATTTAGGTAGTGATGTGTGTGAACACACTAGGACCACCAAGGCACTTTTTTCCCTCTTTAGGAGGTTTTTTCCCCCGGGTTGTATATACACCTATTGCCCTAATGGACTACGTATCTTTGTACATTCTCTAGTAATACATTCAGTATTGTGTGTTGTGCTCCAAGCTTCTTCTTCTTCCTTGTGCTGTTCTCCGCAGACATCTAACTCCAACATATATGACCAGAGAAAGTTCACTGTTCTGAGTAGTCATAGCAGAGAAGTAGACATAGATGATTGTAGAGGGACAATCAAGCAAAAAGAAAAGAAGAAGAAAATCAAAGTCTAAGACAGTGCAATAAATACACATCTCTGCAGGAAGCCCCGCAGGGGCGCATTACCCATCTCTGCACAGAGCCCCGCAGGGGCACGCATCAGGCAAAAAGAGAAATCATCCAGGTCATGCACGATGGAAAAGAAGTAAACAGCCTCAAAGCAATACAACAGGGTCAGATGTGTGCAACCAGGACAAATCAGAGGACCAAAAGTTACAAAGGGATAGAGGCTGAAAAGTTTAAGAGGGTGACTAAGAACAGCACATTCCTAGTCACTGGTGGCGTGCGTGGCAACCCAAGTCAACAGGCAAGACAACTGCATCAGGCTCTCGAGTTGTAGAGCTTGAATCAAGAAGGCCATCGAATCTGCATGTCTGTTTAACTGCAGACAATACTGACCAAGGGGAGCGTGCGGAGAAAAGCTGAGCACCTCTAAAACGTAATGCAAGATCAAGAATCAGGCAACACTAACCACGGGACGTGTTCGCGAAGCAAAGTCTGTCAAGGGACGACAGAGACGAAGAGGGGGAGAGTGTTGCAGAGCTAAAAGAGCGCACAAAGCAGAGAAAAAGACGGGCCCCAAAATTTTTCCGATTTGGACACGCAACTTTTGTATCATAACCACTTTTGTATATATTTTCCGTTGTAAATGCACTAGAGGAGTCCTCTAGATGCATCCCCACAGAAGATTAGTGATTTACCCATGTACAATAGTAGGAAATTAGTCTTTTAGTGAATAAAGTGCCGGTCTCTTGTGTGAAAGGACCAAACTTAGGGCACTAGTATATAAGTCAAAAGTGACTCTTTGTAAAGGACTTTTTGCCATTGTGAAGGAGGAGCACTTCTGAATTTTGGAGTTTGCCTCTTTCTTGCTGATTTTGATCTTCATTTTGCTCTTGTATGTGTGTGTGATGCTTGAAATGCATGTGTAGGACTGTTGTCTACCCCTTCCCCTTTGTTTTGAGCTGCTGTAGTGCGTGCGTAAGCTAGGAGAAGCTGTGGCGCGGGTGTTTGTGACTCCAGTAATTCATTGTTTCTGCCATAACTTGAAGCAGAGTGGTGAGAATTGAGTGAAACCACCACCCTTGGATGCGTCTCGTCGAGAGCTTTGAAACGAGTACCCTATTGCCTATGTTTGGAGTTCTGGGCTGGGAGAAAACCTCAAAATACCAAAACTGCTGAAAAGAGGCTTTGCGGCAACACTTTCAGTATTTCAGTAGGTGTGAGAGGTAGTAGTCTTTTCTCATGCGTGATTAGCTAAACCACTTCATTTTCTATCACGTGTGCATACGTCTTCATACACTTGGTTAGTCGCTCCTTAAGATTGACATTTAAATGTGTGATAAAGATCCCACTATATGCACTTGTATGGCAATTGAGGTATAGTCTCATTGGCACAAGTCCTTGAGTCTTCGTGGCTCAAGTACACACGTTTTTGGCGCCGTTGCCGGGGAAGACTTGAGCCACGAAGACTCAAGGACTTGTGCCAATGAGACTATACCTCAATTGCCATACAAGTGCATATAGTGGGATCTTTATCACACATTTAAATGTCAATCCTAAGGAGCGACTAACCAAGTGTATGAAGACGTGTGCACACGTGATAGAAAATGAAGTGGTTTAGCTAATCACGCATGAGAAAAGACTACTACCTCTCACACCTACTGAAATACTGAAAGTGTTGCCGCAAGCCTCTTTTCAGCAGTTTTGGTATTTTGAGGTTTTCTCCCAGCCCAGAACTCCGAACATAGGCAATAGGGTACTCGTTTCGAAGCTCTCAACGAGACGCATCCAATGGTGGTGGTTTCACTCAATTCTGACCACTCTGCTTCAAGTTATGGCAGAAACAATGAATTACGGGAGTCACAAACACCCGCGCCACAGCTTCTCCTAGCTTACGCACGCACTACAACAGCTCAAAACAAAGGGGAAGGGGTAGACAACAGTCCTACACATGCATTTCAAGCATCACACACACATACAAGAGCAAAATGAAGATCAAAATCAGCAAGAAAGAGGCAAACTCCAAAATTCAGAAGTGCTCCTCCTTCACAATGGCAAAAAGTCCTTTACAAAGAGTCACTTTTGACTTATATACTAGTGCCCTAAGTTTGGTCCTTTCACACAAGAGACCGGCACTTTATTCACTAAAAGACTAATTTCCTACTATTGTACATGGGTAAATCACTAATCTTCTGTGGGGATGCATCTAGAGGACTCCTCTAGTGCATTTACAACGGAAAATATATACAAAAGTGGTTATGATACAAAAGTTGCGTGTCCAAATCGGAAAAATTTTGGGGCCCGTCTTTTTCTCTGCTTTGTGCGCTCTTTTAGCTCTGCAACACTCTCCCCCTCTTCGTCTCTGTCGTCCCTTCACAGACTTTGCTTCGCGAACGCGTCCTGTGGTTAGTGTTGCCTGATTCTTGATCTTGCATTACGTTTTAGAGGCGCTCAGCTTTTCTCCGCACGCTCCCCTTGGTCAGTATTGTCTGCAGTTAAACAGACATGCAGATTCGATGGCCTTCTTGATTCAAGCTCTACAACTCGAGAGCTTGATGCAGTTGTCTTGCCTGTTGACTTGGGTTGCCACGCACGCCACCAGTGACTAGGAATGTGCTGTTCTTAGTCACCCTCTTAAACTTTTCAGCCTCTATCCCTTTGTAACTTTTGGTCCTCTGATTTGTCCTGGTTGCACACATCTGACCCTGTTGTATTGCTTTGAGGCTGTTTACTTCTTTTCCACCGTGCATGACCTGGATGATTTCTCTTTTTGCCTGATGCGTGCCCCTGCGGGGCTCTGTGCAGAGATGGGTAATGCGCCCCTGCGGGGCTTCCTGCCGAGATGTGTATTTATTGCACTGTCTTAGACTTTGATTTTCTTCTTCTTTTCTTTTTGCTTGATTGTCCCTCTACACGTCCCTCCTCCTGAACTTTGTCGTCCTCGACAGGCTTTCTGAGGCGACGTGTGTATGTTTGAATGGCGGTTTGCTCTCGTTGGTTCAGCAGATTTGCATGACATAACATGAATTCCTTCCATTGCTTTGACTTTACTCCGTCTTCTGGCGCCTGTCTGTGATCAGCAAAGAAACTTGTTTCGTAGGCCACCAGCCTTGCATTCAAATTGGAAGTCATTTTCACGAAAATTTCTGAATCCATTTCAAAGAAGCCGGTAAAGAATGCTTCTTCGAAAGTTTGCATATATGTCGATGGCAAAAACATAAGGCGAGAATAATACGCCATAATTGTGAGTCGGCTCGGAATGGTTGATAAATCAAAAATAAGAGCCTCAGACCCTTGCGTAATGCCGATGAAATTCAAAAATGTATATTTAGCATGCTGAAACACCTTCAACACTGTAATGAGCATGCTAAATATTTTGTTGGTCATCTTGACGGCTAAGTCCGGAACTGTAGCATACCTTGCAATCCAAAATTCCATTGTCTTCACCATATATTCTTCTGTAGGTAAGTAATTATGTGGCGGACTAGGTAGTAACGGATAGTTAAGCCACTGATTATTGATATTGCCTTGACGCTGTCCTTCCCAAAATTGCGTCCAAGAGCGTCTGCGGGGTACAGGACAAAAAGATGGATTTACCTGAAGTGCATATGGTGATGCTTCCCACTGTACCCGCAATGTCGGATTCTTCTCCAAAATTTTTCTTCGCCATATCGGATCCGCCTTCTCAAATTCCTCTTGAGTATAATTGAAAGTGTCATGCTGGAATTGAAGGTTGTGATCCGGATCTTTGTTCGTTGCAGACTTTATGTACATCCGCGTCTGTTCTTTAAGTAGACCATATGGTACATTGAATGGCTTCAAAATTTGATCTAATTGTTTGTTTTCTATTCGAGCTTCTTTCATTATCTGTATAATTTGATCTTCAAAATCAGCAGTGAGCTGGGACACCAGTAGTGCCCTTTCTGGTCTGCTCAGTTCTGCAATTTCTCGTGTGTTAGGTTCTAATGGAACCTCCTTTTCCGCCCTTATTGGTGAATGATACAAGGGGGGAGAGAGAGGATGTACCTCTTCCTCCACAGTAGCCGTGGTCTCTGGTGGAACTACTGGTGTCCCCTGCTTTCCTGTTAGTTCTATCTGCTCCTGAAGCCGTTTGATGAGTTCCTCTTTATTCTTAAGTTCTTCTTCGACCTTTGTAATCTTTTCTTGATGTCTGATTAATTCCTGTGCAACTATGTTCATGTGATCTGTGTCTTCTTTGCACTGTCGGAAATAATCTTTCTCTGCTTTTTTCCATTTCTTGCGTAGAGCTGCCGTGTCATTCATATATCTTTGTTCCCATTCTACAATTGTCTCTTGCTCCTGTTTGAGCTGATCTGCCATCTTGGTCAACTTTTCTTCCATGTCTTTTATATCCTCGTTTGATTTGTCAGTATCTGTCGGTGGTTGATCACTGAGGAGAGCTGTCATGAGCTCCTTGTTCCTGTCCCTTAAGTGGTCTGCTTCTTCCATGCTCACCTTGAGCTGTGATTCGAGTACCTTGCTACGAGCATGGATCCTTGTTTTCTCTTTTTCGGTCATGTCTAGTTTCTTCGTGAGCTCCAAAACTTGCTCTTTTAGTTTGGCATTTTCCGTTTCTAATATTATGTACTGTGTTTTGGTCGTTTTTATTTCCTCGTGTTTCTTCAAAACTTGAGCTTCTGCTTTGGATAATTTCTTAGCCAGATTCATACCTTCTTTTTGAAGCTCCTGCTTTTCGAGCATGGCTTGGTCGTAATCTTCATCAGCATCAAGCATCAATTGTTGAGTGTCTAGTGCAGTGCGAATCATATCCTGCACCACAGGCTTGAGCTGAGCTATATCAACATTCAGCCATGTCTTTGGTATGTCTGGGGTTTCTCCTGTATGTACATCTTGTCCCTTCGCAACGTGGATCATTTCATTATGTGGTTGTCGGACCTGTAGTTGTACTTGCAATTCAGCGTCATCTTCCACCACCTTACGAACCTTCGTGGCACTCCCTTGAAATGTGACATCCATTGGGGACGGTTCTGCCACAACCCTTAGTGGGGTGAAGGGTGCTTCGTCTTCTTGTCCTTCTTCCTGAGGCTTATCTTCTGATATCATTAAATGCTCCTCATCATCAGATTTGCCCTCCTTGTTGTGGGTGGTGGAGGCATCTTTCGGTTGAATGGGGTGTTGCCCTTCTTCTTCTGCCTGCTTTTTGGTGGTACTTTGGTCTACCAGTGGTGATTGAGCGTTTTCCTTGTGGCCTGCTTGGTCTTCGCCATAGTCTACTTCATTTAATTCGGCCCACTGGCCATCATCCTTCGATTCACTTTGAATATCTACATCCAATAATGATGTATTTTGCTTCTCTTGGTCGTCGGATCCAGAACTAGAGTTGTCTAGCCCAATTTCTCGATATCTATGTACCTTAGTAAGTTTGCCTTTTGGTTCCTTAGCTTTTGCGGACTGTTGATAATGATGTCCCTGCATTGGCAGATTAATTTGTCCTTCTGTATATTTGTGAGTCTCCTCCAGTGCTTGCGTTAATTCTTCTTCCGTGATCTTTTTATTCCCTTGAGGGGTGGTTGTAGGAAGTACATGTACTCTCTTTGTTTCTGGTACTTCCTCTTCTGCTTGTTGGACTTCTCGAGGTCGTTTTGTGCCTCTCATTGTGCCTCTCATTTGGGGTCGCGAGCTTGTTTCTGCTTCTTCTACTTGCTTGCTTCCTTTCTTCTGTTTCGGTACAGTAGCTGCTTTGACAAATTGAGCCAACTCCATTGAAGATGGCATTTCCCGTAAGAACTCGCGCATGCCCAATGCGTGGTAAATCATAATTGTTAGGGCAGTGGTCCCATTGAGGAATTTCTTATTTTCCCATTTCTTCTTCGCCTCGAACAATCTTTCTTGCACATAGGGTGTAAGGTTTACCTGGTTGCCGATCTGTTTTATGGCATGAGACAATAATTGCACAATGATCTTTTGAGGGGCCGTGTATCTATTCATACTCGGAAAGCAAAAGTGTTGGTGAATCAATCTGACTTCTTCTTCGATGTCCACCCTATTGATGTCGACGAAAGTTCTTGTTTTGGCTCCACGACTCTCTTCCTTGACCGTGTTGACACCATCCTTTTCCCATCCAAATGCTTCTTTGATTAAGTTGTGGGAAAATTGAATGACCACCCATTCTCCATTCTTGTCCATCACATTGGCTTCTGGTACCAATGGATCCTGTAGTGCTGGTCGTAGAGTGTTCATGACTTGTGTACAGCGTTGGAAATCCGGTTTATAGATAGGTAGCTCAAAATATTTATGAATTCCTGCTTTCTTCATGATATCGATTGTGGATGGAAGTCCATGTAAAACTTTGAAGTCCTGGGACATGATCGGAAAGTGATGCTCTGTGTCCATGATCTTTATGTTGGCCAAGAAGAGATATTCCTCAACTGGCTGCTCATCTCTGAACCAATGGCCTTTTGCTTTCGTAAGACATTGGGGAGGAAATTCTTGGACCTCCTCTTGTATTGTAGCTTCAGAGTCTTCAGAAGCCATCTGCACTTACAAGGAAAAGTGCATTAGCTTGAAAGGCTTTCATGAGACCATACAGTGTATTGTTGTGATTATGGTAGCTCGTCACTCCGTTCCCCATTATTGCAAGAGTGGGATTTCTTACCGCCTCTTTTTATATTTTTTTCTGAAAGAAGACAATCATTAGTATAGCCGAAGCATAGTTTATGTACATAGTATGTCCATTCCTATCAGTTTAAAGCTAAGATCTAGTCTCACTTGGAGATCGTGCACCACTAGTTTGATAATGTACATCCTGTGCCGAATGCTTGGCCTTGTATTGCGGCCCTATCATGCTTACTTGAGGTGCATCAGACACTACATGAGTGCAATCGGGTGTTTTATCTCCTCGATCATCCGCTCCTCGTGGTAGCTTTGGTTTCCAGATCCATTTTGAGAATACTGAGAGAGGTCGCTGGGTTTTCTCGATTCGTGCAGCTGCTCGTGTTCCATTTGCTTTATCCATTGTCCGAGTGAATTTGGCATTGCTTTGCGATTTTCTCTGATGATTCTTATGTGTTGATGATTTTTGCCTTGTCTGATGTGGTATTTCCTCCTTTGTCCTTACATTCTGTTTAGCTGCTTGTATGACCTTTTTGGGAATCCATATCTGATGTCGAGATCTTTGAGCTTCAAGCAAGGGCTTGGCAATCCATACTTGCACTGGTTCTTTTCGTCTGTAGTTCTTTATAGCGGGTTTGGTGATGCCTGTTTCCTTCTTCAGAGCGCTTGTGGACGTTTCTTGACTCTGTATTTGATCCTTGCGTACCCACATATATTTGGGTGGTTCTCGATTCGAGTATCTGCTTATTGGTTTCCAATAGTACGATCTTTGGATGTTTTGAGCCTGTTTAGGAGAGAGCGTCTCCTCATTGGTTGGCCTATCCACAATTGCATTGGATAACTTTGACTCTATAGTGGATGTCGCTAAGATTGAAGTTTCAGTTTCTATGCATTTGCTTCCTGAGTGGTGAGCATAGTTGATACTTTCTTCTGTCGTTTTTTGAACTTCCTCCGATCTTGGTATTGACATGGTTTGGATACATGGTTTCTCTTCAAGTAAGCTGAAAATCTCTTTATGCCCTATCGTAGCTGAAATATATCCTTGAGCTAGATGGATACACGCTTCTGTCTCAATGATCCAGTCGTGTCCTAGAATGAACTTTTCTATCAAATCGTCATCCTCACATACTAGGACTCTTTGTTCCATGGAGGAATTTCCTAGGTGGAGGGATACATTCGTGGTTCCAATGCATTCTATGGTGTGACCTCCAATTCCTATTAATTGGGCTTTTGTGGGATTCAATTCTAATTGCAGTTCGTCTGCTATTCTCTTTCGCATGCAGCTAAGGCCTACTCCTGAGTCTATCAATGCATCTATCAATTTATACTCTGTCTTGCCAATCCCTAGGTTTAGGTAAGGTTGCGTGTTACACATACCCGTTGAATCCTGATTTTTGACCTGATAGTTTGCCATAGGGATGGGCTCTTCTCCTTGGAGATAGCGTTCATCTCTTTGCCTGATCCACTCTTTCCGTTTCCTAATGCGTTCTAGTGCTTCTTGTCGGGCTTCCTCTCGAATTCATTCTTCTTCCTTTTTCCTATTTTGAGCTCCTAACAGTCGCGCTAGCATTTGATCAGTCAAGGGCTCCATGAATCGTCTTACTCTGCATCCACTGATGTAGTTGGGAAGAATGTCTCCGTCTAGAGTAGCGAGATTGACTGCACCACTAGTCGAGATTCGATTTATAATCAAAGGTCCATATCCGCGTTTTTGTAGCTTCTTTGCATGTTGTTTTAGGGTGTATACTAGGACTAAGTCGCCTTCTTTTAGTCCCTTGTCTTTTATATGTGAATCATAATATGCCTTTTGTCTCCGTTTAGCGGCATAAATGCCTGCTACAGCTTGCAATCTAGTCTCGTGCCACTTTTCAATTTGATCTAGTTGCTGGAACAATTCATGACCGTTCCACTCATATTGCTGGGCCACTTTCAATGTAGGTACCAAGAAGTCAATTGGCAAAATTGCATTCTGCCCATACACTAGATTGAAAGGTGTGGTTCCAATGGCCGTTTTATATGCCACTCGGAAGGCCCAAATTGCGTGATGCAATTGTTTGTCCCAATCTGACCTTCCATTATTGACAATCTTTGTCAATACAGTGCATAGTACCTTGTTGGAACTCTCAGCTTGTCCGTTAGCTTGAGGATGGTATGGGGCTGATTTTTTATGAATCACTAGAAAGTCATTCATTAGCGACTCAATGACTTCGTTTAGGAAATGCGTTCCTCGATCACTCACTATCTCAATTGGTAGTCCAAAGCATGTGAAGATGTGTTCAAAGAGAAATTTTGCTGTAGTTTGAGCATCATTCTTTCTAGTGGCTTTTGCTTCTACCCACTTGGTTAAGTAGTCGGTGGCTACTATGATGTATTCCGCATGTGATCCTTTAGCCGGTGGATTGATAGGTCCTATGAAATCAATACCCCACTTGGTAAATGCTCTTGCACAAACCATGGGTCTTAAAGGCATGTCGTCTCTTCGAATGGGATATTTCGCTCTCTGGCATGTTTCGCAGCTTCTCACATATGTCTCCGCATCCATATGTAGAGTTGGCCACCACAAACCTGCAAAGAGAATCATCTTGACCGTTTTGTCTGCTGAAAAATGTCCTCCCGCAGCTCCTGCGTGTGCCATTTCTAATATGGGAAGATATTCTCCTTCATGCATGCACAATCTGAGTTGATTGTCTTTTCCTCTTCTAAACAATTGTTTTCCCATTATCACATAATCCTTGCTCATTTCTTCTAGGGATCGCTTTCTTGCTAAACTAGCTCCTATTTCGTGCTCTTTCGTTTTGAGGAATTGTACTAATGTTTTACTCCAATTAGGCGCTATGGTAGAAAAAGGTAAGGACACGTGATCCTCCGGGATAGTTTCTCGGCATTCCACACAATTACTTACATAATCGTGAACATCTTTTGGCATGTGAGGCCAATAGACGCCTAACCTTTTTAATTCTCGAATAGTTCCATGCATCCCTTGATGGGTTTTCCACTTGTTTACGTGTGCCTGCTGGATTAGTTGCTTCTGTTCGTCCTCCTCAACGCATCTTAATAAGACACCGTTGGGTTCCTTATAATACATGCTTCCAGCAACAATGTGTAAATTTCTTGTTTGGAGAATCTCTTTTTTGCTATCCTTATTTATTGGGTGTTGAGGGCCATGAGTGAGTATGGGAATTAATCGTTCCGCCCACTTTGGACATACTTCAAGATTAAACAAATACGTATCTGGTAAATCATCCGCTACTCCGCTAGGTGGTTCTCCATGCGTTAGCCTTGAAAGGTGATCTGCTCTTACATGTGTGTTTCCTTTTTTGACTATTACCTCAAAGTCGAACTCCATTAATAACAAGAACCATCGTACCAATCTTCCCGTGTTGCAAGGCTTATTGACTAAATACAACAAAGCCTGATGGTCAATGAAGAACTTGAATTTGTTGGCTAAGAGGTAGTGTCTAAACTTCTTCACTGCATAAACCATTCCTAAGCCTTCCCTTTCAGTAGTCGTATAATTTCTTTCTGCTTGGTTTAATTGTCTTCTCGCATAAGCGATTGGATGGTCAAGCTTCCCTTCGTCAGCCGGTTGAGCTAGGATACATCCAATGGCATAGTTCGAAGCATCCACATGAATATGAAAAGGCTTGCTCCAGTTGGGTGATTTTAGAATTGGGGCTGTACTCAGCCGCTTCTTAAGCTCGTTGAAGGCCTTCTCACACTCGTCTGTCCAAGTGAACTGAGTCAATAGACCATATAAAGGCTTAGCTATTATGGCATACATGTACGGTAATATCCACAGTGTCCCATAAAGGCTTGTACTTCCTTTGCATTCCTGGGTCTTGGTAGCTCTAAGATAACTTTAATCTTTTCTTCGTCCGTGGATATTCCATTCTTTGAAACGATGTGTCCTAGGATTTTTCCTTGTCGCACCATGAAGACACATTTCTCAGGGTTCAAACAAACTCTATACTGTCTACATTTATTGAATATTTTTCTCAGTTCCGGTATGTGGTCTAGTCGTTGATTTGAGTATGTACACAGATCATCTACGTATACTTCCATACTTTTTCTCAGAAATTCTTTGAATACATGACACATCAGTCGTTGGAAGGTGGCTGGCGCATTAGTGAGCCCGAAAGGCATTACTCTAAATGCATAGATTCCCCATTCAGTCGCAAATGCGGTTTTATGCTGGTCCTCAGTTGCAATAGCTACTTGGTTGTAACCAGAGAATCCATCCAAGAAGCTATAGACCTCCTTGCCGGCAACTCTTTCCAAAAGATGGTTTGTGATGGGTAAAGGGAAACTATCACGTATAGTTGCTGCATTTACTTTTTTCAAGTTGATACACACCCTTAGTTTTCCATTTTTCTTGGGCACTACTACTAGCGGCGATACCCATTCTGTGTGTTCAATCTCATAAATGAATCCTGCCGCTAGTAATTTGTCAATTTCTTCCTTTATTTTTGCTGCGTAAACTTCATTATACGTATAAGGGCGTTGTTTAGAAGATTTTGCATCTGATGTCATAGGGATTCGATGAGCGCATATGCTGGGTTCTACACCCTTGAGGTCTTTGTACGTCCAAGCAAACACGTCTCGATATTCTCGGATGAGTCGTATGAGATCCTCTTCTTCCTCTTCCGATACGTCTTTCCCAATATACGTGCACCTCTCTTCTCCGTCTTCTATCGTTACAACAACTTTCTTGGTTTGTTCCTTGTTGTCATAGGCTTCTCCATCCCGGGCCTCTCGTTTAGGCATTTGAGTGGCTATCTTTCTTTCTTCCATTTCGTATCTTTTAAAATGTTCTGGAACTTCGAAATGGTCTGGTTCCGGTTCCACTTTACTCGTGTCCTCTCTATGCTCGTGTATTATTGGGATGGTTTCGATTGCTAAGACTTTTGTTGGTCTTTCTTTTGATTCCTTTTGCATGGTTTCTAAATATTGTTCCTCAGAGTCAAACTCTGGTTCCATTTCTATGCTTTCATACTCTTCTTTCCACTCTTCCTCTACAATTTCCCCTGCTTCTACTTCTTGGAGGACAACCATGTAGAGGTTCACGTCATATCCTTCCTTGTCTATACAATCGTTCATCGTCAATACTTCCTCATTCACACACACATCTAATGTGGCTAGGATTTCCATCCAGCCATGTGGTTCGAAGAGTTCATCTGAAAAAATTTTAGGCATGTAATCGGGGTCTTCTATCGATCGATAGTTAGGGTGCCCTATTGGCCACATTTGTTTTTTACCCTCCTCCTTCTTTGCTTCTTTGCACATCCACAACTGGGCATCCTCGTGCATCCAAGATTGGTCACTTGATCCAGCACTGTGAATGGATAGGCCATCTTCTTCTTTGTGGACTGGATTCCATTGTAATGGAGGGACATCCCGATAAGCGAATGTGTGCAAATTTATCTTGGTAGTGTTCCCTTGATGTTGGAGATATAATGAATCTCTGCCCCAATCTTGTACGACTCGCATCTGTCTCATGAAGGGTCGTCCTAATATCATCTCATAATTGTTTGCTTTTTCGAACTTACATATGGCCAGTGTGTGTTCAAATTCCACTCCACACGTGGTTAACTTAATTCCTTCCAATATTCCTAGGGGTCTCTCCACATGACCGTCTGCTAACTGGAGTTTCATGCGAGTGGGTCGTAAGGCGGGTTTTCCCCACTTTTCCCAAATCTCCTTCGTTGCAATTCCTACCCCAGCTCCTGTGTCTAAGATAGCTTTGGTCATGTACCCATTGTAGATGACAGGTAAACAGGTATTCCCTTCATCTCCTTCACTGAACTCTCCTACTTTATCGACTGGAACCTGTATTGTGGACTTATTTTCCAGTTCCTTTTCTTTTGATCCTCCATTCTTTGGCAGTGGTTTCAATTGCTCTGCCATTTGCTTCCACAACTGGGGTTTAAGTCGAAGAAAATCTTCCACCGTTAATTGGCATTGTACTTTCGTTTTCTTTAACTCTGTTAAGTTATGCGAACTCTCCTTTCCTTTTCCTGTTCCTTTTCCATGCACCGTGGGTGCTCGTATTACCACTGACTCTCTTTCGTACTCTCCCATATAGTTAGGCAATGTTGAAATGCTTATGGTCTCCTCTCTACCTCTATCGAGTCTTGAGATCTCCTCGTAGACCTCCTCGAGGTTAGGATGGGGTTGACAGTCTTCCACAACTATTTCATCAAATGGTGGTGGATCGACACCATTCTTCTTCCATTGTTCTTCTCTGATTCTATCCCACAAGTCCTTGGGCCATTCTGCTTCTAAGTCTGGTATGGCTGACACAGGGCCATCTTGTGCTGTCTCTTGTTCACCTTGGGAATCTTCTTTTCTCAATTCTTTATCCTTTGGTTTGATGTATTTTTCATAAGGTTCCTGTGCAATCCTTGTCTCTGGTAGAGTTGGGATAGTCTTTTCTAGGGTTGTTTGTGCTACTTCTATGAGTTTTCTGCATATAGCTAGTCTTTCCTTTTCTAATTCCCCTCTAGGGTAGATTTTTTCATGTTGCTCTATGTTCGGTCCCATTTTGATTCTAGCTTGGTACGCTTTTAGCCACACATCCAAGTCGTCTGGCTTTGGGTCTGCTAGAATTGATCCGGGCTTCTCCCTATCTGAGCTAGGTTCGATTAGCTCAGGAGTTTCCTTAGACTTCCCTTGTTCTTTGTGTTTACTTGATTTTGCAATTTGCTTTTTACTGTTTGTGCTCTTGTTCTTTGCCCATTTATCCTTGAGTTTTGTCTCGTCTTTCTTTCCATTTCTGAGCTTTTGTGTTGCGGGAATTTTCACATGGGTCCTCGGAATCTTCCACTATCTGAGTTGAAGGGCTTATTTTCGTGTTGTTTTTTTGTTCCTCTTCTGATTGCTGTTCTTTTTGTTGTTTTGTTTGGGCTCTAGTGATGGCTTTTAGTGGCACTGTGTACTCCTTATCACTTCCCGATTCTTCTATGACCTCTATTACATTGATTGGTGCAGAACCTTGGTTTTTTACCGGATTCTTAGGGCAATCCCTAAAAAGATGTTCCTTTCCGCAATCACTGCAATATCCTTCCCAGATTCTAGGTGGTGGAGGGTTGTATGGTCGAGGGCACTCTCTAATGAAATGGTCTCCTCCACATCTATAGCATGGTCCTCTCTGTACTGGTGGTCTACTGGGTGGTCTCATGGGTTGTGGTGCTTTAGGAGCTGTATACATTAGAGTGGAAGTCTCTGCTCCATAAGTCTGATCATAGCCTTCATACCCATAGTATGTAGTCTCATATGCCGGTTCGTACTCCATCATGTAGGCTTCATACGGATAGTACTCACTTGGTAGGGCTTCGTATCCAAGGTTTGTTGATTCTATCTGGGTCATTGTCGTGGCTGGTACTATAGCTCTTTCTAGATTTTCTTCTGGTTGTGCATACTTTACTGGTACTACTTGTTGAGGTTGCGACGGTTGGGGTCCTAGCACTGGTTGTGGTGGTGGGTATGGTGTCTGTTCAATTGGTCTAGGTACTCCCGTCTGTGTTGGATAAGGGTTGTATCTTGGGATCTCTCTGTTCGGGTCTCTAGGTGGATATCCATACGGTCGATATTGAGGTGGTTGGAAAGGGCGTGTTTGCCTATTAAAAGGACAGTTCTCAGTAGTGTGATTAGTGTATTTCTGTTCTATGTGACAGTACCAAGAAGTCCCTTGTTGTTGCTGCCTGTTGTATGGATAAGCTGGTTGTGCACCGCCCCCTCCTCGAACACACAGGTGAGTCGGGTGATCTCCTCCACATAAGCTACATCTCCGTAGCATAGGCAATCTTTGAGCTGGGTGTTGATAAGCTCTTTGCCCTTGTGCCCCTAATTTCTTGGCTAATAGCTCTGCTAATTCTTCCACGTGACTGGGGTTGGAAGAAATGGCACTCCTTGAATCGTCTGATTTAGCGTGGCTGGACTTGCTGTTGAGGTCCTCAGCTAAGTTATCTTCCAAATCAATACACTCCTGAAGACACTCACTCAAGGTTTGTAGTCTTTTCACGTACACTAGTGTTCTTAAGGTTCCGTTAGTGAGCCCTTCTAAAAATAGTGAAATCATCTTTTGTTGAGTCAGTCTCTCTGTCACTGGGCATCTATCCACGTACTAGTTGAACCTTCTGGCGGCATTCTTCACCGTTTCATTAGGATTTTGTTTGAAGCTGTGAATTAGCGAAGCTGAATTGTGTTTGATTCCCCTCTTAGTGAATTCTCCTATGAATTCTTGAAAAAATTGTTCCATGTTTCCAAACTGATTGGGATCTAAGGGTTGGAACCAGGTCAGAGCTGTTCCTATGAGGGTGAGTCCAAACGCCTCATACTGTACAAAGAAGTCATCCACTTGTTCCGCTCTTAGGACTTGTTTGAATTCAGCAATGTGATCATATGGTTCTCCTGATCCATCATAAGGGTTTCTTACACACTTAGCCACTTGAATAGGCCTCAGCCTTCTAACCGGTTCAGGTGGTCTGGGCATCACAGGAAGAATAGGGACAGCTGGTCGTATTGGTGGCATTCCAGGCTGTCTTCCTATCGGTGGTTGTGGTCTTACTGGTGGTCTGTACTGGTTTCCTATCCCTGGTTGGGTCTGATAGTGTGCTTGTACTCCTGGCGTGGCAAATTGTACATGAGCATGATTAGGTACGCTCCTATGGCTGGTCTGTCCTGATGCAGCATTTTCTGTTTCTTCTTGATTTCCAAATGGATTTTGTGAGGTTGTTGCCTGCTCTCTCTGAGGAAACACAGGTGTACCCATATATCTTAATCGAGACCTGTCTAAGATACTCACAGGCCAATATCTTCTTTGATCTTTATCTAGGTATGTGAGTCTAGTCTCATCATCCGGGTCTTTCAGTTCATAGAATGTCATGGGGTTCTCTTCTCTCCCTGGAACAGGTGAATCGGTTTGCAACAGTAAGTTTGATCCGTGAATCATATAGACTTCTAACAAATAGTCGTCTTGAGGTATCAAGTCACCTCTCAAGACACGTGACACTCGGGATCTGCCTCTAGGGGTGGTCACAAACTCTTCTGGTTGTGTCCTTCCTAGGTTTTCAGGGTCTGAGAGTTCCCCTCTTTCATTGATCCTTTCCGGGAATTCGGTTACAATGTAGATGTGACCAACTTTGTCAACATATGCACCTCCTTCGTATTTGACAGCTGGTCGGGGCACAATTGTGGCATTCTGGGAAGTTACCATCCTGGCCACAGACCTATTTAAGCCATCCAGGTAGATTGGAATCTCCTGGGCATTGGTGGACACATACTGTAAGGAAGTATGGTAGTCCCCCTCCACAATAGTCATGAAGCTTCTCGTTGGTGTGGGACCTTGCATGTCTTCCGAAGCCATGTGTAATTCCTCTTCCGAGTCACTAGAGGTTTCTAAGTAAACGGAGTGATGACTAGCCTGGGCAGTACTTCCTACTGAAGATATGATACTCCTTCGACTACTTAGAACTCTTCCTGACCTCAAGTTCATTCACTCTCCCAAGCCTCTCTTTATGCTTCTTAGATTCCCCTTGGGTAGCTCTCCCAATGACTCAATTTGTCTGCCAAAAGAAGGGTTTAATCTGGGCCATACCACTTCCTGACGATACTACTCTCGGCGATACTGCACTGACCGTGATACGATACGAGAGGTCTATGCGATACGATACCAGACACCCAGACGATACGATATCAATCTGGTGTCGCGATACTATCCCAGAAAACAAACGATACGACACCTCAGCTATGCACGATACGATACCTGAAAATCTCGGCGATATGATGCTAATGATAGTGTCGCGATACTGTCCTGATGAACAGACGATACGATACCAATATGGTGTCGCGATATCAGAATTCTCAAGACACGATACGATCTCAAAAAGACCGGCGATACGATACCAGATATAGTGTCGCGATACTCCACTGGGAAATATGGCGATACGACACTGACAAGGATCGACGATACGATACCAGAGGTCTCAGGCGATACGATCTCACCGTGATGGGTGTGATGGCGATACCAATCTTGGCGACACGATACCACTACGGTGTTGCGATACCAAGATAAGCAATCGACGATACGACACTTGGGGAGGGCCCGATCGCGATACTCAAGTAGTGTCGCGATAACAAAGTATCAAGCGATACGATACCACCCGGTAAAGTGAGGTCGCGATACTAAAAACTTAGGCGATACGACACCACAATGGTGTCGCGATACCAAGTGTTAGTACCAGACGATACGATACCAGAGATCGAGCACGATCGCGATACCGACTCAGTGTCGCGATACCGAAATAGTGTCGCGATACCAAGGCTGGTATCCAACGATACGACACCTCTGGCGAGTGTCGCGATACAAGGGAATTTTGGTATCGGGATACCAGAACTCAACCGATTGCGATACTCAAGCCAAAAGGTCTCCAAACTTGAAAATTTTTATACCCCCTTGCACCTTTCACCCTTCTCCTCACTCCTAAGCCTCTGTCTCTCACAAAATATGCAATTACTCAAAAATTTTCCCCCCCGCGATACTGCGCATTCCTTTTAATCATTTGTTTATGCAAGTTTAGAGAGTTTTAGGTATTAAATCTTAATGGGGACTCACCTTGGGTCTATCTAGTTTGCTTCTTGATCTTCTGCACAAGCTTTGAAGCTCTCTTTTGCACGATACAAACCTGACGATACCAGTCGCTGCTCGCCACGATACTGAAACACTGGGAAGTGTCGTTTGAAATGAAAATTTTTTTGGTTTTTATAGGTTTTTGAACAGAACTTGAATTTTGGGTATTTTTGGTGATTTTTTGGGGATTTTGGCCTACTCCTACTCCTCTTCTCCTTACTTCTCCTCTCCTTCTAACCTAACCCTAACTCCTTCTTCTCTTCCCTCCTCCTAAACCTAAACCTAAAACTTATCACACACACCTAGAAGATGAGAAGTGACAAGTGTTGAAATGGTGGACTACTTGCCAATGGACAAATTTGCGTCTACAAGTACGATTCGATCACACTCGGTCTATAACCATCACGAAGGCACCTCGGTTAAGTGACTCCCCGGCAACGGCGCCAAAAACGTGTGTACTTGAGCCACGAAGACTCAAGGACTTGTGCCAATGAGACTATACCTCAATTGCCATACAAGTGCATATAGTGGGATCTTTATCACACATTTAAATGTCAATCCTAAGGAGCGACTAACCAAGTGTATGAAGACGTGTGCACACGTGATAGAAAATGAAGTGGTTTAGCTAATCACGCATGAGAAAAGACTACTACCTCTCACACCTACTGAAATACTGAAAGTGTTGCCGCAAGCCTCTTTTCAGCAGTTTTGGTATTTTGAGGTTTTCTCCCAGCCCAAAACTCCGAACATAGGCAATAGGGTACTCGTTTTGAAGCTCTCGACGAGACGCATCTAACGGTGGTGGTTTCACTCAATTCTGACCACTCTGCTTCAAGTTATGGCAGAAATAGTGAATTACGGGAGTCACAAACACCCGCGCCACAGCTTCTCCTAGCTTACGCACGCACTACAGCAGCTCAAAACAAAGGGGAAGGGGTAGACAACAGTCCTACACATGCATTTCAAGCATCACACACACATACAAGAGCAAAATGAAGATCAAAATCAGCAAGAAAGAGGCAAACTCCAAAATTCAGAAGTGCTCCTCCTTCACAATGGCAAAAAGTCCTTTACAAAGAGTCACTTTTGACTTATATACTAGTGCCCTAAGTTTGGTCCTTTCACACAAGAGACCAGCACTTTATTCACTAAAAGACTAATTTCCTACTATTGTACATGGGTAAATCACTAATCTTCTGTGGGGATGCATCTAGAGGACTCCTCTAGTGCATTTACAACGGAAAATATATACAAAAGTGGTTATGATACAAAAGTTGCGTGTCCAAATCGGAAAAATTTTGGGGCCCGTCTTTTTCTCTGCTTTGTGCGCTCTTTTAGCTCTGCAACAATGATCAATGAAGTATATGTATTATAGCACATGATTACACAAGATCATTGGCATTGCAATGATGATCAATGATAGTGGAATGAGTAAGCTATAGTGTAAGCTACTCAAGTCCTATAAAAGATCAAAAGGAGAAGCTCTCAATGAGGCCACACAACCACGTGATTTTGAAACATCTTATATAAGCATTTTTCTCCCAAGTTTGAATTTGAAATTCAAACTTGGCTCCAACTAAAAGTGTCTCCTCTAATCTAGGAGTTATTCTCTCAATCTAAAGTCGTAACCAATATTCTATCTAACTCCACGAGTTTTTGCCTTTTACAAGATTCTCCAAAGGTATAAACCTTTTTAAAATGGTATTACCAAAGTACAAGCTATGGTTCATATGAGTCATCAAATGATTCCTCATATAGTCTTCCATGCTCAGCCAAATGTGAAGGCTTGTATATTTGCACCAATAGCTCCCCCTCAAGTCAAACATCTTGGCTTGCACTTCTTCATCAATTGTCTTGAATATCATGCAATCCAATGATGGTTTTAAACCTGCAAAGCTTAGTACCATCAAGTGCTTTGGTTAACAAATCAACACATTGCATATTTTTGGATACATATGCAAGTTGAATCTCTTTGCTCAATAGCTTCTCTCTAACATAGTGATAGTGTACTTCTAAATGCTTGGTTCTTGCATGATAAATGGGACTGGTTGCAAGATGCAAGGAACTAGTGTTGTCACCAAAGATCATAGATGTATGAGTGTGTAGTCCCAAGAATCGGAGACTTTTGTTGTGTTTCGCGGGGTTCTGAGTAGAGAAATCTAATCCAAATAGCTTCCTGTGTAGCATTTCTTAATCCCCTTTATTCAGCCTCTATTGAAGATAGAGAAACAATTGGTTTCTTTTTAGAAGACCATGAGATGGGCTTATCACTTGGAAAAGATAAATGTCCAGAAGTACTTCTTATGTCATCCTTACATCCTGTCCAATCTACATCTGAGTATAACTTAATATCCTAATCGGATGTGTATGGGAAGTAAAGTCCTTGGTTTTGAGTACCTTTGAGATACTTTAAAATTCTTTTAGCAGCTTCCAAGTGGCGTGCTCTAGTTTTATGCATGAATTGGCTCAGAACGCTTACTCCATAACATATATCAATCATTGTTAATGTTGCATAGTTTAGACTTCCAACTATGCTTTGATAACTTGCAATGTCTTCAAGTAAATCACCTTCATGAGCACTCAATTTATGATTTACCTCCATAGGGGTGCTATCTACTTTTGCATTCTCCAAGTGGAACTTCTTCAACATGTCCTGCACATATTTCCTTTGAGCGATGTAGATTCCAGAGTTAGTGTAGACTAGCTCAAGCCTAAGAGAAAACTTCAGAACCCTAGGTCACTGAGTTTGAACTCCTGCATCATTTGATTTAATGCCATTAGCATCACTACTTGTAAGAATTATGTCATCAACATATACACATAAGTATATCATTTTTGAGTTACTTCTGCTCATCATGAATCCTTGATCTTGAAGATAGGTTGTTAACCTATGGTTGCGTGTCCTAGGTGCCTACTTCAAACCATAAAGAGCTTTGTTCAATTTGCATACATGATTTACCTTGTTTGGATCTTCATAGCCAGGATCCATCTAAGTTCTTTTTGATTTTGTAAATCCATCTAGAACCAATTACCTTCATTGATGCTTTCTTAGGTACTAGTTCCCAAGTATCATTCTCTTGGAGTGATTCTATTTCTTCATCCATAGCCTCCTTCTATTCTGCTTTGGTACTTGCTTCTTCATATGAATAAGTTTCTTCAAGTGATAAATCCTTAACAAGATAAATACAAGGCTTAGTGACTAATGAAGTATCATACCCATATCTGATTGGCTACTTACTCTCTCTTTGTGATCTCCTTAAGGCTTGGTTGGATGACTCTAGCATGTCGTCCAACCTCTTCATCTTGGCCTTTCCTTTTGATTTTCATGCTTTGAATTCTTCCAAGTTGATGGTGTCCTTATCATCTAATTTGATTTGTTCAATTGTGCTTGGCTCCTCCTTGGTGAGGCTTGGAAATTCTTCTTCCTAGTCATATGGCAATTTGACCTTCCTGCATTCACTTTCAAACCAAGATTCATTCTCATAAAACACAACATCTCTACTGACCATAAATCCTTTGTTGGATGGATTATAAAACATGTATCCCTTTTTATTCATATCATACCCTATGAAGATGCATTTCTCTGCCTTAGGGTCTAACTTACCTCTCATTTGAGATGGAACATGCACATAAGCAACACAAGCAAATATTCTGCAATGTTCAAGTGATGGTCTTCTACCATGCCATGCCTCATATGGGGTCATCCCATCAAGTGACTTGGAGGGTAACCTATTAATAAGATTAAGTGGTAGTAGAAACACTCTCTACCCACAAGTAATTAGGCAATTTCTTTTCATTTAGCATTGACCTAACTGCTTCCACAATCAATCTGTTCCTCCTCTATGCTATTCCATCTTTCTCAGGGATATATCTAGTAGTGATCTCCCTTTTGGTATCTTCGTACTGCAAAAATGCGTCAAACTCATTAGAGAAGTACTCACCTCCTCCATCTGATCTTATCCTCTTTAGAATCTTTCCTGTTTGATTTTCCACAAGTGCAAGATACATCTCGAAACAATTGAACACTTCATCCTTATGTTTCATGAAATACAAGATAGTCCAACTACTAAAATCATCAATGAATGACACATAGTACCTTGAGCCTGAAATTGAAGGGTCCTTGCTTGGTCCCCACACATCTGTGTGGACAAGCTCCAAATAATCCTCATGTGTATAACCTTTCTTTGTAAAGGGTAACCTGTGTGATTTACCAAACTAACAAGCACCACATTTATAGATCATGTGTTCCTTGGATACATTAGGTATCCCAAGTACACATTGATCTCTATATATCTACTTCAAGGTTCTCTCACCAATGTTCCCTAATCTTTTGTGCCATATCTCTAACTCAGACAAAGTTTGATCCTTATAATTGTAAAGTGCAATGTTTCTAGTGTCCTCAAGCGCAAATGAAAACAATCTACTTGTTTTCTCTCCCTTAGCAGTTCTCCTAAATCCATGTTGGGGATCCTCCACAAAGGCTCCAAATTTATTAAACCTAACCAGAAAACCCTTTTCCACTATCTGTCCAACACTCATCAAATTCTTCGTGATAGTAGGTACATAAAGAACTTTGCTCAACAGGTTCCTATTCCCATTAGAAGTTTTGACATTTCCTTCCTTGACAACGGGATGCTTGGTATCATCACCTGTCTGCACTTGGTGCTTTCCCTTGGGCAAAACCTCAAGATCAGAAAGAAGAGCTACATTGCCTCCTACATGGTTTGAACAACCTCAGTCAATATAGAAGAGGTTCTCATTTTTCATACCTTCTTTTGAAGTCATGTTCATAATGAGAAGTGAATCCTCTTGATCCTCTGTATAGTTGTTGAAGTCCCTCCTTGATTTGTATCCTCCTTGATAATTGTTGTTGTAATTGTTGTTGTAGCCATGGTTTTATCCTTGATTATGGTCGAATCTTCCTCTTGATTGTGAGTAGCCACCTCTTTGAAATCCTCTTCCTCTCTAGTTCTTGAAGTTCCTATAGCACTCATCTATTGTGTGATTAGACAACCCACATATATTGCATGGGAAAGAGTTGAAAGATCTCCCCCTACCTTGCTTACCTCCTTTGCCCCTTCGTCTTGAGTTCCTACCTCTCCCTGCATAGTTAGCTTGGGAAGTAACACCTTCATCTTCAACTTTCTTGCTCATTCCTTTATCTTTAGGCTTTCCTTTATCAGTATAGAGGGCAGAAGAATTGTTACCTCTTGATGGTTCACCATTTTTGTTGAGCTTGGCTTCATGGGTAAAGAGTTGTCCCATGAGTGTTACCGTTAGTCTCCATGTGAAAGGCCAAATGGCCACCGGACACTTCTTTGTATGTGTTCTTTAATAAAACATAAAGTGGCCTAGTCAGTCACAGACTGTAAGTTCGATCGCATTTGTAAGACCTAAGAAGTCTGTCTTTGTACTCCATATGTACTGTGTTTTCTGTGTATTCTGTAGCCTCTATGCAGAGTATTGTGTGCGGCCTTAGGATCTCGGTTTTCTACTCCGAGCATATCATCGTGGAGCTCTCGAGAAGGAGAGTGCACTGTGGTACATCACCATCCAATTACTTCATTGGTATCAGAGCAGTTCGACACAAAGGGCTTTGTTCCTTTTGTGTGAGCAAAGCGAGCACCCCCCCAAACTTTTGACTAAGGCGGTGACTAAGGCATAGACCTTGGCATACCTTGTCATCCGAGTCACCAAAGTCACCATTGGCACTGTTGGCTGCGCACGAGGGAGGACCTCAACAATCAAGGAAGATAGAGGTTCCTGGTACTTCTCGGGAGGTCACCCATCCCAGTACTGTTCCCCCCAGAGCTCACTTAACTGTGGAAATCTCTTGCCACTAAGCTACACTATTGTGGTGTCTGAAGAAGGGGAAAGACTAAGGTTGACATTACCTTGAACATGTTTTGGTCCCTCAAAGCTTCATTCTTTGCTTTCAAAGCCTATTTTTGAAGCATTTTTGGGTGTCTTTTGGAGCCATTTTGGAGAATTGTTGCACATAGTTCTCTTCACACAGCTCCAAGAACATCAAGAAGAGTGTTCTTTGTACTTTTCCAACAATAAATATCAACCTTTGGGGCTGTGTTTTCAGCCACACTCGTAAAACTACAGGTTTCTCGAAAGGTTTTTAGTTTTGGTGGGAGCAGCCACTGTAAATTTTATGTAGGTTTTTTTAGCCTAAAACATCAGACTTGACAAACACTTGGAGGTGTTGTTGGATAGGATTTTTGGGTTGTGCATTCAGCCTTTTAGTGTCATTTTACTGCATACATTGAGCACATACACACCATGTACGCTTCTGTGGATAGCGCTTATGTACGTCCATGTGGTCATTGATATAGTGGTTACATTTTTGCATAAAGCCTTTTATGTTTGGAAAAGAGGGTTGTGGTGAGGTTTTCGTAACTGGGAGACACCCAGTTGTCGGGGTATCTTCGGTGATGCAGGTGGAAGACTTACCCAACCTCACCATAGGAGATGTATGATAGTTGTTCATAGGTGCTCGATAAGCCTAGTTGGCTGGAATTTCACTTAGAGCTCACATCATACTAATAATTGATCAAAGATACTTTGCAAACTTTTAATTAGATACATGATGAATCTAAAGCAAAAAAGCTGATGAATTTTAAGAGACTATATTGAGAGAAATCAATTTAGGAACATTGGGGTGTCATCCTAACTTTTGCAGGACTACTCTACCTACATACATAGGTCACTTCAAATAGATGTAGCTCATAGAATAATGAACCAAATATGATGAAAATTGAGATGAAGCAAATAGACTTACCACTTTACCTATAACAATTCAAGTCTCATAAAAAGAGTAAGTACACATAGAGAAATCATTGTCCAAAGTTGACTGAAAATGAGAAATGAACCTGAGATAGCAATTGAAGTAAACTCCAAAGATAATTTGAAAAATCAATCTGTATTGAGCATATAGTACATGAGGTGAGTGAGCATGAAGCTTAATGATAAGGAGCACTATGTGTGCTTCACCAATAGTACAAAACTTGACAAGAACCTCCTCTGACTATAGCACAAAAGTCTACTTTGAATTGTGACTTTCTTCATGTGTATATATAGAGAAATTTGAATTCAAACTTTGGGGGGATTCCACCTAAAAGATGAACATAGGGGAATCTCATCTAATTGACTTCTTCAACTTTAGATGCATGATTTGCACCTAACAAAGTCACGAGATTCTCTTTGGCTTTTACTTTTAATGTAATTAGTTTTCAAGTAATCAAGTTTACAAGAGATTGATCTTATGGCTTCTCTCATTGAGAATATACATATCAAAGTGATAAATGATCAAGCACTAGGCTTGGATAAAAATGCACCAACAGCTCCCCCTCAAGCCTAGCATGCTTGAGTCTTCATTTTTCCTTGATTTCCATCAATTCAATCATGCCTTTGAACTTTTTAGCTTGATACCATCCAATGGTTCAATCAACATGTCTTCACATCGGACATTAGTACATACATAGTACAATTGAATATCCTTGCTAATCAATTTTTCTCTTACATAATGATAATGGACTTCAATATGCTTTGTTCTAGCATGCTAAATAGGATTAGATGCTAAGTGAAGTGAGCTAGTGTTATCACATAAAATGTGAGGATTTGAGGTGTGTAACCCCACTTATGAGTGCAAACATTTTAACCACATTGCTTCTTGTGTTGCATTGGCCAATCCTCTGTATTCAGCCTCAGTAGATGATAGAGCAACAATTGGTTGCTTCTTTGAAAACCATGAAATGATTTTTGATCATGCAAAAGATAAATATCCTGATGTACTCTTCCTATCATCCTTTGATCTAGCCCAATCTGAATTTGAGTAGAGTTTGAGATCGATTTCTGATGTGCATGTGTCAATGCCTTGGAGTTGAGTAACACTGCATTACAACAAGAGGTTACTGCCCTCCAACAATCCCATGCGGAGCTCGAAGCCAAACATACAGAGATGAGTAAGGCAACGGAAGAACAACTCAGAGATCAGCTGGATCGCAATGCTAGACTACAAAGAAACATGGCCTTACTTCGCCGACACTTATCAGTTGCTCAAGAAGAGAACAGAAGATTACAACAACAGAATCAAGATAATCTTGAAGCAGCCATAGAAAACACTCCAGGGGCACCCATCGATCCTGCCAAATTCCAAGCTATCCCCTCAGAACACATTTAGTAGGTACTAGAAGATTATGCGACCCTCTTGGAAGCACACGACGATTTGGCAGACCAGGTAAAGGGACTACAAAGATCCCAAGTGCCCCCACCACACCCAGCAGAACTGAAAGAGATGGTCAATGCTGCTACTTCACCAGAGCCCGAATCTTCAATGGCCAACGAGGTACTTGAGCTACACCAACAAGTGGCTGATTTAAAGATTAAATTGTTACAATATGAATGACCTCCCTCCCCACTTGATCAACAAACAGAAGAGGAGATTATGGTCATCCCTGTGGAAGAGACCTTTGAAGATAACTATGAGCCTCAACCCCTTCTAGGAGGCAGAATCACTGACGAGGGACAGGAGACTTACGAAGAACCCCCATCGGCCTCGATGAAGCAAGTCCAAGAAATGGGGCCCACGCACAAAGAGCGTATCTCCACTCAGATGATGGCCATGAAAACTATCGAGGATACAATACTTCAGTCAGAGTATTTCAGGCACTTGGCTCCTAGGAGACTGATAACTAGTTCTGAGTTACAGTATAAGCCCTACTTTGTCCTATTGGCAGACTACAACGCAGAGATCAAAAGGTTCACCAATAGGTATCCTTCTTTTGCCACACAGTTCCAACCAGAGGACATCTCGGAAGAAGCTAGAAAAGGTGCCATATTCCAACCCATTTGGAGGCAAAAATTACTGGAGACTTATCCGGAAATGTTACGAACATGGGATCATGCTCCCATGCATTTGAAATATAACCCTTGCTTTGGGCCAGTACAAAGAAGAAGATCATGGAAAGCATTTGCCATCAAGGTTCAGAACAATGCAAACTGCAAACAATGGCTCAATTACCCCTCAATTGCACCACCAACAGGCACACCAACCGTAGCATACATGATGGCTACTATCAGACATTGGATGCCACGCCTTCACCCCATGCCAGATGTCGCCACACAGATGATCTCCCTGATTAAAGTGATGTTCAACTCAAACTTCTTCATTTCCTCCTGGTTTGATAGAGAGGTCACCAGGAATGTGCCCGAATGATCTTTATCTCCTGTCGCCTTCAGAGTTGCAATCAAGTAATAGCACCTAAGGAAATCAGGTTTAGGCAGAGATGCACTAAAATAATCCTGCAATCCGGCTTTCTACCAAATATCTTGAAGAGGAGCTACATTTTGTAATGCTTCAAATTCCCTTGAGAAGAATTGAAATGTCCACCAGGATCCTCCAAATTCCAACTTGGATTCCCAGATGTGGTCTGCATCCCCCAAATCTCCTGGCATTTCATTGAACCAATGGGAATCTCCTTTCACTCTTTTTGTTAGGCCACTTGGTGGATCCGAGATTGGAATTCTCCACACATTCAGAAGCTCCTCAGGCCTCGCTGTTAGTGGAGCCTCCACAGGCATGGTATCCAAATCCATTTGAGTATTAGTGCCTGCCTAAGAGCTCGTGCCTGCTGCTGTCGCCATGAGACTCTTGATGCTTATCTGCTATAAGAAGAAGGGCACATTAGTGTTGCATAGGAAACAGGATGTAATGGCATTCCCTCCACAATACTAACATGACAATCCAGATGGTTAGTGGTTAGAGGTGAAGTGTTTGTGATAGATGTGAGTGGTGGTTAGTGTCATCCTAGATGCATACTTTGGATATGCAATGTAGTGAGAATGCACCTACATCAGAGTGGATGGATTTACAAAATTGGGTCAGGGGGTTTGATATAGGGATTAAGTCTCCAAACTTTGATTGAGGATTCGTAGCTCTTAGAGCTAATGACAGGTAAAGATTTATGAACTAGATTGTGTTGGATTTGGGACCTTTTGGGCACCCATTTCCAGACATTTCTAGGTTTGACAAAAGGTGTAATAGTGTGAGGTGTAGGTATCTTTCCTGAACTGTTTACCAAGAGTACTTGTGAGTGTTGATTTATGCTAGTGACTAGAGGTGAAGCTATTTGAGCTCATAAGCAGGCCTTGGGCACCCACATTTGTCTAGCAGTGGGGATAGCCTTCATTGACCGCTTAGGGACCCAAATAGAAAGGGTGTGTCTAGAGTGTTGCCTCGGGAACTCCTTTGTTTTAGTCCTTGATGGTGTGGCTCACTTGATGCTTTTCTGAGAACCTGTCTCTGGAGTCATGGTTTTTTCCCCTTTGCGTATCCAGATCTGCTTCATGCCATGAGGTACTTCATATTGCCCAAGTTGGTGCACATGCTTCTTGATCATCGGTCTCCTTAGTGTCGTGTGTTGCTCACCCTGCCTTTCTCGAATCTTCTTTGGAACAAATGGGAACTCCTCATTGACTTATATTCCTTCGTCAAGAGTGACAATCTTCTGCACCATAGAACTTTGGACAATAATAGCATGGTTATCGTCAAGTGGGTTCCTGGAGGGACCAGGAGTTGGTGCCGGTTCTAATGGTTTGAGTGCTTGATTTTTTGATTCAATTGTAAGACGGCTTTGGCCTACCCAAGCCTGAAGAAGCGCACTTCTTAGGTTGAGGTTGACTACGTGATCGTAGATCCAGTATTGGCCCAAAACAAGAGGTTTGGTAAGATCCTCGTCTTCACATACTAGCACTTTTGATGGCATGAGGACCTCTTGAATGTAGAGGGGAAGTTCCACCTCTCCCATGCAAGGGGTTTCAACTCCTCCTAATCCTATCAGATATGGTTCTAGGGGTTTTACCTCCAATTGCAATTGTTGGCAGTAAGAAAG
This sequence comes from Ceratopteris richardii, assembly GCA_020310875.1. Lineage (NCBI taxonomy): Eukaryota > Viridiplantae > Streptophyta > Polypodiopsida > Polypodiales > Pteridaceae > Ceratopteris > Ceratopteris richardii. The sequence goes on from CM035409.1 coordinate 211,683,538, forward strand.
TCGAACTGCGCTAGTGGCTGCTCCTGAATCAATTAAAGCTCTCACGGTCCTTGCACTTGCTCCTTGTCCTACTTCTAGGGTCACAAAAGGTCGTCGAACAACTATCTTATGGGACCGTTCACCTGAAGCCTCGCACATGGCTATGTGATAACCTAGATCTTCATGAGCATCAGTCATGGGTTGATCTCTACCTTTCCTTCTCAATTTCATTCATCAAATGCGTTCTAAAGCTTCGGCCTGTGCTTCTTCTCGAATTCGCTTTTCCTCTTCCTTACATTTCTTTGCAGTATTGAGTCGATTGAGCATTTCTTCAGTTAGGGGTTCTTGATATAACTTGACTCTGCATCCACTTATGTACCTTGGTAGTACGTCACCTTCTAGAGTGGCTAGTTGTACTGCTCCACTTGTGGAGATCCTATTGATAATCATTGGTCCATAGCCTCTTTTCTCTAATTTTCGTGCATGTTGCTTCAATGTGTAGACTAGGACTAGGTCTCCTGCTTTCAAGCCTTTATCCTTCACATGTGTATCAAAATATGCCTTTTGCCTCTTCTTGGCTTCATAGATTCCTGCTATAGCTCTCAATCGTGTCTCACCTAAACGTTCAAGATCAAAGATTCTAGAGGAGAGTTCATGGCCTGTCCATTCATGCTCTTGTGCTACTTTCAATGTAGGTATCAAAAAGTCCAATGGTAGCACCACATTCTGGCCAAACACCATCTGAAAGGGTGTGGCTTGGAGTACCGTTTTATAGGCAACTCGGTATGCCCAAAGAGCGTGGTGTAGCTGTTTGTCCCAATCAGATCGTTTATATTGCGTAATCTAAGGCTTCTTGTTCCAAACTCCTTTGTCTAGCCAAAGTCATATCTTGAGGGAATGTTTTCATCCTCAGAAATGCTACTAATGGTTCACTCCAATCTAGTACTAAAGATATTCGATAAAGAGTAGCATGTTCCACTGGTGGTTTAGTGCGACAGATTGGGCATTCTTTGCACATTCTATGGACATCAACTTCCATAGTTGGCCAATGCACTCCTAGTCTCCTTAGTGTCTATAGCGTTCGTTGTTTTGAGTAGTGTTGCCCTAATGCACCTACATGTGCTAATTGCAACCATTTAGCGTACTCGTCCTCTTCCACACAACAGGCTAATACTCCTTGCTCCGTATGTTTGTACATACTTCCTGCTAAGATATGATACTTTTGAGCTTTTACTATCTCTCTATCTTTTGTGTGTATTACCGGGTGATTAGGCCCGTATGTCAATACTGGCACTAATGGCTTAGCCCACGAAGGTACAACCTCCAAATTAAATAAGTAAGCATCAGGTAAGTCATCTGACACTCCTTGTGGGGCCTCTCTTGATGTGAGCCTTGAGAGATGATCTGCTCTCAGGTGGGTCTTGCCTTTCCTCACCACAACTTCAAAGTCGTATTCCATTAGTAAGAGGAACTATCTTACTAATCTACCTGTATTGCATGGCTTGTTTACCAAGTATAGTAGAGCTTGGTGATCCGTAAAAAATTTGAACTTATATGCAAGCAAATAGTGTGTAAACTTTTTAACAGCATATACCATGCCTAATCCTTCTCGGTTAGTGGTAGTATAATTTCGTTCAGCTGCATTCAATTGTCTACTAGCATAGGCAACTGGAAGATCCATATTACCTTCACGAGTAGGTTGTGCAAGTACACATCCAATAGCATAATTGGAGGCATCCACATGAACATGGAATGGCTTTTTCCAATCTAGTGTGGTCAAGATTGGTGTTGAACATAATCTTCGTTCAAGCTCATTGAAGGAATTCTCACATTCATCAGTCCTCTCAAAGTTAGTCAAGAGTCCGTACATGGGTTTGCAATGACAGCATACATGTGAATGAATCGACGGTAGTAACCACAATGCCCCATAAAAGCTTGCACTTCTTTCGCATTCTTTGGCCTAGGTAACTCTGCAATAGCTCTCACTTTCTCCTCGTCCGTGGATATGCCATTCTTTGGCACTATGTGTCCTAGAATCTTGCCTTGCCTCACCATGAAAACACACTTTTCTGGGTTCAGGCAGACTTGATACTCTCTACATTTGTCAAAGATTTGCCTGAGTTCGGGTATATGGGTCTATCTAATGTTGGAATGAGCGCAAAGATCATCAACATAGTCTTCCAAATTCTTCCTCAGGAACTCTTTAAACACATGGCACATCAATCTCTGGAAGGTTGCAGGTGCATTAGTAAGCCCGAACGGCATTACCCGAAAAGAAAATATGCCCCACTCTGTGGCAAAAGCTGTCTTATGCTGATCTTCTAGTGCAATGGCTACTTGATTGTAACCAGAAAATCCATCTAGGAAGTTGTACACTTCCTTGCATGCTACCCTTTCTAATAGATGCTCAGTGATTGGAAGTGGATAACTATCTCTAATAGTGGCTGCATTAACCTTCTTCAAGTTAATGCATACACGTAGTTTACCATTCTTCTTGGGTACCACTACGATGGGGGAAACCCATTCAGTGTGCTCGATTTGATAGATAAATCTAGCTTCCACTAAGCGATCTATCTCTTCTTTGATCTTGGCAGCATAGTTATCGTTATATGTGTATGGCTTTTGCTTAGAGGGTTTGGCCTCTGAGGTCATTGGAATCATGTGTGAGCATACGTCAGGGTCTACACCTTTCAGGTCCTTGTAGCTCCAAGCGAATACATCTCTATACTCTCTTAGCAAAGCTATCAACTCTTGCTCTTCTTCTTCTGTTAGGTCATGCCCAATGTAGGTGCATCTTTCTTCTCCTTCTTCTATGGCTACAACTATTTTCTTTCTGGTTTCTTTGTTATCATAGGCCTCTCCTGATTGTGCCTCGCGTTTAGGCATTCTTATCATGAATCTTCTATCTTCTAATTCGTATTTCTTGAAATTTTCAGGGACCTCAAACAAGGATTTCTCTTCCTCCGGAGTGACTTCTTTCTTCTTTCTTTTCTTTCCTTCACTCCTGGTGGTCACGTGTGTGGTTAATCTCACATCATTAGTGAGCTCTTCATGTCTCTGAGGGTGGGCTTCTACTTCATAGAAGTATTCTTCATCTGATGCGAATTGTGGGTCCATAATGATTGACTCTAAGTCGTAGTCACTTGCATCCTCAAATGCATTAGGGCTAGGTTCACATTCTTCTAAAACTGCATCTCCCATGATTGGTTCTATTGAAAAGACTGAAATGTCATAGCCATCCTCATCACAGTGGGGTGTCCATTGTTCTTCATTGATGGCTACATCCATTGTTGCTAAAATTTCTGCCCAGCCGTGAGGTTCAAATTCTTCATCAGGAAATACTACAGGTGCATTGGTTGGGTCTTGAGTTGATCTATGAGTATCCTTAGCACCTACTTCTCTTGCTTTTTCTCTCTTCTCTTCTTCTACTGCCACCTTGCACATCCATAGGTGTGTGTCTTCATGCATCCATGAGGATCCTGATCCTATGGAATGCACTGACTCCGTGTCGTCCTTGGCTCTATGGATGGGATTCCATTGAATAGGCGGTACGTCTCTATGAGAGTAATCCTTGAGATTGACTTTGGTTGTAACACCTAGGTGTTGCAAATACAATGAATTGGTTCCCCAATCTTGTACCACTTGCAATTTCCGCATAAATGGCCTTCCCAAAATCATCTCGTAGGCTTGGTTTTTGCTAAAGTCCCATATAGCAAAAGTATGCTCGAACTCGACACCACATGTAGTGAGAGTTATTCCTTCTAGCAATCCTAAGGGCCTCTCAATATGACCATCATCCATCTACAATTTCATTCTCGTTGGCCTGAGTGCTGGCTTGCCCCAACACTTCCATAGGGAAGTGGTAGCAATTGCAACTCCTGCACCTGAGTCCAAAATTGCCTTGGTTGTGTATCCCTGATGGTTAACTAGGAGATAGGTATTTCCTTCTTCTCCTTCACTCATGTCTCCTATCTTATCCAATGGTATTTCTGGCACTGTTCTATGAGATCCTACCTCAGAACAAGATTTCATTATGTCCGGCACTTGTTTGGCCACATGTTTCCACAATTCAGGCTTAACCTTGAGTAGCTCTTCTAAAGTGAGGTGGCACTGCACTTTAGTGTTCTTTACTACCTCTGTGTTCCTAGGTATGATCGAATCTTTGTTTCTTATCATGACCGTGGGTGCTCTCATGCATGTTGACTTAGTTTCCCATGGGCCTGTGAAATGGGGTAACTCTTGCAAGGAATTAGACTCAAAATCTAATCTCTCCTGAGATTGGGCACTCTCTCGCTCTCCATAAATAGAAGTGATGTCCTGTGGGAATTGCTCATGTGCGTCATCCACAAGTTCAATGGGAGGAGGGACTTCACTTTCCTTTGCCCACTTCTCTTCTTGAATCTCTCTCAGGAACTTTGGTGAATACCTATTCAAAGAAGAAGAGGTGTCGGGTTCAGTGGAGTTGGGCACATAAGCTTCCTGGGGAGGAATGCTTATTCTATCACTTGCCCTCTCCTCAGCCTGGTAGGTGGCTCCTTTTCCCGACTTTGCCAGTAACCTCTCCAGTCTCTCTAATAGACCATCAAAATGCAATGGTGTTCTTGGGGATCTAGTGCCATTGAACAAGTGACTGGCTTCGAACATAGCTTGTGCCAATTCTACCATCTTAGCACAAAGCTTTGTTCGATCTATCTCTAGGTCGGCTCTAGGGTAACATTTGTCATGATCTGTTACATTTGGCCCTTCCTGGATTCTAGCCTGATAAGCTTTTAGGATCATGTCTAGATCCTCAGGAGTGGGATCAGCTAAGACTGATCCTACTCTGGGTGGTGGGTGGGTTACGTGTGGTGGATTAGAAAGTTGAGGAATGGAAGGTGGTGGATTGGAGGGAGATGGAAAGGGTGGTGGTGGGGTAGTGTGAGAGTGGTTTTGAGATGCGAGTTCACTTATCTTCGCTTTGGTTTCTCTCAAGCTTTCTTCAAGTTCACTCATTTTCTGTGACCATTGTCTTTTCATTCTCTCCCGGCTATCTCTCCATGCTCTTGTCCTTTTCTTGGTTATACTTTCTGTCTCACTAACCTCAGAACTCTTTTCCTTCCCTACTCCTTGAGTTTATTGCAAGGCTTGAGCTCTACTGACCACATGCACTAGGGCAGTGGAAGTTACACTTCCTATAGAGTCTACTACTAGTCCAATGACGTTGATAGGAGTGATTTTTGGCAGGTTATTGGGGTTCTTCGGGCAATCTCGTAAGAGATACTCTTTCCCGCAATCTTGATAGAAGCCCTGAATTGTCACTGGTTGGGGTTGTGTAGGGGCAGGCAGTGGACAATCATGTATGAGGTGATCTCCCTGACATCTGAAGCATGGTCCTCTAGGAAATGGGGGTCGTACCTACCTAGGTTGAGGTCTAGAGTTGGGTTTTGTGTACATGATATTTGCATACTCAGGCTCCCCACTAGTTTCACTCAGGTCTTCATAATAGTATGACTCATCATGCTCAGGTGATTGCATGTAATAAGCCTGGGGGCTTTCAATGTGAGTAGAGTCAAAACTATGATCACCGGAATCACTTTCAGAAAGCAATGGTGTCACTGGCACTATGGCTCTATTCAGATTTTCCTCAGCAGATGCATATTTCATTAGGATCACATTGGTTGGAGCAGGGGTTGCTGCGCTATGACTGGTTGAGGTCTTTGTTGGGTTGATAGGGTTGCTATGGCCTACCATATTGTTGAGGTGGGTACTGGTTCTGGTATCTTCCTTGTTGAGGGTATGGTTGTGGATACGTTTGCCTAACTGCTTGCTTATTGTATGGGCAATCTTGCGCAATGTGATTGGTGTACCTCCGTTCTATGGTGCAGTACTGGTTACAAGGATTCACTTGGGGTTGAGCCATAATGGGACATACATTCACCATATGGTCACCCCCACAGGTATAGCATCTTTTCACTGGTGCGAACCTTGGTATTTGTTTACTTGAGACTCCTAGTTTCTGAGCTACTTTCTCAGCAAGTTCCTCAATAGATGTGGAGTGTGAGGAAGAGAGGCTACTAGAACTATCTGAATCTTTGTAGATTTTTGAAAGTTCTAATTCCTCCCCTAGGTTATCCTCGATGTCAATGCACATGCGGATACACTCTTCTATGGTCCTAGGCTCCTTCAAGTACACATATGATCTCAATTTAGTGCTTAGCAATCCTGTCTAAGAACAATGCCACTTGCTTGGCTGGTGTGGGTAACTCAGGCATCGAGCACCTCTCTAAGTACTGCCTAAACCTTCTTCATGCCAGTCTAACAGTCTCTTGAGGTGTCTGCTTGAAGCTGTGAATCAGGGAGGAGGTATTATGTCGTATGCCACTCTTAGAGAACTCAGTGATGAAAGCCTCCAAAAGTTGGTCTATGCTCCTAAACTGCCTCTCATGTAGTGGTTGAAACCACGTAAGAGCTGTGTTTCTAAGAGTTAGTCCAAAAGCATTGTACTGTGTGAATAGGTCCTCAACCTGTTCAACTTTCAAGACTTGCCTAAATTCTGACACATGGTCGTAAGGGTCTCTAGTGCCATGGAAGTAATTCTTCATGGACTTCACCAACTGAGTTGGCCTCAGGGTCCTAGTGTGTTCTCTCGGCTTTGGCAAAGGGAAATCATCAGCATTTCTTTGGTTCCTTGGGGCTCTAGGTCTCTCGGTTTCATTTCTATATGTTTTTGTTGTCATCCTTTCTCTTCCCAGGGGGTTGGCAAAGCTTACCTCAGGTCTGTCTCTACTTCTATCTCTTTGAGCTCCATGAGATTGGGAGGTCCCAGCTCCTTGGTGACTGTAGGACACATTGGACCGAGGTTGGGAAAAAATAAATTCACCTTTCCAAGTGTAGGCATGTCTCCCATGGTCAGAGACCACGAAGATCCGCTCTAATGTATTGTCTAGGTAGGTTACTTTGCCTGGGCTTTCAGGGTCTTTAAACTCATAAATGGTGAGGACTCCTACTTCCTGAGGCTGGGCAGGCTCCAAAAAGCCTCATCGGTTTCTCGGTTTAAAAGCAAATCTATGCTTTTATTATCCTGGGGAATCCACTCTGGAGTCATGATTCTGGTCAAGACGGATTTACCACGGGGAGTTCTTGGCTCTCTCTCTAAGTTCCCCTGCTCTATATCACCCATGTCAGTCTCTACGATATTCCCAAACTCGTCTGTTCTATCTGGAAGGGTGGTGACTACATAAATAGCCCCTTCTTTATCTAGGTATACTCCATTCTCAAACTTGACTACCGGGTGTTCTAGTCCATGGGGTTGATCGGGGTTCTTAATCTGGACCACAGATCTTCTCAAGCCGTCTTCGTAGATGCGAGCACCTAGAGGATTAGTCCTGATGTATTCCAATTGAGTCTTGTAAGGTCCTTCTGGTTTTTCTAGATACACCACCCCTGAGCTACCTACTGGTCTCTCCATGTTATAGGACATCTCAGAATCACTTGTTTCTGATCTGGGAGTGTATGGGTGATCACTCAACTGCTGGGCCCAAGACCTAGCAGTGTGATTGACACTAGCTTCAGAAGATCTAAGGCTTTGTCGGTCTCGGCCTAAGTGTCTGCCTGACCTAAGGTTCATATGCCTGGTTTCTCTACCCCCTTGGTCCCAAGTGCACTCTCATTGCAGGTTAATTTGCACCAATCACTTTGTTCTTTTTAGTTGAAGATTGTGTTAAGCTCTTGTTTGAAATCACATCGTCAGGAGTACTTAAGTGAATTTTGCACTTGATATTTGCTCGATTGAAGTTTACTTTTGTTCCTTAGAATTTTTGCACTTAAGCTCTACTTAATGCTTGGACTTTGTTGATTAGTTCTCTTGGACTTGATTCATGCCTAGCATTGCTCTAATTAATCACCACACCTAAGTCGTACTAGCCTAAGCTAGGAATTGACAAAGGAGGGTTGAGAGAACTTCCAACCTCAATCCCCTGGTTGCTCAGACTGCTACACCAGCCCAGGAAGCCTTCTCCCAAGCTTGGTACTCACCCTTGCTAGCTTGCCTTGGAATGCCTTGAGTGCACGCAATGTTCCTGCAAAAGTTCACAAGTTAATATAGCTCCTTTACCACAATGGATTGAAAGACACACATCAACAATTACAGGCCCCCCTTGGAGTAACTCACTGTACCCCCAAAATCTTATGACCAACTAGTCCCACCTAAAGGCCAACTTAAAAATCCAATGAGACCAAAATCTCATCAATCGGAGTTTGTATGGTGAAGTTATGACCATTCAGGCATTTAGGGGTCAAAACAGGCTCTCAGGGTTCACGAAATTCCTCCCTGGTTTTAAGGTATTTTGCCCACTTCTAAGGCTCTAATATCATCCCAATGTGTCCAAAATTAAGCCCAAAAGTACCTCAATTCAATCAATTAATTCACCCTAAAAATTCATGCGTTAGGCCGGTGTATCGCGATAGGTCGGGTCGGTGTGTCGCGATAGGTGGAAGTGTCGCGATACCTCGGTGTGTCGTGATAGACGGGTGTGTTGCAATAGGTTGGTGTGTCCCGATAGGTGGAAGTGTCGCGATACCTCGGTGTGTCGCAATAGGTGGAAGTGTCGCAATACTTTGGAGTGTCGCAATACCTCGGTGTGTCGCGATAGGTGGGTGTGTCGCGATAGGTCGGTGTGTCGCGATACCTCGGTGTGTCGCGATAGCTAGAAGTGTCACGATACTTGGGAGTGTCGCGATACCTTGGTGTGTCACGATAGGTGGAAGTGTCGCGATAGGTGGGTGTGTGGCGATAGACGGGTATGTCACGATAGGTTAGTGTGTCGCAATACCTCGGTATGTCGTGATAGCTAGAAGTGTCGCGATACCTCGGTGTGTCGCGATAGGTGGGTGTGTCGCGATACCTCGGTGTGTTGCGATACCTCAGGATATGGTGAGTTTTTCTGATCTGGCTAGTGATTCTAGGAGCTCTCAGCCTGCGCAATGTCATGGTGCACTCAGAATCGTGATTGGGTCAACTTTTTGGTGTGTCGCAATAGCTCGAGCTTGACGCCTCGGAGCATACGCAGAGAAGTTCCGTACCTGTTGAGCTTGCTGGAGATGGTGAGGATGCTGAAACCTACAAGAAACATGCAAAAACACACAAAAACAAGAACGCACACTCGCTCTCCCTCAAACTCGCACAAAGCAAATGAGGAGAATGAATCGGAAGTGGGAATATGAGGTGGAGGAGGGGATGAAGATGGCGATGGAGATGGAGATGGAGACGGAGATGGAGAAAAAACAAGAAATTTACCTACTACTTACCATTCCAACGTGTCCTCTCTACGCCTTACCATCGCACGCTTGTCGTCAAAGCTCGAATCCTCGGCAACGGTGCAAAAATTTGGTGTAGCTCAGTGATGAGTAGCACCTCCTTTAATGTCAATCCGGGAAGACATGAGGATGGTATGAAGACCTCGAGCAAGTGAAGGCACAAATGTGTGAGTGAGAAGCACACCAACATGCACACACATACACACACACCCACACACGGCAAGAACAAAGAGAGCAAGACAATGGAATCACTTCTATTGCAACAAAGTTCTCATACAAATTCAAAACTACAAGAAGCTAGCCCCAAAAATGAGCTCTCTAGCTCTATTTATAGTTTTTGACTAGCTTTGGCCCTGTCCAGACCTAGTGTCCGGCCTAGTTAAAAATTAGGTTCCAGGGCTTATTTGAGGGCTCAAACAAGGTCTAAAAAAATATGAAAATTGGTAAGAAATTACTTCTAAGGCTCCTCAAGCTCGAGGACTCCTTGGATTGTACAAAATGGAGCTAACAAAAGGTGAAACGATATTTACAAGGGTTTCTAGTGATAAGAATCACTTTTAAAATGATGTAAGTACATTCTAGTGGTAATACATTCAGTATTGTGTCTTGTGCTCCAATCTTCTTCTTCTTCCTTGTGCTGTTTGTGTGCTTCCGCAGAAGTCTAGCTCCAACAATTGGTTTCAGAGCAAGTCTTTACTTCATCTAGGGCATCATCGACACCTCTCCGGTTGTAGTCTCAGAATCACATGAATTTTGGTGAGCATACTCATCCTGTTTCCGATATCAAAATAGCTTCGCTGTGTGGTGCTGAAATCGTGATCTGAGCTTGTTTCGGCCTCCAAATGTACTATCACAGTGTTTGTGCAGGCTATTTCATATTTTTGTCCCAAAGGTATATACTAGTTTCAGTTCCCAAGTATAAGCATCTCGAAGTCTGCTACAGGTTTAGCATAATTCGTTTGGGTAGTTCTGTTCAACTTTTTGAGATATAGTCACTTTTATGCATCAAGGTATTTTAGTCACCGGCCATGGCTGAAAGCAGTGATGCATTTTGTATGTTGGTTGTAGAGGATAAGTTGGATGGTACCAACTACCCGTTGTGGTCTTGTATGATGCGACATGTATTGGTTGCAAAAGGACAGTGGAACATTGTGCAAGGTGTTGAAAAATGTCTTATCACACTTGCAACTGTTACAACTGTAGGTACTGAAGCTAATGCAGATGGTGTCGAAGATGATGATATTCTGCATATTCATGTTCGTGTGGTGGTTTTCACTGCACCTACTGCAGAGCAAATTCGTTGGGATGGCAGAGATGCCCAACCACATGCATTGATAGCTTTGTCTGTCAAACGTGCCATTTCTCCTCACATTCGCTCTTGCAGAACAGCTAAGGATGCTTGGGATACACTTACCACATTGTGCCAAGCTAGGAATGAGGCTCGTGTTGCTTACCGCCGAAAATAGTTGGAGAGTGAGCACATGAATGAAGGTGATTCTATGGATAGTTTTCTAACAAAGATCAAAGACTTGAAGGAATAGTTGATTTCTGCTGATGAGGTTATACCAGATAGCTCACTTGTGCAGACCGTTTTGAATGGTCTTCTTGATTCATATGAGAGTTTTGCTTCTTCTCTTTGGTTGATGATGAAAGGCAATCCAAATTCTTTTTCATTTGAGGAGTTAGTCTCTTTTTTGTTGCAGGAAGATCACTCTAGGCAGAATAGGTCCATTATGCGTGTTGCATATCAAGCTTTCCTGGGTAGTGAGAAGGGCAAAGGAAAATGGAGCTCTTCAACTAGTAAGTAGAAATCTGCTAATTCTGCACAATCGAAGAGGGAAGACAAAGACGAAAAGAAATTCAAAAAGCAAAAATTGTTTTGCAAGTACTATAAAGGAAATGATAATATCATAAAGAGCTCTCCAAAACTGGATGATAAAGAGGCAAAGAAGAAAGAGGCTGGAATGGTTGTTACAGAGGCCTCTACACCAAAAACAGAGTCTGCTAATCTTGTGCAGGAAGAAGAATGGGTGTTTACTAGTGTTTGCAGTTTTGACCCATCTTCTCATGAGCAGTGCATGTCTGCAGTAGACTCAGATGTTTGGTACTTTGACAGTGGGGCGACCAAGCATATTACCTCACATCGCACTTTCTTCTCTTCACTCGAGCCTGCCCGTATAGGGAATACTGTTACATGTGCCAATAACTCCTCCTATCTTGTTATGGGAGTTGGTAAGATCATTTTGACTACTGCTGATGGTAATTCTTTCACTTTGACAGATGCTTTGTTTGTGCCAGGGATCAAGAAAAATCTATTATCAGTTTCTGCATTAGCCAAGATTGGCTTGGTTGTGAAATTTGTTGATGACAGATGTATAGTTCATGATCTATCAAATGGTGACGTGATTATTGCTTCTTGCATTTTATGTCATGGGTTATATAAGCTCATAGACTATGAAAGATGTTTAAATGATTCGGCATGTGCAGTACATGATTCTTAGGCTATGTAAGATGCAAAGCTTTGGCATGCACGCATTGGTCATCTAAATTTTGCTAGTTTTCCTACAAAAATGTGAAATGGTGTCCTCTTTGCCCAAACTTGAGGCACCCAGAAAACATGTTTGTTAAGGTTGTATTTTGGGCAAAATGCAGCCTTCTTGCTTTCCAAAAGACGGTTCAGTTCGGGCTATTCAGAAATTGCAGCTTGTACATAGTGATGTTTGTGGTCCTATGCAGACACCTTCTTTTGGAAATTATCTTTACTTCATGACTTTCATCGATGATTTTTCTAGGCATGCATGGGTATATCCATTGAAGGCAAAGTCCGAAGTGTTCATGTGCTTCAAACAGTTTTTGGTTTTGGTTGAAAATCTTTCAGCATGTAAAATGGGCACCCTCCATTCTGATCGAGGGGGGAATATATGTCTTCTGATTTTAATGCATTTTTGGCTGAACTTGGGATAAAACACCAGTGTACAGTGCCGTATACACCTCAATAGAATGGAGTTGCTGAACGAAAGAACAGGTCACTCATAGAGATGGTGAGGTGTATTGTCAAGAGTCAAGCTTTACCACATAGTCTCTGGCTTGAGGTTGTCATGTGTGTAGCATATGTACTTAACAAGTGTCCCACTAAAGCGATGCAGTCTATCACTCCATATGAGGCTTGACATGATCGCAAGCCATCTGTTTCTCATCTGCGTGTTTTTTGTTGTTTGGCAAATGCATTAGTGCTTGAACAACATTGCAGAAAATTCGATGATAAAGCAGTAAAATGTATTTTTGTTGGGTACAGTTCTCAAAGTAAAGGCTATCGTCTATATCATCCATAGATTAAACACATTCTGGTTAGCCGTGATGTTGTTTTCGTGGAAGACGCTATTGATACATTGCTTTCATGTACTAAGAAGACATTTGTTAGCTCCAAAGACATGTATGATACTTTGCTGTGTCTTTTTACAGGTGGACAGTCTAGTGTTGGTCCTAATGAGGCAACTTCTCAGCCTTTGCAGGTTTCATGTGATGATGTAGATCATCCCATTTCTGATGCAGATTTACATGATGCACTTGATGAGAGAGCTGATATTGAGGAGGCAAAAACTATGCCAAAATGGTTGGTGCAGACTTTGCATGACAACAAATTAGATGCACCTCTATCATATCGTACTTGATCAGCCTCTCATAGTGCCTCTTTTGCATCAAATTGCTATGCTATGGCTGCATCTAGTCTTTGTGATGAGAATGAGTCTGTTTCATTTGATGAAGCACAAAATTCAGAAAATTGGATGGTTGCTATGCAATCTGAATATGATGCTATAATGAAGAACGATACTTGGTCTTTACGTGACTTGCCTCCTGGCAAGAAGGCCATTGGCACTAAGTGGGTTTACAAGCTAAAGCATAATCCTAATGGAACAATTGACAGGTATAAGGCTAGGCTTGTTGCAAAGCATTATGCACATGCAAGAGGCATTGATTTTGATGAGACCTTTGCACCTACATGCCGTATGACTACTGTTCGGAGCATCTATGCACTTGGAGCCCATCATGGTTGGAATGTACATCAATTGGACATGAAAACTTTCATTTGTGAATGGTGAATTGCATGAAGAAGTGTATGTTTTTCAGCCCCATGGCTTTGTGCAGAAAGGGCATGAAAACCAGGTGTGCAGGTTAAAGAAGGCATTTAAGGCAAGCACCACGTGCTTGGTATGAGAAGATACATGCCTATCTGATTGCACATGCTTTTGAGAACAGTCCAACTGAGAGCACCTTATATGTTAAGGGTGTTGATGATATGCTTCTGATCATTGTTGTCTATATTGATGACATGCTACTCATTGGTCCTATTGAGAAGCATATTGCAGATTTTAAGGCTGATTTTCATGCCTCATTTAAGATGTCTGATTTAGGGCATTTGCATCACTATTTGGGCATTCAATTTATGCAAATTTATGGTGGGATGGCTTTGTGTCAAACGAAATATATTGACACATTATTGTAGCGTTTTGGTCTTGAAGACTGTAAGCCTATTGCCACTCCTATGGAGACAGGTTTATGATAGAGTCTTCATGATGTTGGAGATGCATTTGATGTTGTCCTCTATCAACAAGTTGTTGGATGCCTAATTTACTTATGCATTACTCGGCCAGATATTTAGTTTGTTATCTCACAGATGAGCAAGTTTATGCATTGCCTAGGTGTCAAGCATTGGTAGGCGGTTAAGTGCATCTTTCGCTACTTGAGTGGTACTCGGCTACTTGGGTTGTTTTATCCCAAGGGGGGATCACTACCACTAGATTTGCATGCTTTTTTTGACTCAGAGTGGGTTGGTTGCTATGACACTCGTGTGTCCACTAGTGGCTTTTGCTTCATGCTTGGTAGCTCATGTATATCTTAGTTGAGCAAGAAGCAGCCTTCTATGGCTAGTTCTAGTTGTGAAGCTAAGTATAGAGCAGCTTTCACAACAATTTTTGAGTGTGTGTGGCTTAGACTGCTTATGGCTGATTTGGATATTGGTCAGTCTTCTGCCACCACCATCTTCACTAATATTCTAGAGCGCATTGGCAGTTGCGAGGAACCCTGTGTTGCATGCTCGCACTAAGCACATTGAGGTGCATTATCATTATGTGAGGGAGAGGTTTTTGCTAGGGAGATCAGCTTGGCATATGTGCCCACGTAGGAGAACTTTGCAGACCTTTTCACGAAGGCTCTGCCTAAGAAGAAGTTTGAAGCTTTCTGCAAAGCTTTGGGCTTACTCCCTATTGTGGAGTGATTTCCACATAGCTTGGCACTTCCTTATACATGAGTGCCAGCTACTTGTTCACCGCATCACTCCCAGGGGGGATTTGTTGAAGGTAGTGATGTGTGTGAACACTCTAGGACCACCCGGGCACTTTTTTCCCTCTTTAGGAGGTTTTTTCTGCCGGCTTGTATATACGCCTATTTCCCTAATGGGCTACTTATCTTTGTACATTCTAATGGTAATACATTCAGTATTGTGTGTTGTGCTCCAAGCTTCTTGTTGAGCCCATAAAAGTCATATTGGTCAAAGTCAACCGCAGTAAAGTCAACTGCAATCAAATTCAAAATGTCAAAGTCAAACTGGTCAAAGTCAACAAGGTTAAGGTCAAAGTCAAGAGGTGCAAAGTCAAAGTTCTAAAGTGTAGGTGTCAAAGTGCACAAGTAGTGCACAATTAATTATCCACAAAGGGTAAATTGGAGAAAGTGGGTTGCAGGTTGTAGAGGTATTTCTCTAATTTCCCTAAGGTTCAAAGTGTTTTTAAAGTATTTTGGAAGGTTCAGGTGAACCCTCTCTTATGTGCAAAAGTGAAGACTTAAAAGAAAAATGTGAAGGTATGTGAAGCGGCAGCGTATGCAGAAGTGAAAGTATGGCCCCCCAATTAAAATTTTTTTGTTTTAGCCTAAACTCACTACAGGACAAAACAGGGATTCGTTGGCTACCCACTTTTGAAGACAATCTTCGGACATCAAAGTGAGCACCAAGATACTCTTGCAGTTAGGAGCGTATGTGAATCGACACACTAAAATTAAGGCAAGGACTATTCTTGGACCATTCTAAGACTAAGCAAGAGTGAGCATAGTCGAAGGAAGGCAAGAGAGAGAAGTGCAAGAGACACACAGTGTGCGACGCAAAGAAGTGAAGTGCAAAGAGTGACCAAGGAAGTGTGCAGAGAAGTGCTAAGCTAGTCCCCCAAGGATCCCAAGGTCTTATTGAAGTGTACACGTGCCGACAGAAGGTACCCATCCCTCCCCCTTAGTGGAAGCTTGGTGCAAGGTGTGCACAAGTGCATGCTTGGAGAAGGTGGAGGTTTGGTGCAGAGGAGGCCGGCAGCAACAAGTCCCTTGGGTATTTGGTATTTTGTAATTGAGCACTCTATGGGATTTTTGCACAGAAGCATTGGATTGTATTGTGCTTCAACATTGTATTTGTCTTATTATAATCAATCGACAGAGGCTTCCAGTGTGTATCTTTCTTCCTGTCTTTCCCTTTTCTCCTACAAACACTCAAATCCCTTCTTGTCCAGGAATCCCCCAACAAAATTTGGGATGCTCGGTGTGGAGAAGCACTATTCAAGTGCAGTCAGTACTACTTCATTGGGCTAAAAGGTACATATTCTTATCAATTATCTCATACTAAGAGGGCTATGAGCAGCTCATGAGCGCAACTCGGTCCCAAACATTGAGGGCCACCTGCAAGCAAACAAGGAGGAAGGCTGTTAGAAGATCATCTAGTCCACTTTCATCAACTTCATCAGTAAGGAGCATGGCTGGTCAGGTAGACTTGGAAACCCTACTATCAAGATTAAATATAAAATTTCCTTCTTTCAAAGGCCTAGCTCAAGAAGATCCGGACGAGCATATTAGAAGGTTTTTAGCAGTATGCAAAACTAGAGGCTTAATGGGAAGAGAGGATGCCTTTTTGATACTCTTCCCTGCTACATTAGAAGGATTAGTAGATAAATGGTTTAGCCAGTTTGCTGAGAACCATTTTACAACTTGGGACTTAATGAAAGATGCATTCAAAAATCAATTTTAGCATGGAAATACTACAGAGATCATCATAGAGGAATTAGAGCATTCGAGATTGGGTCGAGGTGAAAAGTTCCCAGAGTTTGTGACTAGGGCCAAGGCACTAATGGCTAAATTACAAGATCCACCACATGATTTTTTTGTTAAGAAATGGCTAGCTAAGCCACTTCCAATGACCACCCAATGTAAAATCAAGGAATTAGTATTGCCTACAGCCTCCATAGAGGAATTCATCAACACAGCTACACGACTAGAGCAGATAAGGCAACAGTATGGAGCAATTTCTCATCAACTACCATATTCTACAAAAATGGAGGATCCAGTAATTCAGCTAAGGAAGGAGCTGGAGGGCTTAAAAAGGAATAAGCCCCACAAAGAGGAGGAGAATGCTGTTACTCGGTTGAGGAGGGAGATTGAGGCATTAAAGCTCCAAAAGGAGGAGGAGGCCCAAGCAGCGGAATTGGCTAAGCTACGACAAGAGTTGCAGGAACTCAAAGGAGGTGGCATCAAGAGTGGACTTTGGTGTACCATGTGCAGCAAGCAAGGTCATATAGTAAGTGAATGTCCTCTGTTAAGTGTGACTTGCCAATTATGTAGGAAAGCTCGTCATGAGGCCCAGGAATGCCAATCAAGAGGAATGCCTGAAACCACATATTGGACTCAAGGAGGACCCCTGCCACCAGCAAATGTGATGGCTGCTACACCCAATCAAGGTAACAATTACAACTCTAGATAGAGGGATAACTTTGGAAATGGGCCTAAGAGGCCAATTATTTGTTTCAGATGTGGAGAATATGGGCACTATCAAAGTAGGTGCACTCTCCCAGAAAATGCCCCTCCTTGTAGGAACTACGCAGAGGCCAGAGACCACTATACTAATTGTTGTCCTAAGAACCAAGAATCTTCATCTGGGCCCCACATTCAAATGATTTCTATGTGCAAAGAAGAAAGGGCAGATCAAGTCCATGTGCCATCTCCATCTACTAGGGTGGTGCAGTTAGAAGAAATTGAATCTTTTACAGTGCAGACAAGAAGCAAGGGGAAGGCTCAAGTGGAAATAGGTCAAGAATAAATGATTAATCGATTGAACAAAGACAAAGGTGCACGTGAGAACAAAGCCACCACATGTGCAAACACAAGGAAAAATGAAAATTTCATAGGTACTAGTGATGCCATTGCACATGCATTCAATAGGGCTCATGAGGAGTTTGATAAGTCAAATGGAGCCCAAGCTCTTAAGGAATCAGAAGCTTCCAGACTACTCAAGTCCATGAAAAAGGAGGTTGTTATTTTTTATTTAATAAAGATGGATGGGAAGTTCAGGTCAGAACTCTTGCAGATAATTGATGAAATGTCCACAACGAGTTTAGTGACAAAGGCTGCTGTTATGCATAAAGATAAAAGTGTAGGGGAAGCACCCCTCACAGATTACAAGAGCCCTCGGCTAACAATCTCTATTAAGGTCCAAGGAGTTATTGTGGATGGTGGTTCTGGCATTAACTTGATGCCTGCATATACCATGAAAAAGATTGGACTATACCCTTCAAGACCTGCCAACTTCACTATAACAATGGCAGACCAAAGCAAAGTAAGGCCTATGGGAGTGGTCCCTGGAGTTCCAGTCAAGATACAAGGTACCATCTTTAACTTGGGCTTTGTTGTTTTAAGGCTGCCACAAGTAGAAGGAAGTTTCCCCCTGTTAATTGGGAGACCTTGGTTAAACCATGCCAATGTGATGCATGACTAGGGCAAGGACACAATGTGGGTAAAGCAAGAGGGAAAAGAGTTGCAACAGATAATTTTAGAAGAAGGTCCAGACAATCAAAGACATACCAGCATCATGCACACAATTGGCATTTGTATGGAGGAAGCACTGGGGGCAACCCAGAAGCACATCTACTTGAAGGAGCTGATTTATATGAAGATGAAAACATGTTGGCTTGGCTCCATGCAGAAGACCCATCTTCCTGCTATGGAATTTTTCCAAACTCAAGTACAGAAGAAGCATATGAAGAAAAAGAGGAAATCACTCAGGTTACTGATTCGAGTGAAACAGTCTCAGTCAAAGGCAATAGCAAAGAGAAGAAAAGCAAAGCCCTTAAGTGCAGCGGTGATGAAGCTACTCCAATTCATAGGTCAATGGCCATTTTTTTAAGGATACTGGTATGGCTATCATCTGTTATGTCAATTTTTATGATAGTAAGTGCAGGGCTTTACAAGGATGTGGAAGGATAACCTGCAAGTCTTTGGAAACAGAAAGGGAAGCCCAAATTCACAAAAAAAAAAAACACCCTTCCCCCCCCCTCTCTCTCTCTCTCTCTCTCTCTCTCTCTCTCTCTCTCCCTCCCTCCCTCCCCCCCCACCCCCCCTTCCCTTTTCTTTTTTGTTTATTTTTATTTTATTTTAATTATTTTATTGTTTTGGTTTTCTTTTTGTGTTTATTTATTATTATTATTTTATTTTTATTTATTATTTTATTTTTTATTTATTTAATATTGTTTTTCATGTTTTCACAGCTCCGAGCATTCACGTTTACACAAATTTAATATATATATATATATATATATATATATATATATATATATATATATATATATATATATATATATATATATATATATATATATATATATATATATATATATATATATACATATATATATATATATATATATATATATATATAATTAAAAAAAAGGAGAAAAAAAGATAGAAAAAGAAAAAGACAAATTTTTTCTATTTTTTTATTATTTGTTTATTTTATTTTCAAAACATATTTTTTTATTTTTTATGGCTCAAACCCTTTTGGCTCTAGATCGTGCCTCGAATGGCCATTTTTTTCAAACCTGGGGTCATTTTTATGTATTTTGGCACCTCTCGATTCATTTTTGGCATTATTTTTTCCAATATCCCACCTTTTCTCTTCCTTTTGGTCAAAACCCACATGTTCTGATCACATTTATCACATGTTTTTATTTTACCACATGGTCCACATGCTCTATTCTCACTTTATCTTGCCAAATGTTTCATACTTCCCATATGCACCCTCTGTAGCTCTACTGTTTACTCAATTCGGCCCTCTCCAGACCCCATAATCCTACTCACTCAGCCTTGTTGGAGAAACAATCACTAACTGGACATATATTTGAAGGTCAAATCTTAGGAAGGAAACCCCATGCCTATGTGAAGGGACAAATTCACAAATGTATTATACTTGTAAAGTTAGTTCACTTTAGTTCTAGAAGTTTTTCAAAAGTTACGGGAATGAGAAAGTCTATATAAGTTAGTTAGTATTAACTGACACGAAGAGAAGAAGAAGAAGGAAGACAATGAGAAAGTGAGAAGAACTCATTTTTGTATGACTGAGTATAGTCGGGCTTCTCTGAGCGAGAAAGCACTTGTAAGCTTCTGAGTTTTCATAGTTATGACAAGAACTAGTTAAAGTTCTGTGTATAAGTCTTCTTCCTCCATCTCCAGTGTTTGTCTTCTGTGTAATGATTTGAAAGGTTGAAGTTTCCCAAGCAAGTCGATGCGTGGCATCGAATCTCACTTGATAAGTCCTTATCTTCATATCTGATTTTTATCTACTGCCAAATCTTCTTGAAAAGATGATGTTGTTGGAGCAACTCGATGCCTGGCATCGAATTTCAGTTGATAAGTCATATTGTAAGTGTGCATGAAATCACCTATAGTTTTGGTGTCCAGAAGATCAAGACTTTATGCCGGAAGTCGATGCCCGGCATCGAATCCCTGCTGAAAAGTGGCCAAAAACATCCCAAGTCAATGCCCGGCATCGAATTCTCGTTGCAAGACCATGCTAAGCATCGAATTCTAATTTTAAACAGGCGCTCTTACTAAAACAGGTAAAATTTCCAGTTTTGGAAGGTCCTACAGGGTCATCTTGTGAAGGCCATAACTTGAGTTCTAGAGATCCGTTTGATGCATATGATAGCTTGTTGGAAAGCTCTGCTCTTCTAGTTTCAGCCTATAAATTTTCATGGAGAAATAATACTTAAGCTAGGAGAAATTAGCAAAATACTGAAGGTATGTCATTTCGGTGACTAGAAATTTCTGTAGAAGCAAAGTTCTCACTTTAGGCTATCATTTCTCAAAGTTTGGAGTGGCAATGAGTTAATGGTGACCATAGAGGTGTTCTAGTGTCACATTAATTCATTTCTTGTGGTGTTTCATACATCAACAAGTGGTATCATAGCAGAAAGATTCTCGAGAGCAGAAGACGACAAAGGTACGAGAAGTTTTGTAAAGTTTTCCATTAAAGTTTCAAAGGTGAAGCATTTGAAGACACAAGGCATCAAAAGGTTACTTCAAAAGTATCCTCATACACAAAGAACTTCAAAAGGTATTATCCTTTATCCTTTAAGCTCACAGGTTGCAGCAGAAGGAAAGAACTATGGCAGATCATATTTCCATTGACAAACTGGACAGAGATAATTACCCCGCATGGGTAATGAGAATGGAAGCCTTACTTATAAGTAAGGATCTCATGATATATGTTACAGGTGAAGAAGAGAAGCCAGTATTCAAAGATGAAAGCCGACCAAAGAAAGAGAAACTTGATGCTTTAAAGCATTGGCAGAAGAAGGATGCAAGTGCAAAAGCATACATCTACAATACAATCTCTGATCATTTGCTACCACACATCAGAGGATTGGAATCATCTGAAGATATATGGAATGCATTGGAGTATCATCTCCAAAGTACTACTAAAGCACGGAAAGCAAGTCTATGGTCAGAGTTTACAACATTCAAGAAGAAGCCAAGTCAAAGTATTAGTGATTATGTCACTAAGATGAAGGATCTAGCAGATAGTCTTGGATCCATAGATGAAGATGTTGAAGATCACAGATTGATTGCTCAGCTACTTGCAGGTTTGAGAGGAGATGAAAGGTGGAAACCTTTTGTCTTATCAACAGAACTTTCATTAAATCATTATGTTCCAGATTTGAACCAGTTGCTTGGTTTGATGCTCACATATGAGCAAGACTTGAAGGGAGATGGAGATAAAGGACAAAGTTCTGCAATGTACATGAAGAATAAGAAGAAAGGAGATAAAGGTAAAGCAAAGGATGAAGAGGAGTCTAGTTCTCAAGCTTATTATGCAAGAGGTAAAGGCACAGGCAGAGGAAGAGCAAGAGGCTTTGGAAGAGGAAGAGGTAATCAGAATAACAACAAGAAGGCTTGCTGGATCTGTGGATTGAGTAATCATTTGGCTCATGACTGTTGGCACAACCAACAAGGATCAAATCAAAATCAGAACAACAATAGCAGAGGCCGAGGTGGAAGATATCAATGTAATTTTCAAAGAGGTAGACAAAGTCAAAGAGGAGGCTATGGTAGAGGTGGAGGAAGAAGTTGGGGACAAAATCAATCCTACAACACCACCTACTACAACTATGCAAATGACACACAGAATGAAAGTCATACATCATTGATGATGAACTCAATCAACACATCAGATAAAGAAGATCTAAAGGTATTTTACATTGACTCTGGATGTTCTAATCATTTGTCAGGAAACATAGAATTGATGTCAGAATTGGAAAAAGGCATTTCTAGTCATACAGTTCAAACTGGTGATATTACAAGACATAGTGTACATTCAATTGGAAAAGTGAAATGCAAGAGTGGAGCAGATTTGCTAAACAATGTTTTGTATGTTCCTACAATACCTAAAAACTTGATTAGTGTGGGACAGATAGTTGAAAAAGGTTTTCAAGTCAGGTTTACAAATGAAGGAGTATTTGTGGAAGATCCAGAGAATGGATATAATCAGATTGTCTCTGGTAAGAAAGAAGGTAGACTCTTTACTTTAAGAGTGCAAGGGAACATTGGTCAAGCTTTGCTCACACATGGTGAAGCAGTGATTATAGAACTTGATCTCTGGCATAAGAGATTAGGTCATTTCAATGAAAGAGGAATTAAAGCTATGGTTGCTAATCAGTCTGTACTAGGATTACCAAATGTGCAAAGTCGACATATGGTTTATAAATGTGAAGCATGTCAAATGGGTAAAGCACACAGGTTACCATTTCAAAAGAAAGGATTCAAACATGATGGAATACTTGAGCTCATTCATACAGATGTATGGGGACCAACAAAAGAAGGATCTATCAGTGGCTCAAGGTATTATGTTCTTTTCATTGATGATGCTACAAGATGGATAACTTTATATGTCTTGAAGGAAAGATCAGAAGTGTTTGGAGCCTTCAAGCATTTTCATGCATATGCAGAGAGAGTAACAGGTCAAAAGCTTAAAAGACTGAGGTCTGATGGAGGGGGAGAATACTTCTCCCAAGAGTTCAATGATTATCTTTGGAATGCAGGTATTAAGAGAGAAATAACTTGCAGGTATACACCACAACAAAATGGTGTAGCAGAAAGAAGGAACAGGACTTTGGTTGAGTTTGCTAGAGCTATGTTGAAGGAGAAGAATTGTCCAAATTATCTTTGGGCTGAGGCTGTAAATACAGCTACATATCTTGTGAATAGATTACCATGTGCAGCTCTGAATGGAATGACTCCATATGAAGCTTGGTGGGGTAAGAAACCAACACTAGATCATTGTAGAGTGTTTGGATCAATTGCATATGCTTATGTGCCATCACAACTTAGGCATAAACTTGAACCAAAGGTAGAAAAATATGTGTTCATTGGTTATGATGAAAAGCAGATGGGTTACAGGTTGTGGAATCCTTTAACCAAACAATTTCTTGTTTCTAGAGATGTTACATTTGATGAACAGAAAAGTTGGTATGCAGATCAAAGTCATACAGCTGAAGAATTTGAAGAAGAGGTAAGAAGATGTGAGAAAGGAAAATCAATTGTGCAGGTAAATAGAGATGAAGACTATATGCAAGCAAGTACATCCAGAAGTGGATTAACAAGAAGGAATGAAGAAGCTCCTATATTTGATGAAGAAGTGTATCCAGACACATATGAAGAATGTGAACCAAGAAGGTCAAGCAGGACTAGAAGACAACCAGAAAGGTATTCTTATGATACTTCTTACATAACTCAGAAGAACTATGCATATATGGTGAAAGATGATGAAGAACCTCAGACTATGATGAAGCTAAAGGTAAGAAGCAATGGGAAGAAGCAATGAAGGAAGAATTCAATGCACTGGAGGAGAACAAGACATGGGAACTTGTTCCTAAACCAAATGGTAAGAAAGTTATTGGAAATAAATGGGTTTATAAAGTGAAGAAGCTTGCGGATGGAAGTATAGCCAGATACAAAGCTAGACTGGTGGTGAAAGGCTATGCCCAGACCTATGGCATAGATTATGATGAGACATTCAGTCCTGTAGCTAAGATGTCAACTATAAGGACAATTATTGCTATTGCAGCTTCAAAAGGATGGACTTTGAGTCAACTAGATATAAAGAATGCATTCTTGAATGGATACATATCAGATGAGGTATACATGGAACAACCTCAAGGGTTTATAGATTCCAGGTATCCAAATTTTGTTTGCAGGTTGAGAAGAGCATTGTATGGATTGAAGCAAGCTCCAAGAGCTTGGAACTATAGACTGGTGAAGTATCTCAATGATCTTGGATATCAAAGTTCAAAAGCAGACCCAAGTCTACTTATCAGAAGAACAGAGGAAGGTACAATCTACATTTGTATTTATGTAGATGACATTATAATCACAGGTACTTCAGATGAAGGAATCAAGGAGGTAAAGAGATTGCTTGAAAAAGAATTCAAGATCAGTGACCTAGGAAAGTTATCATACTTTCTTGGAATGGAAGTTACTTATACAGATCATGGCATATATGTGTCACAAGAAAGGTATCTTCTGAACTTGTTGAAGAAGTTTGATATGGAAAATTGCAGAGAAGCTTCAACTCCACTTGAAGTTAATCACAAGCTCAGTAAATATGATGGTGCAGAATACAAAGATATGAGGAAGTATCAATCTCTTGTGGGTAGTTTGATTTATGCTACACTAACAAGACCTGATCTTAGTTATGCAGTGGGAGTTTTGTCACAATTCATGCATTGTCCAAAGGACCCACATTGGATTGCAGGTCAAAGAGTTCTTAGATATATCAAAGGAACTATAAAAGAAGGATTATATTATCCTTTTACATCAGATTTGAAGTTGAGAGCCTATAGTGATTCAGATTGGGCAGGTAATCAAGATGACAGAAGATCAACTCATGGTTACATGATATATATTGGTGATAAGCTTGTAAGTTGGTGTTCAAAGAAACAACATACAGTAGCATTATCATCAACTGAAGCAGAGTACAAAGGACTTGTGGAAGCAGCTAAGGAAGTCATATGGATGCAGACATTGTTCAAGAGCTTAGGCATTGATCAAGGTACACCTACAATACAAGGAGATAATATGAGTTCACTTTATCTTGCAGCAAATCCAGTATTTCATGCAAGGACAAAGCACATAGAGATACAATATCATTTTCTCAGAGAAAAGGTAATGGAGAAGGAGATTGAAGTGGAGTACATTTCTACTAAAGATCAGTTAGCAGACATAATGACAAAGAGCTTGGATGGTGTGAAGACCAGTAGATTCAAAAGCATGGCAGGAGTAAAAGAAAAGAAGAAGATATGAAGAAACAGGGAATGTCAATTAGTGATTGAGGGGGAGCTGTTGGAGAAACAATCACTAATTGGACATATATTTGAAGGTCAAATCTTAGGAAGAAAACCCCATGCCTATGTGAAGGGACAAATTCACAAATGTATTATACTTGTAAAGTTAGTTCACTTTAGTTCTAGAAGTTTTTCAAAAGTTACGGGAATGAGAAAGTCTATATAAGTTAGTTAGTATTAACTGACGCGAAGAGAAGAAGAAGAAGGAAGACAATGAGAAAGTGAGAAGAACTCATTTTTGTATGACTGAGTATAGTCGGGCTTCTCTGAGCGAGAAAGCACTTGTAAGCTTCTGAGTTTTCATAGTTATGACAAGAACTAGTTAAAGTTCTGTGTATAAGTCTTCTTCCTCCATCTCCAGTGTTTGTCTTCTGTGTAATGATTTGAAAGGTTGAAGTTTTCCAAGCAAGTCGATGCGTGGCATCGAATCTCACTTGATAAGTCCTTATCTTCATATCTGATTTTTATCTACTGCCAAATCTTCTTGAAAAGATGATGTTGTTGGAGCAACTCGATGCCTGGCATCGAATTTCAGTTGATAAGTCATATTGTAAGTGTGCATGAAATCACCTATAGTTTTGGTGTCCAGAAGATCAAGACTTTATGCGGGAAGTCGATGCCCGACATCGAATCCCTGCTGAAAAGTGGCCAAAAACATCCCAAGTCGATGCCCGGCATCGAATTCTCGTTGCAAGTCGATGCTAGGCATCGAATTCTAATTTTAAACAGGCGCTCTTACTAAAACAGGTAAAATTTCCAGTTTTGGAAGGTCATACATGGTCATCTTGTGAAGGCCATAACTTGAGTTCTAGAGATCTGTTTGATGCATATGATAGCTTGTTGGAAAGCTCTACTCTTCTAGTTTCAGTCGATAAGGTTTCATGGAGAAATAATACTTGAGCTAAGAGAAATTAGCAAAATACTGAAGGTATGTCATTTCAGTGACTAGAAATTTCTGTAGAAGCAAAGTTCTCACTTTAGGCTATCATTTCTCAAAGTTTGGAGTGGCAATGAGTTAATGGTGACCATAGAGGTGTTCTAGTGTCACATTAATTCATTTCTTGTGGTGTTTCATACATCAACAACCCTCCCCTTATGCTTGTGCCCAGCCACATCCTGTCCCCCTCCCTACACTATCCATCTCAGCCCCCTCAGCCCTCCCTTCCACCCCTTTCTCCCCTCCAATTGCCATCCTTTGCTTTTACATGAAAAAGTTCCAAATTTTGGGTTCTTCTCTGGAGCTTGGTTCTCCTGCTTCTGGTGGACTTGGTAGCTGCTATGGTGTGCTTTTGCGATTTTGCATCACACAAATCATGGTGTCCTCTATGCTCAGAGTTTTGGTTGTAGCTCTCCGGGACGGAGAGCACATTAGGTGGTGGGCAACTATTGAGCCCATAAAAGTCATATTGGTCAAAGTCAACTACAGTAAAGTCAATTGCAGTCAAAGTCAAAAGATCAAAGTCAAACTGATCAAAGTCAACAAGGTTAAGGTCAAAGTCAACAGGTGCAAAGTCAAAGTGCTAAAGTGCAGGTGTCAAAGTGCACAAGTAGTGCACAATTAATTGTCCACAAAGGGTAAATTGGAGAAAGTGGGTTGCAGGTTGCAGAGGTATTTCTCTAATTTCCTTAAGGTTCAAAGTGTTTTTAAAGTATTTTGGAAGGTTCAGGTGAACCCTCTCTTATGTGCAAAAGTGAAGACTTAAAAGGAAAATGTGAAGGTATGTGAAGCGGCAGCGTATGCAGAAGTGAAACTATGGCCCCCCAAATAATTTTTTTTTGTTTTAGCTTAAAGTCACTACAGGACAAAAGAGGGATTCGTTGGTTGCCCACTTTTGAAGACAATCTTGGGACATCAAAGTGAGCACCAAGATACTCTTGCAGTTAGGAGCGTACGTGAATCGACACACTAAAATCAAAGCAAGGACTATTCTTGGACCATTCTAAGACTAAGCAAGAGTGAGCATGGTCGAAGGAAGGCAAGAGAGAGAAGTGCAAGAGACACACAGTGTGCGACGCAGAGAAGTGAAGTGCAAAGAGTGAACAAGGAAGTGTGCAGAGAAGTGCTAAGCTAGTCCCCCAAGGATCCCAAGGTCTTATTGAAGTGTGCGCGTGCCGACAGAAGGTACCCATCCCTTCCCCTTAGTGGAAACTTGGTGCAAGGTGTGCGTAAGTGCAGGCTTGGAGAAGGTGGAGGTTTGGTGCAGAGGAGGCCGGCAGCAACAAGTCCCTTGGGTATTTGGTATTTTGTAATTGAGCACTCTGTGGAATTTTTCACAGAAGCATTGGATTGTATTGTGCTTCAACATTGTATTTGTCTTATTATAATCAATCGACAAAGGCTTCCAGTGTGTATCTTTCTTCTTGTCTTTCCCTTTTCTCCTACAAACACTCAAATCCCTTCTTGTCCAAGAATCCCCCAACACTTCTTCTTCTTCCTTGTGTTGTTCGTGTGCTTCCGCAGACATCTAACTCCAACATTCAAGAAGGACCAACACATGCAAGTCTAGACAAGAGTTACCCTAGAGCAAATTTAGAGATTGAACAAAAAAAAAATTTCATGAAAATGGTAGAACTAGCCTAGGATATGCTTAAGGCCAATCAATTGTTCAATAAAATAATTCTATCAGATCAGGTTTGCATTTCCAAGGCTTACTAGAAAGACTAGAGTAGTTGGTAAACAAATCGCATGTTTCTTTACCTCCACAGGCTCAACCAGTTGTTGAAAGAGAAAGCTCAGCACCAACAAAAGTTTATGTTCCTGATTCCATGGGTATTGGAACATCTCTTTCAATTCAAGAGTATTCTCAAGAGTTCTTTCGTATAAGAAGATAAATGAGCCAATAATAGGGGTTATCCCCCTCCTATTCTACCTGATAAACCTAGGAAGATCTACAGCTCTTCCAAGTTCCTTGGATGTGGCTGTAACATAATCCTGGTAGGAGATGGTTGAACCACACCCTAAGAGAGAGGATTAGGAAGTAATCCTCAACCATGGCTTTTGGGGCAAGTGGTTAGCCCATCACATTCCTAACCAAGAGGTTGTGAGTTCAATTCCTTACATTGGTATCAGAGCTGGTAATATACCGTTGGAAAGCTCTCGGAACGAACTTTCCAATGAGCTAGCTTGGAAGTGTGAATTCCTTGTGAATCCTTGGGTGGCACTTGATTGAGTGTTCAAGATACCAAGCATGGGTGAGAACAAGGTTCAAGACTGAGGTTGAGAACAAGGGCTCGAGATACCAAGGTTGCGAACAAGAAGGTTCAAGACACCAAGGTTGAGAGCAAGGGTTCAAGAGACCAAGGTTGCGAACAAGGTTCAAGAAACTGTGCGAGGTTGAGGAACATCAATTCAAGGGCACCTAGGGAGTTCAAGGGATTGATCACCGAGGCTAGAGAGATACAAGAGCAGATCATTGAGGACAATGATCGACCAAGGGGGGAAGAATGTAACATAATCCTGGTAGGAGATGGTTGAACCACACCCTAAGAGAGAGGATTAGGAAGTAATCCTCAACCATGGCTTTTGGGGCAAGTGGTTAGCCCATCACATTCCTAACCAAGAGGTTGTGAGTTCAATTCCTTACAGTGGCCATTCCATAATAGCCCTTACTTTCTCAGCATCCATCTGGATTCCATCCTGGGAAACTATATGCCCAAGGTATCTAACCTCTGTCTTGAAAAATTCACACTTTGATTCCTTAGCAAAGAGTGAATTTTCCCTTAGCACTTGAAATACCTTCCTCAAGTGTTCCAAGTGCTCCTCTTCTGATGCACTATAGATCAGAATGTCATCCAGAAAGTCTACTACAAAATGTCCTAGATAAGGTCGTAAAACACTATTCATGAGCTTCATGAAAGTGGCAAGAGCATTGGTGAGACCAAAAGGCATCACCAAAAACTCATAGTGCCCATATCTAGCCCTAAATGTAGTCTTAGGGACATCCTCTGCCCTAATCCTGATCTGATGATATCGTGATCTAAGATCAAGCTTGGTAAAATACCTAGCTTGATGTAACTGATCAAATAGAGCTTCCAACCTAGGCATTGGAAATCTATTTTTGATAGTTACATTATTAAGTGCTCTATAGTCTATACATAATCTCATAGAGCCATCTTTCTTTTTAACTAGGATCATTGGCAATGCCCAAGGTGAGTTACTAGGTTTGATGAAGCCCTTATCTAAATAATCCTGCAACTGCTTATCAACCTCCTCATGCTGAGAAACACTAAGCCTATAAGGTGGTCTGCAAATAGGGTGTGTTAGTAACAACCTCTATGGCATGGTCAATGTCCCCTCTCTCAGGTGATAGCCCTCTAGGTAAGTCAGTGGGAAAAACATCTCTATACTCAAACATGAGATCCTTAAAACTTTTAACCACACACTCTTGCAAAAACGAACAGTAGAAAGTCCTGTTGATATTTACATTCCTAGCATGAAAAAATACATCAAATGAGTTGTTTGTACAAGGCTCCATATCATGATTATACAATAAAAATATATCTTGTACATGCTGAGAATAACAAAGACTATACAATTCTAGTGATGAAATGAGAGGTGCACTAGGTACATCTCTCTCTCCCTGAATACAAACTTTACTTCCATTCTTTTCAAATTCGAGTGTGTTGTTTTGATAGCTGCATTTAAGTGTGTCTCCCAACCCCATAGCCACTCTCTTCCTAAGACTAGATCTGTCCTCTCCATATTCATAATTTGGAAGTCCATATAATCTGTATAGTCCTGCATCTTGACTTCCAAATTGGATACCATAGTATCCCATATTCTTTTATCTTGCCCTTGCATCATAGATACAATGTATTTATGTGCACTAGGCTGTTGGGGAATCTTTAATTTCTTGACCAAAGCATAGTTTATAAAATTATGAGTAGCCGAGTCATCTATCATGACCCGCACCCTGGTCCCGTACACACTACCATGCAGTTTAACTAGGTCATCTGGTCCAAACTGCAGTGACCACAATGACTGAGTCAAACAACATGTGTGCTCTATATCCTCGTGCATCACCTCCACTTCCTTGCAGCTAGAGCTGCCATGAATAGGAAGGGTCTGCACTAGGTGGACCACCAATTTGCCCTTTTCGGGGGTCGTACTAGACTCTGGTCCCTTTTTCTTTTCTTCCTCCTTCTTAAGTGGACAGTTCCACTGTGAATGGCTTGGAGATAGGCACCTAAAACACAGGTTCTCTCTTTTGGCCCTCTCAAACTGATCTGTGGATAATCTAGGCCCTTGTGATCTTTGCTTTTTAATAAAAACTTTGTTTTTCCCAAAAGACAACTTCTTTTTAAATTTAGTCGTACTAAGAGGCTTGAGGGGCTGATCCATCTCCATAGGAGTATACTGAGGATGGTTATGGTCCTCATAGATCTGTGCATATTTGATCGCCTCCTCAAACGTCTTAGGCGCATTCCTTCGGACTTCCCTCTTTATGGCTTTGTCCAAGCCCCTAACAAACCCTCTGGTCTTCTGGAAATAATCTAAGCCCTTAACTTTCAAAATGATCTCTCTATAGTGGGATAGGTAGACTGAAAGAGGCCTACGTCTCTGAGTAATCCTATCCCACTCATCCGAATTCCTCTCTTCCTCATTCTCAAGAAGAAACTCTTTAAGAAAAAGAGTCTCAAACTGAGTCCAGTCAGTAGGGATAGATTTTGCCTCCTTAAGACTCATCCACCACTTGTAAGCACGTGGGCCGAGGGAGAGACTCGCCTCTAGCACACAGTACTCTGGTGGGGTGCCCTTAAATTGATGCAAATCATGCCACTTTTGTAAAAAAGTGTAGATTGCATCCTTATTCCTGTCTCAGTCATCCCCCGTAAAGGTAGGTGGCTTCAAGTCTTTCGGGAGGGGAGTTTCCCTAGAGCTCTCTCCTTTGTGTTTACTAGGAAGAGAAGTATCTTTCCTAGTAATCTCTAGAGGAATAGGAGAGGTCTCTCTTTCCTTCCTAGCTAGGAAAGAGGTGACACTAGTCTCAAGTGAGATCATTTGAGACTTAAGCTTCTATATAAGAGATGTGATGCTACCAAGATCTTTCTATAATTTAAGGATTTGCTCTTTCAAGTCTATGAATTGGTCACGAGTGACAAATTCATCTATAAGTTCCTCATATGTATATTCTTCCTATGAAGGCTCTTTCTCTTCTAAGTTCTCTTCTACTTCTTGCCCTAATTCTACTTCTTCCATCCTAGAATCAGGATCCTCTAGTTGCTCTTTAGATGGAGAAGTGTTTTCAACTACTTGTTTGCCTTTAGATTCCATGTTTAAGTTCCCTTCCCCCGTTTGCTAACTAAAGTGTATGAAAATGAATGGAAGTAAAGTTCAAATATGCAAGAAGAAGAGAAATATATCACAAGAGCACTTCCCTGTTACAAAGTAAAGCTGTGGAAGCGAAATCCGAGTAGTCCTCGAAGCTTTAGGTCGCTGATTTTGAATCCTCGCCAGGCCCAAACAAAAATTGGAAATGTCCGGTTGGTCCGGGGAGGTTCCTAAACACCAAAAACCATCCAAAACAATGCCAAAACCACATGGGAATAGCCCCAACCAAGAAAATTGAGTAAAACTGAGCAACCTCTGAGATTTGTCAATCCTCACCAGTCCAAGAACTACAGCGTAGCACCTGTACCTCAAAAATTTCAAACTATACCAAGTGAAAAAAGTGAATTTGGACTCCGGATGGCCAAA
Organism: Ceratopteris richardii; assembly: GCA_020310875.1. Taxonomy (NCBI): domain Eukaryota; kingdom Viridiplantae; phylum Streptophyta; class Polypodiopsida; order Polypodiales; family Pteridaceae; genus Ceratopteris; species Ceratopteris richardii. Next base: position 211,715,206 of record CM035409.1, read on the forward strand.
AACTAGGCCCGAGAGTGGCTGCCTAGTTCTTGCTGAAGTGCTGCAGAGAGATTTTGGTGGGGCAAATCTCGTCCAAATCCAACACCGATGGTTTTTGAGCGAAGCTTAGGAGGTAGATTCAAAATATGACCAAGATTTTTGAAATCCGATATCGTATGAGGAAGCTATGGTGCGGAGAAGTCGGGTATGTCACCAATGGGAAGTGAAAGAACTCATCTTCATAGATGGATGACTTTGAGAAGCTCAAAACTAAGGAACCAAAGCCTTTTTGAAACAACCCAAGGCTCATAGCTCAACTCCACAGCCCATAATACATAGGTGCATCATAATTTTCCCAAAAATTTGACTCATAACATCTCCACAATCCCAAACAAATTTCAAAATGTTACCTCCTTCCTCAACTCGAACTCACTGTCAACCCCAAAGAAACTCGGACTGTTGATGGAGAAGCTTTTTATCCCACATAGGCACGTGTTGCAGCCTTCTAGGAAGATATAAACCAAGTTGAAGCCTTCACTTCCTCACCAAAGAGGAGGGGAGGAGGGAAACTAGCCGTCATCTGCTCCTTCTTGGCGTCTGTCGATTGCGTTCACACACGGTCCTATCCCGCATGTGGCTGTTGTCGCAATCGTCGTCTCGCTCTGATACTATTGGCATCATATGGGAAGAAGCAAGTACGGGTATGCATGTAGATCTAGCACTAAGGCAACCCATTAAATTTTTCTAATCCTTACATTAGTATAAAAGTGATTCTCATCACTGACAACCATTTTAAATACCATTTCATCTTTTTGTAGCTCCATTTTGTGTAAGTCAAGGAGTCCTCGAGCTTCAGGAGCTTTAATAGTATTAGCCTACCAAGTTTCATAATTTTCAGAGCTTGTTTGGGCCTCCAAAATAGCTTAGGAACCTAATTTTTAACTACACTAGGTCTGAACAGGACCAAAGCTAGTCAAAAACTATAAATAGAGCTAGAGAACTCATTTTTGAGGCTAGCTTGTTGTAGTTTTGAGCTTGTATGAGAACTTTGTTGTAATAGAAGTGATTCCATTGTCTTACTGTCTTTGTTCTTTCCGTGTGTGCGCGTGTGTGTATGTGTGTGCATGTTGGTGTGCTTCTCACTCACACATTTGTGCCTTCACTTCCTCGAGGTCTCCATACCATCCTCACATCTTCCCTGATTGACATTAAAGGAGGTGCTACTCATCACTGAGCTACACCAAATTTTGGTGCCGTTGCCAGGGATTCGAGCTTTGAGGATGAGCATGTGATGGTAAGACATAGAGAGGACGCGTTGGAATGGTAAGTAGTAGGTAATTTTCTTGTTTTTGTTTTCTCCATATCCATCTCCATATCCATCTCCATCTCCACCTCCATCTCCATCTCCTTCTCCACTTCATATTCCCTCTTGCTTGTCATTCTCCTCATTTGCTTTGTGCGAGTTTGAGAGAGAGCGAGTGTGCATTGTTGTTTTGTGTGTTTTTGCATGTTTCTTGCAGGTTTCAGCATCCTCACCATCTCCAGCAAGCTCAGCAGGTATGGAACTTCTCTGTGCAAGCCACGAGGCATCAAGCTCGAGCTATTGCGACACACCGAAAAACTGAACCTATCACGATTCTGAGTGCACCACGACACTGCGCAGGCTGAGAGCTCCTAGAATCACTAGCTTGATCAGGAAAATTTGCCATATCCCAGCCTATCGCGACACACCCGTCTATCGTGACACACCGACCTATCACGACACACCGACCTATCGCGACACACCGACCTATCGCGACACACCAAGGTATCGCGACACACCGAGGTATCGCGACACACCCGTCTATCGTGACACACCCGCCTATCGTGACACACTGATCTATAGCGACAGACCCGAGTATCGCGACACACTGACCTATCGCGACACACCCGTCTATCGTGACACACCGACCTATCGCGACACACCGACCTATCATGACACATTGACCTATCGTGACACACCCGAGTATCTTGACACACCGACCTATCGCGACACACCGACCCGAGCTATCGCGATACACTAGCCTCACGAATAATTTTTTGGAGTGTAATAATTGATTGACTTGGGATAATTTTTGGGCTTGATTTCTAACACATTCGGACTACCTTAGAGCCTTAGAAGTGGGCCAAATACCTAGAAAACCAGAGATGAATTCCCTATACCTTGAAAGGCTGTTTTGAACCCTAAATGCCTGAACAGTCATAACTCCCTCATACGAAATCCGTTCGGAGTGATCTTAGGTTTGTTACGGTAAAATTAATGTCAGGATTATTAGATAGGGTATTTTGAAGTTGACCATACCCCGGGGTAGAGAAGTTGGGGAATCTTTAGGATTGTCTTCCTAAAAGCCAAAGAGCAAGTTAATCTCTGAGTTGCATGAAGGAAATGGGTCTGTTGTGTGTTTTTTTTTAGTTGAAATCTTGAGCTAACATTGGGACTTTCACAGGTCCATTGAGAGCATCAAAGGGCAATTCAAGCAAGAGTAAGTGCAAGCTTGGGAACACGCTTCTTGGGCACACAAGGACAACCAAGGAAGGAACCTTAAGGTTGGAAATTCTCAACACCCTCTGTCAATTCCTAGCTTAGGCTAAGTACGGATAGAGGTTTTGGATCAATGAGGGTTACGTTAGGCACAAATCACAAATCTTTGATAAATGTAGAGAATATCAAGTCTGCCTGAACCCAGAAAAGTGTGTTTTCATGGTCAGGCAAGGCAAGATTCTAGGACACATAGTGTCAAAGAATGGCATATCCACAGATGAGGAGAAAGCAAAAGCTATAGCAGAACTCCCTAGGCCAAGGAATGTCAAGGAAGTGCAAGCTTTCGTGGGGCATTGTGGTTACTACCGACGTTTTATACACATGTATGCCATCATTGCAAAGCCTTTGTACGGACTTTTGACTAACTTTGAGTGGAGTGATGAATGTGAGAACTCCTTCAATGAGCTTAAATGACGATTATGTTCAGCACCAATCTTGACCACACCAGATTGGAACAAGCCATTCCATGTGCATGTGGATGCCTCGAACTATGCTATTGGATGTGTGCTTGCACAACCTACGGGTGAAGGTAATATGGATCTTCCAATTGCCTATGCTAGTCAGCAGTTAAATACGACTGAACGAAATTATACCACCACTGAGAGAGAAGGATTAGGCATGGTATATGTAGTTAAAAAGTTTAGGCATTATTTGCTTTCAAATAAGTTTAAATTTTTTACAGATCATCAAGCACTGTTGTACTTGGTAAACAAGCCATGCAATACAGGCAGATTAGAAAGATGGTTTCTCTTACTAATGGAATATGACTTTGAGGTAGTGGTAAGGAAAGGCAAGACTCATTTGAGAGCTGACCATCTTTCTCGGCTCACCTCTGGAGAGGCACCACAAGGAGTATCAGATGATCTTCCTGATGCTTACTTGTTTAATTTGGAAGCATTGCCTCAGTGGGCTAAGACATTAGTGCCAGTATTGACATACGGACCCAAACACCCAATAATAAACACTCAAGATAGGGAGGTAGTAAAAGCCGAAAAGTACCATATCATGGCAGGAAGCATATACAAGCATACAGATCAAGGGATATTAGCTTGTTGTGTGGAAGAGGAGGAGTACGCTAAGTGGTTGCAATTAGCACATGTAGGTGCATTAGAGCAACATCACTCAAGGCAATGAACCCTAGAGACACTAAGGAGATTCGGAGTGCATTGGCCAACTATGGAAGCTGATGTCCATAGGATGTGTAAAGAATGCCCAATCTGTCGCACTAAACCACCAGTGGAACATGCTACTTTTTATCGAATATCTTTAGTACTAGATTGGAGTGAACCATTAGTAGCCAGTCTGAGGACGAAAACATTCCCTCAAGATATGAATTTGGCTAGACAAAGGAGTTTGGAACAAGAAGCATTAGATTACGCAATCATTGGTGATAATTTATACAAATGTGGTAAAGATGGCTACCTAAGACTATGTGTCCATGAGAGCGAATACCTCAAGATATTAGAGACTGCTCACGAAGGTGTAGCAGGAGGACACTTCGGTCTAGATCGGGTGATCAAGGCAATACTATTTGCAGGATTTTGGTGGCCCACCCTTCACATGGATGCACATACCTACGTGAAGAGGTGTGAGGTTTGTCAGCGGATTCAGTATCCTAAACGCAAGGATGAGATGCCATTGAAACCTATGATGGGTGGACGTGCATTCTCTAAGTGGGGAATAGACTTTGTTGGACCTATTAATCCCCCAGCTAAGGGTTCACATGCTGAGTATATCATTGTGGCCACAGGCTATCTAACCAAGTGGGTAGAAGTGAAAGCCACTACGAAGAATGATGCTCAAACAACAACAAAGTTCTTATTTGAAAATGTGTTCACTAGATACGGATTGCCAATAGAATTAGTGAGTGATAGAGGCACACACTTCTTGAATGAAGTCGTAGAAAACCTTCTCCAAGAATTCTTGGTGATACATAAGAAGTCTGCCCCCTATCATCCACAAGCTAATGGCGAGGCTGAGAGCACAAATAAGATCTTATGCAATGTGCTAACTAAATTGGTGAATAACAAATGCTCTGATTGGGACAAACAACTACACCACACTGTTTGGGCATACCGAGTTGCCTATAAAATGGTACTCCAAGCCACACCCTTTCAAATGGTGTTTGGCCAAAATGCAGTGCTACCATTGGATTTTTTGATACCTACATTGAAAGCAGCACAAGAGCATGACTGGACAGACCATGAACTCTCCTCTAGAATCTTTGATCTTGAATGTTTAGGTGAGACACGATTGAGAGCTGCAACAGGAATCTATGCAGCCAAGAAGAGGCAAAAAGCGTATTTTGATACACATGTAAAGGATAAAGGCTTGGAAGCGGGAGACCTAGTCCTAGTCTACACATTGAAGCAACATGCACGAAAATTAGAGAAAAGAGCCTATGGACCAATGATTATCAATAGGATCTCTACAAGTGGAGCAATAAAACTAGCCACTCTAGAAGGTGACATACTACCAAGTTACATAAGCGGATGCAGAGTCAACTTATATCAAGAACCCCTAACGGAAGAAATGCTAAATCGACTCAATACTGCAAAGAAACGTAAGGAAGAGGAAAAGAGAATTCGAGAAGAAGCACAGGTAGAAGCTTTAGAACGCATCCGATGAATGAAACTGAGAAGACAAGGTAGAGATCAATCCATGACTGACACTCATGAAGCTCTCGGTTATCACATTGCCATGTGCGAGGCTTCAACTAAACAGTCCCATAAGATAGTTGATCGACGACCTTTTGTGACCCTAGAAGTAGGACAAGGAGAGAGTGTAAGGATCGGGAGAGCTTTAATTGATTCAGGAGCAGCCACTAGTGCAGCGCAACTTTTTTACTGCCAAGAATTGCAATTGGAGGTAGAACCCCTAGAGGCATATTTGATAGTATTAGGAGGTGTTGAAAACCCTTGCATAGGAGAGGTGGAACTTCCCCTCTACATTCAAGGGATCCTAATGCTAGTAAAAGTACTAGTGTGTGAAGATGAGGATCTTACCGAACCTCTTATTGTGGGCCAAGATTGGATCTATCAAGCAGTCAGGCCATTAGAAAAGGCACCAACTCTTGGTCCCTCCAGGAACCTACTTGACGATAGCCATGCTATTATTGTCCAAAGTTCTATGGTGCAGAAGATTGTCACTCTTGACGAAGGAACAGAAGTCAATGAGGAGTTCCCATTTGTTCCAAAGAAGATTTGAGAAAGACAGGCTGAGCAACACATGACACTGAGGAGACTGAGGATCAAGAAGCATGTGCACCAACGTGGGCAATATGAAGTACCTCGTGGCATGAAGCAGATCTGGATACGCAAAGGGGAAAAAACCACGACTCCAGAGACAGGTCCTTAGAAAAGCATTAAGCGAGCCACACTGTCAAGCATTAAAACGAAGGAGTTTCCTAGGCAACACTCTAGACATACCATTTCTATTTGGGTCCCGAAGCGCTCAATGAAGGCAATTCCCAATACTAGGCAGATATGGGTGCCCAAGACCTGCTTGCAAGCCCAAATAGCTTCACCTCCAGTCACTAGCACAAATCAACACTCACAAGTACTCTTGGCAAACAGCTCCAACAAGATACCTACACCACACACTATTACACCTTCGGTCAAACCCAGAAATGTGTGGAAATGGGTACCCAAAAGGTCCCAAATCCAGCACAATCTAGTTCATAAACCTTTACCTGTCATCAGCTCTAAGAGCCACGAATCCTCAATCAAAGTTTGGAGAATTAAACCCTGTATCAAACCCCCTAATCCAATTTTCTAAAAACATCCACTCTGATGTAGGTGCATTCTGAGTACATTTCATATCCAAAGTATGCATCTAGGATGACATTAACCACTAACCAACATTCACACCTATCATAAACACTTCACCTCTAACCACTAACCATTTGGAATGTCATGTTAGTATTGTGGAGGGAACACCATTACATCCTATTTCCTATGCAACACTAATGTGTCCTTCTTCTTCTAGCAGATAAGCATCAGAAGTCTCATGGCAGCAGCAGCAGGCACAAGCTCCCAGGCAGGCACAAGCTCCCAGGCAGGCACGAGTACTCAAATGAATTGGGATACCATGCCTGTGGAGGTTCCACTGACAGCGAGGCCTGAAGAGTTTCTGAATGTGCGAAGAATTCCCATCTCGGATCCACCGAGTGGCCTAACAGAAAGAGTGAAAGGACATTCTCATTGGTTCAATGAGATGCCAGGAGATTTGGGAGATGCAGACCACATTTGGGAATCCAAGTTGGAATTTGGAGGAGTCTGGTTGACATTTCAGTTCTTCTCAAGAGAGTTTGAAGCACTACAAAATGTAACACCTCTTCAAGATATTTGGCAAAAAGCGGGATTGCAGGATTATTTTAGTGCATCTCTGCCTAAATCAGATTTCCTTAGATGCTACTACTTGATTGCAACTCTTAAAGCGACATGAGATAAAGATCAGTCCGCCACATTCTTGGTGCCCTCTCTATCAAACTAGGATGAAATGAAAAAGTTCGAGTTGAACATCACTTTAATCAAGGAGGCTCTTTAGATGTACGGCACCCATGTACCCTCCGATCGACATCCTTTGATACCAAAGTCTATGAAGAACAGTAAACTCAAGAAATTGAAAGAGATGTGTGCTCTCACCCCAAACATCTCCATACCACTGCGAATGTGCCTTCAACACTTCGCATTTCCGGCTCAAGATCGATTCACTCAGCCTCATAAAAAGATTTGGTATGGGTTATACCTAGCGGAGACAGGGAGCTTGCCAATTAAAATGCCAGTGTGGATCTTGGACCAATTATATGAAGCACGAAAATGAGGAGTGAGGAAGCCTACTTTGAAATGGTTGCTGTGCCATTACAAGAATCATCTACAGATGCCTTGCTTATGATGTGCCAATTGCACGGGCACTTAAATACTCACAGCTGCAATTCTTCTAGGGGCGGAAACCAGGGGTTCAACCAGCTAAAAGAATATGTGGATCTCTTTCCCATGTGCTAATTCCTCGCGATTCCACCATAGAAATCTCCCCTATAGAAGAAGCAAAGCACACCTGACCCCGTTCAGGATTCATCTCCAACGACCACAATCAGAGGGCGTGTACAACCCACTCCATCAGCCCCTCCACTACCCACCGATGATGAGTTTGCCTCAATGGCTACATTGGCAAAAGATACATCCTTTGACTTCGAGAGCTTCTTGCAAACAGCACAGTTATCTGAGAGTGAGTTCTTCTCAGACACTGACGGTCCCGGATCATCATCCCAGAGAGGACGGCCCCACAGTAATGCACGAAGAGTACATTGGGAAGATGAGACACAACACACTCACGTTGAAGGCACACAGGAACAAGAAAATGCACAGGAAAATGAATCAGAGGAGAGTGAGGAGGAAGCCCTTGCCTACACTGCACAACTCAAACGGCTCTACAAAACGATCAAGCAAGTGCAAAAAAGGCATAAGTTGTCAGAAGAGACAAATAGAGCACTGGTGAGCCAGATGTTGCAAGCGGAGAATGTAGATCCTCATTTTGTAGAATCATTGAATCTTTTGGCAGATACCTGTGGAATCGTGGAAGCCATGAGGACCATGGTATATCGTACCACCCCTGAATACGACCAACGAAGGATCGATACACGACCGCGAAGGGGAAAAATGATTCAGATGGAAGTCTCTACCTCACTCCCTACCACAGCTCAGGATGATGTGCACATGACCAGCCCAACTAACACTGAGGCACATGACGATAGCACACAGATACCATCTCCCCCATCACCTCCCACCCAACCCACCGAACCCCTTGCCACTAGCATCACTGAACAACCCACATCCATTTTTACTAAACCTATACCACACACCACCATTTTGCCATCCTTACCTATCCCTACCTCTATCATTGCTTGCCCATTTTTCGAACCTCATATAGGTCAGCCCGCCACGCATCAAACCATATTAGGCCACCCATCTTATCAACCAGCTCTTGGACAGCCACATCTCCTTACAAAAACATTAACACACCCAATTTCCCTCACCACTATAATTCCTCTTTCCCAACTCCAACCCACTGGGCCCTTCTTAACCTTCCCAAAACCTACACAAACCACCCTACCTCCATTTTTGGCAAACCTTGTAAATATAGTTCAACAAATTGAGAATCATAATAGAAAGTCCTTTCCCACCCCACCTCCCCCACATTCACGGCCACCACTAACACACCACCCACCATTCCAGTATTCATGATTCACACTTCACACACAATCACGCCCAATCCCATGGACATTTCACCCTCCACAGAACCACTCACAACCACTTTTGTCTCCACATCACCACTTGTAACTTCACACATGTCCCCACATACACCCGTTGTCAGCACCACATCCACTTTTCCCTTCCCCATTTCCCAACCCCTTGCATCTCTCACCTCCACCTATGCATCCACCTCATTTAGTAACACACTAGACACCATGTTTAAAGCTTCTGCCCAGCTTAAACAGGAATATAGGTTGTTGGAAGAAAACAATAAAGAGCTTTGTATTCTGTCTTCCCACCTCCAGGCACGTGTCAATGCCTTGGAGTTGAGTAATACAGCATTACAGCAAGAGGTTACCACTCTCCAACAATCCCATGCGGAGCTTGAAGCCAAGTATACAGAGACGGGTAAAGCGATGGAAGAACAACTCAGAGATCAGCTAGCCCGCAACGCGAGACTACAAAGAAACATGGCTTTACTCCGACGACACCTAACAGATGCCCAAGAAGAGAACAAAAGATTACAACAACAAAATCAAGACAATCTTGAAGCCGCCATAGAAAACACTCCAGGGGCACCCATAGACCCTGCTAGCTTCCGGGCTATCCCCTCAGAAAGTATCCAGCAAATATTGGAAACCTATTCCACCCTCTTAGAAGCACATGATCAATTGGCCGACCAAGTGAAAGAACTACAGAAACAACCAATGCTCGTACCACACATGACAGAACCAAGGAATGTGGTCAATGCTGCTACTTCACCAGATCCAGAATCTTCCACGGCCAACGAGGTACTTGAGCTACGACAACAAGTGGTAGAAGTAAAGATTAAGTTGTTACAATATGAAAGACGCCCCTCTCCACCTGATCAACCTTCAGAGGAAGAAGCAATAACCATTCCTGTGGAAGAAACCTTTGAAGATAACTATGAGCCTCAAGCTCTTCCAGGAGGCAGAATCACGGAGGAAGGACAAGACACATATGAGGAGCCCCCTTCGGCATGGATGAAACAAGTAGAAGAAATGGGGCCAACTCATGAGGAGCGTATATCCACTCAGATGCTGGCCATGAAGACCATTGAAGAGACCATACTTCAATCTGAATATTTCAGGCACCTCGCCTCTAGAAGACTGATAACTAGTTTAGAGTTACAGTGTAAGCCCAACTTTGTGCTATTGGTAGACTACAACGCTGAAATCAAAAGAGTCACCAATAGGTCTCCTTCCTTGGCAACACAGTTCCAACCAGAGGACATCCCGGAAGAAGCTAGAAAAGGTGCCATATTCCAGCCTATCTGGAGGCAAAAATTACTTGAGACCTATTCGGAGATGCTACGAACATGGGATCATGCTCCAATGCATTTGAAGTATAACCCTTGCTTTGGGCCAGTGCAACGCAAAAGATCTTGGAAGGCATTTGCCATAAAAGTTCAAAACAATAATAATTGCAAACAATGGCTAAATTATCCCTCCATCGCACCCCCAACAGGCACACCAACGATAGCTTACATGATGGCTACCATCATACATTGGATGCCATGCCTACACCCCATGCCTGATGTCGCTGCGCAGATGATGCTCAAAATCCTGGACATGATGCAAGTAGTGTTAAAGACTTTCTGCAATGTACATAATATCCAGCCTCCAATTCTGGGCTTCATAAATGGTAATTATAATTTACTTTATGATATGAGCACGACCCCGAGTATTCGAGTTGCTTATGCATGGCATGCACGAATAAGATATCTCCGTGCTTGCTACAAGCAAACTTTTTATGACATGTTCACCACGGGGTTTTGGGAGTCACACTCAGAAGTGTTCGCACCACGCCCAACCCACCTGCTACAACTATTCGCGTGCGAACAGACAATGAACTCAGAGCTCTACACCACACCACAACCTGACATGCTTGGCGTAGTTAATTGGGATGCCCTGCAAAGAGATCTGGTCAGGGGACTACGGATCAAAGAACAAGAATTGGCAACCGACATACTACAGCAGTACATTGATCAAACCGTGGAGCAGAGGTCTGTCAGAGATGACAGACGCTAGGGGGGGAGAGTGTTGGCATCATATGGGAAGAAGCAAGTATGGGCATGCATGCAGATCTAGCACTAAGGCAACCCATTAAATTTTTCCAATCCTTACATTAGTATAAAAGTGATTCTCATCACTCACAACCATTGTAAATACCATTTCATCTTTTTGTAGCTCCATTTTGTGCAAGCCGAGGAGTCCTTGAGCTTGAGGACCTTTAATAGTATTAGCCTACCAAGTTTCATAATTTTTAGAGCTCGTTTGAGCCTCCAAAATAGCTTAGGAACCTAATTTTTAACTAGGTCGGACACTAGGTCTAGACAGGACCAAAGCTAGTCAAAAACTATAAATAGAGCTAGAGAGCTCATTTTTTAGGCTAGCTTGTTGTAGTTTTGACCTTGTATGAGAACTTTGTTGTAATAGAAGTGATTCCATTGTCTTACTCTTTTTTTTCTTGTCGTGTGTGCGTGTGTGTGTATGTGTGTGCATGTTTGTGTGCTTCTCACTCACACATTTGTGCCTTCACTTGCTCGAGGTCTCCATACCATCCTCACGTCTTCCCGGATTGACATTAAAGGAGGTGCTACTCATCACTGAGCTACTGATACCAATGTCGTAATCACCTGATGATTCCCCTCATTTTTGGTGGGAAAGCTTGGCACACTCCACGATAAAACTCTCTCTCAATCAGTAAAGAAGATCAGCTCTCTCAGCTCTGCACGCACACGAAAAACGAGAAGATTTCCTGCCACCCAGCCATGCACGACTCTCCAAGATCATTTTCTTTCTTTCCCATAATGAGTATGACCCCCTTGGCTCTACACATGGGTGCCACATGACACTCATGTGTGAGCCCATTTAAATGACTTAAAAGGTGGTTCACACCTCTCTAAGGGATTAATCATATATAACACAAAACCAAAAGCAAAGTAAGAGGCAAATTGAAGTGCCTAGAACTTAATCCAAGGTTCACAAATACCACTCACATAACCCATGATCTTGCCCTCCTATATATGCATACAGATCAAATGAAATGTGACTCAATTACATCATATCATAAGGAGGATTACAAAATGGGTCTAAGTCAAGGCTGCCAAAGTCTCCAAGCTTCTTCATGATGTGGTTTCCTTTCAATGCTCATGATCGTTCAAGTGTCGTTGTGAAAGAAATTCAATCTATTGTGCTAAGATGTCACAAAAGTTTGGCATGCTACGCAGAAAATACGTCCACAAAATCTTTTAAAAGACATCAATATGAATCCACTTGATGTAGGAAATGTACTCGCAAATCAAGATGAACACATTAGATCCTCATTACAACACATCACATCATATACAAATCATTCTCAACACAAAACATTCATTTCATAACATCAAAAGATGCCCATGTATTCAATGCACACTCCGTCCTCAAAGAACGCATCAACAATGGATCGACAGGTAGTGCAAGGATTGCTTCATCAGACATCACATGAATCAGGAGACAAGAAGTTAGAATGAATGCCGGAGACAAGAAGTTAGAATGAATGCGCCTTACAGTTGAGAATGAACGTGCTCACCTTTGATTAATCAAATGAGTTACATATATATCCTTTTAGGGAGGATTCATACCCCTTCACCTCTCCTTCACCCTTCAATTGGTACCTTAGAATAGGGATTTTATTATCAACCCACCACTTATTAATGCAATGCACACGTGCCTCCTAAGACTGGCACGCACGGTGGACTTGAACCCACACATGACATACCAATCCTAGGCTTTCTAAATTCTTCTACCCTATGAAACATTATCCACCAAGCAAAGTGGTATGGAAGGTAAAATAATGCCCATACATATCCAGACAAATTACATATATGAGGGGCAAAGTACAATGCTTAGGAGTATGCCAAGATATACAATATATTCCTCATATATATATAAAGCTGCCCTTCCTAAGTATGCTTGGTTGGGTGATCTCTCATCATCATATACATTCTTTGTCAAGGGTGAAATACATCAATTGTGAGTACATTTTTAGATACAACAAGATCCATCTCGTGGGGTACAAAATATGCATTTGACTCCATAAGAGTGAGTCATACAATGTAATGAAACTCCATAAGCTTTGTTGAGAGTCATCAATCTTCACTTTAAAATGCTCTAAATACTCCATTTCAACATTCTTCATATCATGCTCCATGATTTGCTTCAAACTTTGGATTTGCACATGTATTTGCTCAAAATCATCAATCAAAATGCTCCATATTAATGTATCTTTTTGGCAACCTAGAATATGCATAAACAAGAAAATACTTCCACCAAACATAACCATCATTAGCACATGAGGGAATGAACCAATTACAAATATCAATATCATAACAATGATATAATAATCACATAAAGAATGAGAACATGGATTACTATTTATCATCTCCATCCGATATGCATCTACCCAATCAATAATCAAACAAAGAGTGGCATACTTCAAAGCTACCTTTTTTGTGATATGCTTTGGAAGCCTACTCATGCATTCCTTATGAGATATTTTTCCTTCATAAGGAAAATAAAACTGAATCATAAAATTAATTGGGTGTCTAGGATGATCCCTAAATGACAGATAATGTTTTCCACAATTCTCAATCAATCTTCCATCATAGGTGCTAACATAATTAATACTTTTGTCATCATTCCCTTCATTACTATGCATCACAAAGGTGGAAAGAATATCATTACCTTTATTCCCTTCATCAACACAACCCTTATATGCATCAAATGTGGGGGTAATAGTATCATAAAATATGCAGTCATGCTCCTATGTGGATGCCATGCAAGTATGTGAATATGCATCATCAATGCATTCCAAATCATCATCATAACATACATCAAATATGGGTAAAGAATCATTCTTTGCATCATGCAATGTGACCATATCATCTTCATCATCATAGATATCAAAAATAGGTGGAGCATCAAGATCACATAATGTAACATCATATGTGCTTTCCTTTTCACTAAAAATGTGAGCAAATGTGGCTTCTTTGTCATCATCAACATGTAAGGAATCAATATATGCATGTGACTCATCTTTTTCTTCATAAGGAGCATCAAAATGTGGAGCAAGAATAATATGGTTTTCATCATCATGCATCAAAGTGTTTGTTGTTGTGAAATCATTTATTTGCATATCATATGTACATGCTTTCTTACATGCAATACCATGCTCATCCAAATACAAAATATTGCCATGCATGTCATCACTAGTCAATGTCATACTATGAGTATCCTCTTCAATGAAATTCTTTTTAGGGTCATCTTTTTAATGCAATGAATCATCATAAGAGCAAAATGTGGGATTCATACACAATGCATCATTTTCTTTTAGTGCATGTGCTAATGTATCCTCATGTGCATCTTTTCTATTATTTTGGGATTTGTTGGGCTTATGCATACATGAATCAATTTTGCCATTCTTTTTAAAATATACTCTGAACTCAATTGGTAACTCATCATTTATAATGTATGTAGTGTGTTTTATTCTTTCTTGCAATTCCCCCAAACTTTCAATAAATCTATCCAATAATCTAGGTACCATGCATGTATAATCCCATAATAATGGATTAGATTCATATTCACCCCTTTTTCTTTCCAAACCCCTTTTATATAGGAAAATCGCAAACCAAAGTTTTGTTCCAATTTCACAACTAGCAAGAATCTTTTCCCAAGGTGTAGCCCATGCAACAAATGCTTCAAATGCATCTTTAGCACACAATGAACTAGATTCACCCAAAAAAGAATTACATGGACCCCAAAAACATCTATCAAGTAGATGATCTTCACTATGAAATAAGAGGCAATCCCTCACAGTGTCATGCATATTTATGTGTAATGTTTAATCATGAATTTCATTTATGTATTTATGACACGCTTGGAGGACTAGAATTCCCATAGTCCCTTGAAAATGCTCATGCATGATGAGATAGGCTCATGTAGAAACAGAATAAGAAAAATGTGAGTTATGTCATGTTACAATGAAGCCTTATTTATACAAAATTGGGTGGCCTTAAAGGTTGTTCCCACTCAACCTCTATCTCACCCTCCAATCCAACCTTACAAATATAATTTCAACTCTAAAATAGCCCAAAGGGTAGCAAGATACAAAGTGCCCCTAACAGAAGACACTTCTATGACAACTATAGATAGTACAAGATTGGGGAACCAACTCCTTGTACTTGCAGCACTTAGGGGTCACAACTAAGGTCAATCTGAAAGATAATACCTTCATAGATGTACCACCCCTACAGTGGAATCCTATCCACAAGGTGCAAGAAGATTCAATCTATGTGCATTCTATAAGTTCTTCTAATCCATCCTAGATGCATGAAGATACTCACTTATGGATGTGCAAGCTCGTAGAGGAAGATGAAATATGCCTAAAAGAAGTATTTACCCAAGAAGAAGAAGAAGATCCTCTCACAAGCATTGAAACTATAAATTCAAGGGAGGAAAGTGAAGGTAATCATAAGAAAAAGAAAAGAAAAGCAATGAAACAAGCAGAGGAGGAATCATTGTTCAAAGTACTAGAGAATTTCAAGAAATATGAAGTTTCAGATCGAAAACTTTTGGTATGAATGCCTAAGAGAGAGGTTATCACAGGAGAAGCATATGATAATAAAGAAAAGACCAAAAAATTTGTAGTAACCATTGAAGAGAACAAAGAGTGATGTACATACATAAGGGAATACCTAAGCGAAGAAGAAGAAGAAGTAGAGCTTGTAGCTTTATTAAGGCAATATAGGGACATGTTTGTGTGGACCTATAGAAACCTAAAGGAAGTAGTTCTCAAAATATGCTCTCATATGATCCCCATGAAGATTGATGCCAAGCCCACCAAATAGAAGCCCTACACATATAATGACACTTATGCAACCAAAAGAAAAGAAGAAATTGACAAACTTGTTGATATATTTAGGTAGTGATGTGTGTGAACACACTAGGACTATCAGGGCACTTTTTTCCCTCTTTAGGAGGCTTTTTCCCCGGGCTTGTATATACGCCTATAGCCCTAACAGGTTACTTATCTTTGTACATTCTAGTGGTAATACATTCAATATTGTGTGTTGTGCTCCAAGCTTCTTTTTCTTCCTTGTGTTCTTCACATGCTTCCGCAGACGTCTAACTCCAACGATTGGTATCAGAGCAGGTCCCCACTTCATCTAGGGCATCATCGACACCCCTCTGGTCAAAGTCTCAGAATCGTACAAAATTTGGTGAGCATACTCAGTATGATTAGGACATCAAAAGAGCTTTGATGTATAGTGCCAAAATCACGATCTCAGATGGTTTTGGCCTTCGAATGCACTATCATAGCACTTGTGCAGGCTATTTCATCTTTTTGTGCCAAAGATATATACAGGTTTTAGTTCGCTAGTATAAGCGTCTCAAAGTCTCCTACAGGTTTAGCAAAACTTGTCAGAGTACTTCTGTTCAACTTTTTTGGATACAATCATTTTTTTGCATCATGGTACTTTAGTTAGTGGCAATGATGTATTTTGTATGTTGATTGTTGAGGATAAATTGGATGGTATGAATTACCCATTATGGGCTTATATGATGTGACATGTATTGGTTGCAAAAGGACTATGGAACATTGTGTAGGGTGTTGAAAAATGTTATATTCCACCTGCAAATACAAGTATTGAGGCTGATGCAGATGGCATTGAAGATGCTGATCTTCTTCAGATTCCTATTTGTGCTGCATTTTCTATTGCATCTACTATAGAGAAAATTTGTTGGGATGGCAAAGATGCTCAGGCACATGCATTGATAGCCTTGTCTATCAAACGTGCCATTATTCCTCACATTCACTCTCTCAAAGTGGCTAAGGATGCTTGGGATACACTTACCATATTGTAACAGGCTAGGAATGAGGCTCGTGTTGCTTACCTTCGAAAATAGTTGAAGAGTGAGCATATGAATGAAGGTGATTCTATGGATAGTTTTCTCACAAAGATCAAAGACTTGAAGGAATAGTTGATTTCTGTTGGTGAAGTTATACCAGATCACTTGTGCAGACCGTTCTAAATGGTCTTCGTGATTCATATCAGAGTTTTGATTCTACTCTTTGTTTGAGGATGAAAGGAAGTCCAAATGCCTTGTCATTTGAGGAGTTAGTCTTTGATATGTTGCAAGAAGATCAGTCTGTGCAGAATAGGTCCATTATGCATGTTGCAGATTTCCTGGCTATTCAGAAGGGCAAAGGTAAATGGATCTCACCTAGTAGTAAGTAGAAATTTGTAAATGCTACACATTCAAAAAAGGAAGAAAAAGATGAGAAGAAATCAGAAAAGCAAAAACTCTTTTGTAAGTACTGTAAGGAAATGATCATGTCATAAAGAACTATCCAAAACTGGTTGCAAAAGAGGTGAAGAAAAAAAAGGTTGGAATGGTTGTTGCAGAGGCCTCTACACCGAAAATAGAGTTTGCTAATCTTGTGTAGAATGAAGAATGGGCATTTACTATTGTTTGCAGTTTTGACCCATCTTCTCCTCAACAGTGTATGTCTATAGTAGACTTAGATGTTTTGTACTTTGATAGTGGGGAAACCAAACATATTACCTTGCAACGCAGTTTCTTCACTTCACTTGAGTTTGCCCCTACAGGGAATATTGTCACATGCACCAACAACTCCTCTTATCCTGTCATGGGAGTTGGTAAGATCATTTTGACTACTATTGATGGTAGTTCTTTCACTTTGTCGAATGCTTTATTTGTGACACGGATCAAGAAAAATCTATTATCAGTTTTTGCATTAGCCAAGATTAGCTTGGTTGTGAAATTTGTTGATGAAAGATGTACAGTTCATGATCTGTCAAATGTGACATGATTATTGCTTCTGGCATTTTATGTCGTGGGTTGTTTGAGCTCATACACTATGAAAAATCTATGAATGATTGAGCATGTGTAGTACATGATTCTCAGGCTATGTCAGATGCAAAGCTTTGGCATGCACGCTTTGGTCATCTGAATTTTGCAAGTTTGCTATGCCTGCAAAAATCTGAAATGGTTTCCTCTTTGCCCAAACTTAAGGCACCTGGAAAACATGTCTATGAAGGCTGTATTTTGGACAAAATGCAGTGTTCCTCCTTCTCAAAAGATGGTTCAATTCGAGCTATTTAAAAATTGCATCTTGTTCATAGTGATGTATGTGGTCCTATGCAGACACCCTCTTTTGGGAACTATCTTTACTTCATGACTTTCATTGATGATTTTTCTAGGCATGCATGGGTATATCCACTCAAAGAAAAGTCCTAAGTGTTCATGTGATTCAAACTATTTTTGGTTTTGGTTGAAGATCTGTCAGCATGTAAAATGGGCACACTCCATTATTATTGAGAGGGGGAATATATCTCTTTTGACTTTAGTGCATTTCTGGCTGAATGTGGGATAAAATATTAGTGTATAGTGCCCTATACACCTCAACAAAATGGAGTTTCTCAACGGAAGAATAGGTCACTCATGGAGATGGCGAGGTGTATGGTCAAGCATCAAGCTTTACCACATAGTTTCTAGCTTGAGGTTGTCATATGTGCAACATATGTACTTAAGAGGTGTCCCACTAAAGCACTGTAATCTATCACTCCATATGAGGCTTGGCATGGTTGGAAGCCATCTATTGCTCATCTGCATGTTTTTGGTTGTCTGGGATATGCATTAGTGCTTGTACAACATTGCAAGAAATTGAATGATAAAGCAATAAAATGTATTTTTGTTGGGTATAGTTCTGAAAGCAAAGTCTATCATTTGTATCATCCATAGACTAAATGCATTTTGGTTAGCCATGATGTTTTCTTTTGTGGAAGATGCTATTCAACCTTTACTTTCATGTACAAAGGTAGGCTAAACACATTTTGGTTAGAAGTGATGTTGTTTTTGTGGAAGATGTTATTCAGCCTTTACTTTCATGTACAAAAGAAGGAAAAGACATGTATGATACTTTGTTGCCTCTTTTTACAGGTGGACAATCTAGTGCTAGTCCTATTGAGGCAACTTCTCAGCCTTTACAGGTTTCATGTGATGATGTAGATCATTCCATATCTAATGCAGATTTGCATGATGCACTTGTCAATGAGAGAGCTCATATTAAGGAAGCAAAAACTATGCTAAAATGGCTAGTGTTAACTTCATGTGATAGAAAATTAGATGAATCTCTATCATACCATACTTTTTTAGGCTCTCATGGTGCCTCTTTTGCATCAAATTGCTATGCTATGGCTGCGTCTAGTCTCTATTGTTGGTGCAAGACAACCATCAATTCATGCCTTGGGTAAATATATGAAGTCAAAACATGACGAAAAGATAAACAAATGAAGTTTGAAGATAGGGTATATTCAGGAAATGAAGGCTTGTATACATATGTACATTAAACTTGTAGTTAGCTCACTTATACCTTTGTTATGGTCATGAGCTTGTACATATATGCCTATATATACAAGTAAAAAGTCAAGGCAAGCATGAGAGAGCATGAGATGAGAAGATTTAGAAGTTTTAAGTGTCATTAGAAACTTTATAAGGGTAGAAGATCTCTCTCATCATTCAGATGTAAAACTTTTCAGAGAAGAAGAAAAATTTCACCCGATCTTTTGTTGAGTACTCCTTCTGTGTTTAATCTTTTGTGGAATGCTTTTGTACAAGTCTAAGTCTAAAGTTGACTGACCTTTGTACAAGTTTTTAGATCCTAATTATGATCAGGCTGAGAGAATTGAGAGTAGGAATATTTACATGTGTAAATGTGAAGAAGTGAAGTTTGCAACAGGCGCAAATTCGATGCTAATGTTTTGGTCAGTTCTCCTTCCATAGTGTAAAGTTCTGAGCAAGCAAGCACTCATTCTTTAAGTTGGAAGGTGTCAAAGTCGACTGTAGAAAAGTACAGTTTTAGACATAGGTGGACTGTTTGCATCGTTTCTCAAGATCTACTGAATTTTTTGAGATGTTTTAACTTGGAGAAGGTGCACAATCTTTAGGCGACATCTTGTGAAAAGTCTCATAAAAAACTTTACACATTTGTTCAGCCAATGAGTGAGTTATGTGCAGTAGACGTTTTTGAGTAGTGACTCTCTTCACAGTTAGTGCAAATTTTGATAGTTTGACATTGGTCTTCCAAAATTGATCAAGGTTTTGAGTTATTCTTGATATAGGAGTGTTCTAACATCAAGGATAGCTTGTTCTTTTGGATATTAACACTCTCCATGATTGGTATCATAGCAAGAATCATCAAAATAGAAGAAAGGAGGACCTTGACTCTTGCAATCATACAGAAATCAACATTTGAAGGTTCAAAAGGTGAACGCTTAAAGGGAAAGCTTGAGAAGGAGGCCTAAAGCTATCAAGAAGATCAAAAGGAGCTTCATTCAAAGTAAAGGTACACTTATTCCTCATAAAGCTTGAAGAATTTAATACACATGTGAAGAAAGGATGGGAGATTCTGTTCAGATGGAGAAATTGGATAGAGAAAACTATCCAGCTTGGTCAATGAGGATGGAAGCTCATCTCATGAGCAAAGACCTGATAGGCTACATCACAAGTGAAGAAGAAAAACCAGAATTCAGAGATCCTAGTGTTCCAACTAGGGATGAACTCTCAGATTTGAAGACTTGGATGAAGAAGGATGCTCAAGCAAGGAGCATTATCTACATGGGAGTCGATGACTACTTGCTACCTCATATTAGAGGACTTGAAAGTGCAAGTGACATATGGAATGCTTTGTAGGAGCATTTTCAAAATACTAAAAAGTCAAGGAAGGCATCCTTATGGGTAGAGTTCACTACATTTAAAAAGAAAGCTTCTCAATCCATTTCTGATTATGTAACAAGGATGAAGGACATTGCAGATGCATGAGGAGCAGTTGATGAAGATATTGAGGAGGATAAATTGGTAAGGCAAATCCTCACAGTTTTGAGAGGAGATGAGAAATGGAAGCCATTCATTTTGTCTACTGAATTATCACTAGATCATTTCACTCTTGATTTAAATTAGTTGCTAGGACACATGATAACTTCTGAGTAGGATGTCAAAGGTGATGTTGATAAGAGTACAGGTCAAGCAATGTATTAAAAGGATAAGAAGAAGAATAGCAAAGGCAAGAAACAATTAAATGAAGAAGAAGGTACAACTAGCCAAGCCAACTTCCTAAGAGGAAGAGGAGGTCGCAAAGGTAGAGGAAGAGGCAGAAGCAATAAAGATGGAGCCAAAGCTTGCTGGATTTTTGGTAAGACAAATCATTTAGCTCATGATTGTTGGCATAATAATCAGAATAATGGAGGATATAGTCAGAACTTTAATTCAAGAGGAAGAGGTGGTAGAAACCAAAGAGGTAATTTCAGAGGTAGAGGTAGTAGAGGTTACTTTGGAAGAAATGCAGGTACAGGTTTCCAAAGTCAATCCTACAACAATACCTACTACCATTATGTTTCAGATCAGAAAGAAGATTCAACCTTAATCATGAATGCAACTTGTGAAAGACAAAGTGAAGACCAAATCTTCTACATTGACTCAGGGTGTAGCAATCACCTAAGTGGTAATATAGCCTTGATGACTGATTTGAAGAATAAGGTAACTAATCATGTAGTTCAAACAGGTGATAATACAAAGCACAATGTGAAGTCAATTGGATCAGTGAAGGCCAAGGATGGAAGTACTCTTCTGAGTAAGGTCTTGTATGTTCCTACAATTCCAAAGAATCTGATAAGTGTAGGGCAAATTGTTGAAAAAGGTTATGAAGTAAGGTTCAATAATGATGGAGTGTTTGTGGAAGACCCTAGCAATGGTTATAAACAAATTGTTTTAGGAAAGAAAGAAGGAAGACTCTTCACATTGAAGATTCAAGGTAATGTTGGTCATGCCTTGTTCACTTATGGAGGACATAAGATCTCTAAGTTAGATCTTTGGCATAAAAGACTTGGACATTTCAATGAAAGAGGTATTAACGATATGGTTAAAAATGGTTCAGTGCTTGGATTGCCTAATGTTGCAGGTCAACATATGACATACAGATGTGAGGCATGTCAATTAGGTAAGGCTCATAAGCAATCATATTCTACGCATGGATTTATGTATTCAGAGGAGCTTGAATTGGTACACACAGATGTGTGGGGACCATCAAAGGATTTCAATATAAATGGTTCAAGATATTACATGATTTATGTTGATGATGCTACTAGGTGGATCACTATATATGTGATCAAAGATAAACCAGAGGTATTCAATACATTTAAACATTATCATGTGTATGAAGAAAGAATCACAGGTCAAAAGTTGAAGAGACTAAGGTTAGATGGAGGGGGAGAGTATTTCTCTAATGAGTTCAGTGATTACTTATGGAATGCAAGTATAAAAAGGGAAGTTACTTGCAGGTACTCTCCTCAACAAAATGATGTAGCAGAAAGGAGAAATAGAACTCTTGTTGAGTTTGCAAGATCAATGATGAAGGAGACAAATTGTCCAAATTATTTGTGGGCTGAGGTTGTAAATACAGCTACATACTTGGTTAATAGGTTACCATGTAAATCTTTGCAGGGTATGACACCATATGAAGCTTGATGGGGTAAGAGACCTACCTTAGATCATTGCAAGGTATTTGGATGCTTGGCTTATGCATATGTGTCAACTTAGTTGCAGCATAAATTGGAACCTAAAGCTGAAAAGTATGTGTTCATTGGATATGATGATAAGCAGATGGGTTATATGTTGTGGAGTCCATCCACAAAGCAATTCCTTGTATCAAAGGATGTTACATTTGATGAGCAAAGTACTTGGTATGCAAGAACAATCAATAATCATGCGGGCGATGAATAAGTTTTGAATCAGAAGAAAGGTAAATCAAAGGTTCAGATATTTGATGAAGAAAAGAACAATGAAGTACAAGTTGAAGTTAAAGAAGTGCTAAGGTTTGATCCAGAATGCGATGAACCAAAAACTTCAAGAAGTGGAGAACTCAGAAGGTCGTCAAGACACAAATGGCAACCTACAAGGTATAGCTATGACACTTCTTTTTTACTACTAGAGATTATGCATACATGGTGAAAGCGGATGAAGACCCTTCTACATATGAAGAGGCAAAAGGTAAGGAAAATTGGGAGAAAGGTATGTAGGAAGAATATGATGCATTGATGGAGAATGAGACATGGGATTGGGTTCCTAAACCAAACAGTCAGAAGATCATTGGATGCAAATGGGTCTACAAGACAAAGAGGTATGGAGATGGAAGTGTGTCTAGGTATAAAGCTAGACTTGTTGTGAAAGGAGTATGCTCAGACATATGGTATAGATTATGATGAGACCTATAGTCCTGTGGCAAAGATGACAACCATCCAGACACTCATAGCCATTGCTACATGTAAAGGTTGGAGATTATTTCAATTAGATGTGAAGAATGCTTTTCTTAATGGTTATATTTCAGATGATGTTTTCATGGAGCAACCACAAGGGTTGAGAGATAAAAGGTATTTAGAATATGTATGTAAGCTCAAGAGAGCTTTGTATGGTTTGAAGCAGGCCCCAAGGGCATGGACTTATAGACTTGTGAAGCTCTTGAAGGAACTTGGTTTCCAAGTATCTAAAGCTGATAGTAGCTTGCTTGTTAAAGCAAGTGATGATGGGTTCATTTACATGTGCATATATGTTGATGACATAATTCTTACAGGTACAGATGAGAAGGGCACACAAAGCCTCAAGAAGCAAATGGAGAAAGAGTTCAAGATTAGTGACTTGGGATACTTGTCATATTTCTTGGGCATGGAGATCTCATATACTCAACATGGAGTGTATGTGACTCAAGAAAGGTATTTGAAGAACTTGTATATCAAAGTCTGGTTGGTATTCTAATCTATGCTACATTAACTAGGCCTGATTTGTCATATGCAGTTGGAGTGTTGTCTTAATTCATGCATTGTCCTAGAAAAGAACATTGGGTTGGAGGACAAAGAGTGTTGAGATACATTAAGGTACACTCAAGGAAGGTTTTTATTATGGTTTTACATCAGATACAAACATCAAGATATATAGTGATACAGATTGGGCAGGTAATCCTGATGATAGGAGATCAACATATGGATACTTGTGTTATATGGGAGATAAGCTAATTTCTTGGTGTTCTAAGAAGCAACATACAGTTGCTTTATCATCTACATAGGCAGAGTATAAAGGTGTGGTTGAAGCTGCAAAGGAATTCATATGGTTGAAAACTCTCATGAAGAGTTTTGACATCATTCAGAGTACACCCACTATTCATGGAGATAACATGAGTTCATTGTATCTAGCTGCTAATCCGTTTCTTCATGCCAAGACTAAATACATTGAGATTCAGTATCATTTCTTAAGAGAGAAGGTGATTGACAAGGGGATTGAAGTCATACATACTTCAACAAAAGATCAGATTGTAGATATGCTAACCAAAAGCTTAGATGGACCAAAGCTATAGAGATTTAAAGACACGGCAGGTATAAAGAAAATAGAGAAAACCTCAATTGATGATTGAGTGGTGAAGGGCTTTGGTGTGCAGAAGAAGAGGAGGAAGGAGGAGATGGAGGGAGAGAGAAGAGAGGAACGACGCGCGGATATGCGTGGGAGCCTCGAAACCCACATAATGATCTCTCTTGAGGCAATGCTCTATATATGATGTATATATATGAATATGGGGGTAAGGTCACATGACCCTTACATCCCCAACAATCTCCCACTTAAGGGTCAATGTGACCATAAGTGGTAACACATACAAAGAATGATGTAGGACTATACACTAATGTACAGGAAGAGTCCGGATCTCTACCCATACTAGATCAGCCTACACCAACCGCCTCGAACAAGGTGTATCCATGCACCTCAAACTGCTCTAGACTCATATCGATAAGAGTCGAGCTCACATATGACAGATGCAAGAACTCATGAAGTTCCTGCAAAGCTCCCACTCGCTCTATGCATGTGTCAATCATCGAACGACTGACAACTCCAAGTGCAAATGCTCCAATAACAACTGCAAATGTCTGATCTCGAGCATAACAGCTCGTACATCAGACTCCCGAATGCTGACGAAACCTGTGCTATCCTCGCTAACCTAAGTATGTCAGCCATGCCTATATCTGAGGCATCCAAAGCACCATCGTCAAGACCAACATGTCCTGACATATCTATGTCAACATCTGGCATGAGCGAATCCAAGAATGACTGCATGATCGCTGACTCATCAACATCTAAATCAGTCATCCTCTCAACCAAAGATGTATCTAGCTGTGCATCCTGAGAGCTACTATGCTCTACCATACACTGTGTACCATGAGAGCAATCCTGCTCTACCACACCAAGTGTATGATCATGCTCTACATGAGCTAACTGCACAACATCAACACCAAGGTCAAACTGATGATCACACTCTAACTGAGTATCATCACAATGCTCTACATGAGCATCCACATCATGCTCTAAAGCATCCAAATGATAATCCAAAGTGTGCTCCATAAGAGCATCCATATGATCAACAAAATCATGCTCTATATAAGCATCATGAGCATCCGAAACATGCTCTACATATGCATCCATCTGAGCATCTGAATCCTGCCATACATGTGCATCTGAATCCTGCCATACATGTGCATCTGAATCCTGCTCTACCACACCAAGTGTATGATCATGCTCTACATGAGCTAACTGCACAACATCGACACCAAGGTCAAATTGATGATCACATTCTAACTGATGATCACACTCTAATTGAGTATCATCACAATGCTCTACATGAGCATACACATCATGCTCTAAAGCATCCAAATGATCATCCAAAGTGTGCTCCATAAGAGCATCCATATGATCAACAAAATCATGCTCTATATAAGCATCATGAGCATCCGAAACATGCTCTACATATGCATCCATCTGAGCATCTCAATCCTGCCATACATGTGCATCATGAATGTCAATAGACATATGTGTAGGTAGACAAAATGAGACATGACGAGTCTCACATCGCACATAAGGCTGAACTCCCACTGAGACGAGACTGTCTCGCACGTGAAGTACCTGCAGTGGATACCTGTGCCCAATCCTAGCACCTCTGACAAGCATAAGTTGTCCCAACTGCAACTGAAAATGATGCTCACCAAGGAATGCATAACATCTGTTGGTGCAAACAAGCCTTAACACTTGGACTTGTCTTGTGCCTTGAAGACTCAACAAGAAGATTGCACAAAGATCACTTAGCTTTGGATATCAACTTTGAAGTTTATTGCAAAAGTTTGGATTACTTCATTTCAAGAAAGAGCATAGGAACACATGCCTATGCTTAGTTACTTATTACTTTATGTAAAAGTCAAAGTGACTTCTTGTAATTGTACCTACCTTCAAAAGTCGTGGAAGGTATGAATGGAGAGAATATCTCCATGTGATTAGTTGAGAGATTTGAGGGAGCCTACATTTGAATTTTGAAATTCAAATTTCTTCAAAACATCTATAAAAGTCAATGTAAAAAGTCGCGGGTTTAGTAACACTCTTCCCGAGGCTAATCCAAGTATATTTGTGAGAGTGTGAGAGCTACTATCTAGCCTACACCTCTGAGTACCATTGGGCATCATTCTACATGCCAATGGGAATGTACATTTGATAGATTCAATACATATATTCATAGTCATTATCTCTGTGTTTTCTCTGAGTGATTACCTCCAAGTCTGTCAACTTCAACAGGACATATCTCAAGATCTACTGAACCAAATTTGATGATCAAGGGCTCATTGGAACCAGCTCAAAGCATTCTACAACACTACAAAGTTTCAAGTCAATCTATTCAGCCAATTGGGAGAAATCGCTGTCGAAGTGATCACTGGTATATCTCTGTGTGATTCCTAAAAAGTCGGGGGTGTCCCTGATTTTGCTAAACATCATGCTCAGTATATAGTTTATCATTTGGAGTGATTTAACTTGCTAATGGTAGCTTGTTAAGTTAATTTAATACTCCCAGAAGGAATTAGACCAATTATAAGTGTGCTGGACACACTGAGCTTAGGACTGAGCAGGTGTCATTACAGGAATAGCAAGTTTTTTGGACTTATGAAGGTTCAAACTTATCTGTTTTGATTTGATCATTTCTCAATCACTTTGTAAAGCACATATATAGTTTGTTGGTGTCATTTGGAAGCTCAAGGAGTCTCCTAACCATATCTGAAGAAAAGAAAGGGCAGGTGTGAAGCAGGTCTAGCAGCACCACCTTGATCTTCTGATTGTACCCAGCCATCTCATCCAACAGTGGTATCAGAGCAAACAAGGTAATCATGGGTGATAGTTTCCCTTCCTTTATTGACAAATTGGATAGGAATAATTACCAGGCATGGTCATTAAGGATGAAGACTTATCTACAAGGGAGAAGCTTGTATGGATACATATCAGGAGATGAGGAGTTGCCCTCATTCAAAACCAGAGGCCTACCTACAAAGGATGAGCATGAGAGACTTAATCAATGGTGTGCTAAAGATGCTTTGGCAAGGTCATATCTTCTAAACTCTATCTCTGATTTCCTTCTACCTCATGTTAGGAACTGTAAGACTTCCCAAGAGACTTGGGAGACCTTGTCAACATACTTCTCATCAAGCACAAGGGCCAGAAAGAATCAGCTATGGATTGAGTTTACAACTCTTAGGAAGCAATCAAAACAATGTGTTTCAGATTTTGTCACCAAAGTCAAAGACATAGCAGATCAACTTGCAAGTGTTGGAGAAGAGATTGAAGAAGAGCAAATAGTCAGACAAGTGATCAATGGACTCAAAGCAGATGACAAGTGGGAGAGCTTTACCACTGCAATGGACTTGTACATGGACATCCAAGCACCTGATCTAACCACTCTGATTGGACAACTCTTCACACATGAAGCCAAGATCACAAAGAATGGAGAGCAATCAAAAGGTAACAATCCCTCTGCCCTATACACAGATAAGAAGTCTAAAAACAAGGGTAAAAGCAAGAAGGTTGATGATGAAGGATCCACCTCCCAAGCAAACTATGCAGGGAGAGGTAGATCATCTAGAGGTAGGGGCAGAGGAGGTAAGTCAGGTAGGGGGAGACCCTATAATCAATCTCCATGCAATATTTGTGGCTTGTCTAACCATACTACAGATGAATGCTACAAGAACTACAAGAATCAAAGAGGAAGAGGTCACCAAAGAGGAGGATACTCCCAAGGCAGAGGCAGGTTCAATCAATCTCAAGGCTACCATGGCTACAACAATAATTACAACAACAACTACAACAATAGCTACAATCACAATGGAAATTATCAAGAAGGATACAGGAACAGAAAGGATTACAACAATTATGCAGAGGATCAAGATGATTCCTTGTTGATTATGAACATGACATCTAAATCAGGTATCAATGATGATCATTTGTTCTATATTGATTCAGGTTGCTCTAACCATGTAGCTGGGAATGTTGCCTTACTCTCTGATTTGGAAGAACCTAAAGGCAAGCACCAAGTGCAGACAGGTGATGACACTAAACACTCAGTGGTTAAAGTAGGTAATGTCAAAACAAGTGATGGTAATCAGAACTTGCTAAGCAGAGTATTGTATGTCCCAACAATCACCAAGAATCTGATGAGTGTAGGTCAGATTGTTGAAAAAGGTCTACAGGTCAGGTTCACTCAACATGGTGCATTTGTGGAGGATCCAAGACATGGATTCAGAAGGATAGCCAAGGGAGAGAAGTCAGGTAGATTGTTTACCTTTGAACTTGAGGATACTAAAAATATTGCCTTGTACAACTATAGGGACCAAACCCTATCAGAATTGGAGATGTGGCACAAGAGATTGGGTCACATTGGAGAGAGAACCATAAAGCAGATGAGCAGAGATCAATGTGTGCTTGGGATACCTAATGTATCCAAGCAACACATGATATACAAGTGTGGGGCTTGTCAATTTGGTAAGTCACACAGGTTGCCATATACCAAGAAAGGATTTATGCATGAAGATTACTTGGAATTGGTGCATACAGATGTGTGGGGACCAAGCAAGGAGCCATCCATATCTGGGTCAAGGTACTATGTATCTTTTATAGATGATTATAGCAGATGGACTGTCTTGTACTTCATGAAACATAAAGATGAAGTATTTAATTGCTTCAAAAGGTATCTTGCATTAGTAGAGAATCAAACAGGTAGACAATTGAAGAGGTTAAGGTCTGATGGTGGTGGAGAATACTTCTCCAATGACTTTGAAGACTTCTTGCAGGAAAGAGGCATCAAGAGGGAGATTACCACAAGGTACTCACCTGAACAAAATGGGGTAGCTGAAAGAAGAAATAGACTCATTGTGGAGACAGCTAGGTCTATGCTTAATGAGAAGAAACTACCAAATTATCTTTGGGCAGAGAGTGTATCTACTGCCACATACTTGATCAACAGGTTGCCATCAAAGACACTTGATGGAATGACACCCTATGAGGCTTGGCATGGTAAGAGACCATCTCTGGATCATTGCAAGATCTTTGGGTGTGTTGCATATGTGCATATTCCCTCACAGGTAAGGGGAAAGCTAGACCCTAAGGCTGAGAAGTGTATCTTTATTGGTTATGATTTGAATCAGAAAGGATACAGGTTCTATAACCCCTCAAACAAAGGCTTCAAGGTAAGCAGAGATGTCATCTTTGATGAAAATGATTCATGGTATGATAATGAGTGCAGGAAAGTGAGCCTACCTTATGATATGGAAGAAGACTTTCCAAAGCTTGTCAGGCAAGAACCAACTCAGAATGAGGACACAAGCTCAGATGATGAAGACACCATCAACATTGAAGAATTCAAAGCTTGGAAATCCAAAGGGAAGATGAAGATGAAGCAACTTGAAGACAATCCAGAATCCTCAACTCAAGCTATGAGGAGATCTTCAAGGGATAAGAAGAAACCTATTAGGTATGGTTATGATACTTCACTTGTAACCAAGCACTCTGTATATCTTGCAAAGGATATCTTAAGTGAAGAACCAGGTACATTTGAGGAAGCCATTACTAAACCAGAATGGAAGGAAGCAATGGATGAAGAAATGGAGGCTCTCAAGGAGAGTGATACTTGGGACTTGGTACCCAAGAAGGACTCCATGAAGGTGATAGGATCCAGATGGATCTACAAACTCAAAAGGAACTCAGATGGTACAATAAGCAGGTACAAAGCTAGGTTGGTAGCCAAGGGTTTTGCACAAACCCAAGGCATTGATTATGAGGAGACATTTTCTCCTGTGGCAAAGATGCCAACTATCAGAATTATGGTGAGTGTAGCTGCATCCAAGAATTGGAACATGTACCAATTGGATGTAAAGAATGCATTCTTGAATGGATGGATATCTGAAGAGGTCTACATGTCACAACCACCTGGCTATGAGGATCCTAATAAGGTAAACCATGTTTGCAAATTGAAGAAAGCTCTGTATGGATTGAAGCAGGCACCTAGAGCATGGAACTATAGGTTGACAACCTATCTCTTGGATCAAGGATTTGTGATGAGTAAAGCAGATACTTCATTGTTTATAAAGAAGAACAATTCAGAGGTAATATACTTGTGTGTCTATGTTGATGACATCATTATTACAGGAAATGATGTTCAAGGAATTAGACACATCAAAGGTCAAATGATGAAGGAATTCAAGATCAATGATCTTGGATTATTGAAGTACTTCCTAGGGCTTGAATTGGTCTACACAAATTCAGGTATATACATTACTCAGAAGAAGTACATTCAGGACATGGTCAAGAAGTTTAACTTGCAGGAAGCTAAAGTCTCAAACATTCCTATGGAGGTCAACCACAAACTCAGTGCACATGAAGGAGAAGAACTCAAGGATATTACAGGTTACCAAAGTTTGGTAGGTAGTCTCAATTATGCTACCTTGACTAGGATTGATATCTCATATGGTGTTAGTGTACTTAGTCAATTTATGCATAAGCCAAGAGTACCACATTTGGAGGCAGCCAAGAAGATAGTAAAGTACCTAAAGGGAACACAAAATCATGGTTTGTATTATCCATATTCATCAGACATTGACATCAAGGTATACTCAGATGCAGATTGGGCAGGATGCAAGGATGACAGGAGGAGTACATCTGGTTACATATGCTTTGCAGGTGATAAACCTATTTCTTGGTCATCCAAGAAACAACCCACAGTGGCTCTATCATCTACTGAGGCAGAGTACAGAGGGCTAGCCAATGCCACTCAAGAATCAATATGGTTGAAGTTACTCTATTCAGAATTGGGCCTATACATAAGGCCACCTATCATATTTGGTGATAATACAAGTTCACTTCATTTAGCTGCTAATCCTGTGTATCATGCTAGGACAAAACACATAGAGGTTCATTACCACTATGTGAGGGAGAAATTACTTAGCAAGGAAATCCAATTATCATATGTGTCCACTAATATTCAATGTGCAGATTTGCTTACAAAAGCTTTGGATGGGAGCAAGCTATGAAGGTTTAAATCCATGATTGGATTACAGGATATCATTGAAGACTAAAGATGAAGACTCAAGCAAGTGTTTGGCTTGAGGGGGAGCTGTTGGTGCAAACAAGCCTTAACACTTGGACTTGTCTTGTGCCTTGAAGACTCAACAAGAAGATTGCACAAAGATCACTTAGCTTTGGATATCAACTTTGAAGTTTATTGCAAAAGTTTGGATTACTTCATTTCAAGAAAGAGCATAGGAACACATGCCTATGCTTAGTTACTTATTACTTTATGTAAAAGTCAAAGTGACTTCTTGTAATTGTACCTACCTTCAAAAGTCGTGGAATTTGAAAGGTATGAATGGAGAGAATATCTCCATGTGATTAGTTGAGAGATTTGAGGGAGCCTACATTTGAATTTTGAAATTCAAATTTCTTCAAAACATCTATAAAAGTCAATGTAAAAAGTCGCGGGTTTAGTAACACTCTTCCCGAGGCTAATCCAAGTATATTTGTGAGAGTGTGAGAGCTACTATCTAGCCTACACCTCTGAGTACCATTGGGCATCATTCTACATGCCAATGGGAATGTACATTTGATAGATTCAATACATATATTCATAGTCATTATCTCTGTGTTTTCTCTGAGTGATTACCTCCAAGTCTGTCAACTTCAACAGGACATATCTCAAGATCTACTGAACCAAATTTGATGATCAAGGGCTCATTGGAACCAGCTCAAAGCATTCTACAACACTACAAAGTTTCAAGTCAATCTATTCAGCCAATTGGGAGAAATCGCTGTCGAAGTGATCACTGGTATATCTCTGTGTGATTCCTAAAAAGTCGGGGGTGTCCCTGATTTTGCTAAACATCATGCTCAGTATATAGTTTATCATTTGGAGTGATTTAACTTGCTAATGGTAGCTTGTTAAGTTAATTTAATACTCCCAGAAGGAATTAGACCAATTATAAGTGTGCTGGACACACTGAGCTTAGGACTGAGCAGGTGTCATTACAGGAATAGCAAGTTTTTTGGACTTATGAAGGTTCAAACTTATCTGTTTTGATTTGATCATTTCTCAATCACTTTGTAAAGCACATATATAGTTTCTTGGTGTCATTTGGAAGCTCAAGGAGTCTCCTAACCATATCTGAAGAAAAGAAAGGGCAGGTGTGAAGCAGGTCTAGCAGCACCACCTTGATCTTCTGATTGTACCCAGCCATCTCATCCAACAACATCTACTCTCCTGTAATTGGCTAACTGAAATGAAGCTCATAAGGAATGAAGGCACATAACGTACATGTCTGAGCATAAGTGATGCTCCACTAGGTAGCATAAGGCATACATCTCCTGCACCCTCAATGTCATATGTCATACCATCAGGCAACTGCACACATCCACGACTCTCACCTGAGAATCGACAAAACCACTCACGATGTGGAGTAACATGAAAACTAGCTAATGCATCAAGCAACCAAGCCATATGTGTGCTATCTAATGAGCAAGAGGAATCATGAGATGAACCATAGGAGAAAGTGATATCGCCATCACTAGCATAATCAACTACCATAGACTCTCCTGAAACCACTACCTGATCTGCATCACGTGAATATCTCTGACATCGTCGTTGCATCCGTCTGAAGCAACGTCGTCGAATATGGCCCTCATGACCACAATGCCAACATCGAAGTCGTCGATGTGATCTATGTCTCACATGAGTCAATGAACTCGCATACATATCATGTAGTCTCTGCCATAATGCACTACTCGTCTTCTCATACATAACATACTCATACATAGAATCCACAAGCTGTAATCGGATAGTGGAGTTGGCCAATGCATCCATATCCATCCATACGTGGTCGGGCATGTCACGAGGCCTCTGTGCATCTCTATGCACATACATGTGTAACCCTGCACGAACCAATGTATGCCACATTTGAGCTTTCCATCTCGGAAAGTCAGTGCCATCAAACCGAGAAGACACCATGCTGGTAATCCAAGACTAGCAATGTAACAAGAGACTAAAAACGATACTCTATCCTCAATAGGATCAGGCCTGCATATCCATATGCATAACTCACATCACAAATGTCTCGATGGAGAAAGAACCATGTGAACCACCTGTCACATAACCATGCATCTAGCATGCACATACAACCATGAGCATAAGCCTGCTCACCAAGTCTCCAAAGTGACCAAATAGATGTGAAAGAATCCTGGGAAAATTTTGACAGAGTATCCCTTGTAAACTGAGCAATCAAACAAGATAACCAATAACCAAGGAACAATGAGTAATCTCTCACCACCTGTCACTGATGTAATCAAGGATAATGGCAAATACATATGCCCATAAACTGAAATACATGCCAATACAATGGTGATGCATCCCCCACTCAAGAATGAATCTTGCAAGATGGTCCACCCTATCACAAATAACCTGTGACCAAGTCCAAATGAATGGAGATAAACAATGATCCAAAGCTATCACACAAGCTTCAAGATCCACTAGAGCTCCTTTCTAGCAAAAAAGCCGGTGAAATTCCGGCAACATCTCCTCCGTAAAATGGACTCTAGAACCAAAATAACCATGTGGGAATCACCATCCACATATGCCAAGAATCACACTGGAAAATATATATCAATCAATGACCAAATGCTAATAATGGTGACAAACAAACGTGTAATTGAGGCTCCAATCTGGATCCTGTACCTGCAAAGAAAACAAAGATACAAGTACCAATCTAGATCCAAACAATCTCTCATAAAAGATGTGCAATCGGAAAGTAAATCCGTAACCAAGTGGCATAAGCAAGATATAGACCACAATGCCACTATACATCCATGATCAAACTCATGATGACATAAACCTCAAAAAAGAGTATACCACAATGTCATCTTACATGTCAAACATGTAATAGGATCATGCTCTACTCTCATATGGAGGAGCTAACACAATGATCATACATGTACAATGTCTTGAAGCTCTGAAAATAAGAGCTTGCACACCATAAATTCTCTCTCGAAGAAGTTCCAAAGCAAATTCAACCTCCAAGAGCAGTTAAGGTTCTTATGACAAAAAATGTGCTGCTCTGTGTTTTGCTGTTTCAGAGGTGATAACCTCTGAATCTGAACTTTTGCTCT
Source organism: Ceratopteris richardii (assembly GCA_020310875.1). Taxonomy (NCBI): domain Eukaryota; kingdom Viridiplantae; phylum Streptophyta; class Polypodiopsida; order Polypodiales; family Pteridaceae; genus Ceratopteris; species Ceratopteris richardii. Next base: position 211,749,654 of record CM035409.1, read on the forward strand.
TCAGCAAACTTCAAGATCTTATTCTTAGCTACGTAACGAGATAAAGATCACCTCAATCGGAGGTGCATAGCTCAAGATATGCTCAAACAAGCACCTGCTGTCAATTTCACTTTCACTTGCAACAGTACTGCTCTGTATTCTGCAATTTCGGTGCCCTCACACTAGGAATCTGAATCTGAGTTCTTCTGCAAAGTTGTAGCTATCTTTCCAAGTTACGAGCAGCAAGTTGAATCATTGCATTCCGAGCTGTAGAACTCAAGTTACGAAAAAAAATCAACCTGCTGTTCTACTCAATGTAGATTCGCCTTCTACAATTCTCTGCGTTTTTTGAATTTTCGGCACTTCATAATTCCGAAGTAGGTTCTGCGCCCTTCTGCAAAGTTGTAGCTCTCTGTGTTAGCTACACACAGAACTTTAAAACGCATCAATCCGAGCTTTGTAGCTCGAGTTATGACCGAAATACTGAACAACTGTCAAGAGATGCCGACCTGCACTTCTACTCCTTCTGACCTAAGCTTCCATTGAAGCTTCTTGCACAACAGCCTTCAGCATGCTCTGATACCAATGAAGGGCTTTGGTGTGCAGAAGAAGAGGAGGAAGGAGGAGATGGAGGGAGAGAGAAGAGAGGAACGACGCGCGGATATGCGTGGGAGCCTCGAAACCCACATAATGATCTCTCTTGAGGCAATGCTCTATATATGATGTATATATATGAATATGGGGGTAAGGTCACATGACCCTTACATCCCCAACAAGTGGGAGTTGTTGGTGCAAGACAACCATCAATTGATGTCTTGGATAAAGACTTGAAGTCAAAAGATGAAGAAAAGATAAACAAATGAAGTTTGAAGATAGGGTATATTCAAGAAATGAAGACTTGTATACATATGTACATTAAACTTGTAGTTAGCTCACTTATACCTTGTTATGGTCATGAGCTTGTACATGTATGCCTATATATACAAGTAAAAATTTGGGGAAATCATGAGAGAGCATGAGATGAGAAGAATTAGAAGTTGTAAGTGTCATTAGACACTTTAGACGGGTAGAAGATCTCTCTCATCATTCAGATGTAAAACTTTTCAGAGAAGAAGAAAAATTGCACCTAATATTTTGCTGAGTACTCCTTCTGTGTTTAATCTTTTGTGAAATTCTTTTGTACAAGTCTAAGTCTAAAGTTGATTGACCTCTGCACAAGTTTTCAAATCCTAATTGTGATCAAGCTGAGAGAATTGAGAGTAGGAACATTTACATGTGTAAATGTGAAGAAGTGAAGTTTGCAACATGTGCAAATTCAATGCATATGTTTTGGTTAGTTCTCCTTCTAGAGTGTAAAGTTTTGAGCAAGCAAGCACTCATTCTTTAAGTTGGAAGATGTCAAAGTCGACTATAAAAAAGTACAGTTTTAGAAATAGGTGGATTGTTTGGATCATTTCTCAATATTTACTGAATCTTTTGAGATGTTTTAACTTGGAGAAGGTGTGCAATCTTTAGATGACACCTTGTGCAAAGTGTCATAACAAACTTTACACATTTGATCAGTCAATGAGTGAGTTATGTGCAGCAAACTTTTCTGCATAGTGACTCTCTTCACAGTTAGTGCAAATTTTGATAATTTGACATTGGTCTTCCAAAATTGATCAAGGTTTTGAGTTATTCTTGATATAGAAGTGTTTTAACATCAAGGATAGCTTGTTCTTTTGGAGATTAACACTCTCCATCATCTATGATGAGATTGAGCCCGTTTCATTTGATGAAGCACAAAATTCTGAACATTGAATGGTTGCAATGCTATCATGAAAAATGATACCTGGTCTTTATGTGACTTGCATCTTGGCAAGAAGGCCATTTGCACTAAGTGGGTATACAAGCTGAAGCATAAACCTGATGGAACAGTTGAAAATTATAAGGCTAGGCTTGTTGCAAAGGATTATGTATAGCAAAGAGGCATTAATTTTAATGAAACCTTTGCACCTACATGTTGAATGACTATTGTTCGTAGTAGTTGTGGACTTGTAGCTCATCATGGTTGGAATTTATATTAGTTGGACATTAAAACAACATTTTTGAATGGTGTCTTGCATGAAGTGTATGTTTTTCAGCCCCGCGACTTTGTGCAGAAGGGCATGAAAACCAGGTGTGTAGGTTAAAGAAGGCATTATATGGTTTAAAGCAAGCACCACCTGCTTGGTATGAAAAGATACATACCTAGCTGATTACACATGGTTTTGAGAACAATCCAACTAAAAGCACCTTATATGTTAAGTGTGTCAATGATTTGCTTATGATCATTGTTCTGTATGTTGGTGACATGCTACTCACCGGTCCTCATGAGAAGCATATTGCTGATTTCAAGGCTGATTTGAATGCCTCACTTGAGATGTCTGATTTGGGACATTTGCATCATTATTTGGGCATTCACTTTATGCAAGTTGATGGTGGAATAGCTTTGTGTCAAACGAAATATATTGACAAATTATTGTAGCATTTTGGCCTTGAAGAATGTAAACCTATTGTCACTCCTATGGAGACAGGTTTACGATTGAGTCTTCATGATGTTGGAGATGCATTTGATGTTGTTCTCTATCAACAGGCTATTGGATGCTTGATTTACTTATGCATTACTCGGCCAAATACTCAATTTGTTGTCTCACAAACGAGCAAGTCTATGCATTGCCCAAGTGTCAAGCATTGGTAGCGGTTAAGCGCATCTTTCGCTACTTGAGTGGTACCTGGCTACTTGGGTTGTTTATCCCAAGGGGGGATCACTACCGCCAGATTTGCATGCTTTTTTTTACTCTGACTGGGTTGGTTGCTATGACACTCGCGTCTTAACTAGTGGTATCTGCTTCATGCTTGGTAGCTCATGCATATCTTGGATGAGCAAGAAACAACTTACTATGGCCACTTCCAATTGTGAGGCTAAGTATAGGGCACCTTTCACAATGACTATTGAGTGTGTGTGGCTCAGACGGCTTATGGCTGATTTCAATGTTGGTCACTCTTCTGCCACCACCATCTTCCCTCACAATCAAAGCGCATTGGCAGTTGTGAGGAACCCTTTGTTCCATGCTCGCACTAAGTACATTGAGGTGCATTATCATTATGTCAGGAAGAGGTTCTCTATTGGAGAGATCAGCTTGGCATATGTGCCCATGCAGGAGAACATTGCGAACCTTTTCACGAAGGCTCTACCTAGGGAGAAGTTTGAAGCTTTCCACAAAGCTTTGGGCTTACTTCCTTTTGTGGATTGATTCCACATAGCTTGGCACTTCCTTATACATAAGTGCCAGTTCCTTATTCATCGCATCGCTCCTAGGTGGGATTTGTTGATATATTTAGGTAGTGATGTGTGTGAACACACTAGGATTGTTGGGGCACTTTTTTCCCTCTTTAGGAGGTTTTTTCCCCCGGCTTGTATATATGCCTATAGCCCTAAGGGGTTAATTATCTTTGTACATTCTAGTGGTAATACATTCACTATTGTGTGTTGTGCTCCAAGCTTCTTCTTCTTCTTCCTTGTGATGTTCACGTGCTTCTATAGACGTCTAACTCCAACAAAACTGATAAAAGCTCGATTTATCTATGAGATTGAGCATACTGAATGGGTGCCCCCCATCATAGTGGTGCCCAAGAAGAATGAAAAGTTGCCACTGTGTATTAACCTTAAAAAAGTTAATGTCGCTACGATCAGAGATAGCTATCTGCATCCAATCACCAAACATCTATTGGAGCATGTTTCATGCAAGCAAATGAACTTCACCACAGCGTGGGGAATCATTGGTGTGTGATTCCATTTGGGCTCACTAATGCACCTGCAAAATTCCAAAGGCTCACGTGTAATGTCTTCAAATAGATCTTGTGAAAGAGCTTAGAAGTAAATGTGGATGATTTATGTGCTCATTCCCAAGAAAGAAGACACCCAATCCCTGAGCTCACACAAATCTTCATTAAGTGTAGAGAATATCGAGTTTTTGTGAACCCAAAAAGTGTGTGTTCATGGTACATCAAGGTAAGATCTTAGGTCATATTGTTTCTAAGAATATAATATCAATAGATGAGGACAAAGTAAGAGCCATAGCAGAGTTGTAGAGGCCAAGGAATGTTAAACAGGTACAGTCCTTTACGGTCCATTGTGGGTATTACCGTAGGTTTATCCACATATATGCGATCATAGCTAAACCTCTTTATGCTCTGCTGACAAATTTTGAGTGGAACGACAAATGTGAAAATTCCTTCAATGAGCTTAAGAGACATTTGTGCACCAATACTGACCACTCTTGATTGGAATAAATCATTCCATGTCTACGTAGATGGATCCAATTATGCAATAGAATGTGTGCTCGCAGAACCCACATGTCACTCTAGCACAATGGTGAGTACCAACGTGAGAAGATTCACCTCATAATTGTCAATCCGTGGAGATGTGAGGACTAGTATGAAGACTATGAGCAAGTGAAGGCACAAGTGTGTGAGTGAGAAGCACACAAGCATGCACACACATACACACACACGCACACACAAGGCAAGAACAAGGAGAGGAACAATGGAGTTCTTTGCATTAGTCAAAAAGTCTCTTACATAAGCTCAATTCACAAACAATCTAACCTCAAAAATGAGCTCTCTAGCTCTTTTTATAGTTTTCTAACTAGCTTTGGTCTTGTCCAGACCTAGTGTCCGGCCTAGTTAAAAATTAGGTTCTAGAGCCTATTTGAGGGCTCAAACAGAGTCTAAAAATTATGAAAATTGATGTGTAGCTAGTTCTAATACTCCTCAAGCTCGAGGACTCCTCGGCTTGCACAAAATGGAGTCTATTCTACCAAAAACGGAATTTACAATGTTTGTGTAGTGATTAAAATCACTTGAGTTGTAAATGGTCCATGGAAAAAATGATTGGGCCTTGTTGCCGTATTGTGCATGACTCCTCCGTTGCGCTAGTATGCTCTTCATCTGACTTGTATGCCAACACGCCCCCCTTCCTAGCGTCTGTCGCCCCTGACAGAGCTCTGTTCTATCGGGTGGTCGATATAGTATTGGATGACATTGGTGGCAAGTTCGTGTTCTCCTATCCTTAAGCCTCTTGCTAGATCAGCTTCCAATGCATCCCAATTTATTGCGCCAGGGACCTCTGGTTGAGGGGTGGTGTAGTACTCAGAGTACATTGCTTGTTCACAAGCAAAGAGATGGAGCAGGTGTGTTGGCTTCGGTGCGAAGATCTCCGAGTGATACTCCTGATCTGAACATTTCTTCGAAGGTCTGTTTGTAACATGCAGGGAGGTATTTGATGAGTGCATGCCAGGCGTAAGCCACACGAATACTGGGGGTGGTGCTCATGTCATACACCAAATCATAATTTCCATTGGTAAACCCCGGGAGACGTACCTGTGGTGCGGCTGCATTTCTAAAAGTTTTCAGGACTACCTGCATCATATCTAAAATTTTAAGCATCATTTGAGCTGCTACATCTGGCATGGGCTTCAATCGCGGCATCCAATGGCGAATTGTTCCCATCATGTATGCTACCGACGGTGGTCCCTGTGGTGGCGCAATGTACGGGTAGTTTAGCCATTCCTTGCATTGCGCGTTGTTCTGCACTTTGATATTGAATGCCTTCCAAGACCTGCGGCGTGGAACTGGACCGTAGCATGGATTGTATAGGAGATGTAAAGGCGCGTTGTTCCATGTGCGTAGCATTTCTGGATATGTCTCTAGAAGTTTCTGTCGCCAGGTGGGTTGACGAATTTTGCCTTTTTGCGCCTCTGGAGGAAGGTCTTCGTGTTGAAATTGGGTAGCAAAGGTAGGAATCTGATCCGTGACTCTCTGTATTTCTACATTATAATCAGCCCAGATAATATAATAAGGCCTGTATTGGAGTTCAGATGAGAGGATAAGGTGTCTCGATGACAGGTTCTTAAAGTAAGCAGATTGTAGCACAGTTTCCTCTATGACCCTCATGGCCTGATTTTGCACTACTGTGCGCTCTTCGTGAGAACTCCCGATTTCCTCCACTTGACGTAGCCATGGAGGCCATGGTGCCTCGAATGTGTCCTGAGCTTCTTCCGTTTGTTGGCCTCCTGGGAAGGGTTGTGGGTCGTATTCTTCTTCAAATGTCTGTTCCACAGGAATTTGTACTACTTCTTCGTCGGTGGGAGCCTCTGGAGGGGAAGGTGGTCTCTCATATTGTAGTAGACGTGCTTGCAATTCGGTGACCTGTTTTTGGAGATATTTTAAGGCCTCTGAGTCTGTGAGAAGTGAAGCCGCGGAGGAGGTGGTTTGAGAGGCTGCTGTTGTTTCTTTTTGGTGTTTCTGCTTCAGTTGACCCAGTTCCTCTGATAGCAGGTCATGTGCTTCAAGTAGCATGGCATAGTCTTCCAATATGATCTTGATATTGTCGGGGGTCACTGCTTGAAACTTTGATGGGCTGATGGGTGCCCCAGGTGTGCTTTCGATAGCTGCTTCTAGGTTCTCCTGATTTTGTAATTGCAGGCGTCGATTCTCTTCATGAGCGGCAGCAAGATGTCGCTTGAGTAGGGCCATATTTCGCTGAAGCTTTGAATTGCGTTCCAGTTGTGTCCGTAGATGACCTTCTACCACTTGTATTACTTCCCGATCTGTGTTCTGTAACTGTACCTCCAATATGCTATGAGCCTCTTGGAGAGTTTGGAATTGTGTGTGGAGGCGAGCATTTTCCTCCACTAGTGCAGCAAGTCTGTGTTGTAGTGTCTCCGAGTGCTCTTGCAGGCGTTCATTCTGTTGCTGGAGCTGATTGTAATCTGTCCTTAAGTTTGATATACAAGCTAGCATGGTGTCCAATGCATTTCCTATAGATGAGGGGGTGGTGTTTACAATGGAAGATGCATGGGAAGGGAATTGGAGAAGGGGAAGAGTGAATGATGTGTCTATTGAAGACGAGTGTGTGGGTGAAATTGGTGGAGGGGGAATGGGAGGAGGTGGAAGCGTGGGGGGAGGGGAGGTGCCGTGGGTGGTGAAATGTCCATACTTTCAGGAGTGGGTGCGAGTGTGGGGTCTACCATATACATTGGAATGGTAGGTGGTGTGTGTGTGTGAAAGTGGTGAATAGATGAGAAGTGGGGTGGGGAGCTGAAAATAAAGGGAATGGTTGAGACCTGGGTTGAAAAGTTCTAGCAAGGAAGTTATGGAGGGATTGGAGAAGTGGAGAGATGGAGGTCGGGGGTTGAGGTTGTAGAGTTGAGGAGGGCATGAAGGGTTGCATGGTAGCAGGGAAACCCATGAATATGGATCTAGGGTCAGGATGACCTATGGCTGAGGGCATGGGGGATGGTTGTCCTAGGGCAGGCTCTATGAGCGATTCGGTGGATTGTGTAGTGATGGGGGTTGCTTCATAGATTGGGTTATCAGAGGTGGAGAATAGGGTTGAACTAGAGATGGGAGTACGGAAGATGAAGGTTGGTTTGGTGGGTTGAGTGGTCGAGGTGATTTCCACGGTTTCTGCTCTAGGAGGCGATGGTGGGGGTGTGGGTGGTAGTGGCTCGGTGGATTCCTCATGGGTGACTGGGTGCTCTTGGCTAGCAGTTTTTGTTGCTTGGGAGGTTGTCCTGATGGGTTCGGATGTAATATTTGGCCCTTCTGCCGTTGTAATGGGGATCTGGATATTTTTACCTGAGCGTGGTCGTGTCTGGAATCTTCGTGGATCATATTGAACTGGAGACCTCCTAATGGCGGTCCACACTGCTTCTACTACCCCATATGTTTCTGCCATCAATAAGAGACCTTCACTATATTCTGAGTCAACTCCGGCTTCTTCCAACAGCTGAGTCATGAGTACTCTACTACTCTGTTCGGTGAGCAGTTGTTGTGATTGCACTCGTTCCATAATTTGATACAGCCTTCGGAGTTCCGCTGTATAGGCTGGGGCTTCCGTGGTCTCCTCTTCATATGCTCCTTCTTCTTCTAGGTGTCCTTGTTGTTGACCTTGCTGGGCGTCACCCCAATGTACATGGCGGTCGTCTGTAGATTTTCTTCTTCTTTGTGAAGATGTGCCTTGTTCTTCTGCATCTGAATAATACTCTACATCAGAGAGTTGTGTACTTTGTAAGAATGCTTCGAAGTCCTGAGGATCCATTCCTTCAGCATCTCCAGTTGTAGCATATTCAAATCCAGATGGAGCAGGAGGAGCTGAAGGGGTAGCTTGTGTCGTAGTTTCAGATCCAGACCTGGGTATCCTAATGGTAAAGGGAGGTACAGTGGTCTCCCTTCGTGGCGATACTTCAGGAGTAGTCAGAACTTCCCTTGTCTGGACACAAGGGATCACACCCCTCATGCGCTTGGATTGATGTGTGGACGTCTTGAGCTTCTTAAACATTTGTAATTGAGCCCAAGTTAAGGCACGTTCAATGGGAACATCGTATGCTAGGCACCGGTAAATAATGCGTGTGATTGCACAGCAACCGTTCACCACTAATTTCCTAGAAGACCTTTTATTTGCTTCATACAATTGATCTATAATCCATACCGGCAGCTTAATTGGTAACGCACCTGCCTCCGCTAAGTAGAGAGCGAACCAGATTCTTTTGTGTGGTTGTGTGAAGCGGTCTTGGCCGGGGAAAGCAAAATGTTGCATGCACATACAGAGAGGGATGGACACGTTTGGTGTGAGTGCTGCCATGTCTTTAAGCTTCAATAGTTTCCTATCCTTCATGTTAGTAGGAACGAGAGCATCCTTCTCAGAAGGTACATGTGTGCTGTGCATATTCAAAGCAGCGCTCACCAACTCCACAGTAAGTTCAAACCTCTTTAACTCGTTGTTGCCCAGCAAGGAAGGAAGAACAAATGATCCTGGTTTGTCCTTTTCTTCATTAGCTTGTAATGTGGAGACCAAATAATAGCATCGGAGGAGATCCGGTTTAGGTAGTGGTGCTTCAAAGTATTCTGCTAGCCCTGCACGTTGCCATATGGTCTGGAGATCCTCAGTGTTCTGTAGAGTCTCAAACTCCTTGGAGAAAAATTGGAATCGAACCCATGATCTGTCATACTCGCACTTAGACTCCCATATATACTTGGCCTCTCCTAATGGACCTGGCATGCCATTGAACCAATGAGAATTGGCATGGACTCTTTCTGTGATCCCTGTGGGTGGATCTGGTACCGGGATCTGCTGAAGGTGTTGCAGCTCCACAGGTCGTTCAGTTGGTGGCACATCCACAGGTAGACTATCCACATCGATTCCTGCAGTAAGTATTCCTACTTGTGAGCTCGGACCTGTCGCTTCTGCCATGTTACTTCTTGCCTCCTGATTCTGTGAGAATATAGAAACATGTGTTAACATTGTAAAGGACAAGTTAGAACCGTTTTTGTCCCCATTACAACATTATCATGAGGTTCGGGAGAGATTAGTAGGTTAATAAGTGCTCGGTGCTTGTGTGTGTAGTTAGGAATTGGTTGGACCTAAGAACTAAGTGGAATGATGTAGTGTGAGAGTGACGTAGTTAGTAGGTGGGCATGGATTTACAACTGGGGTCCGGGGGTTTATTACAAGTTTTAGGTTGCCAAATGCAGTGGATGGGCTTTGATCTTGATTTTGTGGAGACTCTGAAGAGTTTGATAGGGGTATTTGCTTGAAGATGAGGCTTTTTAGGGACCCATTTACAAGTGATTCTACTAGTGCTCATGGAAGAATATGTGTCCGTGCGTGATGCGTAAGACTGGGCCTCAGATGTTCGAGTGAGTGACATATGTTGTACCGGTTGCGGCCTTGGTGTAGCTATTTGAGCCCGCAAGCAAGCCTTAGGCACCCAAATTTGTCGTGATTGTGGGCTGGCCTTCATTGACTTCTTGGGTACCCAAATAGACTTCACCTTCGCAGAAGAATTAATGAATGACTTCTCATTAATGTCATGTTGTTGACTACTAATAAGAGGTTTTGGCCGTGGGGTCGGCCTGGTCTGAACAGGGTATTCGCCTTTTCGCCTCCATACTTGCTTCCATGACTGAAACAATCTGCTTTGCTCCTTTTTTTGGCATTTAGTATCGGTAGTGTTCTGCTTCTTCTGTATTTGATCTGCCGTGGGTTGTTGCAACCTTCTGGTCTTTGGAAAAGAAGGGAGTTCCGTCCTCTCCCTGGCTCCCTTGTTGAGATTAGCCTCTTTCTGCATCATACAGTTTTGGACAAAAATAGCATTGTCAACTTCATGTGCGCCCCAGGAAGGACCAGGAGTTTGTGCCTTGCCTAGTTCCTTGAGTGCCTCATTTTCCAATTCAACTGTAATTCGGCTATGATCTACCCATACCTGAAGAAGTCCACTTCTTAGGTTGAGGTCGACTGCATGATCATAGATCCAGTCCTGACCCAAGACAAGAGGCTCAGTGAGGTCCTCATCTTGACACACTAGTACTTTGACTGTCATCACTTCGTCTTGAATGGAGATGGGAAGATCCACCTCGCCCATGCAAGGAGTTTCCACACCTCCCAATCCTATGAGATATGCTTCTATAGGATCGACAGTTAATTTCAATTCTTGACAGTAAGACAACTTGATAGCACTAGTGGATGCACCTGAGTCAATCAAAGCTCTTACAATCTTTGCACCCTTTCCTTGTCCTACTCCTAGGGTTAAAAAAGGCCGTCGGTCGATTATTCTATGGGAATGCCCACCTGAAGTCTCGCACATGGCCATAGGATGGCCTACAGATTCTTGAGTGTCAAGCATAGGCGGGTCTCTGCCTTGTCTCCTCAATTTCATTCGTCGGATGCGTTCTAAAGCTTCTGCCTGTGCTTCTCTTCTAATTCGTTTCTCTTCTTCTTTACGTTCCCTGGCAGTGTTGAGTCGATTTAGCATCTCTTCAGTAAGGGGTTCCTGATATAACTTGACTCTGCATCCACTTATGTAACTTGGTAGAATATCGCCCTCTAAAGTGGCTAGTTGAACTGCGCCACTTGTGGAGATTCTATTGATAATCATTGGCCCGTAACCTCTTTTCTCTAATTTCCGTGCATGCTGCTTCAATGTGTAGACTAGGACTAGGTCGCCTGCTTTCAAGCCTTTATCCTTCACATGTGTATCAAAATATGCCTTTTGCCTCTTCTTCGCTGCATAGATTCCTGCTGCAGCTCTCAATCGTGTTTCGCCTAGACGTTCAAGATCAAAGATTCGAGAGGAGAGTTCATGGCCTGTCCAGTCATGCTCTTGTGTTACCTTCAATGTAGGTATCAAAAAGTCCAGGGGTAGCACAGCATTTTGGCCAAATACCATCTGAAAGGGGGTGGCTTGGAGTACCGTTTTATAGGCAACCCGGTATGCCCAAACAGCATGGTGTAGTTGTTTGTCCCAATCAGAGCGTTTATTGTTCACTAGTTTAGTCAGCACATTGCATAAGATCTTATTAGTGCTCTCAGCCTGGCCATTAGCTTGTGGGTGATAGGGGGCCGATTTCTTATGTATCACCAAGAATTCTTGGAGAAGGTTTTCTATGACTTCATTCAAGAAGTGTGTGCCTCTATCACTCACCAACTCTATTGGCAATCCGTACCTCGTGAATACATTTTCAAATAAGAACTTTGCTGTTGTTTGAGCATCATTTTTTGTAGTAGCTTTCGCTTCTACCCACTTGGTTAGATAGTCTGTGGCCACGATGATATATTCAGCATGTGAACCCTTAGCTGGGGGATTAATAGGACCAACAAAGTCTATTCCCCATTTAGAGAATGCACGTCCGCCCATCATAGGCTTCAGTGGCATCTCATCCTTGCGTATAGGGTACTGAGTTCTCTGACAAACATCACACGGTTTCACATAGGTATGTGCATCCATGTGAAGGGTTGGCCACCAAAAGCCTGCAAATAGTATTGCCTTGATTACCCGATCTGGTCCAAAGTGTCCCCCTGCTACACCTTGGTGAGCAATATCCAAGATTTTGAGATATTCACTCTCATGGACACATAGTCTCAGGTAACCATCTTTACCACACTTGTATAGATTATCACCAATGAGTTAGTAATCCTGGGCTTCTTGTTCTAAACTCCTTTTCCTAGCCAGAGTCATGTCTGGAGGGAATGTTTTCGTCCTCAGAAAGGATACTAGTGGTTCACTCCAATCTGGCACCATGGACACTTGATAAAGAGTGGCATGTTCCACAGGTGGTTTAGTGCAGCAGATTGGGCAATCCTTGCACAACTTTTGGACATCAGCTTCCATAGTCGGCCAATGCACTCCGAGTCTCCTTAGTGTCTGTAAGGTTCGTTGCTTTGAGTAGTGTTGCTCTAACGCACCTACATGTGCTAATTGCAACCATTTAGCGTACTCATCCTCTTCCACACAACAAGCCAAGATCCCTTGATCTGTGTGCTTGTACATACTTCCTGCCATGATGTGATACTTTTGGGCTTTTACTACCTCTCTATCCTGTGTGTTTATTACTGGGTGGTTAGGTCCGTATGTCAACACTGGTACCAATGGCTTAGCCCACTGCGGCACCACCTCCAAATTAAACAAGTAAGCATCAGGAAGGTCATCTGACACTCCTTGTGGGGCTTCTCCCGATGTGAGCCTAGAAAGGTGATCTGCTCTCAAATGAGTCTTCCCTTTCCTTACCACAACCTCAAAATCATATTCCATTAGCAAGAGAAACCATCTTACTAATCTTCCTGTATTGCATGGCTTGTTTACGAGGTATAGCAATGCCTGATGGTCAGTAAAAAAATTAAACTTATTTGCAAGCAAATAGTGTCTAAATTTCTTAACTGCATATACCATGCCTAAGCCTTCTCTCTCAGTAGTGGTATAATTTCGTTCAGCTGCATTCAATTGTCTACTAGCATAGGCAATAGGAAGATCCATATTACCTTCACCAGTAGGTTGAGCAAGCACATATCCAATGGCATAATTGGATGCATCCACATGAACGTGGAAAGGTTTATTCCAATCCGGTGTGGTTAAGATTGGTGCTGAACATAATCGCCGTTTAAGCTCATTGAAGGAATTCTCACATTCCTCAGTCCACTCAAAGTTTGTCAGAAGTCCGTACAGAGGCTTTGCAATGATGGCATACATGTGTATAAATCGTCGGTAATAACCACAATGCCCCATGAAAGCTTGTACTTCCTTGACATTCTTTGGCCTAGGTAATTCGGCTATAGCTCTTACTTTCTCTTCATCCGTAGATATGCCATTCTTTGACACTATGTGTCCTAGAATTTTGCCTTGCTTGACCATAAAAACACATTTTTCTAGGTTTAGGCAGACTTGATATTCTCTACATTTGTCAAAGATTTGTCTGAGTTCAGGAATATGGGTTTGTCTAATGTTGGAATGAGCACAAAGATCATCAACATAGACTTCTAAGTTCTTCCTCAGGAACTCCTTAAATACATGGCACATCAGCCTTTGGAAGGTTGCGGGAGCATTGGTCAGCCCGAATGGCATTACCCTAAAAGCGAATATACCCCACTCTGTGGCAAAAGCCGTTTTATGCTGATCTTCTGGTGCAATGGCCACTTGATTGTAGCCAGAGAACCCATCTAGGAAGCTGTACACTTCCTTGCCTGCCACCCTTTCTAAAAGATGCTCAGTGATAGGAAGCGGGTAATTATCCCTGATCGTGGCTGCGTTAACCTTCTTCAAGTTAATGCATACTCGTAATTTGCCATTCTTCTTGGGCACCACCACAATGGGGGATACCCATTCAGTGTGCTCAATTTCATAGATAAATCCAGCTTCAACCAAGCGGTCTATCTCTTCTTTGATCTTGGCAGCATAGTTGTCATTATATGTGTATGGCTTTTGTTTTGAGGGTCTGGCCTCTGTAGTCATGGGAATCGTATGTGAGCATATGTCCGGGTCCACACCTTTCAGATCCTTGTAACTCCAAGCAAATACATCTCTGTATTCTCTTAGCAAGGCTATCAGCTCATGCTCTTCTTCCTCAGTGAGGTCATGTCCTATGTAAGTGCACCTCTCTTCTCCTTCTTCTATGGCTACCACTATTTTCTTGGTGGTTTCTTTGTTATCATAGGCCTCTCCCGATTGTGCCTCTCGTTTAGGCATTCTAATCATGACTCTCCTGTCATCTATCTCATACTTCTTAAAATTTTCCGAAACCTCAAACAAAGATTCTTCCTCTTCTGGTGTGACTTCTCTCTTCTTTCTTTTCTTTCCTTCTTCCTTATGGGTTACATGTGTGGCTAGCCTTACATCCTTTGTAAGCTCTCCGTGCTTCTGGGGTTGAAATTCTACTTCATAGAAGTATTCTTCATATGATGCAAAAGGTGGGTCCATAATGATTGACTCTAGATCGGAGTCACTCGCATCCTCAAATGCATTAGGGCTAGGTTCACACTCTTCTAAAACTGCCTCTCCCACGATCGGCTCTATGGAGAAGATTGAAATGTCATAGCCATCCTCATCACAGTGAGGTGTCCATTGTTCTTCATTGATGGCTACATCCATGGTTGCTAGAATTTCTGCCCAGCCGTGAGGTTCGAATTCTTCGTTTGGAAAAACTACAGGTGCATAGGCTGGGTCTTGCATTGATCTATGGGTTTCTTTTGCACCTATCTCCCTGGCTTTTTCTCTCTTCTCTTCTTCTACTGCTACCTTACACATCCATAAGTGAGTGTCTTCATGCATCCATGAGGATCCTGATCCTAGGGAATGCACCGATTCCGTATCATCTTTGGCTCTATGGATGGGGTTCCATTGGATAGGAGGGACATCTCTATGAGAGTAATCCTTGAGATTGACTTTGGTTGTAACACCTAAGTGCTGCAAATACAAGGAATTGGTTCCCCAATCCTGTACCACTTGCAACTGCCGCATAAATGGTCTTCCCAAAATCATCTCATAGGCTTGATTTTTGCTAAAGTCACAGATAGCAAATGTGTGCTCAAACTCTACACCACAAGTAGTGAGAGTTATCCCCTCGAGTAGTCTTAAGGGTCTTTCTATGTGCCCGTCAGCCATCTGCAATTTCATTCTCGTTGGCCTGAGAGCTGCCTTGCCCCATCGTTTCCATAAGGAAGTGGTAACAATTGCAACTCCTGCACCTGAGTCCAAGATGGCCTTGGTTGTGTATCCCTGATGAGTGATGGGGAGATATATGTTTCCCTCTTCGCCCTCACTCATGTCTCCTATCTTGTCTAAGGGTATTTCTGGCACTGTTCTCTGGGATCCTACCTGGGAACGAGGTTTTTCTATCTCGGGCACTTGATTGGCTACATGTTTCCACACTTCTGGTCTAACCTTAAGCAGCTCTTCCAAAGTGAGATTGCACTGCACTTTGGTGTTCTTCACTACCTCTGTGTTCCTAGGTATGACTGAATCTTCGTTTCTTACCATGACTGTAGGTGCTCTCATACAGGTGGACTTTGCTTCCCATGGGCCTGTGAAATGGGGTAGTTCTTGTAAAGAATTAGACTCGAAGTCTAATCTTCCTTGAGATTGGGCACTCTCCTGCTCTCCATAAAGGGAAGGAAGGTCTTGTGGGAATTGATCGTGTGTGTCATCCACAAGTTCAATGGGAGGAGGAACTTCACTCTCTTTAGCCCATTTCTCTTCTTGAATCTCTCGCAAGAATTCTGGTGTGTATTGATTCATAGAAGAAGAGGTGTCTGGCTCCGTAGAGTTAGGCACGTAGGCCTCAGGCACATAGGCTTTCTGGGTAGGAAGACCTGCTCTTTCACTAGCCTTGTCATGGTGTTGAGGGGCGGGCTCCTTTTGTGATTGTGCAATTAGATTCTCTATTCTTTCTAGGGAGGGGGGGTTGTCTGGTTCAGTGGAATTGGGCACATAAGCTTTCGGTGGGGGATGGGTCATGTTGTTGCTTGCTTTATCTCTTTCTTGATTTTTTTCTTCCTTGGCAGATCTTGCAATTATGCCCTCTAACTTCTCTAGAAGTCCATCCAAGTGTAATTGCGTCTTGGCTGAGCCCGAGTAATTGAAAAGGCGACTGGCTTCAAACATAGTCTGAGCCAATGCGACCATTTTCGCGCAAAGCTTGGTTCTTTCTATCTCTAGGTCAGCTCTGGGGTAGCACTTGTCATGATCCGTTACATTTGGCCCTTCTTGGATTCTGGCCTGATATGCTTTAAGCATCATGTCTATGTCTTCAGGAGTGGGATCAGCTAATACTGATCGTGCTCGGGGTGGTGGGTGGGTTACGTGGGGTGTATTAGAGGGTGGAGAGATGGAGGGTGATGGGGATGGTAGCGGTGGGAATGTGTGAGAGTGCGGTTGAGATGTGATCTCTATGATTTTGGCCTTGGTTTCTCGTAGACTTTCCTCAAGTTCACTCATCTTCTTTGCCCATTGCCTTTTCATACGTTCACGGCTATCTCTCCAAGCTCTTGTTCTCTTCTTATTTTGGCTCTCAGTATCGCTAGCGTCTGGGCTCTTTTCCTGGCTTACCCCTTGGTTTTGCTGCAATGCTTGAGCTCTAGTGATTACCTGCACTGGTGCAGTGGAAGTGACACTTCCTGTGGAATTGACCACTAACCCAATAACATTAATCAGAGTGATTTTTGGCATATTGCTAGGATTCTTGGGAACAATCTCGTAAGAGATGTTCCTTTCCGCACTCCTGGCAAAAGCCTTGGATCGTCACTGATTGGGGTTGTGTAGGTGCAGGCATGGGGCAATCACGTATGAGGTGATCACCCTGCCACATGAAGCAAAGTCCTCTAGGAAAAGGGGGTCGTATCTGCCTAGGTTGAGGTCTAGAGTTGGGGTTTGTGTACATGACATTAGCATATTTAGGCTCCCAAATAGGTTCACTCGGTTCCTCACTGTAGTAAGACTCACCATGTTCAGGAGACTGCATGTAGTAAGCCTGGGGACTATCAACATGTGTAGAATCAAAGCTATGGTCACTAGGATCACTTTCTGAGATTAATGGTGTTACTGGGACTATCGCTCTATTCAGGTTTTCTTCTGCAGCAGCATACTTGACCGGAATCACATTAGTAGGAGCAGGTGGTTGCTGTGCTAGCACTGGCTGGGGTCTCAGTTGCCCTTGATAAGGTGGCTGATAAGTTTGTTGTGGTCTGTTGTATTGTTGTGGTGGGTACTGATTCTGGTATCTACCCTGTTGTGGATATGGCTGAGGGTAATTTTGCCTAACAGTTTGTTTGTTATATGGGCAGTCTTGTGCAGTGTGGTTGGTGTACCTACGCTCTATGGTGCAGTACTGGCTACTAGGATTCGCCTAGGGTTGGGCCATAATGGGACATGCATTTGCCATATGGTCACCGCCACAAGTGTAACACCGCTTAACTGGGGCAAATCTCGGAATTTGTTTGCTAGAGACACCTAGTTTTTGAGCTACCTTCTCTACAAGTTCCTCAATGGATGTGGATTGACCAGATGTGAGGCTACTAGAGCTATCAGAATCCTTATAGATTTTTGATAGTTCTAATTCCTCACCTAGATTGTCCTCAATGTCTATGCACATGCGCACGCACTCTTCTATCGTTCTGGGGTCCTTCAGATACACATATGACCTGAGCTTGGTGCTCAACAATCCATCTAAGAACAAGGCCACTTGTTTGGCTGGTGTGGGTAACTCCGGCATCGGGCATCTCTCCAGGTACTGCCTAAATCTTCTTCCAGCTAGTCTGACCGTCTCTTGAGGTGTTTGTTTGAAGCTATGAATTAGTGAGGAAGTGTTGTGCCTGATTCCACTCTTAGAAAACTCAATGATAAATGCCTCTAAGAGCTGGTCTATGTTTCTGAAATACCTCTCGTTCAGTGGTTGAAACCACGTAAGGGCAGTGTTCCTAAGGGTTAGACCAAAAGCATTATATTGTGTGAATAGGTCCTCTACCTGTTCAGCTTTCAAGACTTGCCTAAACTCTGCCACATGGTCATAAGGGTCACCCGTGCCATCGAAGTAATTCTTCATGGACTTCACCAGTTGAGTTGGTCTCAAGGTCCTCGTGTGCTCTCTTGGTCTTGGCAAAGGGAAATCATCGGCATTTCTTCGGTTCCCTGGGGCTCTATGTCCCTCAAGTTCCCCTCTATTCGTGTCCATTCTCGTTCTTTCTCTTCCCCAAGAGTTGGCAAAGCTTACCTCAGGTCTCTCTCGACTCCTTTCTCTTTGAGTCCCCTGAGCTTGAGATGTTCCAGCTTCTTGGCGACCAAAGGACACATTCGATCTTGGTTGGGGGAAGATAAATTCTCCTTTCCAAGTGTAAGCATGCCTATCATTTTTTGTAACCCCAAAGATCCTCTCTGAAGAGTGATCTAAGTAGGTCACTCTTCCTCACTCGGTTGACTAGGTCTATATCTCCAAAAGGCTTCATCCGTCTCTCAGTTCAAGAGGAGATCTATGCTCTTATTATCTTGGGGAATCCACTCTGGTGTGATAATCCTCGTGAGAACAGATTTGCCTCGGGGGGTTCTAGGTTCTTCGCCCATGTTTCCTTGCTCTAGGTCACCTAAGTCCGTTTCCGGGACCACATTCCCAAATTCATCTGTCCTATCGGGATGACTGGTGACTATATATATTGTCCCTTCCTTGTCCAAGTATGCTCCATTTTCAAACTTGACAGCTGGGCGTTCTAGTCCAATGGATTGGTCAGGGTTTTTAATCTGGACCACCGCTCTTCCTAGGCCGTCCTCATAGATGCTAGCACCTAATCGGTTGGTCCTAAGGTACTCGAGTTGCATCTTGTAAGGGCCTTCCACCCTATGTAAATATGGCACCCCAGAACTTCCTATAGGTCTCTCCATACCGTGGGACATCTCAGACTCGCTAGTCTCAGAACTAGGGTAATACGAATGATGGCTCAACTGCTGGGCCCAAGACCTCGCAGTATGATTGACACTAGCCTCTGAAGATCTAAGACTTTGTCTGTCTCTCCCTACGTGTCTACCTGACCTAAGGTTCATATGCCCTTTGTACGTTGCTGATTCTTTGGTACCAGTCACTTGTTCCTTTTAAGTTCCTTTGGATGTGTTTTCTTATTTTTAGTTAAGCGTCATCAGGAGCACTTTCGTGGGTCGTACTTGATGTTCTGCGTCCGCTTAGTTTAAGTTCTTTTCCTTTAAGTTATCCCTTGACTACAATTTTGCCTACCCTTGCACTTGAGAAATTAAGGGCTCTTCAAACTTGAGTGTTCCTATCGTACCCCTAGTCAATCAGAACAACTACTCGCCATTAGCCTATGCTAAGAATAGACTGAGGGGGTTAAGTGATGTTCCAACCTCAAGTCGCTCCTCCTGGCGATGCTGGTCTACCCAGGAAGCACGTTCCCGAGCTTGTTCTCCTTGGCACTTACTTTGCTTTCTCCAAGAGCTCTCCATGATCCTGTAAGAATCCCAAGTTTAGCTTCAAGTTGATCCTTCAATTGACAGACAATTTATTTCAGACACTTTTTTAATGATCCTTGTTCCCCCTTTTGTATTGCTAAAAATTTCCTCTAGAGCTCCCTTGGTGTTCCTACCCCTCAGTGTGTCAACTTCCAAATATCCTATCTGAAAATCAACGCAAGCCCTAGAGCTCAAAAAATGGATTTCGTATGAAAAAGTTATGACCGTTCAGGGTTTAGGGGGTTAACCAGACAAACAGAACCTTTCAGGAGTTTTAATGCATTTTTCTAAGGCCTTTGCAAGTGTGTGAGTATTTGAGAATGCAAATATGCCCAAAATTTAGCTTAAATTTCCAAAAAATTTACCCCTTAATTTTTGCCGAAAATGTGTGTCTATCGCGATAGACGGTGTCTGTCGCGATAAACACAAACTATCGTGGGGGGCTGTCTGTCGCGATAGACGGTGTCTGTCGCGATAGAGTGGTCTGTCGCGATAGACGGTGTCTGTCGCGATAGAGTGGTCTGCCGCGATAAACGGTGTCTGTCGCGATAGACGGTGTCTATCGCGATAGACACTGTCTGTCATCTGTCGTGATTTGGTCTGTCGCGATAGACGGTGTCTGTCGCGATAGACTGGGTCTATCGTGGAATTTTGGTCTGCCGCGATAGACAGGTGTCTGTCGCGATAGACGGGGTCTATCGTGGGTCTCTGTCTGTCATGATAGACGGTGTCTATCGCGATAGACGGTGTCTGTCGCGATAGACTGAAAAAATGCAAATTTTTGAGAAACTTCTAGTGATTTGGAGTGCTCTAATGGTGTAGGTTACCGTGCCAAACACGCATTCACAAAATATTAAGTTTTTCTGTTTGTCGTGACAGACAGAGGTCGTCGTCCCGGGACCTGTGCAGAGTCTGTCGTACCTGCGCACACTGCTAGAGAAGGTGGTACAGCTAGTTCCTGCAACAAAAGCTCAAAAACACACCAAAAACAGATAGCATGCAAGCTCTCTCTCGCTCTCTCTCACAATGAAATGAGGGAAATGAGGTGGGGAGTGTAATATGACCAAAAAACTGAAATTTTTTGTGGAGATGGAGATGGGGTAAATTAAGGGGTAAATTTTACTCCAATGTCTCAACTCGACGTCTTACCATTCACACGCTCGTCCTCGAAGCTCTCTCCCCGGCAACGGCGCCAAATTTGGTGTCACTCTAGCACAATGGTGAGTACCAACGTGAGAAGATTCACCTCATAATTGTCAATCTGTGGAGATGTGAGGACTAGTATGAAGACTATGAGCAAGTGAAGGCACAAGTGTGTGAGTGAGAAGCACACAAGCATGCACACACATACACACACACGCGCACACAAGGCAAGAACAAGGAGAGGAACAATGGAGTTCTTTGCATTAGTCAAAAAGTCTCTTACATAAGCTCAATTCACAAACAATCTAACCTCAAAAATGAGCTCTCTAGCTCTTTTTATAGTTTTCTAACTAGCTTTGGTCTTGTCCAGACCTAGTGTCCGGCCTAGAGCCTATTTGAGGGCTCAAACAGAGTCTAAAAATTATGAAAATTGATATGTAGCTAGTTCTAATACTCCTCAAGCTCGAGGACTCCTCGGCTTGCACAAAATGGAGTCTATTCTACCCAAAACGGAGTTTACAATGTTTGTGTAGTGATTAAAATCACTTGAGTTGTAAATGGTCCATGGAAAAAATGATTGGGCCTTGTTGCCGTATTGTGCATGACTCCTCCGTTGCGCTAGTATGCTCTTCATCTGACTTGTATGCCAACACCACAGGTGAAGGAAGTCTAGATTTGCCTATAGCATATGCTATCAGAGAGCTAAACATGGTTGAAAAAAACTATACAACAACCAAAAGAGAAGGGTTACGCATGGTATACACCGTGAAGAAGTTTAGACACTATCTATTGGCCAACAAGTTCACGTTTTTCAATTATCATCAAGCTTTATTATATTTGTTCAATAAACCTTGTAATACAAGATGCTTAGTAAGGTGGTTCCTCTTACTAATGGAATACAACTTTGAAGTCGTTCTTAGGAAAAGTAGGACCCACCTAAGGGTAGATCACCTTTCTTGCATCACTTCAAGAGAGCCACTACAAGCAGTGTCTAATGAATTGCTTGATGCTTATCTGTTCATTTTATAAGTTGTTCCTAAATGGGCAAACAAGTTGGTATCTGTCCTAACCTTTGGACCTCCAAATAAGAATGTGAAAACAAGCAAATATGAAATTATATAATCATAAAAATATCAAATATTGGCAGGAAGTATGTACAAACAACATAGAGAGGGTGTACTAGCTTGTTGTGTCGAGGAGGATGAACATAGCAAATGGTTGCAAGAAGCCCATGAAGAATATAGGAAATCAGTATTCTAAACAACTAACATTGTAGAATCTAAAATGTTTAGGCATATATTGGCCTAGTATGGACAGAGAAATACATTAGAGGATAAATGATTGTCAAGTGTGCCAGGAAAAACCCCCAGTGGAGTATGCTACC
Organism: Ceratopteris richardii; assembly: GCA_020310875.1. Taxonomy (NCBI): domain Eukaryota; kingdom Viridiplantae; phylum Streptophyta; class Polypodiopsida; order Polypodiales; family Pteridaceae; genus Ceratopteris; species Ceratopteris richardii. The sequence goes on from CM035409.1 coordinate 211,771,461, forward strand.
CTTTATCATGTGCCCTTAATTCTAGAATGGAGTGCTCCATTGGTAGAATTTATGAGATCTGGAACACTAGCCAGAAAGGCTAGTCTAGCAAGAAAACAAAGCATGGAGCAAGAGGCTCAAGACTACGCCTTAGTAGGAGACAACCTATATCAAAGAGGCAAAGATGGTTACTTAAGATTGTGTGTTCACGAATCAGACTATTTGACAATCTTAGAAACTGCACATAGTAGTGTTCTAGGTAGAAACTTTGGGCCTGAATGAGTAATTAAGACCATTCTGTACTTAGGACTTTGGTGGACAACTCTTCATATGGATGCCCATACCTATGTGAAGAGATGTGACACATGCCAACATGCACAATATCTGATCAGAAAAAACTAGATGCCTTTGAGGCCAACGATGGGAGGATGTGCATTCTCGAAGTGGGGTATAGATGTGGGAGTCAAAACCTCAACCACTCTATGTGAACAAAAATAGATGGAAGAGTGTATATACAAATGTAACAAGAATATTCAGATGTATGGACAGAAATCTGAATATATATGAGATGTGTGCCCTAATAGGTTGTAGAAGAGTGAAGTGAATATGAGTGACAGAAAGAGGAAGGATCAGTCCAAAACTGATAATCAGCAAACCCTCACCTGAACTTAGGCTATGGAAGACCCTAAATCAGATGAATGTGTGAATGATCACATACTTACAAAAGTAGAAAATAATGCTAACAAGTTTGCTACCAGAAATCCTCAAACTCATATAAACATACCTTCTCGAACACCTCATCCAAATATGCAGAAAGCATACATGTACTGATTCTCTTGTACCTATGCCAAATAGGACTCCTCTTGATATGGATGCCACTTCCATATACTTCAAGTAGTATCTGTGTGCATAAAGAGAATATGTACATGAATTCTTAACATAAGATGCAAATATTATGTTAACCACCATCCAATGTCTTTGAAGTAAATCGAAATCTTCATGTAGAAGACAATCTTCAAATACATCATGTGGATGGTTGATCCATACCACCAAGCTGCTGATGGGTAAGTCCTCTCCATAAGCAAGAGTGTGAGCACACTCTTCTCCAAGAAGTACTCCATAGCTGCTCCTCAACATGCTCCTAGAGTGCACCATGGCTGCCCCAAGTGTGCTAGAGCACCACCTCTATTGAGGGACCAAAAATTGGTGTTGCCAATTGGTGTGTGATGAATGAACAATGAGCCAAAGCTCTTCTTATATAGTATTGTTCTTGTTAGAATAAAGCAATCCAAGAGCTCCTTCAATAAAGCACAACACATGCGATCGTTGATCGTTTACTTCAAAACGCAATCACGAAATTTACCGTTGTCCGTGTGCTTTTGAAAAGTTATTTTTGAAAAACAATTTTCTTCACATTTTGTGCTGCCATTGCCAGGATTCAAACCTGCATGGGTTTGATGGGAGGACAACATTTTATCCATTGCTCTGGGCGCTTTTGTTTGTAGAAACTACTAAAGGAGTAGCTATTGATGCTGTGATACTTGAGAAAAATGGACCAATGGGACATTGAAACATTGTTTTCCAACAATCCCCCCTTCAATGTCACAATGGTAAAAAATGAATTGAACATGTAACTTCATTTATCTGCAAACTTTTATAAGCTTCAAACTTGTAGTCCCAAAATTATCCCTTCCTTTTCTTCAAAAGTCTTCTTCAAAACTGAATTTGACTTTCCTTCAAACTTCAAAACCCCGAACTTGCTGAATATGAACCATAATACCTAAGAAAATATGCAATCTGGATATCCAATAGTGTACACATCAAGCAATCACTACTTGACAACAAATATAGCATTTAATGACTCTGAACCTGCTATCTCCTATCTTCTCAAGCCTGTAAATATACACTTGGATCCGGATATTTTCATTTATCTTATGAAAGCTTTCTCAACGTACTTCTCCTGTGTCATGTAAATACACTAAACATAATCAAGAACTGAATCTTGGGACTTGTGACTAACAACTCACAACTTAGTGCATCATGAACACTGCTAGTTCATGTCTCACTGTACTCAATCAAATCAACTCAACTTAACTCATGAGTCTCATTAAAAAAAATCTATAATGTCATCATGTCTTTATCCTTGTTCAATGTGTTAGTCCTTCATACCTCTTTCCTTCAGAATCTAGTATAAACATACATGTGTGCACTTCTAAAAACATACCTTTCTGAAATATCAAATTTCTCTTCAATAGAACTCTGGAACCTTCTCCTGAACGGGAACACCTAACAAGAACTTTCTCCAGACATTCTCCTTCTTCCTTCTTCTTTAAAAGTTGGAACATAAAGAACACCTGACAAAGGAAATATAGGAATACCTGATATAGGAATGCCTAGAATTCTTATAAGTATGACTCTGCATTCTTTCACATATGGCTGAAAATAAGTCTTCATGTCTCATCACCCCCTGGATGATTTAACACTAGTATCTTTAATTCTTCAAATATATCAGACTTTATGAAATCTAGAATGTCTTCCTTCATAAATATGATCTTTTATAACATTAATACCTATGTCTGAAACAAATAATCTGAACCCTTTTATTAGCATTGTGCACATGACAATAGCTTTCCCTGTCATTCTTCAGCCTCCCAAAACCTAGAATAAGGTTAGGTAATCTATCATAAAAACCTTTGCTGAAAGCACTTTAGGATTCATAAACTTCTGCAACGTAACAAGTATCTTCTTCTATTCCTCTGCAACACTAATTTGATAGAACCTGAATCTTTGACTTACTTCTTCCCATGTTAAAGAACTTTACAAAAAAAGGATAGACAACTGATTCATAAATACTCAAGAGGTCCAAGACCTTCAAGATCATCCAAGATCATATACGATTATACAAGATCATCCAAGATCTTACAAAATCATATGAGATCATCCAAGATCATACAAGATCATACGATATCTATGATCTTTCCAACAAAATACCTGTGTACAATCTGCTTTCATCAAACCTTCATGATTGAATGTTTGATTTGTTACCTGAATGTCTCTAAGTGTCCATGCTTCTCAGATAAAGTTGTAAAACTTTTCTTTAACCAAATCCTTCCCAAGAATCTGCAACTCCTATAAGTGGACAAACTCTCACCTTGAGAACTTCAAAAGCAGCAAGTTGATACTTCATATCTTCATATTCTACCCGGTTGAAATGTGATAATATCTGCTTGACTTTCTTTTGCTAACTCCACTTCTCAATCTAGTGATAGGATCTGATGGAACACCTTTTTGAATACAAACATGTATCCAAAAGTCTAGACAATCATAGAAAGTAGATTCTCCAACTGACTTGTACAACAAAAATCTGAATTTTCCTGAATTTTCTCAAAATATTGAATATACAGAATATGCGATACCTTTTCCAAACACAAAACGTCAACCCAAGTCTCCAACATCTGCCACAAAAACCTTTTTTTCCTCAAGAGTTATATAAAGAAGAAATATACTTCTCTACAACTTGTCATATACCAAGTAGCTCTGTATTGATACTTCAAGAATTCTTTGAGGGAACATATCAACTGCGTGCTTAAAAATCTTCAACTAAAACAAAACTCATACACATATGATTCAAAACATATATATGTTGCTTTTCTTCCTCTCAATGTAATTCTTTGTCAAAACCACTAAATCATGAACAAGTATCATGCAAAACAAGAAACAGCTTCTTCTTTAAACTATCTTCTTCACAAGATGTTCTCGTAGACTTGTCTTTGGATGTAGAGGATAAAGTAGGAAAAGTATATGGAAAATATATGAGAAAAGGAAGTCTTACTTTTCTTTTGGAAATATTGGACTTTCTTCTTCTACATCTTTCTTCCACTTGATGATGTCAACATCTTCAAACTTCCATACCTTTTGTTCTCTTCATCTTGAAGTACGAAGCACTCTTAACTTCTTCAAATGAATTTTTGTCTTCCTCTAGTACTAAGAGTAAGAGGCAAAACAAACATGGTATACAAATGGAAATAGAATCATGTTTTACCATCTCCTCATATCTCTGAATCAAAACTTTGCTTCAAATGTGACTGGTATGACTGAATTCACGAACCTTTTGTCTGAACGATGAATTGCCTTTCTAGAGTTACCTCTTTAGATACAAAATGTGAGCAAAAAACTTCCAACCAACTTACAACATGTTAGGCCACCGGATGGGAATATGTAATTTTATTTTTCATACTCGCACGCACCGAAAAGGCGTAGCGAACAGATGTAACTATCTATTGATTAATGAAAAGGCAAGCACGACGTTCAGCGAGAGACAGGGGAATCGCCAGACTGTCTGTTTGGGCAACCACGCTAGAGTTGTTGTATTGCAGATTCGCCCAAATTCTGAGTACTATGTCTTGTCTTAAGGTTTTAGTGATTAATTATTAACACAGTAACGCTACGTTAATATTAATAAGCCTGTGCAAATTCGTAGTTGTTAACTCACGTGATAAACGTACTACGTCGTGATAACATTCGAATTGGAAGACAATTAACTACTTAGTTGAATGTTGAATTGGGAAAATTAAACAAAGGGCCTCTGCACTGTCAGACCCCTATCCATCCCAAAGAACCCAAAAATGAGATTAAAAGTGTCTTAACAGAAGCTCTTTTAACACTTGTGCCGTCTGTGGGAAGATGCAAACAGATTTGGAATAATCAGTAAGGGAAGAGCAGTACTCAAGGCAAGCAATGGAGAATAATAACCGCTAGTTGAAGAAGTGATATTATGCTGGTTACTCATTCCGGTGAGTCCTATCCAAAATATAGGAGAGATCAACATCCCTGGGCAATCCCAAACTTATTAGGAACACTCCCGGGTGGTAGAAGTACAGGCCAGTTAAGTCCAGTTACAGAAGGATTGGAGCCAGTCAGTAGTGATTCCGGTGGAAGTTTGGCAGTACATGATGAGATTCCATAGATTTCGGTGTGAGTTTGGTATCGTTTGGAGAAAGTACGGTGAATTCCGGTTGTACAGAGATGCAGTGCGAAGACAATTTTGCACTATCTGGTCGAAATTCGGTCACTATTGGTGATAGGTTTTTGTCATCTGGTCAAAACGTTTACGGCGATAGTGCAACCGAGTCCGGTGAGACTTCGGTGAGTTTCGGTGGAAGTTCGGTACCATTTGGTGGTAATTTGAGGTTTTTTGGTGATACTGCGGTGCTACCTGGTGGACACTTATTGCGTTAAGCACTTTTCGGTACAAGTCTACCTAATTTTGATACCAACGTTGAGGAAAGGCTGCTAGACTTGGAGTTCAAGAATCGGTTCGATGACATTTTTGGACCGAAAGGTGAGCAGGTTGACCTTCCAGCCCATGAAGCTCATGAAAAATGTTCTCAAAATTCAGGGAATAACCATGCCAGCAATAATAGCACCATGAGTGGCTCACAACAATAGCAACAAACACCACCATAGCCGCAACCCCAATCTCAGCAGCAACAACAACAACAGCCACAGCCAATCGTTCCACCTCGACCGGTTCCAACCGGAGTGACCTATACGAAATTCGGTGGATTTTCGGGGGATGACCGTGACGCACATGTTCGCACATTCGAAATCAGTTATGCAGTGTTGAACCACCCACCAGATCCGGCATACAAGGCCATCGTGTTTCAAGCCACACTGGTTAATGAAGCAGCAAGGTGGCTGACAGAATATGATATTAATCATTTTGGTAATTATGATGATGTGACGGACGCGTTCCTACAGAGGTTTCGGTTGAAGAAGAACCCTGCAGAAATTTTTGACTATTTGCAGAACAATCGACAAAAACCACACCAGAGTGTCCAGGAGTATGCAACACTGTTCAGAATTCACTTGAGGCAGTTGCCACCGGCGCATACCAACCTGCCAGATGATGTCATAACACAATGGTTTATCAACTGCTTAAATCCACAGTTAAAACAAATCATGATCATTCACTGTGTGGGCAGAATGACATTGGAAGCTGTCATTGCAATGGCCTTGCAGTTGGAACACAAAGTTGGAGGCTTTACGGAGGACCTGGAATGGTTGAAAGCAAGTAAGAACATGGCCGAGGACCCGTCCAAACAAGTGTATTGTACCAAGTGTAAAAATTGAGGTCACACTAGTGCCACATGTGTGCTCAATCAAATGTATTGCGCCATTTGTAACACGACAGGGCACTCAACAGAAACCTGTGCATACAATGCAAAGGTGCAGGGTAGAGCGGCAATAAATGCCATAATACAGGAGGAGGTCCAATCAGCCACCCATTATGTACCACCACAGTTGCGGACCAACCAGCAGTAGGGATATAGGAACTATCAGGGTCAGCGTAACAACAATTTCAATCAAAATCGATGGCATGCAGGTACATCGGTTGAAGGTACCTCTCTCCCACCCCCTCGATGTCATTTCTGTGGCGAGGTTGGGCATATTCGTAGATTTTGTAAAGAAGCCATAGAGTACGACAAAAGAAAGAAGGAAAGACAAAATCCAATGACAAATATGGTTTATATTTCCCTAGTCGAGTCACAAGTAGCCGTAGTACAGACAAGATAGGGAAAATAGTTGCAACCAGCAGCTGAAGTTTTCGAGCCCGGAATTTGTGAGCAACAGTGGATTTTCACAAAGGCTAGTCAATGGGCAACTAAGGAGCCGACGGTGTTCCCTGACCCAATTTCGGTAACTCAGCCTCCTCTACCAAATGCAAGACCGCATGCACAGAATTCGGCTCTGGCAACATCAGAATCACAACCAATGTCGGTGATGACTACAGCACAAACAGACCAGGTATGGGACGTTATATCTAAAGCCTCAATCACACTTCCTCTGGGGCAGTTGCTCGCCCTCGTTCCTGGTGTAAGATAACAATTTCAACAGCAGGTCAACCCCGGACCTTATTGTACTCCGGCGACTGCGACCATACAAACCGAGATGGATTCTACGGTGGATCATATGGTACCATTGATCACCGTTTGGTATAAAAACCAGAAGATTACACAAGTTTTAATTGATGGAGGGTCTGGCATGAATATTGCGACAACTGCACTCTGTAAGAAACTGGGTTGGACCCAAATTGAACAGTGCAGTTCTTTGTGCGAATGGCAGACCAATCCAGAGTCCATCCGATGGGACTAGTACGTAATATTCCTATTACCCTACAGGGAACTACATTTAAAATGACTTTTGTAGTCCTGGAGTTACCCGAATCTAGCCTCGACTACAACTTACTTTTCGGTCGACCATGGCTCAAGCAAGCCAAAGTCGTGCAGGATTGGTCAGCTCAAGAGTTAATTTTTAAAAATAATCACCGAAAATATGTCGTTACATTGGATGCTATGCAACCTTGTGATCTTCACGCACGTCCATATGTAGCAGAGCCAGTCCATATGTTGGATGGGCTATCTGATGATGAGGAGGAGGCTTTCCTCAAGACCAATAAGGACCATATTCCATTAGGTATTGTAGACTTACAGTCCGTAGCAGATAAGTGGAGTCCGATAGCTTGTACGGTCGTACCATTGACCGGAGAACCAGAAGTAGATGTTGATATAACCATGGATGAATCGACATTACACCAACTGTTAAAGCCAGCTAATGACTTGGCCAAGCCTCAGCAGTTTTATGTACCGGAGGATCAATTGGTAACGTACAACTTGGGTGACACGGTCAACCCGAGACCAGTTAAAATTAAGGCAAGATTAGCAGACAAATTCCAAGCTAATTTGGTACAACTCCTGTGCGAGTTCTCAGATGTTTTCGCTTGGGATTACACAGACATGAAGGGTCTTGACCCACGGATTTATCAACATAGAGTGGTACTAAAACCGGATGTGAGACCCATCAAACAACCTAGTTACAGGATGAATCCTAATTATGCCGTCTAGGTCAAGGCTGAACTTGCCCGATTGTTGAAAGTGGGCTCTATTGTGCCAATTGAGCATGCTGAGTGGATCTCGCCAATAGTGATAGTGCCTAAGAAAAATAAACAGTTACGTATCTGTGTCAACTACCGGAAGCTTAATGCAGCCACCGTACCGAATCCATTCCCTCTTCCTTTTCTAGATACAATGCTCGATAGGGTAGCAGGTCACGACATGTATTCTTTCCTAGATGGCTACAGTGGATATAATCAAGTAAGGATGGTGGAACAGGATATACTGAAGACAACATGCATCACCAACTGGGGTTTCTATGCCTGCACCGTAATGTGGTTCGGTTTACGGAATGCCCCGAGCACCTTCCAAAGATGTGTGCAGGAAGTGTTCTCACCTTACCTGAGAATGTTTATGCAAGTCTATTTGGATGATTTTTCATTGTTTGGCGATACTTCAGCACACCTGTATCATTTACGGTGTTGCTTTGAAAAGTGTCGGGAGTATAGATTATGTTTGAATCCTACCCAATCGGTTTTTGCGGTCTCCTGTGGAAAGATGCTCGGTCATATCATCTGTAAACAAGCAATACAGGTAGATCCTGATAAAGTAGCAGCCATATTGGAAGCACCGGTCCCAAAGACACCGAAAGAAGTTATGAGGTTCCTTGGCCAAATTCGGTGGCATGGTAGACATTTACGGTGGTTGGCTCATCTAGCGACGCCACTTAACCGACTTATGACCAGCACCCCCCGTAAGTATGAATGGACTAATGAGTGTCAAATGGCATTTGATCGTTTGAAGGTCTTATTAATGCAGGCTCCGATCCTGCAATCGACTGATTGGGAACGTCCATTCCATGTATTTGTGGATGCGTCAGACATAGCGATTGGCAGTGTGCTGATGCAACAAACCGACAAATGGTTTCGGCCTGTGTACTATGTGAGCCGAAGACTAGCTCTTGCAGAGAGAAATTACTCCGTGACAAAACACGAGTGTCTTGGTCTGGTATACTCTATTAAGAAATTTCGGCATTACTTGTTGGGACGCAAATTCACTTTCCATGTGGATCATGCCACACTGGTGTATTTGGTTCTTCAACAACATTTAGGTGGCAGATTGGCAAGATGGGTTTTACTATTGCAGGAGTTTGATTATGATGTTATTCACCGACCAGGTATGGCACATGTCTTGGCGGACTTTTTATCTCGACTAGATTCCGGTGAATCTCTGATTGGTGTTGATGACACTTCGCCGGCTATTTACGTCACCGAGACAACTCCTGAAGAATCTGCAGCACGTCCTGTTGCCCCTACATACTATGATACGTTAATGAATTTTCTTACTGATGATTGTCTACCACCTAATACTCCCGCTGCTCTGTGCCAGAAAATTGCAGTCTACAGTCGAAGATTTTGGTTGATTGTGGGTCAACTGTATTACATCGATCATCTGGTGTCCTACTCAGATGTATCCCTCCACATGAATCAGCATCAGTTATTGCCATGGCTCACTCAGCACCCACTGGCGGACACTTCGCAGTTGATCTTACTCATCACAAAATCTTGCAAAGTGGGCTCTAGTGGTCTACCATGTACAGAGATGTTATTCAATTTGTGCAGCAGTGTGATGTCTGTCAATGTTTGGACAGCCCTTGCAGCGACATTTCTTTCCTCTTCAACGGGTTCTACCTTTGGAGCCCTTTCAGAAGTGGGATTTAGATTTAGTTGGCCCAATTACACCCCCAGCTACCCTCACCAACAACCGATATATTTTGACTTGTACAGATTATGCCACTCGGTGGGCGGAAGCTTGGGCTCTATGTTCTGCCACAGCTGTTTCGATGGCCAAATGTTTGATGAAAGATGTCTTCCCTCGATATGGATTACCTTTGGAAATAGTGATGGACCAAGGTACACATTTCGCAAATACCTTAATGAAGGTACTGACTCAGACTTTCCAGATTGTGCATAAAAATTTCAGCTCGCCTTACTATCCACGTGCGAATGGTCTTGCTGAGAGTACTAATAAGATTTTGCTGCATATTCTTTGGAAACTGATCTTGGAATGTCCGGAACGTTGGGACTAGCTCTTATCTGCCGTTTTGTGGGCATACCGGACCACGTACAAAGTGGAAACCGGAATGACTCCATTTAAACTTGCTTATGGACTAGAAGCTATTGCACCCATGGAAGTAGTGGTACCGAGCCTGTGAGTAACCTTATCTCAAAAATTACTGCCGGAAGAATCTTTTCCATTTCAGTTGGATGTGCTAAGATCACTAGATGAACAACGCTGGGAAAGCTTTATGATTCTTCAAGAAGTTCAGCTCCGCCAAGCCCGTACTCATGATCGCTTTCTAAAAAACCCTGTTTTCACGATTGGCCAACTTGTTTTATTTTATAATGCTTAAGCCAATCACTCTGCCAAAAAATTTAAGTTATGGTGGCTTGGACCATACTGGATTGCTGAACAAGTGGGAGCCGCCACTTTTCGGTTGGTAACTTTAACAGATGTCCTCCTCCCAAAAGTGATAAATGGATCCAAACTCTACCCTTATCACCAGCCGCTTAGTAACTACTAAGGTGTACTCGGTCATTTGTCTTTTTCACTTGTTACTTGCTTTCTTTTTCTACTCCCCGTGTTTCGGTTGACCATCTGACCGTAATCCTTCCATTTTGCTGATCTAATCATGATTAATCGCCACCTCTATGTCACTGCTTCTGTTCATGCATGCATGCCATAATTATGAAGGATATCTCTCCAATACTGTGTTATGAGTAGGTTTTTGTCGCCAGGAAGAAACCATTGCGGTCAAAGCCGAGAATCATGCACTCCAACTTCAGCTACAACAACTCCAAGAGCAATTAACAGAAAGGGACAACCTGATTGCTCAACGGGATGCCGCAATTGCTGAACTGAAGGAAAAGAATGTCCTTCTAGCCGCTCATGATGAGGAAATTTCTCTGTTGGAACAAATGGTGCAGGATAAAGAAGATGCTCGAGTTGCTCTCGGCAATTTCTTGGAAGACACACGTGCGGACCTTGCTCTGGTAGAACAGAAAGGACAGGAAATGGCAGACTTGGCCATGAAAATTACTAAAGAACTCAAGATAGTGTCCACAAAACTCTTTTAGAAAAGCCGTGACCTAGAGGCCGAGATTCGCCAGAAAGTTCAGATAAAGAAAGAGATGGAAGGTATTATGAAAGAGAGAGATGCCTATTATAAAACTATCCAATATCAAGCTCACGAGCTGGAACGACATGAGAAACAATTAGGCATTCAGGCTGATTGGCTTGCGAGAATTGATGCAGAGATCGCCAAAATAAAGCTGAGGAGAGATGCGGCCATAGCCAATGACTTTTATCTGTAGGAATTGTTTTTGCAAACGCAAGCTGAATTATTGATGAGTCAAGTAGTTGCTGCTAGTTCGGTTCAAACAGATGTGCAACTAGTCGAGCCAGACATTTTGAAGACTATGCTGAACTCATTAAAGCAGAAGATCACAAGAACTTTTAAACTAGCCAGATCTCTGTATATACAAGGCATAATTGATGAGCCTTAGTTGTATTCTTCTTCTTTGGGTTTGAGTCCACCGTGCGTGCCAGTGTTAGGCCGCCGGATGAGAATATGTAATTTTATTTTTCATACTCGCATGCACCGAAAAGGCATAGCAAACAGATGTAACTATCTATTGATTAATGAAAAGGCAAGCACGGCGTTCAGCAAGAGACGGGGGAATCGCCAGATTGTCTGTCTGGGCAACCGCACTGGAGCTCTTGTATTGTAGATTTGCCCAAATTCTGAGTATTGTGTCTTGTCTTAAGGTTTCAGTGATTAATTATTAACACAGGAATGCTATGTTAATATTAATAAGCCTGTGCGAATTCGTAGTTGTTAACTCATGTGATAAACGTACCGCGTCATGATAATCTTCGAATTGGAAGATATTTAACTACTTAGTTGAATGTTAAATTGGGAAAATTAAACAAAGGGCCTCTGCACTGTCAGACCCCTATCCATCCCCAAGAACCCAGAAATGAGATTAAAAGTGGCTTAACAGAAGTGCTTTTAACAAACACAAGATTGGCTAAAAAACAAAACTTATGCTCTCCACATTTGTCTTCTTAGATGAGCTTTCTTGCCATGAAAGAGATCTCTCAAAACTCTCTAGGAAAACCCCTAGATACCTATTTTGCTATAGCCTTTAACTTTTAAATAATGAAAGTGTATAAAAGCATTCCTTGAATCCTTCAAATCTCTTCATAACTGCTCTTCTAAGATATGACCTGTAAATGATAATCTGATAGTAGAAACTTATACCTATGATTTGATGTTGATCTGGTTCCTTCATCTTCTCCAAACCATTGTTTTTATTTGAATTTGAAGTAGCATTCTATTCATCAAGACTTGGTCTTCAAACAATACTTCTGTAAAATATTTTCATACTCTTCCAAAAGTATTCAACTGCTAACAGATCATCAACTTCATACTCCACACTGATAAATATGTGACTTAATTGTCTAATCCTCATATCTTTACTCATCTAGATTAAGTGTGTATGTCAAATGTCAAATATTAGAAGATGCTCTTAAATCATATGTTGTAAACCTGGAAGTATGGGAACCTGTGAACCTGGATATCTAAGAGCCTGGATGCTCTTATACCAAAACCCTAAAGCTCTGATACCAAATATTGGAAATTTAGTAGGCCCATATCTAATACCATAGGTCCAAAATCCCATAGGCCCAAGATTCCATAGATTCAGGATCTACAACATAATTCTAACAATCTTCCAATATTGAAAAAACATGAACATACCACATTTAATCATACAAATGATGAGACAAAGATATAGAGAGAGTAGACAACATGTTCAAAGTGTTACGTAAGCCACTGATCACTCACATTATCATACATAAAAATGTCAATTTACAATGTGGGAGTCAAAACCTCAACCACTCTATGTGAACAAAAATAGATGGAAGAGTGTATATACAAATGTAACAAGAATATTCAGATGTATGGACAAAAATCTGAATATATATGAGATGTGTGACCTAATAGGTTGTAGAAGAGTGAAGTGAATATGAGTGATAGAAAGAGGAAGGATCAATCTAAAATTGATAATCAGCAAACCCTCATCTGAACTTGGACTATGGAAGACCCTAAATCAGATACGTGTGTGAAAGATCACATACTTACAAAAGTAGCAAAGAATGCTAACAAGTTTTCTGCCATAAATCCTCAAACTCATATAAACATACCTTCTCGAACACCTCATCCAAATATGCATAAAGCATACATGTACTGATTCTCTTGTACCTATGCCGAATAGGACTCCTCCTGATATGGATGCCACTTCCATATACTTCAAGTAGTACCTGTGTGCATAAAGAGAATATGTACCTGAATTCTTAACATAAGATGCAAATGTTATGTTAACCACCATCCAATGTCTTTGAAGTAAATCAAAATCTTCATGTAGAAGACAATCTTCAAATACATCATGTGGATGGTTGATCCACACTACCAGCTGCTGATGGGTAAGTGGTCTCCATAAGCAAGAGTGTGAGCACACTCTTCTCCAAGAAGTACTCCATAGCTGCTCCTCAACATGCTCCTAGAGTGCACCATGGCTACCCCATGTGTGCTAGAGTACCACCTCTATTGAGGGACCCAAAACTGGTGTTGCCAATTGGTTTGTGATGAATTAACAATGAGCCAAAGCTATTCTTATATAGTATTGTTCTTGATAGAATAAAGCAATCCAAAAGCTCCTTCAATAAAGCACAACACATGCGATCGTTGATTGTTTACTTCAAAATGCAATCGCAAAATTTAATGCTATCCGTGTGCTTTTGAAAAGTTATTTTTGAAAAACAATTTGCTTCACGTTTCGTGTTGCCTCTGCTAGGATTTGAACCTGCATGAGTTTGGTGGGAGGACAACGTTTTATCCATTGCTCTAGGCGCTTTTGTTTATAGAAACTACTAAAGAAGTAGCTACTGATGTTGTGATACTTTGAGCAAAATGGACCAATGGGACATTGAAACATTGTTTTCCAACGCATATGATATTAGGGCAAGATTGCTTGTATGATCATGCAATTGACTAACCTAAAATAGCAATCACTTCAAGTCTGGGCTAACAAGCAATGCCTAATAGTTGAATTGGAAGGTAGGGGCCCTTTGGATTCTCGTACCCTGCACTTTGCAAGCACTATAGAGTCCAATGTGCACCATTCCTCCCCTATTGATGGGCAGGTCATGCAATCGTTGGAACCTCATTCTCTTCCAAAAGTATGAACATCACAATTGGAACAATCAAGTTCTCATTGCAGAGGAGGATAGATGCAACCAAATGACAGCCACCTCAGTGACAAAAACTACTACACAACCTTGCTCCTCATGCACAAGGACAAAACCTTAACCAAATTTCAAGACTAGAAAAATATGGGTGATGAAAGGGAAGCAACCACCAGCCTTGCCTCAACAATTCCCATCCATGCAAGCCAACCATGCAAAAAGAAGAGCGAAGAAACTAGGACAAGCTCAATCACAAGGTATCTGAGAAATTTGGGTGCCTAAGAAATTAGTTGTAGCTCAACAAGGGCAATTACACATGTGGGTACCCAAGGAACTCTTACATACACAAAACCCTATGCTCCCTCATGAGAAAAATCTCAACCAAGAAGCCAAGGAGAGGTGAGGGTCAGAACCAAGTAGAGAGATCAAAAAAAGATCAAATCACCTATTGGGCAATAGTAAGAAGACAATCAACAATGGTATGGTTTCGGAAGCTAAAAGTACCCACAGAACCAAAGCACCAACCACAAAGGATAAAAAATTTTAAAAACCATCCAACAATGAAGAGGCCAAAAGTGATATGTATGTGACCGACCACATTTCTAAAATGGATCCCTATAAGGAGGAATGATCAGTTGTCATTCAACCATCGATTGATTACATCATTTTGAGATCCAATGGATACCTCCAAACAAAGATTTCATTAACATTTTCAAGTAACATCGAAAGCCTCGACATGCCCAAACCATGTGCCCTTTGTATAACCTTGTCTATTTTACCATTCACATCATGCATTTCCAACAGTATGCATTAATATAGGGCCACATTACAAGTTTGTGCATAGACATAGTTGAGAATCCTATGCACATGAGACACATTTGACATATGTAAACTATTTTATTTATACTAACCTCTTTCTTCTTTTTTTGTGACGTTGTTCAAAAGAAAAAAGATAAGGGATAGGACTATGCACTCAAAGAATCTCATCGGTGAACCATCAACAAGAACATCCATCAACAATGAAAGACAATCCAATGGTCAATCACCATGATGGGAGTACAACACGAAGAGATGAACATCGACCAACCTTTCACCATGGTAAAAATCCCCTACTTCGGGAACACTATAACCATGATAGATTAGGAAACCTCTTTATCAGCATACACGAGCACTTAGCTCAAGAACCAACTTTTTGCATCATATTTTTTATGATGCATTCCCCAAGTAAGCATACATAGGGCCATAGTACAAGGTCGTCCACAAGGCACACATTTTCATCAACCCATGCACTAACACACTTACCCATCATTCATTATGGGTCATGAGTACTTGGCATGATAACTATGAAATCCATGTTTGAAAGATCCAAAGGACATCAACTTTCTAACATCAATAGCTATGAAGCAATTCACAGCCGATAGGTGCTCAAAATCAACATTGACAACCTCTTTTGAGCAACTAGCAATTTTTGAAAGCTCACAAATACATATCATCATCATCATCATCATGTTGGAATCCAAGACAGAAGTACATACAAAGGGACTAAAACTTGCAAAGGCTAGCAGTGAAAGAATGAAGAATAGGACAACCCACCCTGCTACATTTGGAATACAAACCACTCTTGTTGATACATGATGGACACTATCTCAAAGCACTACATGGAACACCCACTCCAACAAGCATCTGTCGGTGATGACAGACTCTAGAGGAGGGGAAGTGTTGGCACTCAATGTCAAGCACAAGGTGTGCGAATGCATCAAAGAATTAGATGCACAAGAAGAGGGAGCATGTAGGGAGCTCCAAGAAGTATATGTCAAATTTTCAAAACAAATCCCTATAAAAACAATGATTTTGATCACTACAAACTATTGTAAATATCATTTAACATTTTTGCAACTCCATTTTGCTCAAGCCAAGGAGTTAGAAGTATCTATGTACTAGTTTTCATAATTTTTAGACTCCGTTTGAGCCCTCAAATAAGCCATAGAAACAGATTTTTAACTAGGCCGAACACTAGGTCTAGAAAGGGCCAAAGCTAGTGAAAAACTATAAAAAGAGCTAGAGAGCTCATTTTTTAGGTTGGCTTGGTAGAGACTGAAGCTTTTGTAATAGATTTATTTTGTAATTTAAAACGTTCCATTGTTCCACTCTTCCTTCTTGCCTTGTGTGCGCATGTGTGTGTATGTGTGTGCATGCTTGTGTGCTTCTCACTCACCCACTTGTGCACTTCACTTGCACATGGTCATCATACCTCCCTCACATCTCTACATATCGACAATTATGAGGTGGAACTCCTCACATTGGTACTCACCATTGTGCTAGATGTTGGGAATGATGGATGGACACTTCAAGATGATGAGTAGGTACTGCCAAATCGTGCTTTGTACCAGCCCTTTGATGCTTCAGAGTTGATAAGTGGACCCTTTTAGCTTTCCATTGACACCATAAAATGGCCTATGTACTTTGGAAATGATGTATGAAAAGATAGAATCAAAACAGACAACTTTGAACTTTAAGTCTTCAAGAAAACCTTCTACTTTTTACAATACACCTGCTATATCTTTTGCTCAGTATGACCAGCACAGTAGGAATTGGAAAAATTCCTTTTAGGGGTATCTAATTATCTTAGCAAGCTAACTATTCCAAGTGGAATTACTTAAAAAGATTAACTATGCTCAGAGAAATCAATTTAGCAGGTAAACCTTTACCCCCGATATTTTAGGACTATTGCAGACTTCGACCAGTGATCACTTCGATGAACTTTTCTCTAAAATGGCTGAATAGAAATCCTTCAACTTTTTACAGCACGTAGAAACTTTGAGCTAGTTCCAACAAGCTATAGATCTTTGAATTTGGTGAAGAAATGAGTGAGATATGATCTCCACAACTTGACTGACTTTCAGGCACTATGACAGAGAACTTAGAAATGAACAATGTAGATGTAACATAATCCTGGTAGGAGATGGTTGAACTACACCCTAAAAGAGAGGATTAGGAAGTAATCCTCAACCATGGCTTTTGGGGCAAGTGGTTATCCCATCACATTCCTAACCAAGAGGTTGTGAGTTCAATTCCTTACATTGGTATCAGAGCCTATGAAGTAGGCTTGGGCAAAGTGGAATGATCCAATGGCCTCTAAAAAAGGCGCTTGGGCATCCTCTATGTGAAAGGGTAGGAATTGTGGAAGGCGCGCGCGTCGGCTTCAAGGATGGACCTAACATAGATTGGGGTGTATCTCTCAATCCATAGGTCGGATTGAGGCGTGTAATATACCGTTGGAAAGCTCTCGGAATGAACTTTCCAATGAGATAGCTTGGAAGTGTGAATTCCTTGGGAATCCTTGGGTGGCACTTGATTGAGTGTTCAAGATACCAAGCATGGGTGAGAACAAGGTTCAAGACTGAGGTTGAGAACAAGGGCTCGAGACACCAAGGTTGCGAACAAGAAGGTTCAAGACACCAAGGTTGAGAGCAAGGGTTCAAGAGACCAAGGTTGCGAACAAGGTTCAAGAAACTGTGCGAGGTTGAGGAACATCAATTCAAGGGCACCTAGGGAGTTCAAGGGACTGATCACCGAGGCTAGAGGGATACAAGAGTAGATCATTGAGGACAATGATCGACCAAGGGGGGAAGAATGTAACATAATCCTAGTAGGAGATGGTTGAACTACACCCTAAGAGAGAGGATTAGCAAGTAATCCTCAACCATGGCTTTTGGGGCAAGTGGTTAGCCCATCACATTCCTAACCAAGAGGTTGTGATGGGCTAACCACTTGCCCCAAAAGCCATGGTTGAGGATTACTTCCTAATCCTCTCTCTTAGGGTGTAGTTCAACCATCTCCTACTAGGATTATGTTACAGTAGATATATGTATTAATGAACACTATTGTACAATGCCATAGGCATGAATATCATTGCCTAATGGTGTAGATAGGTGTGGGCTAGAGTCTAGGCCTCACACACACTCAGAAATGAGAGTGAGAAGCTCGAAAAGTGACTCTTCTACCCGCGCCTTTTTGAGTTGATCTTTTATAGAGGTTGAAATCAAACTTTGGCTCTCTATAATCATGCTCCTACATCCTAGGAGATATTCTCTATAACTGATTGATGCTTCACAACTAATAAAATCCACGACTCCCTTGGGTAGGTGGTTACAAAGATTCTAAGTCAAATATGACTTTTACAAAGAGTAAATGGGTAATTATCTTCTAGCAGTGGTTCCCATGCTTCTCCATATGTGAATGGTCTTTAAGACAAATGTGTAGGCTTGTGAATTACACCAACAGATCCCCCTCAAGCCAAACATTTTGGCTTGGTCTTCATTCTTCAGCCTTCATGTATATCCTGCAATCCAATCATTGATTTGAACCTCCAAAGTTTGGTTCCATCCAATGCTTTAGTTAACAAATCTGCACACTGCATGCTAGTTGATACATAGGTTAGTTGAATGTCCTTGCTTAATAACTTCTCTCTCACATAATGGTAATGGACCTCTATATGTTTGGTCCTAGCATGATAAATAAGATTAGCTGCAAGGTGAAGTGAGCTTGTAAGATCTCCAAATATCAATGGTGAGCTAGTATACAAACTTAATTCTGTATACAATAACTTGATCCATATGGCTTCTTGAGTGGCATTTGCCAATCCTCTATACTCTACCTCAGTAGAAGATAAAGCAACAGTAGGTTGCTTCTTTGAAGACCATGATATTGGTTTATCACCTGCAAGTGAAATGTATCCTGAAGTGCTCCTCCTATCATCCTTGGATCCTGCCCAAACTACATCTGAATAGATCTTAATGTCCAAGTCTGAAGTGTAAGGGAAATACAAACCATGATGTTGAGTGCCTTTGAGAGGTTAGATAAACCATTATTAGATTGAAACCTTCTAATGCCCTAGTTTTGATGATATCCCTAATGAGTTCTTCTTGGAGCTTAAGGATTTTTTGACTCCCATCATTCTCTTGATTTGGTAGGAAGTTTTGAGGAGAGGTACTCTTTCTATTTTTATAAATACTGGAATGAAAAAACTTGTGCACAAAAAAAGGGTCCCAAAGATGACTTAAATCGTCCTATCTCTTGTTTGACTTATTTGTATAAAATCTTCTCTTCTTCTTTGGCCAAGATACTTAGTCCCATCATGGATTTCATCATCCTTCCTGAGCAAAAGATTTATTCTTGATGTCATCATCTCTATTATGGAAGGACTTGAGCATGCTAAAGAGAAAAAACAAGATTGATTCTTCTTCAAATTTTGTCTTTGATAAAGCATATGATAGGATGGATTGGGACTTCATCTTGTAGTCTCTTATTCATAGTTCTCTATCAAAGATTCTTACATTTTATATAGTTGTTTGAAAATCTCTTAAGAGATAATATCAACAATCGCTTGAGAACTCGGATATCATCAATTTCTGACTTAGGACTAGCATAATCTAATGGGGAAAACAAGCGTCAAGCATGCAGCTTCTAGCATGATAGAACAACAGTCTAACCAAGTTATTTCCCCTATCGACACTGCAAGAACTGAAGGTGGAGGATTCTTAATCTCTCATCCTTTTTATTTGTTCTCTTTACTAAAGAAATTGTGTTTTCTTTTGATATTGGTGCTAGTAGGAACTTTACCAAATTTGTTAGTGTACACTTTGGTAATGCTTATTCTAGGGTGACTATGAATGGTCAAGTATCTAGCCCCTTTAGACTTCATCGATCTATCAGACAAGGGTATCCCCTTGCCCCTCTTCTCTTTTCCATAGCTAATGATGTTCTTGGCCGGTTGGTTAGGGATTGTATTGAGCAAGGATCCATTAAACGGATTGACATTCCTAAGTCTTCCTCTCAACTAGGCCTGCAAATGTTTGTTGATGATACTATAAGATCACTAGAGTTAAGGAAAGATATGTTGATAGTTTCATGAATCATTCTAACCTTTTTAGTCTTGTAGTGGCTCTATAATTAATCATAAAAAGACGTCTTTTAATTCCACCAATGTTTGTTGATGATACCAATAAGATTAATAGAGCTAAGGAAAGATATGTTTATAATTTCATGAATTGTTTTAACCTATTTTGTCTTGCAATGGTTCTGAAGTTAATCATAAAAAGACATCTTTTAAGTCCACCAAAAACCTCATCCTTGATTGCATTAAGATGAATGGCTATGAGCTTATTCAAGATGGCAATGTCTTCAGACTTCTTGGTATACCTATCAGATTTAACATCTCCTATGATCAAAGGTGGGATTGGGTTATCAACAAGTTCAAAAACAAAGTCTCTAGATGGATGTCTTTATAGCATAGTTTACCTCATAGAGTGTTTGCTTTAAAATCACTATTCCTCCTTTCGCTTCCTTTCTTTCTTTCTTGCTAGATGCCTAACAAAAAGCACATGTATCAAGCTATTGCTCTTGCTATACCCAAAGTTGCTTGGCATATTTGTTGTAGGAAAAAAGAGGAAGGGCGGCTTAGTATCATATGTCTTACTAGAATGGCTCACACGATGTCTGCTAAATGGATCTTGAGAGATTCTATGTCTAATGATTTTTGGGCTTGTTTGATTAAAAGGGATTGTGACAAATTTTAGTTGAAACATTATAGAGCTTGGAAGAGCAATAAAATGTGGGATATTATAGCTTCTGATCACATTTTTGTTCCCACAAGTAGTAAACTTATTTGCAACATGTGCATAGGTTGGATGGAAGTGAAACAGGTTTATGAAGTGAATAATGATTTTTCCACTTAACTCTTTCATTCTCTCTTAGGAAACTATCTATAAAAGTTGGATTATGCATTGGGAGAAGGGGGAATCGACCATAAGAATGAATAAATGTACAAAGGCTAGATTTGAGTCTTCGAACAACTTATATAGGAATCACTTGATGCTTCGAGATGATGAAATAATGGAAATTAATGACTTGTCTCTTGTTTGTAAACAAGTGCTCCTTGGGCAAAAACAATTACTGCTAGATAGACTACACAAATGTACTCATCACAAGCACATTGATATGTACTTTGTTGTTGTTGATATGTATCAAAACACTTTAAGAAGACTTCCATATTTTTCAACACTATTGTTGACAAAGTTAATAAAGATTGGAATGTGATGTGGATGCCAAATCAATTGAAATACATAATGAAAAGCACTTGGGCTTTTCCTTTGTCCATCAAGAATTCTACTCTCTTGTGGCTGATTATTCATAAAGTCGTTTGGACTTGCAAGCAAGCAAAAAAGTTTAGTATCAATACAACTAGTTGTTACTTCTATGGTAGAGAGGAGGATCTTCCCCACTTGTTCATTAATTGCAAACATGCTTAGAGATATTGGATGTTGTTCAACAACTTTTTCTGCATTGTTGACACCCCCAAGCTTGGATATAAGGAGATCCTTTGGGTGAATGTAACAGAATGGATATGTTCCTTCAACAACTATGGAGATTCCAGATAATTTAGAGTATTTGGAACAATATGAATCATAGAATATTTAGTACTGTACAAACAGATTTCTTTTATGCTTGTATCACTAAGATGAAAAGATTGGGAGAATGTGTATTAGATCTATTTCTAATGCTCCTTTAGAGCATAATAGATTCAAGAAAATCATTTGTAATTACCACATGGAGAGATAACCTCCTATGCTTGCATTCATATATAAGATTCACCATGTATTATTCCTTGTTTTGAAGGGATGCTTTTTTTATGGAGTCTTCCCTCTACATATTCTGTAACTCATTGTATTAATATTCAACTTTAACTGTCTTCAAAAAAAAATATTGAAAGCTTCTCTCCTTTGACTTTAGGATTTGGAACCCCTAAGACAAATAAAAGATTATGTGAGTTCAGTGCTTAAATTTGAAGCCCCATGGGGCTTCAAGCAGGGTTTTGGGCATCAAATGAAGGCCCAAAGTTTAGACAAGATTTCATCATGAAGCTCAAAGTATTTACAGAAGCTTCAAATAATTCCCTAAGATGTAGCTTGGGCATCCTCTTCCACATATGACAAGGTAGAGGTAGAGGTTATGGAGTCACAAGTGATGTGCAATCCATCATCGCAAGTGCCACATAGTTGGCCAAATATTTGGTAGATATCTGGAAGTTGAGTCATTGTTGATGTGGACACTAGCCGGAGTCATGAGTCATATGCATAAATTACAATTTGAAAAAAATATTACAGAATATGTCTCGATATTAGAATTCCTTAAGACGTCCTTATACAGTACAAGAGTTTAACGCATCACAACTCTCACTTGATACGGTGTGATGGCCATTGCACAATGCCCGTGGGTCGTTTCCCATTCCAATGTCCATCTAACATTTCCAATATTTGCATTGTATTGTTTTATGTGCATGATTGCCGCTCCTCGAACCTATCTGCTCATATCTCAAACACTTAGTACTCACTACTAACTTCGATTATGTCTTGTGCCTATGTTGTGTAACCTTTTTGTGTGAAGGCACTGATGATTGAAGGTTGAAGGCTCCTGAGTCTGGGGTTCTTGTTATGGTTTCATCCTCCACTGTCCAAGCTCATACATCTCTGCCTCCAAGCTCCGATATCTCTCTGTGGTGCTTGTCAAAATTATTTTGTTGCAATAATTGCACCTTGGCCCTTGATTCATCATGGAGGTAGAGAGAGAGATAGAGAGAGATAGAGAGAGAGAGAGACTTCTATTCGAGGTATTGTGAAAGTTTTCTTATGTATGATAACTATTCTAAGTTCATGAAATGCCAGTGAGTGTATGTACACTACCTATTGATTCTAACTTCTATTGAAGGTCCTATACAAAGGAGTGACAAGGTATGACATTTGCTCACATACATATTCTTCGGAATATATAATCTACTGATCATGCAAAATGCATAGATTATTGTTGGAGAGTTGTGGTAAATGGTAGTTTTCATGCAAAAAAGGTTCTTCCCTTCATGGTGATTGAGGCTCCAATAAAGTTTCCCTAGGTAGAAAGATTTTGATTCTTTATGCAATATATATTCTGCATCACACTAAAATGAAAAGCGTATGAATTTTTTAGATTAGGATCATTTCACACGATACAGGTAACAGGTTATCAAGCGAGCACTAGGTTGTGCTCTTTGACTACAGTAGACAAGATTTCATAATTACACTTCTGATTATAAGAACACCCACCTAGGAAAAATGATATAAGAATACGTAACTGATACAAGATGTCGCACAACCCCAGACTGATATGTATGAATAACTGGACCAGAGATGATACAAGATGTCCCACAACACGGATTTGATAAGTAGAAGCAAGATCTTTGGGTTAGAAGAACTCCCTTCAAGGAGATGATCTAGATACAAGAAATAATTGGACAAGATCTGCTACTATGAGATTACAAGAGGACAAGGCTAGATGTCCAAGAACTAGACTAGACAAGAGTATAACAAGGAGCAAGACAAGAACTGGAACTGGAACTTGGAGAGTACTTACTTGGTAGTCATGACTCCTTGAGCTCCCAAGACTGGTATTGGCAAGACTCAGAATGAATGTGTCTAACCCCTCTTTATATAGGTTTTCCAAGGGTAGTTCAAGGATGTTTACGAGTTGATGATGTCATTGATGATGTCATTGATGATGTCATTGATGATGTCATTGATGATGTCATTGATGATGCTATTAATGATGTCATCAACTAGAAACAACAACTTTGGGTGTCAGAATTCAGCAAATAAATAGTCGATCTTAGGGCTTTGGTACATTCTGAATGCAATGATAGTTTAATTTCTCCGAAATCTTAAACTGAGATATAGGAAATTCACATGGAATCTAAGGTTTAAGATGGTTTTCTTTGTGTCCATGACATCACCTCCCCCTCAAGAGATGAGTTCCACAAGGAGCAGCCATGTTCTCTAGCTTGGGTTTCATTGAATTCTTCTTATGGAATTCACGAAGCTTGATTTTTGCTCTTTGAATCTAATACATGCACAACCTGAAATTCTTCATGATCCTCAATCCTGATAGGTGGTGAAGGACTAGGCGTCTTTGAGATTTCCTTGGGTTCTTCATGCGATAGATCCTTTGAACTTCTAATGGAATGTTGTGGTATTTCCAAGATCTTTGATGGAGATCATTGAGTAAACACACCTCCTTGATTGAACATGAACTCCTTATCCTTTACCTTCTTGATATCTTCATAGCATGTATACTCCATATCATTTCTAATGACCTTTTGGGCTTCAAAGATTCTTGAGGAATGGTGTCTTCATTATTCAAGGCTTCTGACTCTTGGACTTGGCTTTCTTTTAACAACTGATTCTCACACTAAATTGATTGATTGATAGCCTCATCTAAAGTATTTAATCGAGATGTAGAGGATAAACAACCCTTTATTTCATCTTTGAGACCACTTTGAAATGATTAACTAGATAGTCTTCTTGATATGTGGATCCTTGACACATAAGAAGAAGGAGCATGTAGGGAGCTCCAAGAAGCACATGTCAAATTTTCAGAAGAAATCCCTATATGTATAGTGACATTGTAAATACCATTTTCTATTTTTACAACTCCATTTTTTTCAAGCAGAGGACTCCTCTACCTTGAGTAGAAGTAGCATCCTACCAATTTTCATAATTTTTAGACTCCGTTTGATCCCCCAAATAAGCCCTGGAACCTAATTTTTAACTAGGCCGAACGCTAGGTCTGGACAGGGCCAAAACCACTCAAAAAACTTAAAAAGGGTTGGAGAGCTCATTTTAGAGGTTAGCTTGTTGTAGATTTCAGCCTTGTAAGAGAGTTCATTTGTAATCGAAGTCCTTCCATTGTTCCATTCTTTGCTCTTACCTTGTGCGCGTATGTGTGTATGTGTGTGCATGTTTGTATGCTTTCACTCACTCACTTGTGCACTTCACTTGCTCTTGGTCTTCATACCGGTGCTCACCTCTCCGCGGATTGACATTTATGAGGTGAAGCTCCTCACGTTGGTACTTGCCATTGTGCTAGAGTGACACCAAATTTGGCACCGTTGCCAGGGAGAGAGCTTGGAGGATGAGCGTGTGACGGTAAGACGTAGAGTAGCGATGTTGGAAGGTAAAAAAATCACCATTTTCAGTTCAGTTTCTGAGTCTTGCTTCATCTTCATCATCATCATCACCTCCATCTTCACCCATCTTCATCGTCTCTGTTTTTTTCATTTTTCGACAGTACATTCACTCGTTCTTTACTCGTGGCTGTGAGAAAGAAGCGTAGGGGAGTTGAGAACCAAAAACGCTGAAGAAAAACACTTGAAAAACTCTCAATATTACCAAAATCTAGGCGAGAGTATCGCGGAGTGACAAGAACAGCGTCTGGTATCATGCGGGTGGAATTATCGGTTTTGAGATAGATTTTGCATACAAGCTGATAGGAGTGACAAGGAGGACACAAGGTACACATATCTGCAAAAAAAAAAATTGAATTTGGGCTTAAAAATCTCCAAGTATCTTGTCCGGTTGAGTTTTGGTATCGCGATACCAGAATTCCTGAGTATCGTGATAGTTGTCAAGGTATCGTATCGTGCACACCCACTTGAGGTATCGCAATACCATTCTGGTATCGTATCGTCAAGTGCTATTATCGCGATCGCGGTTGCCCCGGTGGTATAGTATCGTGCACCTTGTGGTATCGTATCATCGACCGAGCAGTATCGTATCGCACGTGATAGTGGTATCGTATCGCCACTTGCATAAGTATCCTATCGCATGCAAAGTTGGTATCGTATCGCCAACTCAGTATCGTATCACCTCCTGTTTTGGTATCGTATCGTGCACGCCCACTTGAGGTATCACGATACCATTCTGGTATCGTATCGTCAAGTGCTGGTATCGCGATCGTGGTCATCCCCGTGGTATCGTATCGCGGTCCACCTGGTATCGTATCATTGATCGAGGGGTATCGTATCGTGCCTATTCTAGTATCATATCGTGCAAAAAAGTGGTATCGTATCGTCTGATCCTTTGGTATCGTATCCTCCATAGAACCAGTATTGTATCATGAGAGCTACAGTATCGTATCACGTAAAATGTTGGTATCGTATCGTCCCCTACCCTGGTATAGTATCATGAGAAATCTGGTATTGTATCATCCACTAACTTGGTATCGTATCGTCGAATGCAGAGGTATCGTATCGTGTGATTTCTGGTATCGTATTGTGAGGTTGGTATTGTATCGTGGACTGTTGATATATTTAGGTAGTGATGTGTGTGAACACACTAGGACCGCCGGGGCATTTTTCCCTCTTTAGAAGGTTTTTTTCACCTGGCTTGTATGTATGCCTATTGCCCTAATGGGCTACTTATCTTTGTACATTCTCTAGTAATACATTCATTATTGTGTGTTTGTGCTCCAAGCTTCTTCTTCTTCCTTCTGCTGTTCGCGTGCTTCTACAGACGTCTAACTCCAACAATTGGTATCAGAGCAGGTCGTCGCTTCATCTAGGGCGCCATCGACACTCCTTCGTTTGCAGTCTCAGAATCGCACGAATTTTGGTGAGCATACTGAGCGTGTTTCCGAGATCAAAACTACTTCACTCTGTGGTGCCGAAATCGCGATCTGAGCTCGTTTCGGCCTCCGAACGCACTATCGTAGTGCTTGTGCAGGCTATTTCGTCTTTTTGTGCCAAAGGTATATACCAGTTTCTGTTCGCCAGTTTAAACATCTCGAAGTCTGCTATAGGGCTAGCAGAACTCGTCTCGGTAGTTCTGTTCAACTTTTTGAGATACAGTCAATTTTCTGCATCAAGGTATTTTAGTCACCGGCCATCGCTAAAAGCAGTGATGTATTCTGTATGTTGGTTGTTGAGGATAAGTTGGATGGTACCAACTACCCATTATGGGCTTATATGATGCAACATGTTTTGGTTGCAAAAGGATTGTGGAACATTGTGCAGGGTGTTGAAAGACGTCCTGTTACACCTGTAACGACAGGTACTACAAATACAGGTGCTAGAGCTGATGAAGATGGTGTCAAAGATGATATTCGGTAGATTCCTGTTCGTGTTGTTGTTTCTGTTGCACCTACTGCAGAGCAAATTCGTTGGGATGGCAGAGATGCCTAGGCACATGCATTGATAGCTTTGTCTGTCAAACGTGCCATTATTCCTCATATTCGCTCTTGCAGAACAGTTAGGGATGCTTGGGATACACTTACCACATTGTACCAAGCTAGGAATGAGGCTCGTGTTGCTTACCTCCGAAAACAGTTGGAGAGTGAGCACATGAATGAAGGTTATTCTATGGACAGTTTCCTAACGAAGATCAAAGATTTGAAGGAACAGTTGATTTCTGCTGATGAGGTTATACCAGATAGCTCACTTGTGCAGACTGTTCTGAATGGTTTTCCTGATTCATATCAGAGTTTTGCTTCTACTCTTCGGTTGATGATGAAAGGCAATCCCAATGCCTTATCATTTGAGGATTTAGTCTCTACTCTATTGTAGGAAGATCAGTCCAGGCAGAACAGGTCCATTATGCGTGTTGCAGATCAAGCTTTCCTAGCTAGTCAGAAGGGCAAAGGAAAATGGAGCTCTTCTACTAGTAAGCAGAAATCTGCAAATGTTGCACATTCGAAGAACCAGGATAAAGATGAGAAGAAATCAGAAAAGCAGAAATTGTTTTGCAGGTACTATAAAGGGAATGATCATATCATAAAGAACTGTCCAAAACTGGCTGCAAAAGAGGCAAAGAAAAAGGAGGCTGGAATGGCTGTTGCAGAAGCCTCTACACCAAAAACAGAGTCTGCTAATCTTGTGCAGGAAGAAGAATGGGCGTTTACTACTGTTTTCAGTTTTGACCCATCTTCTCATGAGCAGTGCATGTCTGCAGTGGACTCAGATGTTTGGTACTTTGACAGTGGGGCGACCAAACATATTAGCTCGCAGCGCAGTTTCTTCTCTTCACTCAAGCCTGCCCCTACAGGGAATACTGTCACATGCGCCAACAACTCCTCTTATCCTGTTATGGGAGTTGGTAAGATCATTCTGACTATTGCTGATGGTAGTTCTTTCATCTTGTCAGATGCCTTATTTGTGCCAGGGATCAAGAAGAATCTGTTATTAGTTTCTGCATTAGCCAAGATTGGCTTGGTTGTGAAATTCGTTGATGACAGGTGTACAGTTCATGATCTATCAATGGCGATGTGATTATTGCTTCTGGCATTTTATGTCGTAGGCTGTATAAGCTCATAGACTATGAAAGATCTGTGAATGATTCGGCATCTGCAGTTCACGATTCTCAAGCTATGTCAGATGCAAAGCTTTGGCATGCACGCTTTGGTCATCTGAATTTTGCTAGTTTGCTACGCCTGCAGAAATCTGATATGGTGTCTTCTTTGCCCAAGCTTGAGGCACCTGGAAAACATGTATGTGAAGGCTGTATTTTGGGCAAAATGCAGCATTCCTCCTTTCCAAAAGATGGTTCAATTCGGGCTACGTAGAAATTGCAGCTTGTACATAGTGATGTCTGTGGTCCTATGCAGACACCCTCTTTTGGGAATTACCTTTACTTCGTGACTTTCATTGATGATTTTTCCAGGCATGCATGGGTATATCCACTCAAAGCAAAGTCCGAAGTGTTCATGTGCTTTAAATAGTTTTTGGTTTTGGCTGAAAATCTGTCAGCATGTAAAATGGGCACCCTCCGTTCTGATCGAGGGGGGGAATATATGTCTTCTGATTTTAATGCATTTCTAGCTGAACATGGGATAAAACACCAGTGTACAGTGCCATATACACCTCAACAGAATGGAGTTGCTGAACGAAAGAACAGGTCACTCATGGAGATGGCGAGGTGCATGGTCAAGAGTCAGGCTTTACCACATAGTTTCTGGCTTGAGGCTGTCATGTGTGCAGCATATGTACTGAACAAGTGTCCCACTAAAGCGCTGCACTCTATCACTCCATATGAGGCTTGGCATGACCACAAGCCATATGTTGCTCATCTGCGTGTTTTTGGTTGTTTGGCATATGCATTAGTGCCTGAACAACATTACAAAAAATTGGATGATAAGGTAGTAAAATGTATCTGAAAGTAAAGGCTATCGTCTGTATCATCCACAGACTAAACGCATTCTGGTTAGCCGTGATGTTGTCTTTGTGGAAGATGCTATTCAGCCATTGCTTTCATGTACTAAGGAGACATCTGTTAGCTCCAAAAACATGTATGATACGTTGATGCCTCTTTTTACAGGTGGACAGTCTAGTGCTGGTCCTAATGAGGCAACTTCTCAGCCTTTGCAGGTTTCATATGATGATGCAGATCATTCTATTTCTGATGCAGATTTACATGATGCACTTATTGATGAGAGAGCTGATACTGAGCAGGCAAAAACTATGCCAAAATGGCTGGTGCAGACTTTGCGTGACAGCAAATTAGATGCACCTTTGTCATATCGTACTCATTCAGGCTCTCATAGTGCCTCCTTTGCATCAGATTGCTATGCTATGGCTGCGTTTAGTCTCTGTGATGAGAATGAGCCTGTTTCTTTTGATGAAGCACAGAATTCAGAAAATTGGATGGCTGCCATGCAATCTGAATATGATGCTATAATGAAGAATGGTACATGGTCTTTATGTGACTTGCCTCCTGGCAAGAAGGCCATTGGCACTAAGTGGGTATACAAGCTGAAGCGTAAACCTGATGGTACAATTGACAGGTATAAGGCTAGGCTTGTTGCAAAGGGTTATGCGTAGGAAAGATGGCACCTTTGCACCTACATGCCGTATGACTACTGTTCGGAGCATTTGTGCACTTGCAGCCCATCATGGTTGGAATGTACATCAGTTGGACATTAAAACAACATTTTTGAAGAAAGGGCATGAAAACCATGTGTGCAGGTTAAAGAAGGCATTATATGGTTTAAAGCAAGCACCATGTGCTTGGTATGAGAAGATACATGCCTATTTGGTTGCACATGGTTTTGTGAACAGTCCAACTAAAAGCACCTTATATGTTAAGCGTGCTAATGATGTGCTTCTGATAATTGTTGTCTATGTTGATGACATGCTCCTCACTGGTCCTATTGAGAAGCATATTGCTGATTTTAAGGCTGATTTGCATGCCTCATTTGAGATGTCTGATTTGGGGCATTTGCATCACTATTTGGGCATTCAGTTTATGCAAGTTGATGGTGGAATGGCTTTGTGTCAAAAGAAATATATTGACACATTATTGCAGCGTTTTGGCCTTGAAGACTGTAAGCCTATTGCCACTCCTATGGAGACAGGTTTACGATTGAGTCTTCATGATGCTCGAGATGCATTTGATGTTGTTCTCTATCAGCAGGCTGTTGGATGCTTGATTTACTTATGCATTACTCGGCCAGATATTCAGTTTGTTGTCTCACAGATGACTAGGTTTATGCATCGCCCAGGAGTCACGCATTGGAAGGTGGTTAAGCGCATCTTTCGCTACTTGAGTGGTACTCGGCTACTTGGGTTGTTTTATCCCAAGGGGGGATCACTACAGCCAGATTTTCATGCTTTTTCTGACTCAGATTTTGCTGGTTGCTATGACACTCGTGTGTCCACCAGTGGTTTTTGCTTCATGCTTGGTAGCTCATGTATATCTTGGTTGAGCAAGAAGCAGCCTACTGTGGCCACTTCCAGTTGTGAGGCTGAGTATAGGGCAGCTTTCATAGCGACTGTTGAGTGTGTGTGGCTCAGACGCCTTATGGCTGATTTGGGTGTTGGTCAGTCTTCTGCCACCACCATCTTCACTGACAGTCAGAGCGCATTGGCAGTTGCGAGGAACCCTGTGTTCCATGCTCGTTCTAAGCACATTGAGGTGCATTATCACTATGTCAAGGAGAGGTTCTCTGCTGGGGAGATCAGCTTGGCATATGTGCCCACGCAGGAGAACATTGCAGACCTTTTCAGGAAGGCTCTGCCTAGGGAGAAGTTTGAAGCTTTTTGCAAAGCTTTGGGCTTACTTCCTTTTTTGGAGGGATTTCCACATAGCTTGGCACTTCCTTATACATGAGTGCTAGCTCCTTGTTCACTGCATCACTCCCAGGGGGGATTTATTGATATATTTAGGTAGTGATGTGTGTGAACACACTAGGACCGCCGGGGCACTTTTTTCCCTCTTTAGGAGGTTTTTTTCCCCCGGCTTGTATATATGCCTATTGCCCTAATGGGCTACTTATCTTTGTACATTCTCTAGTAATACATTCATTATTGTGTGTTTGTGCTCCAAGCTTCTTCTTCTTCCTTATGTTGTTCGCGTGCTTCTACAGACGTCTAACTCCAACATGGACTTGGTGGCATCGTCTAGGGAGTGGTATCGTATCGTCTAAGGTGATATCGTCCATAGTGGTATCGCGTGGAAAATCTGGTATCGTATCGCCTGTCCTGAGGTACTCCCAAAGGCCTGTTTCCCTGTTTTAACCCCCAGAACCCTGAATTGGCATAACTTTCTCATACGAAATCCGTTCGGGGTGATCGTTGGTTCGTTGGAAAGCTCGTGGGGAGTACTGCCAAAACTTCCACTGGTTACAGTAAAATTAATATGAGGATTAGTAGATAGGATATTTTGAAGTTGACCCTCAGGTTGGACTACGAAGCTAGGGGTTCCACAAGATTTTGAGCAATTCAAAGGACAATTTTGGGCTTGTAGACAAGGCATATGAACCTAAGCTCAAGTTTATACTTAGGAAGAGATAGACAAAGTACCAAATCACTTGAAACTAAGGTCAACCACACAACCAAGTCAGGGACTCACAACTCAGTGGTTAATACCACGTGCTGAGTTCATCGACAAGTGAGTCAAAAATGTCATTTAATTGGGAGAGACCTTTGGCTTCTAAAGACATGCATAGATCCATACCTAGGGAAGGTCTTATGTCTACAGTGGAAGGGGAATATAAGATGTCTCTTCAATACGTATCCACTAACGTGCAAGGAATACCCATCTACCTCGATGGTCTATACAGGTCAGTAGCAAGAATGAGAAACACTACTGAATTAGAAATAGTTCCAAGACCAATTGTCAAGTACGAAGATGGAGTCTACATGGACAAGATGGGCCAGATCTATGTACTAACTGAAAACCCTGATCAGATTAATGAAAGAGGAGAGTTAGCTCAATATCATGCAACTACCTCACAAAACCCATTCGAGACCCAGCAAAGAATAGAAAATGTGATGTTAGGACAAATGAGCCAAGGTAGTATACCCGATAGACCACATAAGCAATTCACCATGCCAGGAATTAACCCCCACGGCCACACTAGCTAGAGAATGGGAAATATGAATAGACCTACCTTTAGGACAGAACTGCCCCAAGGTGTCCCCATCGTAATTCGATCCCCATAGCCCGACAGAAGACTGAGACCAATCCAACAGGCCAAATGTATGCGAAATCTTTACGATGGCACAGGAGAGCCCTACGACCACATTGCAAAATTCAAGCAGGTATTGCGAGCACTACAACATATTAGGGGCATACCGATGTTACCCATACCGACGGTCACCCCTCGGCATCGGTATGATCGTTGAAAATGCTTGAAAAGCCACAGATGCGATACCGATGGTCATTTAATCGTCGGTATAGACGGCGTCGGTATGAGCACCGGTATAGGCATCGGTACTTTACTGAAAGTTACCGACGCTTATACCGACGCTCACACCAAGGCAACTTCTAACCGGGCCCGAGAGCAAAAATTTGACATCTGCTTGCATTTTGAACCAAAGTTTGCTACTGTCGAGTTTGCGCGCGCGAACTACATTCCGAACCTATTGTGTACACACATCTCTCTCTCTCTCTCTACATCTCTGTTTCTCTAGATCTGAAATTTTGGTAAGAATTGCACATACTGTAGCACCCTTTCTCTTTCTTTGTGTTTTACCTTTTCTAATTTCTCTTCTCTTTCCTTTTGCAGGAGCTTTTTGGCATCAAATCTTTGGAATTCGACGAAGGGCAACATTAACTCGACCTTGATGACAATGCTCCAAACAATTACATCGATGTAAGTGATTGTTTTGTTTTCGATTGATATAGAGTGAGATAGAGAGAGAGAGAGATAAAAGAAAGAGAAAGATCTAGAGAAACATAAAGAGAGAGAGAGAAGGAGAAAGAAAGAGAGAGAGATGAAAGAGAAAGATAGAGAGAATGTGAAAGAGAGAGAGAGATGAAATAGAAAGAGAATGAGATAGAGAGAGAGATTCATACATACATACACACACATATGCATAGACATACTCACATACATATTACATACACACATGCGTATTACATACACACTCACATACATATTACATACACACATGCATATACATACACATACATATTACATACTCACATGCATACACACATATACATACATACATGCATATTACATACAAACATGCATATTACATACACACATGCATATTAGATACACACATGCATATACATACACACACATATTCATTCTCATACTCACATACATACATACATGTATACACACATATACATACACTCATGTACACACACACATGTATACATACACACATGCATATGCATACATACATACACACATATTTGCATGTACACACACACATACATACATACATACACACATGCATATTACATACACACTCACATATGTATACACACACATATGTGCATACACACATGCATATGCATACATACATACACACACATATGCATGTACACACACATACATACATACACACATGCATATTACATACACACACACATATATATACACACTCACATATGTATACACACATGCATACATGCACATACACATACACACACATCACATATGCATACACACATACACACATATACATGTTTTAGGGTTAGGGTTTTAGGATTAGGGTTTTTGAAGGAGATTTTTGGCATCAGTTCTTTGGAATTCGACAAAGGAAAACACTAAGTGGACTTTGACGACAATGCTCCAAACAATTACATCAATGTAAGTGATTGTTTTGTTTTCCATTGATATAGAGTGAGATAGAGAGAGAGAGAGATGAAAGAAAGAGAGAGATACATACACACATATTTGCATGTACACACACATACATACATGCATACACACATGCATATTACATACACACACACATATAAATACACACTCACATATGTATACACACACATATGTGCATACACATGCATATGCATACATACATACACACACAGATGCATGTACACACACATACATACATACACACATGCATATTACATACACACACACATATATATACACACTCACATATGTATACACACGCATGCATACATGCACATACACATACACACACATCACATATACATACACACATATACATGTTTTAGGGTTAGGGTTTATGAATTTCTCTTTTCTTTTGTTTTGCAGGAGATTTTGGCATCAGTTTTTTGGAATTCGACGAAGGAAAACACTAAGTGGACTTTGACGACAATGCTCCAAACAATTACATCAATGTAAGTGATTGTTTTGTTTTCGATTGATATAGAGTGAGATAGAGAGAGAGAGATGAAAGAAAGAGAGAGATACATACACACATATTTGCATGTACACACACATACATACATGCATACACACATGCATATTACATACACACACACATATAAATACACACTCACATATGTATACACACACATATGTGCATACACATGCATATGCATACATACATACACACACATATGCATGTACACGCACATACATACATACACACATGCATATTACATACACACACACATATATATACACACTCACATATGTATACACACACATGCATACATGCACATACACATACACACACATCACATATACATACACACATACACACATATACATGTTTTAGGGTTAGGGTTTTAGGCTTAGGGTTTATGAATTTCTCTTTTCTTTTGTTTTGCAAGAGATTTTGGCATCAGTTTTTTGGAATTCGACGAAGGAAAACACTACGTGGACTTTGACGACAATGCTCCAAACAATTACATCAATGTAAGTGATTGTTTTGTTTTCGATTGATATAGAGTGAGATAGAGAGAGAGAGATGAAAGAAAGAGAGAGATACATACACACATATTTGCATGTACACACACATACATACATGCATACACACATGCATATTACATACACACACACATATAAATACACACTCACATATGTATACACACACATATGTGCATACACATGCATATGCATACATACATACACACACATATGCATGTACACACACACATACATACATACACACATGCATATTACATACACACTCACATATGTATACACACACATATGTGCATACACACATGCATATGCATACATACATACACACACATATGCATGTACACACACACATACATACATACACACATGCATATTACATACACACACATATTAATAGACACTCACATATGTATACACACTCACATATCTATACCCACACATGCATACATGCACATACACATACACACACGTCACATATACATACACATATACATGTTTTAGGGTTAGGGTTTTAGGATCAGGGTTTTTGAATCTCTCTTTTCTTTTGTTTTGTAGGAGATTTTTGGCATTGATTCTTTGGAATTTGACAAGAGATGATGTCAATTGGGCTTTGACGAGGGCGTTCAAAAGAATTACATCGATGTAAGTGATTGTTTTGTTCTTATTATAAATAGAGATAGAGAGAGAGAGAATAAGAGAGAGAGAGAGAAAGAGGGAGAGAGAGAGATGAAAGAGAGAGAGAGAGAGATAAAGAGAGAGATATAGATAGAGAGAAAGAGAGAGACATAGAGATACATACACACAGATGCATACATATTACATACACATATGCATATGCATATGCATATGCATATGCATATGCATATGCATACATATACACAGACATATACATGCACACACGTGTACACACGCATGCATACATGCACATACACATACACACACATCACATATACATCCACACAAACACACATATACATGTTTTAGGGTTAGGGTTTTAGGATTATGGTTTTTTACTTTTACACATATACACACATAATACATACACACATGCACACATATACACATGCATACACACATACACATACACATACACATACACACACACACATACACATACACATACACATACACACACATACACATACACATACATACATACATACACACACATGCATACATACATACAGACACACATACATACATACATACATACACACATACACATAGAGAGAGAGTCACACGCACACACATGCATACATACACACACGTGACATATACATACACACATATGCATGTTTTAGGGTTAGGGTTAGGGTTTTTGGCTTTTACATATATACACACATGCATACACACATATACACATATGAACACATAATACATATGCACATACCCACATATATACACGTGCATACACACATACACACACATACATTCATAGACACACACACACACACACACCTTCTTTGCATGTGTATGGCAGTGGAAGACCAATATTTTGTATTTGATTTCCATATGGCAATACATTGCTTTGCCACATTTTGTAAAAGCGTCATATATGACAGTGGTTTGCCACACTATTGTACATGCTTCATTATTGAAATATGGTTCATTGTACATGATTCATTGTTCATTCTGATTATCTCTTTTGTGTCCAATAATACTCTATTTCATGAAATCATATTTCAGTTGTCATTAGAGTACACATCACATGTACTCGGTTTTTTTTGGGCATATTGTATTGTCTTTTGTTAAGCAACATCATGGTAATGCTGCTGTAGCAACAGACAAAACATTCTACCCAAAACAAAAATTGCAGGTATGGTCGTCGGTATACGCGACGGTACTCCCAGTAGTGTCATCGGAATAACCGTCGGTACACCCAGCAGGCCTCGGTATAGGCGACGGTACCTCCAGCAAAAGCCTCCGTATGAGTGTCGGTAATACCGACGCTTATACCGACGCATATACCGCTTATACCAACGCTATATACCGACGCTTATACCGAGGCTTTGGTACCGATGCGCACACCGACTTTTACACCGGCATCGCGGCAAATAAAGCCGCGTTCATTTTCCTCGGTAAAAACCTCGGTATACCATCGATCTGTTGTAGTGGAGCGGAGCAAGTGGATGACTTTTTTAGGCAATATGAATCCTTTGGGCTAACCCTCACGGGAATAGCCTTAGCTTGGTTTCAATCCTTGGATCCGAATTCCTTTGGCAATATCAAACAATTCTTCCAAGAATTTGTTTGGGAATTCACTAAGCGAGGGATCAAGCACAATTTGTCATCCTTACTACATAATTTCAAACAAGCTCCTAACGAGACAGTAAAAAATGAATCACGAAGATTTAATCAATACGTGACCCAATGCCCTATGACAGAGAGACCTTCTCAGCAAAAAATGATATCCCTATTTTTAGAAGGTCTAACCAATGGAACATTGAGAATGTTAGTATACGTATACGGTTGCAAACTCTAAGTGAGTGTCTTCAAGAATGTATAGATTTGGAAGACAACTTAGCTGAGGATCTCAAAATCACACAAGATCTTACCAAATCAGAGGATACAAGGAGCAATGAGGCTTCTAGTTCGAGTTATGTGGAGGAAGTGGCAACATTAGTGGCCAAGAAATTAGGGGTACAAGGACAAAGGAACTACCAGAACTCTTCCTTGAGAGTGCCAATGTTAGGAAGTTGCACACATTGTGGTGGAGATCATCCATCTCATGTCTACACCAGGGAAGGATTAGGGTTATCACAACCTTACCCCTACAATAGAAAATCAACTCAAGAGCCTAACATGTACTCTTATAGTGAGAAAAATTACATCAACTACAACACTGAAAACTATCCAATGAATAGACATCCACGACCATTTGTACCACCCCAATGTAGACCATATGGGTACCCTCCTAGAGAACAAGACAGAGAAGTTCCTAGGTATAATCCATGCCCAAGACCACAAGGAGCAACTAGACCATATGAACATGGAGGATATAGCCACCCTCAACCTATACCAGGACAACAACCACCCCAACCACCATCTCCAACACAAGGGCAGAACATCATAATACAGGTCGTTTGTCTTGAGTGTGGCAAAGAACAACTCCTAAGAGATTATCCTGGACATCCCTCTAGTGCACCAAAGGTTACACCAGTTAATGTAGTAGGCTTAGTAGGGGATTCAAGTTTGAATAGTGATAATGTGGCTCCTATACATGTAGTTACTGGGGCACAAGCGTTACAACAAACTAAACGAGCTGAGCAATCAGAGCCAAGTGAATCAGGAGAGCCTAGTAAGAGAAAAACAAGAACATGGAAGGATACTAGGGAGAAAGCCAATCGTAAGTGGACCAAAAAGTTATCCGAACTAGAAGAAAGCTTGAAAGATGCAAAAACAAAAATAGAAGATATTGCCTCTCAAAGCCCCTCGCATGTCAAAACTCCATCCACACCACCTCATCCCCAACCTCAACCCCACCCACCAACCATTGTAAATACACCACAAGCAGGGTCTGTTCTTGCAGATCCAACCCCAGAAGACTTGGACATGATGTTCAAGGCATACCAGGCTCGACTTCAAGAAGGGCCAACACGTGCAAACCTAGAGAAAAGCTACCCTAGAGCAGATTTAGAGATTGAACGGACAAAAATGTGCATAAAAATGGTGGAACTAGCTCAAGCTATGTTCGAGGCCAATCAATCGTTCAATCAGGCGAATGCTATTACACCGAGTTTGCACTTCCAGGGCTCACTAGATAGATTAGAGCACTTGGTAAATAAACCACAAGTTTGTTTACCTCCACAGGCTCATCCACCTATTGAAAGAGAAAGCTCATCACAAAAGAAAGTCTATGTTCCTGACTCCATAGATGACGGAGAACCTCTTTCAATTCAACAGCACACTCAAAAGTTCTTGCGGGAAATGCAAGAAGAGAAATGGTCCAAGGAGAAGGATGTTTCCCCTCCTATTCTTGAAATTGATGACCGTCACAATCAATTCCCACAAGGCATTCCATCTATTTATGGAGACCAAGTAGAGCAACAAGAAAAAGAAAGTTCAAGATTTGAATCCAATTCTTTACAAGAGTTGCCACAATTCACAGGCCCATGGGAATTGAAATCTCTCCAGATTAGAGCTCCCACAGTATTGATCAGAAACGAAGACTCTGTGGTTCCAAGAAACACTGATGTCATGAAGAACACTAAGGTTCAATGTCATCTCAAGGTAGAGGAGCTTCTCAAAGCAAAACCTCAGTTGTGGAATCATGTGAAGGATCAGGTTCCAGAACTTGATTCCAATATGCCAAAAGCAGACTCTAAGCAGAAAGTTCCATGCTGGTGTCACTATTGCAACCACCTCCTTGTGGAAGCAATGGGATAAGCCTGCTGTTGGAAGATGCATTTTTGGAAACCTTTTTTGAAGGAAAAATATTGTAAAATGATAGAAATTTGTAGAAATATTTATGCAATTGTTGTAAAAATAAGGAAGAGTCTTCCTTATGTAGGATAGAATCTTATGAATTTTTTCTAGAATTTTTGGAAACTCTTAGATAGCATATTTTTAGAATAATAGAGGAAAGGACCAAAATTCAAGTGTGAAAGAGGACACTTGAAAATGTATATAAGTCAATTTTCTCTATTTTGGAGAGGTTGGTTAGTCATTTGTACATGCTATCAATAGAGAAGAGAGAGTTTCTGCTGAAATCCTGTTTTCTTCTGTTATGTGTGTTTCCTTTGATGTGAGAGCTTGTTTCTTGCTTTATCATGGAGATTTGTGAGTTTCATTTGTGTAATGCTGAGTAAGATGTATGAAGAGAGATTATTACTGATGTATTGAGTGAAGAAGGATTGAAGAATGTTGCAGAAATGTGAAAATCATCTACTGGTACAGAATCGCGATTGTCTCGTCTCTGTGATACAGGTGATATTTTCCAATTCTGATTTCATATTTGTATTCTGATGAGAAAATAACATGAATTAGACACAAAGATCATAGAAAATGATGAAGATTTGCTCTAAATAAGGTAAACCCTAGATATTTCCTCTTCATTTTCATTTTCTCAGAATTCCAGCCATCAATCTCTTATTTCTATGAATCTATCATCTAGAAGGGGCTGTGGTGTTGGCAGCAGTCAGGGAACCGAAGGAGCCACAAGACGAAGAGAGTCAGAGCGAAGGGACAACACAAGCAGACATGGCAGTCAAAGAAGATCTGGCAAGTAGGCCAATAATTCTCTTCATGAAGAAGCAAGTATGAGCATTCACGCAGATCTAGCACTAAGGCAACCTTTAATTTTTCAAAACCTTTACACCAATTAAAAGTGATTCTCATCACTAAACACCATTGTAAATACCATTTCATCTTTTTGTAGCTCCATTTTGTGCAAGCCAAGGAGTCCTTGAGCTTGAGGAGCTTTAGAAGTATCTACTTGCCAATTTTCACATTTTTTAGATCTCGTTTGAGCCCTCTAATAAGCCCTGGAACCTAATTTTTAACTAGGCAGGACAATAGGTCTGAACAGGGCCAAAACTAGTCAAAAACTATAAAAGGAGCTAGAGAGCTCATTTTTGGGGTTAGATTGTAATTGAAACAAACTTGTAAGAGCTTTTTGAAAGTAAACTAAGAATTCCATTGCTTCTCCCTCTTTGTCTTGCCGTGTGTGCGCGTGTGTGTGTATGTGTGTGCATGCTTGTGTGCTTCTCACTCCCGCACTTGTGCCTCCACTTGCTCGAGGTCTTCATACCATCCTCACGTCTTCTCGGATTGACATTAAAGGAGGTGCTACTCATCACTGAGCTACACCAAATTTTGGCGCCGTTGCCGGGGATCGAGCTTTGAGGACGAGCGTGTGATGGTAAGACGTAGAGTTGACGCGTTGGAGTTGTAGGTATTTTCTTCACTTTCATCTATTTTCTTGTTTTTTCTTCACCATCCTCATCACCATCATCATCGTCACCATCTTCCACCTCCATTTCCATCATCGCAAAAATTTCAGTTTTTTGAGTATATCACCATCTCCACCTCATTTCCCTCATTTCACTTGTGAGAGAGAGCGAGAGAGCGAAATTGTGTGTGTTGTTTTTGCATGTTTCTTGAGCTATTTTGCAGGTACAGGTCACATCATCGTCCCCAGCACTCTGCGCAGGTACGGAATTCGAAGTAACTGTCTGTGTGTCACGGACCTCTGTCAATCACGACCGACAGAAAAAATGCTCAAATTACCAAACAAAGTGCAAAACCATGATCTACAGGCCTAGAGCTTCCCAAAAATGTGTTTAGTTTTTTGAAATTCCTCAGATTTCTGTCAATCGCGATCGCTCTGTCAATCGCGACCGACAAACCACGACGGACAGATCTGTCAATCGCGATCGACACGTCAATCGCGATCGACAGCCCACGACGGCTCTGTCAATCGCGACCGACAGAGTCAACAACTGTTTGACCACGATTGGCAGCCCCGACGGCTCTGTCAATCACGACCAACAGAGTCAACGACCGATTGACCACGATCGACGGACCATACACGTGACACGTGTCAATCGCGATCGAGTCATCAATCGCGATCGACTCATCAATCGCGACCGACACAGTCAACGACTGTTTGACCACGATTGACAGGTCAGGCAAGGCAAGATTCTAGGACACATAGTGTCAAAGAATGGCATATCTACTGACGAAGAGAAAGTGAGAGCTATAGCAGAGTTACCTAGGCCAAAGAATGTCAAGGAAGTACAAGCTTTCATGGGGCATTGTGGTTATTACCGACGATTTATACACATATATGCTGTCATTGCAAAGCCCATGTACGGACTTCTGACTAACTTTGAGTGGACGGATGAATGTGAGAATTCCTTCCAAGAGCTTAAACGAAGATTATGTTCAGCACCAATCTTGACCACACCAGATTGGAATAAGCCATTCCATGTTCACGTGGATGCATCCAATTATGCTATTGGATGTGTGCTTGCACAACCTACTGGTGAAGGTAACATGGATCTTCCAATTGCCTATGCCAGTAGACAGTTGAATGCAGCTGAACGGAATTACACCACTATTGAGAGAGAAGGCTTAGGCATGGTATATGCAGTTAAGAAATTTAGACACTATTTGCTTGCAAATAAGTTTAAATTTTTTACTGACCATCAAGCATTGTTATACCTCGTAAACAAGCCATGCAATACAGGAAGATTAGTGAGATGGTTTCTCTTACTAATGGAATATGATTTCGAGGTTGTGGTAAGGAAAGGGAGGACTCATTTAAGAGCAGATCATCTCTCTAGGCTCACATCGGGAGAAGCCCCACAAGGAGTATCAGATGACCTTCCTGATGCTTACTTGTTTAATTTGGAAGTTGTACCGCAGTGGGCTAAGCCATTGGTACCAGTATTGACATACGGGCCTAACCATCCTGTAGTAAACACACAGAATAGAGAGGTTGTGAAAGCCCAAAAGTATCACATCATGGCAGGAAGCATGTACAAGCACACAGATCAAGGAATCTTGGCTTGTTGTGTAGAAGAGGATGAGTACGCTAAATGGTTGCAATTAGCACATGTAGGTGCATTAGAGCAACATTACTCAAAGCAACGAACCTTACAGACGCTAAGGAGACTCGGAGTACATTGGCCAACTATGGAAGCTGATGTCCAAAGGTTGTGCAAGGAATGCTCAATCTGTTGCACTAAACCACCTGTGGAACATGCTACTCTTTATCAAGTGTCCATAGTTCCAGATTGGAGTGAACCACTAGTATCCTTCCCGCGGACGAAAACATTCCCGTCAAACATGACTCTGGCTAGGAAAAGGAGTTTAGAACAAGAAGCCTAGGATTACTCACTCATTGGTGATAATCTATACAAGCGTGGTAAAGATGGTTACTTGAGGCTATGTGTCCACGAAAGTGAATATCTTAAGATCTTGGAAACTGCTCACCAAGGTGTAGCAGGAGGACACTTTGGACCAGATCGGGTGATCAAGGCAATACTATTTGCGGGCTTCTGGTGGCCTACCCTTCACATGGATGCACATACCTATGTGAAACGATGTGATGTCTGTCAGAAGACTCAGTATCCTATACGTAAAGATGAGATGCCACTGAAACCTATGATGGGTGGACGTGCATTCTCTAAGTGGGGAATAGACTTCGTAGGTCCTATTAATCCCCCAGCTAAGGGTTCCCATGCGGAATATATCATTGTTGCAACAGACTATCTAACTAAGTGGGTAGAGGTAAAAGCCACAACGAAGAACGATGCTCAAACAACTGCTAAGTTTTTATTTGAGAATGTGTTCACTAGATACGGGCTACCTATAGAGCTAGTAAGTGATAGAGGCACTCACTTCTTGAACGAAGTGATTGAAAATCTCCAAGAATTCTTGGTAATACATAAGAAGTCTGCCCCATATCACCCTCAAGCTAATGGACAAGCCGAAAGCACCAACAAGATCTTATGTAATGTAATGACAAAATTAGTGAACACTAAACGCTCCGATTGGGACAAACAGCTACACCATGCTGTTTGGGCATACCGAGTCGCCTACAAAACGGTACTCCAAGCCACCCCCTTCCAGATGGTATTTGGCCAAAACGCGGTGCTACCCTTGGACTTCTTGATACCTACATTGAAAGTAGCTCAAGAGCACGAATGGACGGGTCATGAACTCTCCTCTAGACTTTTTGACCTTGAACGATTAGGAGAAACAAGACTGAGAGCAGCTGCAGGGATATATGCAGCTAAGAAGAGACAGAAGGCATACTTTGATGCCCATGTGAAGGATAAGGGTTTAAAGGCAGGCGACTTAGTTTTAGTCTACACATTGAAGCAACATGCAAGGAAGCTAGAAAAGAGAGGCTACGGACCTATGATCATCAATAGGATCTCCACGAGTGGAGCAGTACAACTAGCCACGTTAGAAGGTGATGTTCTCCCAAACTATATTAGCGGATGCAGAGTCAAGTTGTATCAGGAACCCCTCACAGAGGAAATGCTAAGTCGACTCAATACTGCCAAGAAACGCAAGGAAGAAGAAAACGAATTCGAGAGGAAGCTCAAGCAGAAGCTCTAGAACGCATCAGAAGGATGAAGCTGCGAAGGCAAGGTAGAGATCAGCCTAGAACAAACGACTATGCAGGTCAAGGATATCATATGGCAATGTGTGAAGTCGCAGGAACAAGCTCACATAGGATAACTGATCGACGTCCTTTCATACCTTAGATATAGGACAAGGAAAGAGAGCAAGGACTGTAAAAGCCTTGATTGACTCAGGTGCAGCCACTAGTGCGGTTAAATTGTCTTACTGTCAAGAGTTGCAATTAACTGTCAATCCTGTGGAAGCATATCTCATAGGATTGGGAGGCGTGGAAACCCCTTGCATGGGCGAGGTGGAACTTCCCCTCTATATTCATGAGGAGGCATTGACAGTTAAAGTACTAGTGTGTCAAGATGAGGACCTCACGGAACCCCTTGTCCTGGGTCAAGACTGGATCTATGACCAAGCAGTCAACTTAAACCTAAGAAGTGGACTTCTTCAGGTATGGGTCAATCATAGTCGAATTACAGTAGAGTTAGATAATGGAGCACTCAAGGAACTAGGAAAGGCACAGACTCCTGGTCCCTCCAGGGGTGCACATGAAGTTGACCATGCTGTTCTTGTCCAAAACTATGTGTTGCAGAGGAATGATATTCTCAAAAAAGGAGTCAG
The DNA here is from genome assembly GCA_020310875.1 of Ceratopteris richardii. Classification (NCBI taxonomy): domain Eukaryota; kingdom Viridiplantae; phylum Streptophyta; class Polypodiopsida; order Polypodiales; family Pteridaceae; genus Ceratopteris; species Ceratopteris richardii. Next base: position 211,816,289 of record CM035409.1, read on the forward strand.
GGATGCAACGGAACTCCCTTCTTTTCCAAAGGCCAGAAGGAGGCAGCAACCAAAGGTGGATCAAAGGCAGAAGAAGCAGAGTACTACCTATGCCGGAAATCAAAAGTACCTGCGCAGCAGAATGTCCCAGCAAGTAAACCAAGTGTGGGTGCGGAAAGGCGAACACCCGGTTGCACTCACGCCAACCACACGGGCAAAGCCTCTTATTAGTAACCAACAACACGACACTAATAAGAAGTCTTTCAGAAATTCTTTTGCTAACGTGAAAACTATTTGGATGCCCAAGAAGTCGATGAAGGCTAGCCCACAATCAAGACAAATTTGGGTGCCTAAGGCTTGCTTGCGGGCGCAAATAGCTACGCCGAAGCCACAACCGATACAGCGTAACCCATTCACTCGCGCAGCCAGCATTCACTCGTTTCCAACACTCAGGAACACACCAAGGCCCATGAGCACGAACATAATCGCTTGTAAATGGGTCCCTAAAAAGCCTCATTTTCAAGCCGATACACCTATAAAGCTCTCTAGAGTCTCTACGAAACCAAGAACAAAACCCATCCACTGCATTTGGCAGCCTAAGACTTGTAATAAACCCCCCGACCCAAATTTGTAAATTTATTCCCACTTACTAACTGCGTTAGTCTCCTAGGACTACCCAAGCATTAACTACACACACTGTCTTCGTGCATTTACTAACCACTAACTCACCATCTACCTCATGTTAATGTTGTAACGAGGACAACAACGGATTTATTCTGTCCATTACGATGTTAACACGTGGTTCTATATTCTCACAGAACCAACCAGCAAGCAAGGCCATGGCAGAAGCAGGAGGTGCCAGTTCTCAAGCCGGATCCGGTGCACAAATTGTGGACATAGAAACACTCCTCCTCGAGCCACATCTCACCGCAAGGCCGCAAGAACTTCAAGCCGTGCATGTGCTCCCCATTCAGGATCCTCCTCAAGGGCACACTTCTCAAGTAGGTAAACACGCTCACTGGTTCAGTGATGTCGCTGGACCATTGGGCGATGGAACCTATTTCTGGGAAGCAGAATTGGAATTTAATGGTAAATGGGGACGATACCACTTTTTCACGCGCGAGTTTGAAAGCTATCAGAACGCCGAAGTCATGCGATCAGTATGGACCAAAGCCGGTGTGGACAGTTATTTCAGGGCCCACTTACCAAAGTCGGATTTCTTACGATGTTCATATCTTATCAGTACCATCACGCCAAGCAGGGCCAAGGGAGGCGACAGCACCTTTGTGTTACCCTCACTGCTGCCGGGTCATGAGCTTAAAAGATTCAAGCTGACCCTTAATCTGGTACGAGAAGTGTTGGGCATGTATGGCATGCACATCCCCACTGAAAAGGAAACCATGGTTCCAGGACGAATGAAACACAAAGATCTTAATAAGCTGAAGGATATGGTAGCAATGACACCTACCATTGCGCTTCACCTGCGGACCGTCATGCAGCATTTTGCTTTCCCCGCCCAGGAAAGATTTACCATGCCCCCAAAGAAAATATGGTTCAGCTTGTATCTGGCAGAGACGGAAGGCCTTCCCATCAATGTGCCACATTGGATCATAGATCAGATCCACCTAGCCCATCAAAGGTGTAACAAGAAGCAGAAAAATGTGCTTCATGGATGTTGCGCTCTAACAAAGATAATCTACCGATGTCTGGCCTATGACGTGCCTATTCAGCGGGCACTCATATGGCCCCGCGCCCAGGAATTCCAGAGAAGACTATCAGCAGCAGGTCCCCCATCAAAGAAGATGAGGGGGGGAGTACAATTACCCTGTGCTCAACCAAGGGGAGCCACCACTACACCAGAAATTACCCCTCCCCAGACACGACGCGTTAGGCCATTCACAATCCGGCTACCAAGACCAAGCACAGATGGACCTAATCTGGTATTTCCACCCGTCCCATCAGATCTGGAATTGCCACTGGGTTTTACTCTAAATGATCTCACGGATGAAGAAGTAGCCCGACTGATCTATGATTCTAATCTCGAGACGGAAACAAAACGTGCTCAGGAACCACAACCCCAGACAACAACAGCAGCCCCCACCCGACCAGAAGTGGTAGAAGTCGACGCCGAGGAACAAGAGACAGAGCAAGAAGAAGAAGCCTACGAGGAACAAGAATATGACGAGCTTTCCGAGCTGGCAAGTGCCCCTGCGTATTCGGCACAAATCAAAAGACTATATCGAACCATGCAACTAGTTCAAGAACAACATAAAATGTCACTGGAAGCGGGCAAGAAACTCATGAACCAGTTGCTAGCTGAGGAAGGTGTGGACGACATGTTCATTGAGTCCATAAACCTTCATGCCGACGCCGTAGGAGTGGATGAGGCCATCCATGAGGCAATGGATTACATTCACAGATTTGAGAAGAGGGTTCCCGTTCGTCCCAGGAGGTCCGGGAAACAAATTCATATCAATGTATCAGCACCAGGAGAGACAACGCAAGCAGACGAACATCAGGAAGCACCACTGTCACCACCATCCCCACCTCGCACTACACAATTCACTCCACCACATGACACTAGCACCACCACGTCCACTACCACCACCATTGTCATGGGTATCCCACTCTCTCCGGGAATCCAAGTCGGGGGAGTCACCATGCCCACTTTCACCACTCTTTTCACTGACGTCACATCCACTCCACCCACTATCCCCATCTACACTGTCACTCAAACAATTGACACTATGGAAACATCTCCTGCCACAGCACCGCTCCCTCCCTCCCCCCATGCCACCTTCATCTCCCATACCCCCTCCACCCACATCTCCACTTGCATCCACATCATTCACAACTCCCTTTCCCGCCCCCATTCCCCCTGCATCTTCACCCCTCCCAGCATCGTTTAATGTAAATAGCATATTTTTAGCATTAAATCAATGCGTATATCAGCTTCAGAATGAGTACAGAGCTCTGGACGGCCGGTATCAACAACTGACAACACATCACCAGAACTTACAAAGGCAATTTCACATTCTACAAGAGGAAAATGCAGAAGTGAATCAACGCTATACAACGCTTGAGCAGGCTCACCAAACACTATTGGAGGCACCACAACCATCGACAGAATCAGGCGTCAAACAACTAGAAGCCTTGCTCGAAGTATACCAGGCCGATAACCTACGAGTCAGACGCAACTTGGCGCTACTAAGGAAACATATGGCCACAGCACTGGAGGAGAACAAAAGACTGCAAAAACAAAATGAAGAGAATCTGGAAGCGGCAATGGAAGGCTCCCCTCACGAGATAGATTCAGAGCAGTTCAAAGCAGTTCCCACGGAGACGATGAAAACCATTTTGTAAAGCTATGCAAATCTCCTGGAAGCCCATAATGACTTGGAAAGAGAGCGTGACACACTTCAGAGCAGACTTAAGGAACAGGAGGAACAACCGAAGAGTGTCCCATCAACCTCCACCTCAGACGAAGTAAAGGCCTTAACTGAGCAGGTAGCAGAATTACAGCAGAGGTTACTGACATACGAGAGGCAGCCATCTCCAGTGGTAGAACCAGAGCAAGAAGAGTTGGTCCCTATTGAGGTAGATGATTCATACGAGGAACCTTATGTTCCTATGCCAATGCCAGGCGGGCGACGAACCTCAGAGGGACTAGACACATTGGAAGTGGAAGCACCCGAGTGGCTTCAAACACTGGAAAGGACAGCGAACACCCACGAAGAACGGGTGGCCATTCAGATCCAATCATTAGCGAACTTAGAAGAAACTGTCATAAAGTCTGAATATTTCAGAAGCATGTCTCATCATAGATGGATCGGCACCAATAATGACCAATATGTGCCATTTTGTATACTTGTGGCCGATTACAACGCGGAGATTCAACGACAATGTGGCAAGCCTCCCACATTTGCTACACAATTTGGTCCAGATGATATACCGGAAAGTGCTCAACGTGGGTCCATCCATCAACCCACCTGGAGAATCAGGCTTTTGGAAACGTATCCAGAAATGGTCCGAACCTGGAATAATATGCCGTTGTTTATTAAGTATAACCCTTGTTACATTCCAGTTCTTCGACGACGCACCTGGCTTGAATTCACTATTGCCGTCAGAGACATCAAAGCCTGTGCAAAATGGTTGAATTATGTTTATCTAGCACCTCCACGAGGACCCTCCATGGTCAATTACATGATTTCTACAATCCGTCACTGGAGTACTCGGCTACGCAATAATCCTGATGTGATGGCCCAGATGTGTATGAAAATATTTGAATTAATGCTGATCACTTTCAGGACGTTTAAGAACATTAAGGACCCTCACTTCTCAGGAGCAGGCTTTGTGACAGGAAACCAGGATCTAGTGTACGATATGAGTACCACCCCGTCAATTCAAGTAATATATGCTTGGCACGCCAGAATCAAGTACCTCCCAGCCTCCTTTAAACAGACATTTGAGGAGATGTTCATCACAGGATTCTGGGAATATCACTCCGAAATCTTTATACCCAGACCATCACACCTCCTCCAATTATTTGCTGTGGAGAGAACCATTTACTCAGAACAATTGAGGGTGCCTCATCCCGATGTTCCCGGACCTGTGAATTGGGATGATTTGCTCACAGATCTAGCACGCGGCTTGCGCCTCGAAGAACACCACCTAGCCTCCGATGTCGTCCAATACTATGTTCAAAAATCCTCTAGACAAGGGTTTGTCAGGGGCGACAGACGCGAGAGTGGGGGGAGTGTTGGCAGCAGTCAGGGAACCGAAGGAGCCACAAGACGAAGAGAGTCAGAGCGAAGGGACAGCACAAGCAGACATGGCAGTCAAAGAAGATCTGGCAAGTAGGCCAATAATTCTCTTCATGAAGAAGCAAGTATGAGCATTCACGCAGATCTAGCACTAAGGCAACCTTTAATTTTTCAGAACCTTTACACCAATTAAAAGTGATTCTCATCACTAAACACCATTGTAAATACCATTTCATCTTTTTGTAGCTCCATTTTGTGCAAGCCAAGGAGTCCTTGAGCTTGAGGAGCTTTAGAAGTATCTACCTGCCAATTTTCACATTTTTTAGATCTCGTTTGAGCCCTCTAATAAGCCCTGGAACCTAATTTTTAACTAGGCAGGACAATAGGTCTGAACAAGGCCAAAACTAGTCAAAAACTATAAAAGGAGCTAGAGAGCTCATTTTTGGGGTTAGATTGTAATTGAAACAAACTTGTAAGAGCTTTTTGAAAGTAAACTAAGAATTCCATTGCTTCTCCCTCTTTGTCTTGCCGTGTGTGCGCGTGTGTGTGTATGTGTGTGCATGCTTGTGTGCTTCTCACTCACGCACTTGTGCCTCCACTTTCTCGAGGTCTTCATACCATCCTCACGTCTTCCCGGATTGACATTAAAGGAGGTGCTACTCATCACTGAGCTACATGTGGTCTTATGGATATTCCCAGGATTGACAAAATAAAGATGATTTGTTGATTCTTTTGTACTTCATGATTGGAGAGGACAACTCCAAAGTCAATAACAAACATTTTTTGGCGCCGTTGCCGGGGAACATTCCAAGAACTTCATTGAAGTTGGACCTTTGCTGGATCTTCTGTTGATGATGGTAACCAACACAAGAAAAAGGTAAAACTCATCAATCAAGAAATGTGCACATGAATAGGTATAGATGTCATTATTTGTGTTTGGGGAAAAAAGAAAGCAATTGATATTTTGTAGAATTGGAAGTGCTGAAATCTTTGTAAATTGATAGTTGCTCATCATATTGTTGAAGTAAAAGTGCAGGTGTAGGGAAGATTTGAGCCAAGAAAGCTGAAGATGAGGTAACTTGAGTCTATTCTTGCATTTCTAGATTTCTTTTTGCCCAAGTACTAGGCACCATGAGTGATCTTGGGAAGATAACATGGTGATACTAAGGAAAGGACAGTTAAAGTAGCTAGATGTAAGTATAAAGGATTCAGTTGTTGACCAAATCTAAGCATGAATCTTGAGTTGTCCTGCATTTTGAAAAGAAAGATGTGATTGAGTTTATCTTTGCAGAAATTGTTTGCCTTCCATAACACATTTTCATTTGAGAGATTTTCTTTTGCACTTTAGTGATAGCTAAGGACATAGAAACTCATAACCAATCAAGAAACATGGGATCAGTGGATCACCAAAACCAGAAACCCTAAGTAAAGTGTTCACCTTTATTTTTAGGGCAAAAATACCAAACAAATTCATAAAACTCATCAAAAACAATCAAACAAATTTCTTTTCTTGTTAGGAAGCTGAAGTGAGGTGTAGTGGACAAGAGTGATTGTGGAAAAGTGGAAGAAAAAAAAAATGGTGTAGCTCAAGTGTAAGCACCACCTCCTTTACTTGTCAATCCGCGGAGACGTGAGGACCGGTATGAAGACCACGAGCAAGTGAAGGCACAAGTGCGTGAGTGAAAGCACACAAACATGCACACACATACACACACACGCGCACAAAGGAAGATCAAAGAGAGGAACAATGGAAAGCTTAGATTGCAAAAGAGTTCTCTTACCAAAGTTCTATTCTCTAACAAGCTCCCCCAAAAATGAGCTCTCTAGCTCTTTTTATAGTTTTTTGACTAGTTTTGGCCCTGTCCAGACCTAGTGTCCGGCCCAGTTAAAAATTAGGTTCCAGGGCTTATTTGAGGGCTCAAACGAAGTCTAAAAATTATGAAAATTGGTACGATGGTACTTCTAATACTCCTCAAGCTCAAGGACTCCTCCGCTTGAACAAAATGGAGTTACTAAAAATAGATAATGGTATTTACAATGGTTTTTAGTGATGAAAATCACTATTTTTGTAGGGGATTCTTCTGAAAATTTGACATACACTTCTTGGAGCTCCCTACTTGCTCCCTTTCCTTGTGTGTCCACCTTTTGATGTGCTTCCATGCTTTCTCCTTGACTTTGAGCTTCAACACTCCCCCCCCCTCTCGAGTCTGTCGTCCCTAACAGACCCTTGTTGGAAGGGTTGTTCTATGTAGTGCTTTGAGAGGTGGTGTCCATCCGTTGTATGAGCTGGTTCCTTGGATTCCAGCAAGAATGTGTCGTTGTGAGCTTTCAAAACTGCAAGTTGCTCAAAAGAGGTTGTCAAGAGTGATTTGGAGCAACTACTGGCTTCAATTTGCTTCCGAGATATGGATGTTGTTCCCATGACGTCTGCTAGCTCTTCCAAAGATGATGTTGAGAGCAGTCATGCCAACTACTCATAACCCATAATGAATGATGGGTAAGTGTGTTCGTGCCTGGGTTGAACAAAGAATGTGCCTTGTGCACGGCCTTGTAATGTAGCCCTACGCATGCTTACTTGGAAAATGCATTGGAAGAAGTATGGTGCGAAAATTGCGGGTCTTGAGCTAAGTGCTCAAGGGTATGCTGACGAAGAGGTTTCCTAAACTATCATGGTTATGGTGTTTCCAGAGTAAAGATACTTACCATGGGGAAGGTTGATGGATGTTTGTCTCTTCGTGTTGTACACTCGGCCTTTGGGATGGAACCTTGTTGATGAATGTCCATGTTGATTGTCCACTGATGAGATCTTTTGAGTGGTGGATCCCCTCTCCTCTTTTCAAAGCAACATTTATCACTAACAATGTGCATTTCTGAGCTTGGGCTCATGCACGTTCACTTCCCTATATTGACACTCAGAGGAATATTGGACACGTGCCGGTTTCTAAGAGATTACCATGCTGATTGACATAGACCATTCACCAGTGCTACTGTTCCATACTGGTTCAGGAAATACTGAGAATTGAATTGCTTTATATTCCTTGGCAAGCAACATCGGGTAACTACACCAAGCTGAGTTTCACATATTCTCTTTAGCTCACCATATGCAGGAGTCTTCTCCTCCAGAACTACCTTGTGCAGATATCTCCTTGGATGCTCTGGTACATGAAGTAGTTAAGCATCACTCAAGTTGCAGACCTTCAAGCTCTTCATTCCTATCATGGTAAGAGAAAATCATAGTTGTAGATGCCATGTTCATGCCAAGTGCTTGTCATCTACCAGATAAGGCAGCAATAATCTCACTGCTGGCCGAGACACACTTCTATCCAAATTGATAAATGCCTAGTAATCAACAGTTCCTCCTTCAACTAAGCATGACTCATTCATGTTTCATAAGCCAAACCTAGGAACAAGCTCTCTCCCTTTTTTTTTTTTTTTTTTTTTTTGAGGAAAAGGATATCACCAAACAAGAACACAAAAGTTAGTATCAATAGAAATGTTTGACATATGTTACTGTGCTCTTGTGCATGGGATTCGCAAGTGTGTCTATGCACGGCCGTGTAATGTGGCCCTATATTAATGCATACTTTGGAAATGCATGACCTGTATGGTGCAAAAGACAGGGTTGTGCAAGGAGCACATGGTTGTTGCTCGTTCGAGGCTTTCGATGTTATTTGCGGAGGTTGATGCCGACCTTGGTGGAGGTATCCATTGAGTCTCGAACTGATGTAATCCTCCTTATTGGAGTCCATTTTAGAACAGTATTTGGCACTGTAGAGATCACTTCAGGCGCCTTCCTCTTCGGATGCGTTCTGAACTGTGGTATCCAGTGTGGTTGGTGCTTTGGTTCGATGGAGGCTGCTTGTACTTTTGGCTTCCAAACCCATATCCTTTTTGCACGTCTTCCTACTATTCTTGAAGAGCTGATTTGATCTTCTTTCGGTCTCTGTACGTGGTTCTTACCCTCTTCTCTTTTTGGCTTCTTGGTTGAGACCTTTCGCATGTGGGAGAACATAGGTTGTTGTGGATGTAAGAGCTTCTTAGGTACCCACATTTGTAATTGCCCTTGTTGAGCTGCAGCTAACTTCTTAGGCACCCAAACTTGTTGGATACCTTGTGATTGAGCTTGTCCGAGCTGCTTTCTTCGTCTTCTGACTTGGTTGGCTTGCCTGGATGGGATTTGTGGGGGCAAGGCTGGTGGTTGCTCTCCTTTGCGTACCCAGATCTACTTCATGCCCGGAACTGCTTTTTTATCGAATGGTGTCTTTCTATTTGATGTAGCAGTTGTCGTGAACGGTTGTGTTTGCTTGTGTGGTGGGCTCACTACTGTGGCTACTTGATTCTTTGAAGAAGAAGAAAGATCCACCCGCCTTCGAACCTGGTCTTCCACGATTGACTCCTTCTGCATCATAGAGCTTTTGACACATACAACATCTTCTTTCATATGATTAGTCTTGGAAGAACTAAGAGAGTGTGTGGTGCCATGATTTAGGAGCATGCAGTTCTCTAATTCTATTGTAATGCATTGTTCATGTACCCAAACTTGAAGAATTTGACTTCTTAGGTTTAAGTTAACTGCATGGTCATAGATCCAATCTTGACCCAAGACAAATGGTTCTGTAAGGTTCTCATCTTGACATACTAGCGCTTTGACTCTCATTGGAACATCTTGAAGGTAGATGGGAAGTTCCACCTCGCCCAAACAAGGGGTTTCCACACCTCCCAATCCTATGAGATAAGCTGCTATGGGATTGATGTTCAACCCCAAGTCTTGGCAGTAGGAAAGTCTAACTGCACTACTTGCTGCACCTGAGTCAATCAATGCTTTCACCGTCCTTTCACCCTTTCCCTTGTGCTATCTCTATGGTCACAAAGGGTCTTCGGTCAATGACCTGAGAAGTCGCTATGCCTGACTTTTGACACATATCCATGTGATATTTTGGGGCTTTTGAGTTGACTTCTAGGCCTAATCGCCTTAACTTATTTCGCCTAATACGCTCTCTGGCCTCTACCTGTGCTTCTTCTCTCACTCTTAACTCTTCTTCTTTTCGCTTCTTAGCAGTGTTGAGTCTCATTAGCATATCCTCAGTAAGAGGTTCTTGATATAGCTTGACTCTACAGCCACTAATATAGTTTGGCAAGATATCTCCTTCTAGAGTGGCCAACTGAACTGCACCACTAGTGGAAATTCTATTAATGATCATGGGTCCGTATCCTCTTTTTTCCAACTTACGGGCATGTTGTTTTAGTGTGTATACCAACACTAGATCTCCCTCTTTCAATCCCTTATCCTTGATGTGTGCATCAAAGTATGCCTTTTGCCTCTTCTTTGCAGCGTAGATGCATGCTGCCGCTCGTAGCCTCGTCTCACCCAAGCGTTCGAGATCAAAGATCCTAGAGGACAATTCATGCCCATTCCACTCATACTCTTGTGCTACTTTTAAGGCAGGGATTAAGAAATCTAATGGTAGCACAGCATTCTGTCCGAAGACCATCTGAAATGGGGTGGCGTTGAGTACTGTTTTGTAGGCAACTCGATAAGCCCAAACAGCATGATGAAGTTGTTTGTCCCAATCAGAGCGTTTATTATTTACCAGTTTTGTCAATACGTTACAGAGGATCTTATTGGTACTCTCGGCTTGTCCGTTGGCTTGTGTGATAGGGGGCAGATTTCTTATGTATCACCAAGAATTCTTGGAGAAGATTTTCAATGAATTCATTCAAGAAGTGTGTGCCTCTATCGCTCACCAACTCTATTGGTAGTCCATATCTCGTGAACACATTCTCGAATAAGAACTTAGCCGTAGTCTGAGCATCATTCTTTGTTGTGGCTTTGACTTCTACCCACTTTGTAAGGTAATCTGTGGCTACAATGATGTACTCTGCATGGGAGTTTCTAGCTGGGGGGTTAATAGGACCTATGAAGTCTATGCCCCACTTCGAAAATGCACGTCCTCCCATCATTGGCCTCAAGGGCATCTCGTCTTTTCTAACTGGATATTGTGCACGTTGGCATGTGTCACATTTCTTCACATAGGTATGTGCATCCATATGAAGAGTGGGCCACCAAAGTCCTGAGAATAGAATGGTCTTGATCACTCGGTCAGGACCAAAATGTCCACCTGCAACACCGCTGTGTGCCGTCTCTAAGACCTTCAAATAGTCTGATTCATGAACGCATAGTCTTAAGTAACCATCTTTGCCTCTTCGGTATAGGTTGTCCCCTACTAAGGCATAGCCTTGAGCCTCTTGCTCCATGCTTCGTCTTCTTGCTAGACTAGCCTCTTTGGGTAATCTTCCCGATCTCATGAACTCTACCAATGGAGCACTCCAATCTGGAATTAATGACACTTGATAAAGGGTCGCATACTCCACTGGGGGTCTCTCTCTGCACCTTGGACAATTCTTAATCCACTCATGTATTTCTTTGTCCATGCTAGGCCAATACACTCCTAAACGCTTTAGATTCTGCAATGTTCGTTGTTTAGAATAGTGATTTCCTAGCATTCCTTCATGGGCTTGTTGCAACCAACTACTATTTTCATCATCCTCCACACAACAAGCTAATACACCCTCAGTATCTTGTTTGTACATGCTTCCTGCTAATATGTGATATTTTTGTGATTTTACAATTTCTTCTTGTGATGTTTTCACATTCTTATTTGCAGGGCCAAAGGTTAGGACTGGTACCAACTTATTTGCCCATTTAGGAACAACTTCTAAATTGAACAGATAAGCATCGGGTAATTCGTCAGACACTCCTTGCGGTGACTCTCCTGAAGTGATGCGAGAAAGGTGATCTGCCCGAAGGTGGGTTCTACCTTTCCTGACAACAACTTCAAAGTCATATTCCATTAGTAAGAGGAACCATCTTACTAAGCGTCCAGTATTGCAAGGTTTATTGACCAAATATAACAAAGCTTGATGATCAGTGAAAAACTTGAACTTGTTGGCCAATAAATAGTTTCTAAACTTCTTCACAGCATATACCATGCCTAAGCCCTCTCGCTCAGTTGTGGTATAGTTCCGTTCAGCTACAGTGAGCTGTCTACTAGCATATGCTATGGGCAAATCTAAGTTTCCTTCACTTGTGGGTTGTGCTAGCACACATCGTATGGCATGATTGGATGCATCCACATGGACATGGAATGGTTTATTCCAATCAGGAGTGGTCAGTATTGGTGTTGTGCACAAACGTTTCTTCAGTTGATTGAAAGAATTCTCGCATTCATCATTCCACTCAAAATTAGACAACAAGGCATAAAGGGGTCTAGCTATGATCGCGTACATGTGGATAAACCTACGGTAGTATCCACAATGGCCCATAAAGGCTTGTACCTCTTTAATATTCCTTGGTCTTGGTAGCTCCGCTATGGCTCGTACCTTATCTTCATCTGTTGAGATTCCATTCTTAGAAACAATATGACCTAAGATTTTACCTTGACGCACCATAAACACACACTTTTCTGGGTTCAGACACACTCGATATTCTCTACACTTGTTGAAGATTTGTCTGAGCTCAGGGATGTGAACCCTTCTTTCTTGGGAATGAGCACATAAATCATCCACATACACTTCTAAGCTCTTTCGCAAGAACTCTTTGAAGACATGACACATGAGCCTTTGGAATGTTGCAGGTGCATTGGTGAGCCCAAATGGCATCACCCCAAATGCAAAGATTCCCCACTCTGTAGCAAAAGCTGTTTTGTGTTGATCTTCTGGGGCAATGGCTACTTGATTGTAACCTGAAAATCCATCAAGGAAGCTATAAACTTCGTTGCCTGCAACACGCTCCAATAGGTGTTCTGTGATCGGAAGTGGATAACTATCTCTAATCGTAGCGGCATTAACTTTTTTAAGGTTAATACACACTCGCAACTTCCCGTTCTTCTTGGGTACCACAACAATGGGGGACACCCATTCGGTATGCTCAATCTCATAGATGAATCCAGCTTCAATCAACCTATCAATTTCTTCTTTTATTTTGGCTGCATAGGTATCATTATATGTGCAGGGCTTCTGTTTGGTGGGCTTAGCATCAGCAGTCATGGGGATAGTATGAGACCAAATTCTTGGATCTACCCCTTTCAAGTCTCTATAGTGCCATGCAAACACATCCCTATATTCCCTTAATAGAGCTATGAGCTCCATTTCTTCTCTTGCACTTAGGTCATCTCCTATATATGTGCATCTCTCTTCGTTCTCTTCAATGGTCACTACAATCTTCTTGGTCTTTTCTTTATTATCATATGATTCTCCTATGATGGCCTCTCTCTTAGGCATTCGTACCAAAATTTTGCGGTCGTCAACTTCATATTTCTTGAAGTTTTCTGGTACTTCAAACAATGATTCCTCCTCTTCTTGTTTCACTGCTTTTCTTTTCTTTTTCTTTTGACTACTCTCACTTCCATCCTTTGAGTTTACTGTTTTAATACTTGTGAGAGGTTCTTCTTCTTTCTGGGTGGACACTCCTATATCTTCTAGATAGTGCTGCTCTGAGTTAAAGCAACTATCCATCACAATAGACTCCAGATCATCGTCATTCTCTTCTTCCTCTATGACATCACTAGGGTCACATTCTTCTAGCAAGGGTTGACACATGAAAACTGAGATATCATAACCCTCCTCATCACAATGGGGTGTCCACTGTTCCTCATTGACAGCAATGTCCATGGTGGCTAAGATTTCTGGCCAGCCATGAGGCTCAAACTCCTCATCTGGAAAGATCATCGGTGTGTAGGCTGGGTCTCTAACTGGTCTATCTCCTAGTGAAGTTCCTTCTTCTCTTGCCTTTAAACATTTTTCCTCTTCCTTTGCGACCTTGCACATCCACAAATGAGTATCTTCATGCAGCCATGATGGATCAGGTGAACTTTCAGAATGCACAGAGATGGAATCTTCTTTCGCTTTGTGGATAGAATTCCACTGTAGGGGTGGTACATCTCTGAAGGTGTAATCCTTCAAATTGACCTTGGTGGTGACCCCTAAGTGCTGTAAGTACAAGGAGTTAGTTCCCCAATCCTGTACTATTTGCAATTGTCATAGGAAGGGTCTTCCTAGGATCATCTCATAGACATTATTTTTCTCAAAGTCACATATAGCAAATGTGTGCTCAAACTCTACACCACAAGTGGTTAGAGTGATCCCTTCTAGCAATCCTAGAGGTCTTTCAAAATGACCATCAGCCATTTGAAGCTTCATTCTAGTTGGTCTTAATGTGGGCTTGCCCCATTACTTCCACAAGGAGGTGGTCGCAATAGCAACACCAGCACCTGAATCTATGATTGCTTTGGTTGTGTAACCTTGGTAGGTGATTGGAAGATAAGTATTACCTTCTTCACCCTCACACATGTCCCCTATTTTGTCTAGAGGTATCTCTGGTACCCTTTGTTTGGAGCCTGCTTTTGGCATGTTGGAATCAAGTTCTGGAACCTGATCCTTCACATGATTCCAAAGCTCAGGTTTTGCTTTGAGCAGCTCTTCTACAGTGAGATGACACTGAACCTTAGTGTTCTTCACGACATCCGTGTTCCTTGGAACCACTGAGTCTTCATTTCTTACTAGTATTGTGGGAGCTCTAATCTGGAGAGATTCAGATTCCCATGGGCCTGGAAATTGAGGCAGTTCTTCTAAGGTATTATATTCAAAATCTAACCTTTCGTCTTCTTGTTGTTCTGCTTCATCTCCGTAAATAGATGGAATGTCTTGGGGAAATTGATCATGAAGATCATCAATCTCAGGAATAGGAGGGGAATTACCCTTCTCCTTGGCCCATTTCTCTTCTTGTATTTCCCGCAAGAACTCTTGAGAGTACTGTTGAATTGAAGGAGGTATTCCAACATCTGTGGAATTAGGAACATAAGCCCCCATTGTTGGTGAGCTTCCTCTTTCAATAACTGGCTGAGCCTGTGGAGGTAAAGAGACTTGTGGTTTGTTTACCAACTGCTCTAATCTTTCTAGTAACCCTTGGAAATGCAAATCTGGTTTGACAGAGTTTGTCTGATTGAACTTTTGACTAGTCTCAAGTATAGCTTGAGCTTGTTCTACCATTTTCATGCACATTTTCATTCGTTCAATCTCTAAATCCGCTCTAGGGTAACTCTTGTCTAGATTTGCAGCTGTAGGCCCTTCTTGAAGTCGAGCCTCGTAGGCTTTGAACATCATGTCCAAGCCTTCTGGGGTTGGATCTGCAAGAACAGACCCTGGTTGCAGTCTATTTACAATGGGTGGTGGGGTGGGATGAGGTGGAGTGGATGGAGTTTCGGCATGCGAGGGGCTTTGAGATGCAATGTCTTCTATTTTTGTTTTCGCTTCTTTTAAGCTTTCTTCTAGTTCCGATAACTTTTTATTCCACTTGCGATTGGCCTTCTCTCTGGTATCCTTCCATGTTCTTGTTTTCCTCTTACTAGGCTCTCCTGATTCACTCGACTCTGATTGTTCTGTTGGTTTATCCTGTTGTAAGGCTTGTGCTCTAGTGACAGCTTGTATAGGAGCCACATTGCTACTACTTGAACTTGAATCTGCCACTAAGCCTACCACATTAATGGGTGTAATCTTGGGTGCACTGGAGGGGTTTCTTGGACAATCTCTGGGGAGATGGTCTTTGCCACAATCAGGACAAAAAGCCTGTATTGTGATAGCCTGTCCTTGACTCGGAGATGGTGGGTGGGGACAGTCATGAATGAAATGGTCACCATGACATATGAAACAAGATCCTCTAGGGGCTTGTGGTCTCATTTGTCTCAACTAGGGCCTAGGGTTAGGATTTGTGTACATGACATTGGAGTATTCTGGCTCCCAATTTTGCTCCATAGGTGGCGCCTCATATTGATACGAGTAAATCTCACTATGTTCAGGTGACTCTGTGTAATACGCATGTGGACTACCTTCATGGGAGTAATCTGAACTATGAGCATGAGAATCATTATCTGGTATCCATGGGGTTAGGGGCACCAATGCTCTATTTGGATTTTCCTCTCCCACAGCATATTTGACTGGAATCACGTTGGCTGGAGCTGGTGGTTGGTTTCCCAAGATAGGTTGTGGCCTATATGGTACCTGATATTGCTGTTGTGGTCTATAATATGGCTGTTGGTATTGGTTCCGATACCTACCTTGTGGGTAAGGTTGCTGATAATTCTGTCTAACAGCCTGCCTATTGTAGGGACAATCTTGAGCCGTGTGGTTTGTGTATTTTCTCTCAATAGTGCAATATGGAGCATTCCTTTCTCTAATGTTTTGGTTTTGCATTGGGCATACATTAGCCATGTGGTCGCCTCCGCAAGTATAACACCGATTCACTGAAGTGACTCTCTGTGTTTGTTTATTTTGGACTCCCAGCTTCTTGGCAACTTGCTCAACTATCTCATCTATTTCCGTGGAAATTTTTGAAGTATGACTAGTAGAACTCTCAGAATCCTTATAGAGTTTGGACAATCCTAACTCCTCACCCAAGTTATCTTCTATGTCTATGCACATCCGCACACACTCTTCTATGGATATAGGTTCTTTCAAGTACACATATGATCTTAACTTTGTGCTCAGTAAGCCATCTAAGAACAAAGCCACTTGTTTGGCTGGTGTGGGTAACTCTGGAGTAGGGCATCTTTCTAGGTACTGTCTGAACCTTCTAGCTGCTAGTCGCACTGTTTCTTGGGGTGTCTGCTTGAAACTGTGGATCAGGGACGATGTGTTATGCCTGATACCACTCTTGGAAAATTCTACAATGAATTCGTATAGCAGTTGACCTATATCGCGATAGTTGTGACTACTCAATGGTTGAAACCAAGCCAAGGCAGTGCCCTTAAGAGTCAAACCAAATGCCTCGTATTGGGTGAATAAATCCTCAACCTGTTCAGCTCTTAACACTTGTTTGAACTCGGCCACATGATCATAAGGATCTCCTGACCCGTCAAAATAATTCTTCATTGCCTTGATCACTTGAGTGGGTCTAAGGGTTCTTGGGTGCTCTCAGGGTCTTGGCAACGGAAAATCATGTTCATCTCTTTTTTGCCTATGTGCTTGATGTCTCTCTCTTTCAGGTCTTTCATTTTCAAATCCTGATCTATTCCTGCCCACGGTGTGTGCAAAACTTACCTCAGGTCTCTCTCTAGTTCTTTCTCTCTGGGCTTCATGAGCGTGGGATGATCCTACTCCTTGGAGGCCGTGGGAAACATTGGATCTTGGTGGGGGAAAAATCAATTCATTCTTCCAAGTATATGCATGTCTATCATGTTCTGTTACCAAGAAAATTTTCTCTGATGTGTTATCCAGGTAGACAACCTTGCCTGGTATCTCTGGATCCTTGAACTCGTAGATGATGACTATGCCCAATTGGCTAGGTTGATCTGGCTTGAATCTCCAAAAGGCTTCCTCTGTTTCTCTATTCAAAAATAGTTCTATGCTTTTGTTATCTTGAGGGATCCAGTCTGGAGTGATCACTCGGGTCAAAACTGACTTACCTCTAGGAGTTTGGGGTCCTTGTCCTACATTTCCTTGTTCTAGGTCTCCTATTTCATTCTCAGGAATGACATTTCCAAACTCATCAGTCCTATCTGGTAGGTTGGTGACCACATACATGGTTCCTTCCTTATCAATGTATGAACCCTCTTCGAACTTGACCACCGGGTGTTCAAGTCCAAAGGATTGATCTGGATTTTTGAGTTGGACCACTGATCGCCTCAGACCATCCTCATAGATGCGAGCACCTAATTGGTTGGTCCGAATATATTCCAACTGTGTCTTATAGGGACCTTCTGGTGTTTGTAGATGGGCAGTCCCTGAGCCACCTGTAGGTTTTCCCATACTAAAAGACATTTCTGAATCACTTGTGTCTGATCTTAGTAAAAGATGACCACTTAGTTGTTGTGCCCAAGACTTGGATGTATGGTTGACACTAGCCTCAGAAGATCTAATGCTTTGTTTATCCTTGCCTAAGTGTCTACCAGATCTCAGGTTCATAAGCTTTAGTCAAGAGTCTAAATTCTCCCCTTGGTATGATTCAAAATTCTTTGGAGTCCCCTTGGTTCCCTAGTCCCACTTGAGGGTCAACTTCAAATTATCCTATCTCAAAATCAACGTGTAGGATTCGAAACGAGCTTTCCAACGAGCTATAGAGCTCAAAAAATGGACTTTGGATGAAAAAGTTATGTCAAATCAGGCTCCTGGGGGTCAAAACAGGCAAACAGGACCTTTGGAGAAAATCGCGATTTTGTACCTTGAGAATCGTGTTCACAAAATCGTGTTTTCACAAAATAGTGTTTTGAAAATCGCGATTTTGATCACAAAATCGTGTTTCTGAAAATCGCGATTTTGATCACAAAATCGTGTTTCTGAAAATCGCGATTTTGATCACAAAATCGTGTTTCTGAAAATCGCGATTTTGATCACAAAATCGTGTTTTTGAAAATCGCGTTTTTGAGCACAGAATCGTGTTTTAGAGAATCGTGTTTTTTGAAATGAAAATCGTGATTTTGAGCACAGAATCGTGTTTTTGACAAGAAAATCGCGATGTTGAGCACAAAATCGTGTTTTTGAAAATCGCGATTTTGACTCAGAGAATCCTGATTTACAAAATCCTGTTTTTTCACAAAATCGTGTTTTCTCAGAATCGTGTTTTTGGCATGAAAATCGCGATGTTGAGCACAAAATCGTGTTTTTGAAAATCGCGATTTTGAACGAAAATTCGTGTTCTCACAGAATCGCCTTTTTCACAAAATCATGTTTTTGGCTGAAAATCGTGATTTGTGAGTGTTGGAAGGTGTATTTTTGGAAAAGCATTTTTGATGTAAAAAAATTAGTAAAAAGTCAAAAAACTTGTAAAATATTTATGCAATGGTTGTAAAAATAAGGAAGAGTCTTCCTTATGTGGTTGAGGATCTCATGTAATTTTTGTAGAATTTTTAGAAACTCTTAGATAGCATTTTTTAGAAAATTAGAGAAAAAGACCTAATTTCAAGTGTGAAAAGGGACACTTGAAAATGTATATAAGTCAATTTTCTCTATTTTGGAGAGGTTGGTTAGTCATTTGCTCAAGCTATCAATAGAGAAGAAAGAGTTTCTGCAAAAATCGTGTTTTCTCCTGTTGAGTGTATTTCCTTTGATGTGTGAGCTTGTCTCTTGCTTAATCATGGAGATTTGTGAGTCACATTTGTGTATTACTGAGTAAGTTGTATGAAGAGAGAGACCTATTGCTGTAATGAGTGGAAAAGGACTGAAGGAAGTTCCAAAATTGTGAAAATCGTCTGTTGGTACAGAATCGCGATTGTCTCGTCTTTGTGATACAGGTGATATTTTTCAATTTTGAGTTCATATTTGTATTCTGCTAATGAAATGGCATGGTTTTGACATAAAGAACATAGAAAATGATGGAGATTTGCCTTAGTTATGGTAAACTCAAGATTTTCTCTTCATCTTCAATTTCTCTCAGCAATCCAGCCATCAATCTCTTATTTCCTTGAATCTATTATCTTGAAGGGGCTGTGGTCTTATGGATATTCCTAGGATTGACAAAATAAAGATGATTTGTTGATTCTTTGTTACTTCATGATTGGAGAGGACAACTTGGAGTCCAAAACAAAACATTTTTTGGCGCCGTTGCCGGGGAACATTCCAAGAACTTCTTTGAAGTTGGACCTTTGCTGGATCTTCAGTTGATGATGGTGAACAAGGTAAAGCTCATCAATTAGGAAAAGTGCACATGGATAGGTAGATATCATTGTTTGTCTTTAGGGAAGAAGAAAGCAATGGATGCCTTGTAGAAGTGGAAGTGCTGAAATCTTTGTAAATTGATAGTTGCTCATCATATTGGTGAAGTAAAAGTGCAGGTGTGTGGAGGATTTGAGCCAAGGAGCTGAAGATGGAGGTAACTTGAATCTATTTTTGCATTTCTAGATTTCTTTTTGCCCAAGTACTAGACACCATGGGTGATCTTGGGAAGATAACATGGTGTTATTAAGGAAAGGACAATTAAAGTAGCTAGATGTAAGAATGAGGGATTCAGTTGTTCACCAAGTCTGAGCATTAAATCTTGAGTTGTTCTGCATTTTGAAAAAAACATATGATTGAGTTTATCTTTACAAAATTTGATTGCCTTTCATAACACTTTTTCATTGGAGAACCTTTCTTTGGTACTTTAGTGATAGCTAAGGACATAGAAACTCATAACCAATCAAGAACCATAGGATCCGTTGATTTCCAAAACCAGAAACCCTAAGTAAAGTGTTCACCTTTATTTTTAGGGCAAAAATACCAAACAAATTCACAAAACTCATAAAAAACAATCAAACAAATTTCTTTTCTTGATAAGAAGTTGAAGTGAGGTGTTGTGGTTAGGAGTGATTGTGGAAAACTGGAAAAGAAAACAAAAAATGATCAAAAAACCAGAAAATTAAAAAACACGATTCTCTGCACAGAATCGCGACTTTCTGAAAAAAGTGATTGATTTTGAAATAACATTTTAAGTGAAAGTTGAATTGAAGTTGTTGAAGGGTTTTGAAGGTAATCAAGAAGAAAAAACTACTCAAAGTGGCATAAAATCAAAAATAGAGAAAAACACGATTTTCTGCACAAAGTCGCGATTTTCTGAGGAAGATTGTGATTTTGGTGCAAAAATTCAGGAGCAGAGTTAATTACAAAGAAAAGAAGGAATTGAAGCAAAACAAAGAGAAAGAAAGTTTAAAAAATAAAAAAGTTATCAAAAAACCCAGAAAATTAGAAAACACGATTCTCTGAACAGAATCGCGATTTTCTGTAAAAAGTGTTGTTTTGAAATAACTTTTCAGGTGACTCATGTATTGAAGTTGTGAAGGATATTGAGAGAAGGCAAGGACATAGAATACTCAAAATTTGCACAAGAAAAGATCTACAGAAAAAACACGATTCTTTACACAAAATCGCGATTTTCTGTAAAGAAAGTTTTTTGGAATCTGTGGTAAATTTGGGTACATTGAGATAAGGAAGTGTAAGGAAGATTAGGTGGATTGAGTAAGTGAAGAGGAATAATTGAAAGAGTGTGAAAAACTGAAACTTGAACAAAATCGCGACTTTCTGAGTACAAAATCGTGATTTTTTGAGCACTATATAAGCAGATAATTGAAGAAAAAACTCATTTGAGAGTGAGAGTGAGGGAGAGAGAGAGTGAGCAGAGCTGCCAGAATCGCGACTTTCTGCAAACAGTGGACTTTGGAGCAATTTTCACCCAAGCAAGAAAGGTAAGAATCCTAACATCATTTTTGAACACATATTTTTGGTTTTAAGTGGAAAATAACATCAAAAAATAGAAAAAAAATCAGAGGAGGACAGAATCGCGATTTTCTGAATTCTTGAGTTTTTACTAAGGAATCATTAGTTTTTGCTTTAGTTGCTTCATTGCATGTTAAAATTTTGATAAGGCGATTCTATAGGTGAAAAAATATTGAAAAAAGCAATAAGTTGAAAATCTGCCAAATTTTGGACAAAATCGCGATTCTGAGTTTTAACTCAAAATCGCGATTCTGTGAAAAGTGCCATCAACATCGCGATTCCCAGAACGCGATTTTCATAAGAAAATCGTGTTTTTTACAATCTGTGAGCAATCACGATTGTCTGGGAACAAAATCGTGGAAAACACGATTTTGTGAACAAAATCGCAAAAAACACGATTTTGACACAAAATCGTGAAAAACACGATTTTGACACAAAATCGTGAAAAACACGATTTTGACACAAAATCGTAAAAAAAACGCGATTTTGACACAAAATCGCAAAAAAACACGATTTTGACACAAAATCGCAAAAAACACGATTTTGACACAAAATCGTAAAAAAACACGATTTTGACACAAAATCGCAAAAAAACACGATTTTGACACAAAATCGCAAAAAACACGATTTTGACACAAAATCGCAAAAAACACGATTTTGACACAAAATCGCAAAAAACACGATTTTGACACAAAATCGCAAAAAACACGATTTTGACACAAAATCGTAGAAAACTCGATTTTGAACACAAAATCGTGAAAAACACGATTTTCAACAGAAAATCGTGAAAAACTCACAAGTAGGTAGAAAATCGTGAAAAACACGATTTTCAACAGAAAATCGTGAAAAACTCACAAGTAGGCACAAAATCGTGAAAAACACGATTTTCATCAGAAAATCGTGAAAAACCCCAAATCCATCAGAAAATCGTGGAAAAGTCTAATTGCATCATAAAATCGTGAAAAAACACGATTTTCATCTGAAAATCGTGAAAAAACACTACTGACAGTAGAAAATCGTGAAAAAATCCTAAATTCATTAAGAAGTTGTGAAGAGCACAAAACATAGGAAGAAAATTAAAACACACACAATTTTGGACAGAAAATTGTGGAAAACCAATATATTGGTTAGGAAACTGTGACAAACACTCTTTTGAGTATTAGAAATTTGTCAAAAATAGTTGAATGATACTAAGGTCTGGAAATAAAAAAAATTCACTTCCTAAACAACACCTAACAAGGAAGGAAAAAGAGCCAGGAAGTAGTAAAAGATCAGAAAGAAGTTTAGGCCAAGAAAATAACATGGAAAACCTAAATGAAACAAATGAGTCAATAGAAACTGGGGATTTTAGAAACATCCTTAAATACATGTATACAAATAGGTTTGGAACCTATGTATACCAGGATGGAATGCATAAATTCCTTATTAGACTGAGAAATTTAGAAGTTCCCCTGAATATAACTCCAGTAGCCCAATTCAAAGATGGAAGATATGAAGACAGGCAAGGATGTGTATACATCTTCTCTCAAGACCCAGAAAATTCAAATGATCTAGGGCAATGTGCTGACAAAGGACCTTGGGAACATAACATGGGACAACCAGATATACCTAGACCAAATGAAAACTACACTAATAATGAGCAACATCATGGGAGAAGGACACATGCTTCACCAAATCCCTTTGACAAAGAACCAGAAGGATACAATGACTTCCCACTCAGAAGAAGACCTCATTGGCAACCTCAGGGTAGGATGCTTAGACCATACCAAGTAGCCAAATGCATGAAGAACCAATATGAAGGGTATTCAGATCCTCATGCTCATGCTGCAGAATTTAGACAACTGATTAGAGCAGAGGAAGTAGAAGATTACAAGGTACAATTTGAGGCATTTGGTCTAACCCTAACAGGGCCAGCCTTATCATGGTTCATTCCTTTGAGAAAAGAAATGTACCTAGACATTGAATCTTTCTTAGAAGCTTTCATTGGTGAATTCTCTAAGACTGGAATCAAACATAGTACAGCCACATTGATACACAGCTTCAAACAACAAAAGGAGGAAAATGTTAGAGAAGCAGCCAGAAGGTTTAAACAGTACATTGATAGATGCCCAAGAGAAGAAGTACCTTCCATGGCAAAACAAGTATCCTTATTCATTGAGGGTTTGAGAAGTGCCCAATTAAGGACCCTAGTGTACTATAGGAGATGTCCTGATTTAGCAGCCTGTGTTAAGGAAGCAATAGATTTGGAGGACAACAGAGGTCAAGATTTGTTAGCATTTGATCAACCCAGATCTTATGAAGACAAAATTCCTCCAGCAGAAGAGTTGGCTCAGGCTATTGCTAAAGCCCTAGAGGTAAGCACTAAAACTAATCTGATAAACTCTAGGATAAACACAAACAAGAAATGTTATATTTGTGGAGAAAATCATCTGGCACAACAATGCCCTTATCAGAAACCACAACACTTACAAGATAGGAAGACACTCAAGTATTGTACACTAGAGAGAAAATGGACAAACCATACCAGGGAGGAATGCTTCTATAACAAACAACCTGTCAAGGAAAGAGACTACATGGCTCAGAGGGAATCAGGTTATACTGAGCAACCAAGACCAGTATTGGGACAACAACCTCCTATTCCAACTAATGTGGTACCAGTCAAATATACACCCATTGACGAAGGAAATTCAAGATTCAGATCACCTTATAAGGAAGAGTATCAATGGAGTGAGGGACATCAGGAAGAATGGGAAGATTATGAAATAAGGGAACCTGAGCTTAAAGCCCTAGATTTGGGAAATGGAAAAATTGAAATGGACACAGCAACATTCATGTACATTACCAACAACTACATGTCCAATCAAAAACCTCAATTCAAAGGGGGACCAAAGATAACATGTTATAGGTGTGGGGGAGAGCATTTCATTAGAGATTGTCCACAACCTCCAACATTCAGGATAGAGGGAGCATACTGTAAGGATTGTGGTAGAGAACATCTGATCAAGGACTGTCCGAAAAATCCCCAAAAACAACAGAACACACCTAATAACATACCTTTAAAAACAATCAAAATTATGGAACAAGAGGAATTGAGTGACAATGATCAAATTGAACTTAATGTTATAACAAGGGCACAAGCCAAACAACAAGGAACAATTAAAGAACAAAATGAGGGTTCTACATCAAAAGGGAAGAAAAATAGACAAAAAGGGAAATGGGAAAAGAAAAGGAAAGTGGGCAAAAGTCTGGAAGAAGACAATCAGGAACAAACAAATTCAAAACATACTTCTCCTCAAAAGGCCCAGAATCTGTCTGAATTAGGAAATTCTCAGAGCCTAGACACCCTAATCAAAGCCTATAAAGGAAGGATTCAAGAGGGACCAAGCCCTGCAGATCATGCAATGGCTTATCCCATACCGGATTTAGAGCATGAAAGGATGCTAAAATGCAAACAAATTATCCAGGAAACACAACTCAGATTAGGGGAAGAAGACAGCTCTCGGAGAACATTTGATCAGCATGAAAAAACAAAAACCAAGGAAGATGATAAAGAAGGAAATCCACAAATAACATTCCAAATGATCTTAGATGAACATTGTAGTATTACATGTCATACAACATGGGAAAATTTGTTGAAACAAAATCCTCACCTACAAAACAAGATGAACAAAGGAGAAACAATATCTGGAAACCTTCATTCACCAACACAAGAATTAGAGGAACTATGGTATATTCCTATTGACAAAATAGGAGGATATTGTGAAGGAGAAGAAGGGAATTCAACCTTAAAATTACAATATGGAAAACATTCAGCAAAAGCCATTTTGGATAGTGGATCAGGAGTGGCTATAATGACTAAACAAACCTGGGAGAAATGGGGAAGAAATGAATTACTACCCACTAAAATGAGATTACAACTTGCAGATGGACATATAGAAAAACCCCAAGGAATTTGGGAGAAAGTGATTGTGGACATATGCGGCATAGAAATAGAGCATACCTTTGCTATAGTAGAATTTCCACAATCCACATCTTATGAAATTATCCTAGGAAGACCTTTCATGAGACAAATGCAAATTGTACAAGATTGGGGTAATGATTGTTTGTATCTTCAGAACCAGGGGAGAATAACAAGAGTAAACTTAAGAAATGGCCACTATTGTGACATATCTCCTAGAGAATGGTATAAAATACATCAAAATCAACAAGAAAGTGAAGAATCAGAGAGGGAGGATTAGGAAGAGGGTGAATCAGCAGTTTGGAAGTGTAACATATTAAGAAATCTCACAAATAGGAAAAGAAAGTTAAGAAGAGAAGATTGTGTGGAAGAAAGAAAAATACAAGATGAAAGTTATGTGCCTCAACAATTCAAAGATGAAGAGTTTGAGCCTTATGGATGGAATCAAATCTTAGCTACCATGGATTTGGCCAGTGAGGAATATGTGGGAGTGGAATTCCAAAATGAGGAAGGATTTGATATTTTCCACATTAGCATACACATGATAGGAGTATCAAAAACAGAAGAGGATCAAAATCAAGAAATGATATTAAAAGAAGGAAAATCACAATATTTGGAAACAGTAAAAGCTGAGGATGCAATCAAAGACAAAATCTCAGGCAAATATAAGGAACATAAACACAAAGAAATAGAAAGAGACCAGGAGAAAGAAAAGAAAGAGAAAGAGATAAACAGAGATCAATACTTTGATGTACCAGCAAACTTTAAAACTTATGAAGTAGAAGACAGACTACTTCTGAAAATGAAACCAAAAAGAGAGAAGAAGAAAGGGGAAGCATATGATAATGAAGAACAAACAAAGAAAATTGTAATTACACAGGAAGAAGGAGAAGAGAGACAAATAGTAATAGCTGATGACATGACATCACAAGAAGAAGAAGCATTAAGGAACCTGGCAAAGAACTATAGGGATGTATTTGCTTACAGTTATAAAGATTTGAAAGGAATTGATCCAAAAATTTGTGAGCATAAGATTCCTATGACACCTGATGCAAAACCAAGCAAACAGAGACATTATACGTTTAATGATAAATATTCTGCCAAAATAAAGGAAGAAATTGACAAGTTATTGGCTGCTAATTTCATTTATGAAATAGAGTACACTGAATGGATATCACCTATATTTGTGGTGCCAAAAAAGAACGGGAAACTTAGGGTATGCATTAACTTGAAGAAAGTGAATGCAGCAACTATAAGGGATAGTTATCCACTGCCAATAACAGATCATCTTCTTGAGAGAGTTGCAGGAAAGGAAGTCTATAGTTTTCTAGATGGCTTCTCAGGATACAATCAAGTACCTATAGCTTTAGAGGACCAACATAAGACTGCCTTTTCTACAGAATGGGGGGTTTATGCTTTTAGGGTTATGCCCTTTGGATTGACCAATGCCCCAGCAACTTTTCAAAGGTTGATGTGTCATATTTTCAAAGAATTCCTGAGAAATGTGATGGAAATCTATGTAGATGATTTATGCACTTTTTCTTTAAAAAGACAAGATCATTTACAAGATTTGGAAAGAATATTCAGGAAGTGCAGGACATATAGAGTATGCTTAAACCCTGAAAAGTGTGTATTCTATGTCAGACAAGGAAGAATGTTGGGTCACATAGTGTCAAAAAATGGAATTTCTACTGATGAGAAGAAAATAAAAGCCATAATAGAGCTTCCTAGACCTACAAATGTGAAGGAACTCCAAACTTTTATGGGACATTGTGGGTACTACAGAAAATTTGTACACAAATTTGCTGATATAGCCAAGCCCTTATATGCCCTCATCACAAAGTTTGAGTGGACTGAAGAATGTGACCAAGCATTTGAAACATTAAAAACTTGTTTGGTGACAGCACCAATTTTAAAAACACCTCAGTGGGATAAAATCTTTCATGTACATGTCGATGCTTCAAATTATGCTCTGGGATGTGTGTTAGCACAACCTATAGAAGGAAGCAAATTAGATTTCCCAGTAGCATATGCAAGTAGACAATTAAACATTGCAGAAAAAAATTACACAACCACTGAGAGAGAAGGATTGGGAATGATCTTTGCTGTCAAAAAATACAGACATTATCTATTGGCCAACAAGTTTAAATTCTTTGTGGATCACCAAGCTCTACTCTATTTAGTAAATAAACCATGTCATACAGGAAGAATAGTAAGATGGTTTCTTTTACTAATGGAATTTGAATTTGAGGTGGTGGTTAGACAAGGAAAAACACACTTGAGAGCAGATCATTTATCAAGAATCCAGTCAAAAGAACCTAGTTCACCTATAGATGATGATTTGCCAGATACATACTTATTCAAGGTGGAAAGTGTTCCTGAATGGTCGATGTCATTAATTCCTTTGCTAACCATGGGACCTTGTAGGTCATTAGCAAATAACACACATCTGGTGTTACAAAGCAGGAATTTCATGTTGTTAGCTGGACATTTGTATCACCTCAATCAGTCAGGTATACTGGAATATTGTACTCCAGAAGAGGAACAACATGAATATGTAAGAAAAGCTCATTGCTGGAATCCATGTACTCATGCTTCTACGATTGTCACTCTAAGTAACCTTAATAGGATGGGAGTACATTGGCCAAATAAGATTCAAGATGTGGAGAGATATATTGATAACTGTCAAAAATGTCAAACATGGCAGAAATCAGAATTAATAACTTTATATTGGTTTCAGAAAAACCCTGAATGGAGTGAAAATATTGTTGAGAAGTTGAAGAAAAAGGAGAAAGGAAAACAGGTAATAGCTGGTGCTGATTCAAGAAATCTACAAGTGATCTCAGAGGAATATCAACTCATAGGAGAACAATTATACAAGAAAGGAATGGATGGATATCTGAGAATTTGTGTTCCAGAAGAAAAGTATTTAGAGATGTTGGAAATGGCACACTCGGGAGTAGCTGGAGGACATTTCTCAAGTGATAGAACAGCCAAACTCATCTTATATTCTGGCTTTTGGTGGCCAACCCTATTTCCCGATGCTAGAACTTATGTAAAAAGATGTGATGTCTGTCAAAGGGTAAGTCAACCAAACAAAAGAGATAACATGCCATTAATTCCTTTAATTTCAGCCAGAGCTTTTAGTAAATGGGGATTGGACTTTATTGGACCAATACATCCTCCAGCCAGACAATCTCATGCAGAATACATACTAGTAGCTACAGATTATTTGACAAAATGGGCTGAGGCCAAAGCTACTAGAAGAAATGATGCTCACACCACTGCTAGATTTTTGTATGAAAACATTATCACTAGATTTGGACTACCAATTGAATTGGTAAGTGATAGGGGGACTCATTTTTTGAATCAGATCATAGAAAACATGACCAATTATTTCATGATTAGTCACAATAAGTCAGCCCCATATCACCCACAAGCCAATGGGTTAGCAGAAAGTACTAATAAAGTACTTTGCAATGTATTGTCCAAATTAGTCAACACAAACAGAAATGACTGGGATTCTCAACTTAATCATGTTCTTTGGGCTTATAGAGTGGCATACAAAACGGCTTTAGGGACTACACCATTTAATTTGGTATATGGCCAGAATGCAGTTTTACCCATGGAATTTCTTATTCCAACATTGAAGGTGGGTAGCCAATACAATTGGACAGGACATGAATTATCTGAGAGAGTCATAGATTTGGAAAAACTGGGAGCATCGAGACTCCAAGCAGTGATGAGTATATACACAAACAAGAAAAGACAAAAAGCTTATCATGATGTTCACATAAAAGACAAAGATCTACAAGAAGGAGACCTGGTCTTAGCTTACACAATCAAGGAACATCAGAAAAAGTTTCAGAAAAAGGTCATGGGCCATATATCATACATCAGATAAGCAAGAGTTCAATTAGCCAACATTGATGGGGAAATCATGCCAAATTTCATAAGTGGATGTAGAGTGAAGAGGTATGAGTGCCCATTAACTACTGATGAATGGAGAAGATTGCAAAAGGCCCAAAACAGGAAAAAAGAAGAAGAAAGTATTAGAAAGGAGGCTCAACTAGAAGCCAAAGAGAGAATTAGAAAATTGAAACAAGTGTGCTTATGTGAAAACACTCTAAAGCAAAAAGAACATTTGCCTTTGATTATGATGAATTATCAGAATGAAAACATAAGGGTTTTGATAGATTCAGGAGCTCAAGTGAATCTAATTAGCTCAGCCTTGATCAATAAGTTTAACCTTAAGAGAGCTGAAAGCAGAATTTTGATCAAAACCCTGGGAGGGAAAAGAATTCAGAGCATATCTTCACTTTCTATTAAAGTTAAATTTAATAATGAATATATGGAGATAGATTGTGAAGAGTGGCCAGACCATTTAATGGCTGAAAAGCTGATTTTAGGGCAACCATGGCTCAAACAAGGTAAAGTCATCTTAAATTTTGAAAAAATGAAGCTTAATTTGACCATCAAGGACAAAAAGTTTTTAATGTTCTTTCTGAGTAATGAAGAACAGGTAGTTCATATGGATGTTCATGACCCAGATCTCGAAGGATTTACTTTCTCAATGGAGGACAGGAACATTTTGACAATACAAAGTGATCAAGCTTCATACACTCAAGACCAGCAAAAGACTGAAGAGGTAAAGGTGGATGAGGAGACAAAACAAAGAAGACTATTATTGCCAAAATTGCAATATCAACAAATCAGAACAAGAGGAATATGGAAACAGGTCATGCACAGTTATTGCTCACCAAAACAGGAAATTAGAACAAAATGGATATGGAAGCCAAAAAGTGTCACAAAATGTTCATCCACAGAGCATGGATATTTCCATAACAGAAGGACAAATGGAGTAAAACATTACTGGGTGAAAAAATCAGAATTGGGTCAATGGAAGAGGGATAATCCACAGTGGACCTATCTTTGGAATTTTGAAAATGACAAAAAAATATTTCCTTCTTTCCCCTTAGAAGAAAATTAGGAGGGGAAGGAAAGAAGACAAAAAAAAAAAAAAAAAAAAAAAACCCCAGAAAAATATATTTTATTTTCTTGATTTTCTTTCTAAAATTAAAAAACACAAAGCAAGATATATTTTTCTTAATTTTCTTTCTAAAATTAAAAAACACAAAGCAAGATATAGGGAGGGAAAGAGTAACTTATTATGGAAAAAAGTTGTTTTGTCTTATTGTTGTTTAATTTTTTGTGATCATTTTTTTTGACCACTACTTTTTCAAGTTTCTTCATTAATCATCTTTTCTAGCATCATCTTTCTATTCAGGAATTGTTTTTTGAGCAAGGAAGTGACAATTGGAGAGAGCACATTAGATGTCTTGCTACACCTGTATTGCTCATTTAAAATTGAGTCTCTTGGAAAAAAGCAAAAATTGCTTGGAACTTGTCTTTCTTATTTTTTATATGTCAGTAACATTCCAGAATAATATAGTATTTTCTTGTGAAATCTTGTGACTCATGTGGGTGGAGTATTTTCTTTTCTGTTATATATAAATACAGGATGGTGAATGCAAAGGAGTTGACAATCCATGACTTCAAAGCTGATTCAGTGACTTTGTCCAGAGGACACTGGTTTTTGGATAGTGATGCAGCTGAAGAACAAGTGGACTTAGAATCAGATGAAGACCAAGAAATCCCAGAAGCTGAAAAAATAGCAAAAGAACTTAAAGAAATTCTGGGAGTAATAGGACAGCATATCTTCACAGTAGCAGTGGGAGGATATAAGTACACTATGTTGTGCCAGGAATTTTACAGGTTTCTGAAAACTTCTGTCAACCTCAAGAGATGGAAAGCTGTGGGATTGCACAAGCTCTTGGAAGAACCTATTTTCTTTATTGACTTTGAAAGAGTAGCACAAGTGATGGGTAGTTTGGAGGAAGTGGGAAAAGGTAATGATGCCTACTTCAGATGCAAAGTGAAGAACAAGGACAATCAGGAGGTACGGATAGTTATCAAAGCAGAACATATCAGAGCCGCCTTACAGTTCTATCCAATGGGCACCAAACTGGACCAAAGTTTTGTCAAGAAGAATAAGGAGACTTACACTGGATATGTAAAGTTCACTGACTTCAAGGGAAGAGAAAATGAAGAATATGCTATAAGAATGTTCTTGCAGTTCTTTTGTTTTCCAAAATTACCAAGGTACACCATGCCTCATAAGTCAGTAACTCTATTGATGTTCAATAACAAAGATAGAACCAAGCCATTTGGGGTGATGGATGTCTCACCATACATCCATGAACAGCTGAAGGAGGCAGCAAAACACTGGGAGCAGAAGAAATTCATGAATGGAGCCCAGTATTTGACAAGAATCATTTATCATGTTCTAGGAATGGAAGAACAGTTAAAGTTAGCTCCTGAAGCACAGTACTTCAGAAATCTGATGTCAGGAATCAAAAGTCCCCCAAGAAAAGCACTTGGAAAAGAATCAGAAGGACAAACTCGCATGAGGGGAACAGGAATGAAGAGAAAAGTAATATCTGAGGAAGTGATTCCAGTAAAGAAAAGAAAGTTGGACCCCAGAAAAGTAGAATTAGAACAGGCAGAAGAAACAAGAGAGGAACAGGTGGCAGCACAGAAAAAGGTACAATCCTCCAGTGAACCTCACCCTCCGCAGACAAGTAAAGAACAGCTTTATACTTATCTCACTCAAGGAAACAACAAAAGAGCTATATATGAGGCACAGTATCAAAAAATGTTGGAAGATTTTTCATGCAAAGCTACAGATTGGATCCAAGAAGAGGTGGAGCACTATGAAGCATTACATGAAGAAATGATGGCAGCCGAAACTGAAGAGATATTTGTGAAGAAGGAGGTAGAGTTGCTGGCATACTTCAAGGAGTTGCAAGGACCTCCAGAGGCCAGGACTACTGTGATAGTGAAAAAGAAGATGCCAAGGAAACCTGTCCAAAAGAAGAAGATGATAAAGAAAGGGAAAGGAAAAATGGCAGATGAACCTGTGATAAAAGAAATGGAACAAGTAATTACAAAAGAAACACAGAAGCTAATCATAGTAAAGGAAGTATCAAAGTCTACAGAACAAGAAGTAGGAGGATCCTCACGATTCTCATCTGATTCAGATAGTGATATTGAAAGCTTCTTGTTAAAAAGTCTAAATCTTTCAATACCAAATACTCCTAATGTGGTTACACAGGCCACAGAGAAGCTGAAGACACCTGAGGATTCAAGTAAGAAATCTCAAGAGAAGCAGACACAGGAGGAAATAGTTCCACAGATGAGTGCTGAAGAAAAAAGAAGGCTGTTAAAAGGAAAGGCAAGAATGACAGAAGAGGAAAACCAGAAGAGAGATGAAGATAGCTCTGGAATAATGAAAGTTGATGAAAATTCAATATGGACCAAACCTTCACAGACACAATTCCAATTGAATGCAAGATTGACTGCAAGTTTAGAGGAACTAGCAAAGAAGGTATTCGGCAGTTCAAATAATCAGCAGAAGGATGCATCCGAAGAACAGGAAAGCAAGAAGTTAGAACCAGAAAAGAATGCTCAAGAGGTCTTGGAACAAGTAATGGAGGAAGGAATTGTTCAAAGTATAAAGGATGTGCTGCAGGATATAAAAAGCAGTGGGGAATTTACATCCAAGAATGATCAAGAACAAGAGGTAGAAGCAGATTTTATGGACATTGAGGAGCAAGATCAAGAATACACAAATGAGAAAAGTAATGACCAGGTTGCTTGTACAAAAGAAATTGAATCAGTTGAAGTTCAGGAAAAACAGGAACAGGAAGAGCAACTCAGGAAAGTTCAAAAAACTCTTGTTGGAAAGGACTCAAACAGAAGTCAGGAAACCCTAACACAAGAGAAGGAGATACAAACTAAGGGAGACCAGCTCTTTACAGAGAAGCAACAAGTATTGGAAGAAAAGAAGTCATTAGAAAAGAAGAGGGCTTCAGATTTTTCAGAGCAGAAGAGTGCAAATGACAAAGCACTAGTTTATGAAGAGGATGATACCAATCAGGATACAAAGAATGATGATCACAGTTATGAAGAACAAGACATTCAGGACATAGAAGATGAAACAGCAGCAGAAGAAGATGATGTGGGTAAAGAAGATAAGCAAATTGAAGTTAGACAGACAGAAATAGAAGTAGGGTTGGAAAGAATACCCAAAAATATAAGATCAGCTTGTCAAATAATTATGAGCAACATTGAACAGTTCAGACCATCTAGCAGAAATATGATCATATCAGGAATGGTGGCTGAATCGGAATTTGAAAAAGGAAGTTTAATTATCAAAGAACACAAGAGGGAAAAAAAGCAGATGACAGAGCAATTAAGGGTGATGAAGGAAAGGAATGAAGAATATATCAATAGAATCATTGCTTTGGAAGAAGCTGAGGTTCAGAAGCAGAACAGGATCCAATATTTGGAAGAAAAGAGTGTAAAGTCATCAGAGCAGAATGCCAAAATGGAAATGGAACTAAAAGCCATAGGAGGAAGATACAGAACTTTACAAACATCCTATCAAATTCTGACTAGAGCACATGAAGAGATTAATAAAGTGTTGTTAGAAGAAGGTCAACTACAAGATGGAGGTAAACCTGTTCAATTGACAGAGGAAGAAAAGGAAGAGCTGCATAAAGAAATTCAAAGACTTCAAATAGAATTAAAAGAGGCCAAAGAAATGGAGAAACAGGCAAACACTCATGCTGCCACATCAATGAGAGGGTATCATCAATTACATATGGAGGTAGAGAAGGAAAGAAGTGAATGGCAAACAAAGATGGAGAAAGAAAGAAATGAGTGGAGGAAGGAAAAGGAGTTATGGGCAGCTCAGAACAAAAGTTCAATGATGACTATAGAAGAATTACAGAAACAGTTGGAGAAATCAAAAGTTCAAGAGGAAATTCAAGATCAAGTACAGGCAGAAGATACAGATAAAAGGGAATATGAAACAGGGGATTTTGACAGGGAACAAGAGAACAAGGAACCAGCAGCCAAAGAAACAGAGGAAAAGTATTCTGAAGATTTTGTCCAGAAATTATTGACCAATAGAGAGTCAAGAATGGAATTTATCAGAAAAATGCATGATGAGTATGAAGATCAAATAGTTACCTTTGCTCTGAATAAAGGCATTAATCCAGATCAGCATCATTGGGCTGCAGATGGATTGGGAATACCTTTCTGTATGATTTTGGAGAGTATAAAGAATTATCAATTGGCCAGAGTAGGGCTATCTCCAAACAAATACCTTGAGTATGAAGAAGATATTAATGTCACGAAGGAGTTATTTGAAAGAGCAAATCCTAAATGGAGAAATAAGTGGTTGGATGCCAATAAGGAATGTAGGAAAATCTGGAAAGAGGCACCTTTGCATTTAAAGATCAACCCAGCTTATTGCCCAATTGCCAGAAGAAGAGAATGGACTATTTTTTGGGAAAGAAGAAAAACAGGGCAGATTCCAGCAAAATGGCTGAACTTTCCAAAAATAGCAGGTCCAAAGGCAGGAACTTGGCCTACAAAAAGTTACATGGTGAACACTGCTGAGTTAGTTTTAACAACATATAAAGATGTTAATGATCCGGCTTGTATATTACTTGTCAGAATAATGAGGTTAATTCTAGCCTGTATAGAGACCTACACTGATACAGATGTCAGAATTTTGAACTACATAGGTTTTAATTCGCCAACAGATGCTCTTTTGTTTGATTTGAGTGAGACACCAGACAGGATTTGTTTGATGGCCTACTACAGTAGAATAATATTTTTGGGCAGTCATTTTTTGCAAATATTTGAAGATGCTTTTGATTATGGATTCTTTGAAAGGGAGTCAGAAATTTTTGGAAACTTATCTGTTGTTACAAAAGCAAGACTTACTGCCTATGAAGCTGCTTATACAGAATATTTGAAAAAGGACGTTATTGACAAACCTGAAGCTGCGATACAATGGAGAAAAGCTTTGTTCGAGATGGTCAACAATTTGAATGTAACAGAAAGAAAAAGCCATGATTTATTGTCACAGGTATATCAAAGAAAGAAGAAATGAAGAAAAGTGACCAAAGTAGAGGATCAGAAAAATCTTTCGTCAGGAGCCGAAAGGCTTAGGAGGGGAAGGATGTTGGAAGGTGTATTTTTGGAAAAGCATTTTTGATGTAAAAAAATTAGTAAAAAGTCAAAAAAATTGTAAAATATTTATGCAATGGTTGTAAAAATAAGGAAGAGTCTTCCTTATGTGGTTGAGGATCTCATGTAATTTTTGTAGAATTTTTAGAAACTCTTAGATAGCATTTTTTAGAAAATTAGAGAAAAAGACCTAATTTCAAGTGTGAAAAGGGACACTTGAAAATGTATATAAGTCAATTTTCTCTATTTTGGAGAGGTTGGTTAGTCATTTGCTCAAGCTATCAATAGAGAAGAAAGAGTTTCTGCAAAAATCGTGTTTTCTCCTGTTGAGTGTATTTCCTTTGATGTGTGAGCTTGTCTCTTGCTTAATCATGGAGATTTGTGAGTCACATTTGTGTATTACTGAGTAAGTTGTATGAAGAGAGAGACCTATTGCTGTAATGAGTGGAAAAGGACTGAAGGAAGTTCCAAAATTGTGAAAATCGTCTGTTGGTACAGAATCGCGATTGTCTCGTCTTTGTGATACAGGTGATATTTTTCAATTTTGAGTTCATATTTGTATTCTGCTAATGAAATGGCATGGTTTTGACATAAAGAACATAGAAAATGATGGAGATTTGCCTTAGTTATGGTAAACTCAAGATTTTCTCTTCATCTTCAATTTCTCTCAGCAATCCAGCCATCAATCTCTTATTTCCTTGAATCTATTATCTTGAAGGGGTTGTGGTCTTATGGATATTCCTAGGATTGACAAAATAAAGATGATTTGTTGATTCTTTGTTACTTCATGATTGGAGAGGACAACTTGGAGTCCAAAACAAAACAGTGAGAATCGCGATTTTGAGCCCACTAAAAATCGTATTTTCTCAAAATCGTGTTTTTGACAAGAAAATCGCGATGTTGAGCACAAAATCGTGATTTTGAAAATCGCGATTTTGACTCAGAGAATCGTGATTTACAAAATCGTGTTTTTTTCACAAAATCGTGTTTTCTCAGAATCGTGTTTTTGGCATGAAAATCGCGATGTTGAGCACAAAATCGTGTTTTTGAAAATCGCGATTTTGAGCAAAAATTCGTGTTCTCACAGAATCGCCTTTTTCACAAAATCGTGTTTTTGACTGAAAATCGTGATTTGTGAGAATCGCGATTTTGAGCCCACTGAAAATTGTATTTTCTCAAAATCGTGTTTTTGACAAGAAAATCGCGATGTTGAGCACAAAATTGTGATTTTGAAAATCGCGATTTTGACTCAGAGAATCGTGATTCACAAAATCGTGTTTTTTGGCCGAAAATCGTGATTTGTGAGAATCGCGATTTTGAGCCCGCTGAAAATCGTGTTTTTAGAGAATCGTGTTTCTTTTGATATGAAACTCACGATTTTGAGCACAATCACAGAATCGCGATTCTGAGAATGACCACAGAATCGTGATTTTTTCAGCCAACTTTTAAGCAGGAAAACAGAAAATCGTGATTTTTCAAAAAAATTTGAATTTTCACAGAATCGCGATTTTCATCACAGAATCGTGTTTTTTGGCGGGAAATTCAAATTTCTGAGCGCCGGCTATGGCGAGCTCCGTATGAGCAGAAAATCATGAAAAAAACACAGCGCTTGCTCTCCCTTGCTTCTCCTAACTCCTTCCCACACAATAATGCATGAAAAATGGTATGAAGATGGTGAAAAAGCACTAAAAAACAAGAATTTTCTATGAAGAAGAAGATGGAAGAAGGTGGAGATGATGATGATGATGAAGATGAAGAGGAAAAAACAGAAAATGAACTGAAATGACAGTTTTTTTACCTTCCAACGTCGCAAATCTACGATCTTACCATCACAACACTCGTCCTCGAAGCTCTCTCCCCGGCAACGGCGCCAAAATTTGGTGTAGCTCAAGTGTAAGCACCACCTCCTTTACTTGTCAATCCGCGGAGACGTGAGGACCGGTATGAAGACCACGAGCAAGTGAAGGCACAAGTGCGTGAGTGAAAGCACACAAACATGCACACACATACACACACACGCGCACAAAGGAAGATCAAAGAGAGGAACAATGGAAAGCTTAGATTGCAAAAGATTTCTCTTACCAAAGTTCTATTCTCTAACAAGCTCCCCCAAAAATGAGCTCTCTAGCTCTTTTTATAGTTTTTTGACTAGTTTTGGCCCTGTCCAGACCTAGTGTCCGGCCTAGTTAAAAATTAGGCTCCAGGGCTTATTTGAGGGCTCAAACGAAGTCTAAAAATTATGAAAATTGGTACGATGGTACTTCTAATACTCCTCAAGCTTGAGGACTCCTCGGCTTGAACAAAATGGAGTTACTAAAAATAGATAATGGTATTTACAATGGTTTTTAGTGATGAAAATCACTATTTTTGTAGGGGATTCTTCTGAAAATTTGACATACACTTCTTGGAGCTCCCTACTTGCTCCCTTTCCTTGTGTGTCCACCTTTTCATGTGCTTCCATGCTTTGTCCTTGACTTTGAGCTTCAACAAATGGTCAAAAAACCAGAAAATTAGAAAACACGATTCTCTGCACAGAATCTCGATTTTCTAAAAAAAGTGTTGGTTCTGGAGCAACATTTCAAGTGATTGATGAATTAAAGTTGTTGAAGGCTATGGAAGGGAATTAAGAAGAAAAGACTACTCAAATTGGCATAAAATCAACAGTAAGCAAAAACATGACTTTCAGTACAAAATCGCGATTTTCTGAGTAAGGTTGAGGTTTTGGTGTAATAGTTCAGGATTTGGGTGGATTACAAAAAAGAGAAGGTATTGAAAGAAAACAAGGACAAAGAATACTCAAAATTGCATAAGATAAGATCTACAGAAAAAAAAAACACACGATTCTCTACACAAAATCGCGATTTCCTGTAAAGGGAAATTTTTGGAAATTTTTAGCATGATTGGGTACTTGGAGATAAGAAAGTGTAGTGGAGATCAATAAGATTGAGTAAGTGAAATTGAACAAGTGAAAGAGTGTGAAAAATTGGAAATCACACAAAATCGCGATTTTCTTAAACACTATAAAAACCTGGAATTAAAGGAAAATTTCATTTTGAGTGAGAGTGAGAGAGAGAGAGAGTGAAAAAACTCGCGATTTTCTGCAAACCAAGCATTTGAGAGCTTTTTGGACCTAGCAAGCAAGGTAAAGGGTGTCACTATCAATTTTTTCTATTGTATTAAAAGTTTCAAAAGTTGAAAGTGAAAAAAACTAGGAATATTAGGAAATCACGGAATCGCGATTTTGAGTTTTTGAGTTTTCAGGGAGTAAATGCAAAATTTTTGAAGGTTTCTTTGATTGCATGTTAGAGAAATGACTTGGCGATTCTATAGGTGAAATCTAAAAGAAAAAAAATCACTATCAGAAAAATTCTAAATAAATTGATCAAAATCGCGATTCTGTAATCAAATTCAAAATCGCGATTTTCTGATCTAAGACCAACATTGCGATTCCCAGAACGCGATTTTCATAAGAAAATCGTGTTATTAACAATCTGTGAGCAATCACGATTGTCTGGGAACAAAATCGTAAAAAACACGATTTTCACTCAAAATCGTCACTAAAAACACGATTTTGATCACAAAATCGTGAAAAACACGATTTTCACTCAAAATCGTGAAAAACACGATTTTCACTCAAAATCGTGAAAAACACGATTTTGATCACAAAATCGTGAAAAACACGATTTTCACTCAAAATCGTGAAAAACACGATTTTCACTCAAAATCGTGAAAAACACGATTTTCATCACAAAATCGTGAAGAACACGATTTTCACTCAAAATCGTGAAAAACACGATTTTGATCACAAAATCGTGAAAAACACGATTTTCACTCAAAATCGTGAAAAACACGATTTTCACTCAAAATCGTGAAGAACACGATTTTCACTCAAAATCGTGAAAAACACGATTTTCATCACAAAATCGTGAAAAACACGATTTTTATCACAACATCGTGAAAAACACGATTTTCACACAAAATCGTGAAAAACACGATTTTCACACAAAATCGTGGAAAACACGATTTTCACACAAAATCGTGAAAAACACGATTTTCACTCAAAATCGTGAAAAACACGATTTTCACACAAAATCGTGAAAAACACGATTTTCACCCAAAATCGTGAAAACACGATTTTGTGTACGATTAGGACAATATTGCGAATTCCAGAACGCGATTCTCTTAAAGAAAATCGTGTTTTTATAATTTGTGAGCAATCACGATTGTCTGGGATCAAAATCGTGAAAAACACGATTTTCACCCAAAATCGTGAAAAACACGATTTTTATCAACAAAATCGTGAAAAACACGATTTTCACACAAAATCGTGAAAAACACGATTTTGATCACAAAATCGTGAAAAACACGAGTTTCACACAAAATCGTGAAAAACACGATTTTGATCACAGAATCGTGAGAAACACGATTTTCACTCAAAATCGTGAAAAACACGATTTTGATCACAAAATTGTGAGAAACACGATTTTCACTCAAAATCGTGAAAAACACGATTTTTATCACAAAATTGTGAGAAACACGATTTTCACTCAAAATCGTGAAAAACACGATTTTGACTACAAAATCGTGAAAAACATAGAGATAACCAGAAAACACGATTCAGATCATAAAATCGTGAAAAATACAAAAATAGTCAGAAAATTGTGAAAAAATTAATACCTTAGTTAGGAAATTGTGACAAACACTATGTTGAGTTTGAGATTGAGAAAATTAATTGAATGATACTTAGATCTGGAAACAAACTTTCTAAACAAGACCTAACAAGGAAGGAGACAGAAACAATAAAAGGCAAAGGGCAAGAAAGAAGTTTAGGGCAAGAAAACAACATGGAAAACATAAATGAAACAAATGAGCCTATGGAAACTGGGGATTTTAGAAACATCCTCAAGTATATGTATACAAATAGGTTTGGAACCTATGTATATCAGGATGGAATGCATAAATTTCTCATTAGATTGAGAAATTTAGAAGTTCCCCTGAATATAACCCCTGTAGCTCAATTCAAAGATGGGAGATATGAAGATAGGCAAGGATGTGTGTACATACTCTCTCAAGACCCAGAAAATTCAAATGATCTAGGGCAATGTACTGACAAAGGACCTTGGGAACATAACATGGAGCAGACAAATTCACCTAGGCCAAATGAAAACTATACTGGTAATGAACAACAACATGGGAGGAGGACACAGATTTCCCCAAATCCCTTTGACAAGGAACCAGAAGGATATAATGATTTCCCACTCAGAAGAAGATCCCATTGGCAGCCTCAGGGTAGAATGCTTAGACCATACCAAGTTGCCAAATGTATGAAGAACCAATATGAGGGTTATTCAGATCCTCATGCTCATGCTGCAGAATTTAGGCAATTGATTAGAGCTGAAGAGGTAGAAGATTACAAAGTACAATTTGAGGCATTTGGTCTAACCCTAACAGGACCAGCCTTATCTTGGTTCATTCCTTTGAGAAAGGAAATGTACCAGGATATTGAATCTTTCTTAGAAGCCTTCATTGGGGAATTCTCTAAGACCGGGATAAAACATAGTACAGCCACATTGATACATAGTTTCAAGCAACAAAAGGATGAAAATGTTAGAGAAGCGGCCAGAAGATTTAAACAATACATTGATAGATGCCCAAGAGAGGAAGTACCTTCCATGGCAAAACAAGTATCCTTATTCATTGAGGGTTTGAGAAGTGCCCAACTAAGAACCCTAGTGTATTATAGAAGATGTCCTGATTTAGCAGCCTGTGTAAAGGAAGCAATAGATTTGGAGGACAACAGAGGTCAAGATCTGTTAGCATTTGATCAACCTAGATCATATGAAGACAAAATTCCTCCAGCAGAAGAGTTGGCTCAAGCTATTGCTAAAGCCCTAGAGGTAAGCACTAAAACTAATCTCATAAACTCTAGGATAAACACAAATAAAAAATGTTATATTTGTGGAGAAAATCATCTGGCACAACAATGCCAATATCAGAAGCCACCACACTTACAAGATAGGAAGACACTTAAGTACTGTACACTAGAGAGAAAATGGACAAACCATACCAGGGAGGAATGCTTCTATAACAAACAACCCATCAAGGAAAGAGATTATATGGCTCAAAGGGAATCAGGCTACACTGAACAACCAAGACCTGTGCTTGGACAACAACCTCCTATACCAACTAATGTGGTACCAATCAAGTATACACCAATAGAGGAGGGGAATTCAAGACTAAGATCACCATATAAGGAAGAATATCAATGGAGTGAGGGATATCAAGAAGATTGGGAAGAATATGAAATAAGAGAACCTGAGTTAAAAGCCCTAGACTTGGGAAATGGGAAAATAGAAATGGACACAGCAACATTCATGTACATTACCAACAATTACATGTCCAACCAAAAACCTCAATTCAAAGGGGGACCAAAGATAACTTGTTATAGGTGTGGGGGAGAGCATTTCATTAGAGACTGTCCGCAACCTCCTACATTGAGAATAGAGGGAGCCTACTGTAAGGATTGTGGCAGAGAACATTTGATAAAAGATTGCCCAAAGAATCCCCAAAAACAACAGAACACACCTAATAACATACCTTTAAAAACAGTTAACATTATGGAACAGGAAGAATTGAGTGAAAATGACCAAGTTGGAATAAATATTATAACAAGGGCTCAAGCCAAGCAACAAGGAACAATTAAGGAACAAAATGAAGGTTCAGCCTCAAAGGTGAAGAGAAATAGACAAAAAGGGAAATGGGAAAAGAAGAGAAGGATGGGCAAAAATTTGGAAGAAGACAATCAGGATCAGTCAAAAAGTACTTCTCCTCAAAAGACACAAAATCAATCTGAAATAGGAAGTTCTCAGAGTCTAGACACCCTAATCAAAGCATATAAGGGAAGGATTCAAGAAGGACCAAGTCCTGCAGATCATGCAGTGGCCTATCCCATGCCAGAATTAGAGCATGAAAGGATGCAAAAGTGCAAACAAATCATTCAGGAAGTACAACTCAGAATGGGGGAAGGAGGTAGCTCGCAGAGAACAGTTGAACAACTTGAGAAAACGAAAACAAGGGAAAATGCTAACAAAAAAGAAAATCCACAAATAACATTCCAGATGATTATAGATGAACAATGTAGCATTACATGTCACACAACATGGGAAGAACTGTTGAAACAAAATCCTCACTTACAAAACAAAATGAACAAAGGGGAAACAATACTTGGAAACCTTCATTCACCATTACAAGAATTAGAGGAATTATGGTATATTCCTATTGATAAAATAGGAGGGTATTGTGAAGGGGAAGAAGGAAATTCAACCCTAAAAATAAAATATGGAAAAAACTTTGCTAAAGCCATTTTGGATAGTGGATCAGGAGTGGCCATAATGACTAAACAAACTTGGGAGAAATGGGGAAGCAATGAATTACTACCCACTAAGATGAGATTGCAACTTGCAGATGGGCATATAGAAAAACCCCTAGGTATTTGGGAAAAAGTAATTGTGGACATATGTGGAACAGAAATAGAACATACTTTTGCCATAGTAGAATTTCCACAATCCACTTCATATGAAATCATCCTAGGAAGGCCTTTCATGAGACAAATGCAAATTGTGCAAGATTGGGGTAATGATTGTCTATATCTCCAAAGCAAAGGAAGAATAACAAGAGTGAACTTAAGAAATGGGCACTACTGTGATATATCTCCTCAAGAATGGTACAAAATACATCAAAATCAAGAAGAAAGTGAGGAATCAGAGTTGGAGGATCAGGAAGAGAGTGAATCAGCAATATGGAAGTGTAACATAATAAGAAACCTCACCAATAGAAAAAGGAGACTGAAAAGAGAAGATTGTGTGGAAGGAAGAAAAGTGCAAGATGAAAGTTATGTGCCACAACAATTTAAGGATGAAGAGTTTGAGCCCTACGGCTGGAACCAAATTTTGGCTACCATGGACATAGCCAGTGAGGAGTATGTAGGAGTGGAATTTCAAAATGAAGAAGGGTTTGATATTTTTCACATTAGTATAAACATGATAAGTGTATCAAAAACAGAGGAGGATCAAGATTCAGAAATGGTATTAAAAAAAGGAAAAACAAAATATTTGGAGATAGTAAAAGCTGAAGATGCAATCAAAGATAAAATCTCAGGCAAATACAAGGAACATAAACACATAGAAATGGAAAAGGAACAATAAATTGAGAAGAAAGAGAAGGAAATAAACAAGGATCAATACTTTGATGTACCAGCAAATTTTAAAACCTATGAATTGGAAGACAGACTACTTCTAAAAATGAAACCAAAGAGAGAAAAAAAGAAAGGAGAAGCTTATGATAATGAAGAACAAACTAAAAAGATCATGATTACTCAGGAAGAAGGAGAGGAAAGACATATTGTAATAGCTGATGATATGACCATAGAGGAAGAAGAAGCACTAAAGAACCTAGCAAAGAATTATAGGGATGTATTTGCTTACAGTTATAAAGATTTAAAAGGAATTGATCCAAAAATCTGCGAGCACAAAATTCCTATGACTCCAGATGCAAAACCTAGTAAACAGAGATATTATACATTCAATGATAAATACTCTGCCAAGATAAAGGAAGAAATTGACAAGTTGTTGGCTGCTAACTTCATTTATGAAATTGAGTATACTGAATGGATATCACCTATAGTTGTGGTACCAAAAAAGAATGGAGAACTTAGGGTATGCATTAACTTGAAAAAAGTGAATGCAGCAACTATAAGGGATAATTATCCATTGCCAATAACAGATCATCTTCTTGAGAGAGTTGCAGGAAAGGACGTTTATAGCTTTCTAGATGGTTTCTCAGGATACAATCAAGTACCTATAGCCTTGGAGGACCAACATAAGACTGCCTTTTCTACAGAATGGGGGATTTATGCTTTTAGGGTTATGCCCTTTGGATTGACCAATGCCCCAGCAACTTCTCAAAGATTGATGTGTCATATCTTCAAAGAATTCCTGAGAAATATGATGGAAATCTATGTAGATGATCTGTGCACTTTCTCTTTAAAAAGACAGGATCATTTACAAGATTTAGAAAGAATATTCAGGAAATGCAGGACAT
This sequence comes from Ceratopteris richardii, assembly GCA_020310875.1. NCBI lineage: Eukaryota > Viridiplantae > Streptophyta > Polypodiopsida > Polypodiales > Pteridaceae > Ceratopteris > Ceratopteris richardii. Next base: position 211,860,431 of record CM035409.1, read on the forward strand.
ACAGAGTATGCTTAAATCCTGAAAAGTGTGTATTCTATGTAAGACAAGGAAGAATGTTGGGTCACATAGTTTCAAAAAATGGAATTTCTACTGATGAAGAGAAGATAAAAGCTATAATAGAGCTTCCAAGACCTACAAATGTGAAGGAACTCCAAACTTTTATGGGACATTGTGGGTACTATAGGAAATTTGCTCACAAATTTGCAGATATAGCTAAACCCTTATATGCCCTCATCACAAAGTTTGAGTGGAATAAAGAATGTGACCAAGCCTTTGAAACATTGAAAACTTGTTTGGTGACAGCCCCAATTCTAAAAACACCTCAGTGGGATAAAATATTTCATGTGCATGTAGATGCTTCAAATTATGCTTTGGGATGTGTGTTGGCACAACCTATAGAAGGAAGTACATTAGATTTCCCAGTAGCATATGCTAGTAGACAATTGAACATTGCAGAAAAGAACTATACAACCACTGAGAGAGAAGGGTTGGGAATGATATTTGCTGTTAAAAAATACAGACATTACCTATTGGCCAACAAGTTTAAATTCCATGTGGATCACCAAGCTCTACTTTATTTAGTAAATAAACCATGTCATACAGGAAGAATAGTTAGATGGTTTCTTTTACTAATGGAATTTGAATTTGAGGTGGTGGTTAGACAAAGCAAAACACACTTAAGAGCAGATCATTTGTCTAGAATTCAGTCCAAAGAACCTAGTTCACCCTTAGACGATGACCTGCCAGATACATACCTGTTCAAAGTAGAAAGTGTTCCTGACTGGTCCATATCATTAGTTCCTTTGTTAACCATGGGACCTTGTAAGTCATTAGCAAATAACACACATTTGGTGTTACAAAGCAGGAATTTTATGTTACTAGCTGGGCATTTGTATCACCTCAATCAGTCAGGTATACTGGAATACTGTACCCCAGAAGAGGAGCAACATGAATATGTAAGAAGAGCTCATTGCTGGAACCCATGTACTCATGCTTCCAAAATAGTCACTTTAAGCAATCTTAGTAGGATGGGAGTACACTAGCCAAATAAAATTCAAGATGTGGAAAGATATGTTGCTAAATGTCAAGAATGTCAAGATTTGCAGAATTCAGATTTAATAACTCTATATTGGTTAAAAAAAAACCCTGAATGGAGTGAGAACATTGTTGAAGAATTAAAGAAAAAGGAGAAAGGGAAGCAACTTATAGCTGGTACAGATTCAAGAAATTTACAAGAAATCTGTGAAGAATATCAACTCATAGGAGAACAATTATACAAAAAAGGAATGGATGGTTATTTAAGAATATGTGTTCCTGAAGAGAAGTATTTGGAGATGTTGGAAATGGCACACTATGGAGTGGCAGGAGGACACTTTTCTAGTGATAGAACAGCCAAACTCATCTTGTATTCTGGCTTTTGGTGGCCAACTCTATTTCTTGATGCAAGAACTTATGTAAAAAAATGTGACATCTGTCAAAGAGTGAGTCAACCAAATAAAAGAGATAACATGCCATTAATCCCATTAATTTCAGCCAGAGCTTTTAGCAAATGGGGATTGGACTTTATTGGACCTATACATCCTCTAGCTAGACAATCTCATGCAGAATACATATTAGTGGCTACTGATTATTTGACAAAATGGGCTGAGGCCAAAGCCACTAAAAGAAATGATGCTCATACAACTGCTAAATTTTTGTATGAAAATATTGTTACTAGATTTGGACTTCCAATTGAATTAGTAAGTGATAGGGGAACTCATTTTTTGAACCAGATCATAGAAAACATGACCAAATATTTCATGATTCGTCATAGTAAGTCAGCCCCATATCACCCACAAGCTAATGGGTTAGCAGAAAGTACTAATAAAGTACTTTGCACTGTATTGTCCAAATTAGTCAACACAAACAGAAATGATTGGGATTCTCAACTTAATCATGTTCTCTGGGCTTATAGAGTGGCATACAAAACTGCTTTAGGGACTACTCCATTCAATTTGGTATATGGACAAAATGCAGTTTTACCCATGGAATTTCTTATTCAAACATTAAAAGTGGGTAGTCAATACAATTGGACAGGACATGAACTATCTGAGAGGGTCATAGATTTAGAAAAACTGGGAGCTTCTCGACTTCAAGCAGTAATGAGTATATATACAGACAAGAGAAGACAAAAAGCCTACCATGATGTGCATATAAAAGAAAAAGATCTCCAAGAAGGAGACTTGGTTCTGGCATACACAGTCAAGGAGCATCAGAAAAAATTTCAGAAGAAAGGTCATGGGCCATACATCATACATAAGATAAGCAAGAGTGGACCATTCAATTAGCTAACATTGATGGAGAAATCATGCCAAATTTTATAAGTGGATGTAGAGTTAAGAGGTATGAGTGTCCATTAACTACTGATGAATGGAGAAGACTGCAAAAGGCTCAAAATAGGAAAAAAGAAGAAGAAAACATCCGAAAGGAGGCTCAACAAGAAGCAAAGGAGAGAATAAGAAAAATGAAAGAACTTAAGGAGGTGTGTTTATGTGAAAGCACTCTAAAACAAAGAGAACATTTGCCTGTGATAGAAATGGATCATCAAAATGAAAACATAAGGGTTTTGGTAGATTCAGGAGCTCAAGTGAACTTGATCAGTTCAGCCTTGGTAAATAAATTTAGCATAAAGAGGAATAAAAGCAGAATGTTGATTAAAACATTAGAAGGAAAAATGATTCAGAGTTTGTCTTCACTTGTTATTAAAGTTAAATTTAATAATGAATATATGAAGATAGATTGTGAAGAGTGGCCAGATCATTTGATGACTGAAAAATTGATTTTGGGACAACCCTGGCTCAAACTAGGTAAAGTTATTTTGAACTTTGAAAAAATGAAGCTCAGTTTGACCATAAATGACAAAAAAATTTTAATGTTTTTTCTGAGTAATGAAAAACAGGAAGTTCATCTAGATGTTCATGACCCAGATATGGAAGGATTCACTTTCTCAATGAAGGACAGGGACATATTGCCACTACAAAATGATCAAGCTTCTTACAATCAAAACCAGCAAGAGAATTCAGGAGTAAAGAAGAATGGTGAGACAAAACGAGGAAGACACTTATTGTCTAATTTGAAACATCAACAAATCAGAACAAGAGGGACATGGAAAGAAGGCATACACTGATATTACTCATTAAAATAGGAAGTTAGAGCAAAATGGGTATGGAGACCAAAAAATGCTACAAAATGTTGGTCTGGGAAGCATGGATGTTTGGATGACATAAGGACAATTGCAGTTAAACATTATTGGGTAAAAAAATCAGAATTATGTCAATGGCAGAAAGATCATCCACATTTGACCTATCTTCAGAATTTCAGAACAAAATATTAAAAAAAAGAGAGAAGGATGACAAAAGTATTTTCTTTTAAACCTTTTTCCCTTAAAAGAGAATTAGGAGGGGAAGAAAAGCAAGATAGAGCAAAAAAAAAAAAAAAAAAAAAACAAATGGGTTAAGAAAAACTGGACACAGTGTGTATTTTATTTTGTTTTGAAATTTATAAAGCACAAAGCAAGATATAGGGAGGAGGAAAGTAAATTATTATGGAAAATTTGTATTATTTTGTTTCAATTTTCTATGATCATCTTTTGATTTCTATTTTTTTGAAGTCTTTTTTTTCATTAATCATTGTTTCCATCATTTCTTTCTTCAAGAATTATTCTCTTTTTGGGAAAAGGAATGGCAAGCAAGGAAGTGACAATTAAAGGAAGCACATTAGACATCTTGCTACACCTGTAATGATCACTTTAATTGAGTCTTTTGAAGAAGCAAAATTTATTTGGAAGACTTTCTTTCTTTATTTTCATGGCAAGAATATTCCAAAAGAAAACATTAATTTTTCTGGATTTTTGTGACTTATATGGGTGGAGTGTTTTCTCTTCTTTTGTATGTAACAAATACAGGATGGTGAATACGAAAGAATTACAAATCCATGACTTCAGAGCAGATTTGGTAACTTTGTCCAGAGGACACTGGTTCCTGGATAGTGATGCAGCTGAGGAACAGGTGGACTTAGAATCAGATGAAGACCCAGAAATCCCAGAAGCTGAAAAAGTAGTAAAAGAACTTAAAGAAATTTTGGGAATAATAGGACAACATATTTTTACAGTGGGAATTGGGGGATATAAGTACACTATGCTGTGCCAGGAATTTTACAGGTTTCAGAGAACTCCTGTCAACATAAAGAGATGGAAAGCTGTGGGATTGCACAAACTCTTGGAAGAACCTATCTTCTTTATTGACTTTGAAAGAGTAGCACAAGTGATGGGTAGTCTGGAAGAAGTTGGGAAAGGCAATGATGCTTACTTCAGATGCAAAGTAAAGAACAAAGACAATCAGGAGGTACGGGTTACTATCAAAACAGAACATATCAGAGCTGCTTTACAGTTCTTTCCAATGGGAACCAAACTAGACCCAAGCTTTGTCAAAAAGAATAAGGGAACCTACAGGATTTACAAAGTTCACTGATTTTAAAGGAAGGGAGAAAGAAGAATATGCTGTAAGGATGTTCTTACAATTCTTCTGTTTTCCAAAACGACCAAGATACACAATGCCGCATAAGTCAGTGACATTATTGATGTTCAATAACAAAGATAGAACCAAACCTTTTGGAGTAATGGATGTCTCGCCATACATCCATGAACAGCTAAAGGAAGCAGCAAAACACTGGGAACAGAAGAAGTTCATGAATGGAGCCCAGTTCTTAACAAGAATCATTTATCATGTTCTAGGGATGGAAGATCAACTGAAATTGGCTCCAGAAGCACAGTATTTCAGGAATCTTATGGCTGGAATCAAGAATCCTCCAAGGAAAATGACTGAAAGAGAAACAGAAGGACAAACCCGCATGAGGGGAACAGGTATGAAAAGGAAGATGATATCTGAGGAAGTAATTCCTGTAAAGAAAAGAAGGTTGGACCCAAGGAAGGTGGAACTAGAAATGGAGGAAGCCACAAAAGAGGAACATGAGGAGGCATAGAAGCAGGTTCAAGCCTCTAGTGAACCACATCCACCCCAAACAAGCAAAGAGCAATTATACACCTATCTAACCCAAGGGAATAACAAGAGAGCTATGTATGAAGCACAATACCAGAAAATGCTGGAAGACTATTCATGCAAAGCTACAGACTGGGTTCAGGAGGAGGTGGAGCACTATGAAGCACTCCATGATCAAATGATGACAGCGGAAACTGAGGAGGTGTTTGTCAGGAAAGAAGTGGAGTTGTTGGCTTATTTTAAGGAATTACAAGGACCTCCAGAAACCAGAACCACTGTTGTGGTAAAAACGAAGGTTCCAAGGAAACCAGTACAAAAGAAGAAATTGACCAAGAAGGGAAAGGGTAAATCCATAGCTGAAACTGTTATCACCAAAGAGAGGGAGGAAGTAGTCATGGAAGAAACACAGAAGCCATCCACTGTGGAAGAAGTATCAAGACCCACAGAACCAGAAAAAGGAGGACCTTCACACTTCTCATCTGATTCAGATAGTGATATTGAAAGTTTCCTGTTAAAGAGTTTAAATTTATCAATACCAAATACTCCTAATGTGGTTACACAGGCCACAGAGAAGCTGAAGACACCTGAGGATTCAAGTAAGAAGTCTCAAGAAAAGCAGACACAGGAGGAAATAGTTCAACAGATGAGCTCAAAAGAAGGAAGAAGGTTGTTAAAAGGAAAGGCAGTAATGACAGAAGAGGAAGGCCGAATAAGAGAAGAAGTCAGTTATGGGTGGGTGCATACAGGAATAAAACCCATATGGACAAAACCATCACACTTCAAATTGGATGAAAAGCTAGAAGAGTTGACAAAGGAGATACAGAAGAGTAGTTCATTTAAAGAACAGAAGGATGTGAATAAGGATCAAGAAATAAAGAAGATAGAAATGGGAAAGAGTGCTCCAAAGGTCACAGGGAAAGTTATGGAAGAAGAGATCATTCAAAGTATAAAGGATGTATTACATGATATAAAAAGTAGTGAGGAATTTACATCCAAGGATGATCAAGAACAAGAGGAAGAAGCAGACCTCATGGACATTGATGAACAGGAACAAGATTACACAAATGAGAAAAGTAATGACCAGGTTGCTTGTATGAAAGAAATTGAATCTGTTTTAGTTCAGGAAAAATAGGGACAGGAAGAGCAACTCAGGAAGGTTCAAATAGCTCTTGTTGGAAAGGACTCAAACAGAAGTCAGGAGACCCTAATACAAGAGAAGGAGATACAAACTAAGGGAGACCAGCTCTTTATAGAGAAGCAACAAGTATTGGAAGAAAAGAAGTCATTAGAAGAGAAGAGGGCTTCAGATTTTTCAGAGCAGAAGAGTGCAAATGACAAAGCATTAGATTCTGAAAAAGATGATACCAATCAGGAGACAAAGAATGATGATCACAGTTATGAAGAACAAGACATTCAGGATATAGATGATGAAACAGCAGCAGAAGAGGATGATGTGGGTAAAGAAGACAAGCAAATTAAAGTTAGACAGACAGGAATAGAAGTAGGGTTGGAAAGAATACCCAAAAATATAAGATCAGCTTGTCAAATAATCATGAGCAACATTGAACAGTTCAGACCATCTAGCAGAAATATGATCATATCAGGAATGGTGGCTGAATCGGAATTTGAAAAAGGAAGTTTAATTATCAAAGAGCACAAGAAGGAAAAAGAGCAGATGTCAGAGCAAATAAGGGTGATGAAGGAAAAGAATGAAGAATATATCAATAGAATCATTGCTTTGGAAGAAGCTGAGGTTCAGAAGCAGAACAGAATCCAATATTTGGAAGAAAAGAGTGTAAAGTTATCAGAGCAGAATGCCAAAATGGAAATGGAATTAAAAACCATAGGAGGAAGATACAGAATTTTACAAACATCATATCAAATTCTGACCAGAGCACATGAAGAGATTAATAAAGTGTTGTTAGAAGAAGGTCAACTAAAAGGTGGAGGTAAACCTGCTCAATTGACAGAGGAAGAAAAGGAAGAGCTGCATAAAGAAATTCAAAGACTTCAAATAGAATTAAAAGAGGCCAAAGAAATGGAGAAATAGGCAAACACTCATGCTGCCACATCAATGAGAGGGTATCATCAATTACATATGGAGGTAGAGAAGGAAAGAAGTGAATGGCAGACAAAGATGGAGAAAGAAAGAGATGAGTGGAGGAAGGAAAAGGAGTTATGGGCAGCTCAGAACAAAAGCTCAATGAGGACTATAGAAGAATTACAGAAACAGTTGGAGAAACCAAAAGTTCAAGAAGAAATTCAAGGTCAAGTACAGGAAGAAGACATAGATAAAAGGGAATATGAAACAGGGGATTTTGATAGAGAACAAGAGAACAAGGAACCAGCAGCCAAAGAACTAGAGGAAAAGTATTCTGAAGATTTTGTCCAGAAATTATTGACCAATAGAGAGTCAAGAATGGAATTTATCAGAAAAATGCATGATGAGTATGAAGATCAAATAGTTACCTTTGCTCTGAATAAAGGCATTAATCCAGATCAGCATCATTGGGTTGCAGATGGATTAGGAATACCCTTCTGTATGATTTTGGAGAGTATAAAGAATTATCAATTGGCCAGGGTAGGGTTATCTCCAAACAAATACCTTGAGTATGAAGAAGATATTAATGTCACGAAGGAGTTATTTGAAAGAGAAAATCCCAAATGGAGAAATAAGTGGTTGGATGCCAATAAGGAATGTAGGAAGATCTGGAAAGAGGCACCTCTGCATTTAAAGATCAATCCAGCTTATTGCCCAGTTGCCAGAAGAAGAGAATGGACTGTTTTTTGGGAAAGAAGAAAAGAAGGTCAGATCCCAGTTAAATGGTTAAACTTCCCTAAGATAGCAGGTCCAAAGGCAGGAACTTGGCCTACAAAGAGTTATATGGTGAACACTACCGAGTCAATCATAGCTATGTATAAAGATGTTAATGACCCTGCTTGCATATTACTTATCAAAATAATGAGGGTACTTCTAGCTTGTATAGAAACATACACAGATACAGATGTTAGAGTTTTGAATTACATTGGTTTCAATTCTCCTACGGATGCCTTATTATTTGATCTAAGTGAGACACCTGATAGGATCTGTCTGATGGCCTACTACAGCAGAATTATATTTTTGGGTAGCCATTATTTACAGATTTTTGAGGATGCCTTCGATTATGGATTTTTTGAGAGGGAGTCAGAGATTTTTGGAAACCTATCAGTCATTACCAAGTCCAGACTTACAGCATATGAAGCTGCTTACACAGAGTATTTGAAAAAGGATGTCATAGATAAACCTGAAGCTGCAGTACAGTGGAGAAAGGCTTTATTCGAGATGGTCAACAATCTAAATATAACAGAAAGAAAAAGTCATGATTTGCTGTCACAAGTATATCAAAGAAAGAAAAATGAAGAGAAGTGATCAGTGCAGAGGAGCAGGACAATCTTTCGTCAGGAGCCAAAAGGCTTAGGAGGGGAAGGATGTTGGAAGATGCATTTTTGGAAACCTTTTTTGAAGGAAAAATATTGTAAAATGATAGAAATTTGTAGAAATATTTATGCAATTGTTGTAAAAATAAGGAAGAGTCTTCCTTATGTAGGATAGAATCTTATGTATTTTTTCTAGAATTTTTGGAAACTCTTAGATAGCATATTTTTAGAATAATAGAGGAAAGGACCAAAATTCAAGTGTGAAAGAGGACACTTGAAAATGTATATAAGTAAATTTTCTCTATTTTGGAGAGGTTGGTTAGTCATTTGTACATGCTATCAATAGAGAAGAGAGAGTTTCTGCTGAAATCCTGTTTTCTTCTGTTATGTGTGTTTCCTTTGATGTGAGAGCTTGTTTCTTGCTTTATCATGGAGATTTGTGAGTTTCATTTGTGTAATGCTGAGTAAGATGTATGAAGAGAGATGATTACTGATGTATTGAGTGAAGAAGGATTGAAGAATGTTGCAGAAATGTGAAAATCATCTACTGGTACAGAATCGCGATTGTCTCGTCTCTGTGATACAGGTGATATTTTCCAATTTTGATTTCATATTTGTATTCTGATGAGAAAATAACATGAATTAGACACAAAGATCATAGAAAATGATGAAGATTTGCTCTAAATAAGGTAAACCCTAGATATTTCCTCTTCATTTTCATTTTCTCAGAATTCCAGCCATCAATCTCTTATTTCTATGAATCTATCATCTAGAAGGGGCTGTGGTCTTATGGATATTCCCAGGATTGACAAAATAAAGATGATTTGTTGATTCTTTTGTACTTCATGATTGGAGAGGACAACTCCAAAGTCAATAACAAACACCTGCATTAAGGCCAACTAGAATGAAGTTTCAGATGGCTGACGGCCATGTGGAAAGACCTCTAGGATTGCTAGAAGGGATAACTCTAACCACGTGTGGTGTAGAGTTTGAGCACACCTTTGCTATATGTGACATTGGTAAAACTACTACCTATAAAATGATCCTAGGAAGACCCTTCCACGACAACTACAAGTTGTACAGGATTGGGGAACCAATTCCTTGTACTTGCAGCGCTTAGGGGTCACAACCAAGGTCATTTGAAGGATTACACCTTCAGAGATGTACCACCCCTACAGTGGAATTCTATCCACAAGGAGCAAGAAGATTCAATCTCTATGCATTCTAAAAGTTCATCTAAGACATTTTGGATGCATGAAGATACTCATTTGTGGATGTGCAAGGTCGCAAAGGAAGAGGAGAAACCGCCTAAAAGCGAGAGAAAAAGGAACTTCTCAAGGAGATAGACCAATTAGAGACCCAGCCTATACACCGATGATCTTTCCAGATGAGGAGTTTGAGCCACATGGTTGGGCAGAAATCTTAGCTACCATGGACATTGTAGTGAATGAAGAACAATGGACGCCTCATTGTGATGACGAGGGTTATGATATTTCAGTGTTCATGTGTCAGCCCTTGCTAGTAGAATGTGACCCTAGTGATTTCATAGAAGAAGAAGAGAACGAAGACGATCTAGAGTCCATTGTGATGGATAGTTGCTTTATTTCATAGGAGCACTATCTAGAAGACATAGGAGTATTTACACAAAAAGAAGAAGAACCTCTTACAAGCATCAAAACAGTAAATTCAAAGAATGGAAGTGAGGGTGATCAAAAGAAAAAGAAAAGAACATTAGTGAAACAGGAAGAGGAGGAATCATTGTTCAAAGTACCATAGAATTTCAAGAAATACGAAGTTGAGGACCAAAAAATTTTGGTATGAATGCCTAAGAGAGAGGCCACAACAGGAGAAGCATATGATAACAAAGAAAAGTTCAAAAAAATCATAGTCACCATTGAAGAGAATGAAGAGAAGTGTACTTATATAGGAGATGACCTAAGTAAAGAAGAGGAAGCAGAGTTGGTAGCTCTATTAAGGAAATATAGGGATGTGTTTGCGTGGCACTATAGAGACTTGAAGGGAGTAGATCCAAAGGTTTGTTCTCATATGATTCCCATGATCACAGATGCCAAGCCCACCAAACAGAAGCCCTACACATATAATGACACTTATGCAGCTAAAATAAAAGAGGAAATCGACAGATTGATTGAAGCCGGATTCATTTATGAGATTGAGCATACTAAATGGGTGTCCCCCATTGTAGTGGTGCCCAAGAAGAACGGGAAATTACGTGTGTGTATTAACCTTAAAAAAGTTAATGCCGCCACGGTAAGAGATAGTTATCCGCTTCCAATCATTGATCATTTATTGGAGCGTGTTGCAGGCAAGGAAGTTTATAGCTTCCTTGATGGATTTTCAGGTTACAACCAAGTAGCCATTGCCACAGAAGATCAACATAAAACGGCCTTTGCCACAGAATGGGGAGTCTTCGCATTTTTTGTGATGCCATTTGGGCTCACCAATGCACTTGCAACATTCCAAAGGCTCATGTGTCATGTCTTCAAAGAGTTCTTGCGAAAGAGCTTAGAAGTATATGTGGATGATTTATGTGCTCATTCACAAGAAAGGAGACGTCACATTCCTGAACTCAGACAGATCTTCAACAAGTGTAGACAATACCGAGTGTGTCTGAACCCAGAAAAGTGTGTGTTCATGGTAAGTCAAGGTAAAATCTTAGGTCATATTGTTTCTAATAACCGAATATCAATAGATGAGGACAAATTAAAAGCCATAGCGGAGTTGCCGAGGCCAAGGAATGTTAAAGAGTGTCGCTCAGTGATGAGTAGCACCTCCTATAATGTCAATCCGGGAAGACAAGAGGATGGTATGAAGACCTCGAGCAAGTGAAGGCACAAGTGCGTGAGTGAGAAGCATACGAACATGCACACACATACACACACACGCGCACACACGGCAAGACAAAGAGTGAGAAGCAATGGAGTTCTTAGATTACTTTCCAAAAGCTCATACAAGTTCAAAACTATTACAAGCTAACCTCAAAAATGAGCTCTCTAGCTCTATTTATAGTTTTTGACTAGGTTTTGGCCGTGTCCAGACCTAGTGTCCGGCCTAGTTAAAAATTAGGTTCTCTATCCTATTTGGAGGTTCAAACGAAGTCTAAAAAATGTGAAAACTGACAGGTGGGTACTTCTAAAGCTCCTCAAGCTCAAGGAATCCTTGGCTTGCACAAAATGGAGCTACAAAATTATGAAATGGTATTTACAATGATTGTTAGTGATGAGAATCACTGTTGTAAAGATGTTGATTCGGAAAATTTTGAAGGGCCTATCTGCCAGATTTGCGTCGACTGCTTTGTCTACTTAATCCTTCACCTCGCTCTGACTCTCTCCGCTGGCTTCCTTGTCTAGTCAGTCCTTGGGTGCCCATACTGCTCTCAACACCCCCCCCTCTCTCGCGTCTGTCGTCCCTGACAGACCCTTGTTGCTGGGAGTGTTGGATGTAATATTCCACAACCTGAGTGGCAAGTTGATGTTCTTGTATGCGTAGTCCTCTGGCCAAGTCTGTCATCATACGATCCCAATCAATTGGTCCTGGAATGTCCGGATGTGGCAGACGTAACTGATCTGCATGGATCGCTTGTTCTACTGGGAATAGATGTAGCAAATGTGTGGGTCTGGGAATGAAAATTTCTGAATGATATTCCCACAATCCCGTAGAGAACATTTCCTCAAATGTCGGCTTGAAGCATGCGGGTAAGTACTTTATTCGTGCATGCCAGGCAAAGATTATAGTGACCGAGGGAGTCTGGCTCATGTCGTAGACTAAATCCTTGTTACCTTGAGAGAATCCAGGAGCAGAGATGTATGGAGCTTGTACCTTCCGAAAGGTTTTGAAGACAATGGTCATGAGCTCGAATATTTTCATACACATTTTCGCTGCTATGTCGGGTACATTATTTAGACGAGTAGACCAGTGTCGAATTGTTGATATCATGTAGGCTACGGTTGGGGTCCCTCGAGGCGGAGCAAAATATGGATAGTTAGCCCAAGCCGAGCATTCTTTATTGTTGCGTACCTTGATCGCAAATGCTTGCCATGATCTGCGACGTACCACTGGGCAATAACATGGATTATACTTGATATACAATGGCATGGTTTCCCAGGTGCTCATCATCTCAGGGTAATCGGTTAGTAGACGTGCACACCAATTAGGCTGGAAAATCGAGCCCGCACGCGCATCTGTCGGTAAGTCCTCTGGCTCAAATTGAGTGGCAAATGTGGGCTCCTTCCCTGTATGTCTTTTAACTTCTGCATTATAATCATGTAGCAAGACAAAATAAGGCATGTATTGCGACTCTGATGTTGTGATTAACCGTTGGTGGGATAGGTTCTGAAAGTAAGAAGACCGAAGTACAGTTTCTTCCAGATTTGTGAGAGATTGCATTTGCACGGCAACGCGATCATCATGTGTCTTACCCACTTTCTCGACCCTTTTGACCCAATCTGGAACTTGAATTTCTAAAGTGTCCTGTCCTTCCTCTGTAGTCCGACCATCGGGTGTTGGCATTGGCTCGTACGGCTCTTCATAGCTTTCATCGACGGGGATTTCCACCACTGTTTCAGGTTCTGGTTCTTCAGTGGGCGAGGGTGGCCTTTCATATGGTAAGAGGCGTGCTCGGAGTTCTGCCACCTGTTTCCGGAGGGTCTCTACTTCTTCTGTAGAGTGTTGCAAGATTACCGGCTCCTGTTGAGCTGTGGGGGCACTGGCTATCTGTTTCTTTAGGTCTGCACATTCAGTCTCTAACTTTTCATATGACTCCAAGAAATTTGCATGCTCCTCAAGTAAGATGCAAATGTCTTCCGATGGGACTGCTCTATACTTGGTAGGGCTAATGGTTGCGCCTGTAGTTCCTTCCATAGCTGCTTCAAAGTTGTCTTGGTTTTGTTGTTGAAGCCTCTTGTTCTCTTCTAGTGCTGTTGCCATATGCTTCCTTAATAACCCAAGGTTGCGTCTGAGTGTAGCATTAGATATCATTTGCGCTTGGAGCACTGTTTCTAGTTCCTTCACTGCTTGATCATCTACTGTCGATGTCTTTGATTCCAATTCGGAGTGAGCCTGCTGTAAGGTGGTATGCTCGGTTAGGAGCATTTGATAATCAGCTTCAAGAGTGGTGACTCTAGCTTGCAAACGCTGAGATTCTGTCTGGAGGGCCATAGTGCGTTCTTCCAATTGATGGTATTCTTATTGTAGTTGATGTGCACACTGAAGTAATGTGTTGAACGTGCTATTTACATTATGAGATGCAAGGGGAAAAGTTTGAAATGCAGGGGAGGTGGGATTGGGGAGGGGGGTAGTGAATGTTGTGTGTGCCAATGATGTGGTGAGTGGTGAGGTGGGGGGTAGTGGAGGGGAAGAGGGTGGAATTGTGGGGAGAGGTGATGTGGTGGGTGAAATATCCATTGGGTCAGATAGAGTGGTGTGTACAGGGGCTACCATGTAGGTGGGTATGGTAGGTGAAGTGAGTGTGGTGTTCGTGTAAATTGATGTCGTTGCGAACATCGGGGAAATGTGCCTCTGAAACATTGGAGAGCGGATGAACTGCTCCACAAAGGACGGGTATTGGGGTGGTGAGGTCAGGTTGAAAGAGGTGTAGGGGCCAGATGGGAAGTGAGGGTCATGGAATGGAGGTACCCGTATTGGGGGATAGGTTGGGAAACACAGGGTGCCTTCTGTGGGTGCTGGGTTTCCAACTGCACTTGGAATTATGGGATGGCCAGTTATGGGTTCGGAGGATAGAAGGGTTGAAGTGTACAAGGGATTGGTGATGAAAGAGAAGAGGGTGTCTTGTGAGGTTGGTTCTCGAAATGAGAATGATATGAATGAGGATGGGTTATAAGTGAAGGTAGAGGTGATGACTGTCGTTTCTTCCATGGTGGGAGGTGGTGGTGGGGGTGGAGAAGGTGGTGATGGGGGATGCTGGGGTGAGATGGGTGATGTCTAAACGAAGGTTTCAGTAGAGAGGTCAATGGTGGTGGTGGGGGTAGCTGTGGTTTCAATGGGTACTTCTTGATCTGTGACGGGTATCCTGATAGTCTTACCTACGCGTGGTAATGTGTCAACTCTACGTTTGTCATACCTCACGGACTGGCGGACTGCTGTGTGGACAGCCTCCAGAACTCCTAAAGGTTCTGACACTAATTTGAGGGTTTCAATGAAATGTTGATCCACCCCATCATCTGATAGCATTTCTTGCATTAAAGCTTGACCTGATACGATAGAGAGTTGATGCCTTTCTTGTACTGCTTTGATTGTGTCGTATAACCTTTGTAGTTGAGCTATATATGCAGGTGCACCTACAAGTTCTGGCACTTCTTGTTGCTCATCATGATGCTCTTGATCATAATCCTCCTCATCTTCCTCCTGTTCTTCATCTTCATCATCCTCTTCATCCACTTCAACTGTGGTGACAGGTACTTGGGAGGTTGTTGCCTGCGTTTGCACATTCTCCACTTGTTGTGCCTCTTTTGCCTCCAGCTCTACATCTTGTAATAATTGTTCAAAGTCTTCATTCCTGAGTTCTTCCAAAGGTGCACCACTGGGAAATCCAAGATCGGTTGGGATGGGAGGGAATATCAAGGTAGAACCATCGGTGCTGCGTCTTGGAAGTCGGAGTGTGAATGGTCGGACTCTTCGGGGTGGAGGGGTGACGTCTGGTGTTAGGGTGGCTCCACGTGGTTGAGCACAAGGGACTTGGACAGTACCTCTCATCTTCTTAGAAGGGGGTCCAGTGGATGTCCTGCCTCTAAACTGCTCTATACGATTCCACATTAGGGCCCGTTGAATAGGGATGTCATAAGCCAAACACCTATAAATGATTCTCGTCAGAGCACAGCAACCATATAAAACCTATTTCCACGGCCATCGTTTGTGAGCTAGGTGTATCTGATCAATTATCCAGTGGGGTAAGTTGATGGTGAGGCTCTGTGTCTCTGCCAGATACAAACTAAACCAAATCTTTTTGGGCGGCATGGTGAATCTATCTTGGGCAGGAAAAGCAAAGTGTTGCATGCACATGCGAAGGTGTATTGCAACATTAGGCGTCATGGACACCATGTCCTTGAGTTTGGTGAGGCTTCGATTCTTCATGTAATCAGGCACTAGGGTCTCCTTCTTTGTAGGAATATGCATTCCGCGCATATCTAGGGCCTCTCTCACCAAGTTGTTGGATAACCTAAACCTCTTGAGCTCATTTCCTTTTGTTAGAGATGGGATCACAAATGAGCTTGCACCTTTTGGGTTCTTGTTTGGAGTCAAGGTGTTGATGAGATAGTAGCATCGCATGAAGTCAGGCTTTGGGAGCCGTGCACTGAAATATGCATTCAATCCTGCCTTCTCCCATACCGAATGTAGACCTTCTGCATTTTGTAACTTCTCGAATTCTCTTGTAAAGAAATGGTATTTAGCTTGCTTCCCATTGAAGTCCAACTCTGATTCCCATAGGTATGTTCCCTCTCCCAAGGGTCCTGCCACTTCACTAAACCAGTGGGAAGTTTTTCCTACGGGCATGGTATGGCCACTGGGAGGGTCCGCAATAGGTATGATTTTGATGGCCTGCAATTCTTCTGGTCTTTCATTTGTCTCAGGCAAAACGGGTAAACTGTCTAAGTCCACCACTTGCTGGCTCGTTTTTGTTTGAGAGCTAGTTCCTGCTGCCTCAGCCATGTTGAAAACTTCGCAATGTTAAGCAATGGACACAAAAATGACAATGTGTCCCCTGTTACAACATTAACATGAGGTTAGGGAGAGGTTAGGGGGTTAGTAAGTGCTCGGTGCTTGTGTGTGTAGTGAATAAATGTTAAGCAATGGACACAAAAATGACACTAGGTCCCCTGTTACAACATTAACATGAGGTTAGGGAGAGGTTAGGGGGTTAGTAAGTGCTCGGTGCTTGTGTGTGTAGTGAGGAATTGGGTAGACCTAACAGCTAAGCGGAATGATGTGGTGTGAGAGTGAAGTAGTTAGTAGGTGGACATGGATTTACAATTGGGGTCCGGGGGTTTATTACAAGTTTTAGGTTGCCAAATGCAATTGATAGGTTTTGATTTTGACTTTGTGGAGGCTCTGGAGAGTGTGATAGGGTATTTACTTGAAAAATGGGGTTTTTTAGGGACCCATTTACAAGTGATTCTACTTGTGCTCATGGAAGAATATGTGTTAGTGCGTGATGTGTAAGACTGGGCCTCAGATGTTCACGTGAGTGAAACATGTTGTACAGGGTTTGTCCTTGGTGTAGCTATTTGAGCCCGCAAGCAAGCCTTAGGCACCCAGATTTGTGGTGATTGTGGGCTGGCCTTCATTGACTTCTTGGGTACCCAAATAGACTTCACTTTCGCAGAAGAATTTATGAAGGACTTCTTATTAGTGTTGTGTTGTTGATTACTAATAAGAGGTTTTGGCCGTGGTGTTGGCCTGGTCGGAACAGGGTGTTCGCCTTTTCGCCTCCATACTTGTTTCATCGGCTGAAACAATGTGCTTTGCTCCTTTTTTTGGCCTCCAGTATAGGTAGTGTTCTGCTTCTTCTGTATTCGATCTGCCTTTGGTTGCTGCATCCCTCTGGCTTTTGGAACAGAAGGGAGTACCGTCTTATCCTTGACTCCGTTGTTGAGACAATCCTCTTTCTGCATCATACATTTTTGGACAAGAATAGCATGGTCAACTTCATATGCACCCCTGGAAGGACCAGGAGTTCGTGCCTTACCTAGTTCCTTGAGTGTCTCATTTTCCAGTTCAACTGTATATCGACTATGATTTACCCATACCTGAAGAAGTCCGCTTCTTAGGTTTAGGTTGACTACATGGTCATAGATCCAGTCCTGACCCAAGACAAGAGGCTCAGTGAGGTCCTCATCTTGACACACTAATACTTTGACTGTCATTGCTTCGCCTTGAATATAGAGGGGAAGTTCCACCTCGCCCATGCAAGGGGTTTCCACACCTCCCAATCCTATGAGATATGCTTCAATAGGATTGACAGTTAATTTCAACTCTTGACAGTAAGACAATTTAACAGCACTAGTGGCTGCACCTGAGTCAATCAAGGCTCTTACAGTCCTTGCACCCTTTCCTTGTCCTATATCTAAGGTTATAAAAGGACGTCGATCAATTATCCTATGAGAGCTGATACCTGAAACCTCACACATAGCCACGTGATACTCTTGATCCGCATATGCACATGTCCTAGGTTGCTCTCTACCCTGTCTTCTCAACTTCATTCTCCGTATGCGCTCTAAAGCTTCTGCTTGAGCTTCTTCTCGAATTCGCTTTTTTTCTTCTTTGCGTTTCTTAGCAATATTGAGTCGACTTAGCATTTCCTCTGTGAGAGGTTCCTGATATAGCTTGACCCTGCATCCGCTTATGTAGCTTGGGAGAACATCGCCTTCTAATGTGGCTAGTTGCACTGCTCCACTTGTTGAGATTCTATTTATGATCATGGGTCCATAGCCACGTTTCTCTAATTTCCTCGCATGTTGTTTCAAAGTGTAGACTAGTACTAGATCGCCTGCCTTCAAACCTTTATCCTTGATGTGGGCATCAAAGTATGCCTTCTGTCGTTTCTTAGCTGCATATATCCCTGCAGCCGCCCTCAGTCTTGTTTCTCCTAATCGTTCTAGGTCAAAGATCCTAGAGGAGAGTTCATGACCTGTCCATTCATGCTCCTGTGCTACTTTCAATGTAGGTATTAAGAAATCCAACGGTAGCACTGCATTTTGGCCAAATACCATCTGAAAGGGGGTGGCTTGGAGTACCGTTTTGTAGGCCACTCGATATGCCCAAACAACATGGTGTAGCTGTTTGTCCCAATCAGAGCGTTTATTGTTCACTAATTTCGTCAGTACATTGCATAAGATCTTATTGGTGCTCTTAGCCTGGCCATTTTCTTGAGGGTGATAGGGGGCAGACTTCTTATGTACTACCAAGAATTCTTGGAGCAGATTTTCAATAACTTCATTCAAGAAGTGAGTGCCTCTATCACTAACTAGCTCTATAGGTAGCCCGTATCTAGTGAACACATTCTCAAATAAAAACTTAGCTGTTGTTTGAGCATCGTTCTTTGTTGTGGCTTTTACCTCTACCCACTTTGTCAGATAGTCCGTGGCAACAATGATATATTCAGCATGGGAACCCTTAGCTCGGGGATTAATAGGACCTATGAAGTCTATTCCCCACTTAGAGAATGCACGTCCACCCATCATAGGTTTCAGTGGCATCTTGTCTTTGCGTATAGGATATTGAGTTCGCTGACAGACATCACACCGTTTCACATAGGTATGTGCATCCATATGAAGGGTCGGCCACGCGAAGCCCGCAAATAGTATTGCCTTGATCACCCGATCTGGTCCAAAGTGTCCTCCTGCTACACCTTGGTGAGCAGTTTCCAAGATCTTGAGATATTCACTTTCATGGACACATAGTCTCAGGTAACCATCCTTACCACGCTTGTGGAGATTATCACCAATGAGTGAGTACTCTAGGGCTTCTTGTTCTAGACTTCTTTTCCTAACCAGAGTCATGTCTGGAGGGAATGTTTTCGTCCTCAGGAAGGATACTAGTGGTTCACTCCAATCTGGAACTATGGACACTTGATAAAGAGTGGCATGTTCCACAGGTGGTTTAGTGCAACAGATTGGGCATTCCTTGCACAACTTTTGGACGTCAGCCTCCATAGTAGGCCAATGCACTCCGAGTCTCCTTAGTGTCTGTAGGGTTCGTTGCTTTGAGTAGTGTTGCTCTAATGCACCTACATGTGCTAATTGCAACCATTTAGCGTACTCATCCTCTTCCACACAACAAGCCAAGATCCCTTGATCCGTGTGCTTGTACATACTTCCTGCCATGATGTGATATTTTTGGGCTTTTACTACCTCTCTATCTTGTGTGTTTATTATTGGGTGTTTAGGCCTGTATGTCAATACTGGCACTAAGGGCTTAGCCCACTGCGGCACCACTTCCAAATTAAACAAGTAAGCATCAGGAAGGTCATCTGACACTCCTTGTGGGGCTTCTCCAGATGTGAGTCTAGAGAGATGGTCTGCTCTCAAATGAGTCCTCCCTTTTCTTACTACAACCTCGAATTCATATTCCATTAGCAAGAGAAACCATCTTACTAATCTTCTTGTATTGCATGGCTTGTTCACGAGATATAACAATGCTTGGTGGTCAGTAAAAATTTTTAACTTGTTTGCAAGCAAATAGTGTCTAAATTTCTTAACTACATATACCATGCCTAAGTCTTCTCTCTCAGTAGTGGTGTAATTTCGTTCAGCTACATTCAATTGTCTACTGGCATAGGCAATTGGGAGATCCATATTAGCTTCACTAGTAGGTTGTGCGAGTACACATCCAATAGCGTAATTGGATGCATCCACATGAACATGGAATGGCTTGTTCCAATCTGGTGTGGTCAAGATTGGTGTTGAACATAATCTTCGTTTAAGCTCCTGGAAGGAATTCTCACATTCATCAGTCCACTCAACGTTAGTCAAAAGTCCATACATGGGCTTTGCAATGACAGCATACATGTGAATGAACCGGCGGTAGTAACCACAATGCCCCATGAAAACTTGTACTTCCTTGACATTCCTTGGCCTAGGTAGCTCTGCTATGGCTCTCACTTTCTCTTCATCAGTGGATATGCCATTCTTTGACACTATGTGTCCTAGAATCTTGCCTTGCCTGACCATAAAGACACACTTTTCTGGGTTCGGGCAGACTTGATATTCTCTACATTTGTCAAAGATTTGTGTGAGTTCGGGAATATGGGTTTGCCTAATGTTGGAATGAGCACAAAGATCATCAACATAGACTTCTAAGTTCTTCCTCAGGAACTCTTTAAACACATGGCACATCAGCCTTTGGAAGGTAGCTGGTGCATTGGTAAGCCCAAATGGCATTACTCTAAAGGCAAAAATGCCCCATTCAGTGGCAAATGCCGTCTTATGCTGATCTTCTCGAGCTATGGCTACTTGATTGTAGCCCGAAAATCCATCGAGGAAGCTGTACACTTCTTTGCCTGCTACTCTTTCTAAGAGATGCTCTTTGATAGGAAGCGGATAGTTATCTCGAATTGTAGCTGCATTAACCTTCTTCAAGTTAATGCACACACGCAGCTTTCCATTTTTCTTGGGCACCACTACGATGGGGGATACCCACTCAGTATGCTCAATTTCATAGATGAATCCAGCTTCAACCAGTCTATCTATCTCTTCCTTGATCTTGGCCGCATAGTTGTCATTGTATGTGTATGGCTTTTGCTTAGAGGGCCTAGCATTTGAGGTCATGGGGATAGTGTGTGAGCATATGTCTGGATCAACACCCTTCAAATCCTTGTAACTCCAAGCGAACACATCTCTGTATTCTCTTAGCAAGGCTATTAACGCATGCTCTTCTTCCTCTGTTAGGTCATGGCCTATGTACGTGCATCTCTCCTCTCCTTCTTCTAGGGCCACTACTATTTTTTTGGTGGTTTCTTTGTTATCATAGGCCTCTCCTGATTGTGCCTCTCGTTTATGCATTCTGATCATGACTCTTCTGTCATCTATCTCATACTTTTTAAAGTTTTTCGGGACCTCAAACAAAGATTCTTCCTCTGTTTGTGTGACTTCTCTCTTCTTTCTTTTCTTTCCTTCTTCCTTCGGGGTCACATGTGTGGTTAGCCTTACATCATTTGTAATCTCTCCGTGCCTCTGGGGTTGAAATTCTACTTCATAGAAGTATTCTTCATCTGATGCAAAAGGTGGGTCCATAATGATTGACTCTAGATCGGAGTCACTTGCATCCTCAAATGCATCAGGGCTAGGTTCGCATTCTTCTAACACTGCCTCTCCCATGATTGGCTCTATGGAGAAAACTGAAATGTCATAGCCATCCTCATCACAGTGAGGTGTCCATTGTTCTTCATTGATGGCTACATCCATTGTTGCTAGGATTTCTGCCCAGCCGTGGGGTTCAAATTCTTCGTCAGGAAAAACTACAGGTGCATAGGCTGGGTCTTGAATTGATCTATGTGTTTCTTTTGCACCTATCTCTCTGGCTTCTTCTCTCTTTTCTTCTTCTACTGCTACTTTGCACATCCATAAGTGGGTGTCTTCATGCATCCATGAGGATCCCGACCCTATGGAATGCACCAATTCTGTATCATCTTTGGCTCTATGGATGGGATTCCATTGGATAGGAGGGACATCTCTATGAGAGTAATCTTTGAGATTCACTTTGGTGGTAACACCTAAGTGTTGCAGGTACAAAGAATTGGTTCCCCAATCCTGTAGCACTTGCAACTATCGCATAAAGGGTCTTCCCAAAATCATCTCATAGGCATGATTTTTCCTAAAATCACATATAGCAAATGTGTGCTCGAACTCAACACCACAGGTGGTGAGAGTTATTCCTTCTAACAACCCTAGGGGTCTCTCTATGTGACCATCGGCCATTTGCAATTTCATCCTTGTGGGCCTGAGTGCTGGCTTGCCCCAGCGCTTCCATAGGGAAGTGGTAGCAATTGCAACACCTGCGCCTGAGTCTAGAACGGCCTTGGTGGTGTATCCTTGATGAGTGATAGGAAGATATGTGTTTCCCTCTTCGCCCTCACTCATGTCTCCTATCTTGTTCAAGGGTATTTCTAGCACTGTTCTCTAGGATCCTACCTGGGAACGAGGTTTTGCTATCTCTGGTACTTGTTTGGCTACATGTTTCCATAGCTCTGGCCTTACTTTGAGTAGCTCTTCTAAGGTGAGGTTGCATTGTACTTTAGTGTTTTTCACTACCTCTGTGTTCCTAGGTATGACTGAGTCCTCATTTCGTACCATGACCGTGGGTGCTCTCATGCACGTGGACTTAGCTTCCCATGGGCCTGTGAAGTGGGGTAATTCATGCAAAGAATTAGACTCAAAATCTAATCTCTCCTGAGATTGGGTGCTCTCCTGCTCCTCATAAATGGATGGGATGTCTTGTGGGAATTGGTCGTGTGCATCATCCACAAGTTCAATAGGAGGAGGGACTTCACTCTCTTTAGCCCATTTGTCTTCTTGAATCTCGCGTAGGAATTCTGGTGTGAACCGATTCATAGAAGATGATGTGTCTAGCTCCGTAGAGTTAGGCACATAGGCTTCAGGCACATAGGCTTCCTGGGCAGGAATGCTTACTCTTTCACTTGCCTTGTCCTTGTGTTGAGAGGCGGGTTCCTTTTCTGATTGTGCAATCAGCTTCTCTATTCTTTCTAACAGTCCATCAAAGTGCAACTGTGTCTTCGTTGAACTAGAGATGTTAAATAGGCGACTGGCCTCAAACTTGATCTGAGCCAATTCCACCATCTTAGCACAAATTTTGGTTCGTTCTAGCTCTAGTTCTGCTCTATGGTAACACTTTTCATGATCAGTTACGTTTGGCCCTTCTTGGATTCTGGCCTGATATGCTTTAAGCATCATATTAAGGTCCTCGAGAGTGGGATCTGCTAGGACTGATCCTACTCTTGGGGGTGGTGGGTTGAGGTGAGGCGGGTTGGAAGGTGGCGGTTCGGATGGAGTTGGGAATGGTGGAGGTGGGGTAGTGTGAGAGGGAGTTTGAGATGTGAGTTCAGTTATCCTGGCCTTTGTTTCTCTGAGGCTTTCCTTGAGTTCACTCATCTTTTTTGCCCATTGTCTTTTCATTCTTTCACGACTATCTCTCCAAGCTCTAGTCCTCTTCTTTGTCATGCTCTCCGTTTCACTAACATCTGGGCTCTTTTCCTGGCCTACGCTTTGGTTCTGTTGCAAGGCTTGGGCTCTAGTGATTACTTGTACTGGTGCAGTGGAAGTCACACTCCCTGTGGAGTCTACAACTAACCCAATAACATTGATAGGAGTGATTTTTGGCATATTATTGGGATTCTTAGGGCAATCTCGTAAGAGATGCTCCTTTCCACAGTCTTGGCAAAAGCCCTGGATCGTCACTGACTGGGGTTGTGTAGGTGGAGGCACGGGACAATCACGAATGAGATGATCTCCTTGACATCTGTAGCATGGTCCTCTAGGGAATGGAGGTCTTACTTGCCTAGGTTGAGGTCTAGGGTTGGGGTTTGCGTACAAGACGTTTGTGTAATCTGACTCCCAACTAGGTTCATTTGGCTCTTCACTATAGTAGGACTCACCATGTTCAGGAGACTGTTGGTGCATTTCAAGCCTTCACACTTTGGCTTGGAACCCTTGAAGATGTTGGTACAAATCAAGCCTTTACACTTGGCTTGGATTTATTCTTGAAGACTCAACATGTGAAAAGAACCATAGGAACTTATGCTTACAAGTTCTTACCATTTTACTTCTTGTAAAATTCTAAATCACTTGGAATCTTATGTAATCACACCTACTTGTTTAAGTCGTGGAAAAGAGGATTGATTGATTGAGGGAATATCTCAATCAACCTTTTAGGTGAAAGATTCTAGGAGTTTGAATTTTGAATTCAACTCAAATCTATTAAAACTACAAGGAAAAAGTCGCGGGTGTCCTTCATCATTCCCGAGGCTAATATTCCTGATTATAGAGTGTGTGAGTGCTACACCATAGCCTACACATCTCCAACTCATTAGGCTACATCTATCAAGCCAATGAGATTGTACATTCATGTGAACTAATAGAAAGATTTACATTCATCATCTCTGTTGTCTCTGAGTTATCATCTTCAAGTCTGTCAACTTCAAAGGAGCATATCTCAGGATCTACTGAACTAAATCAAGTGATTCAAAGCACATTGGAACCAGCTCCAAGTCTACTATACACCTACAAAGTTTCAAATCAATTGGATCAGCCATCTCGGAGAAATCTTGCTCGAAGTGCACACTGGTCTCTGTCTGCAGAATTCCTAAAAAGTCGGGGGTACACATAAGTTTGCTAAATTGATTTCTCAGTGAGTAGTTTGTCATTTCTTCTCATTCCACTTGCAAATGGTAGCTTGTTAAGCTAGTTTAATATGTCCAAAAGGAATTAGATCAATTGTTAGTGTGATGGTCACACTGAGTGAAAGACTGAGCAGGTGTCACTACAGAAATAGAAAGTTTTTCTTGATTTTTGAAGTGCCAAGTTATCTGTTTTGATTTGGTCATTACACATATCATTTGCAAAGTACATATATGCTTTCTTGGTATCATTTGGAAGCTCAAGGTTTGTACTAAGCATATCTGGAATCAAAGGAGGGCTGGTGTGAAGCAGGTATAGCAGCACCAACTCAATCCCTTGAGTGCATCCAACCATCACTCCCAACAGTGGTATCAGAGCAAACAAGGTAAACATGGGAGATGGTTTTCCTTCATTCATTGA
Source organism: Ceratopteris richardii (assembly GCA_020310875.1). Lineage (NCBI taxonomy): Eukaryota > Viridiplantae > Streptophyta > Polypodiopsida > Polypodiales > Pteridaceae > Ceratopteris > Ceratopteris richardii. Next base: position 211,885,188 of record CM035409.1, read on the forward strand.
CAAATTGGATAGGAACAACTACCAAGCTTGGTCATTGAGAATGAAGACCTATCTACAAGGAAGGAGCTTATTTGGATACATATCAGGAGATGAGGAATTGCCCTCATTTAAAACTAGAGGACTACCCACCAAGGATGAACATGAGAGGCTCAACCAATGGTGTGCAAAAGATGCTTTGGCAAGGTCTTACCTTCTTAACTCTATATCTGATTTTCTTTTACCTCATGTAAGGAATTGTAAGACTTCCCAAGAGACTTGGGAAACTCTATCAACATATTTTTCTTCCAACACAAGGGCTAGGAAGAATCAATTGTGGATTGAATTCACAACCCTTAGGAAGTAGCCCAAGCAATCAGTCTCAGAGTATGTGACAAAGATTAAAGATGTGGCAGACCAATTAGCAAGCATTGGAGAAGAGATTGAAGAGGAGCAAATAGTCAGGCAAGTAACAAATGGACTCAAGGCAGATGATAAGTGGGAAAGTTTCACCACTGCAATGGACCTCTATATGGATATGCATACTCCAGATCTCACAACACTTATGGGCCAACTTTTCACACATGAAGCAAAGTTTACAAAGGCAGGAGATCAATCAAAAGGTAACAACCCCTCTGCTCTCTATACTGATAAGAAAGTTAAGGATAAAGGTAAAGGGAAGAAGCAGGAAGAAGAAGGATCTACCTCCCAAGCTAATTATGCAGGGAGAGGTAAATCTTCAAGAGGAAGAGGCAGAGGAGGTAAGTCAGGTAGGGGGAGACCCTACAACTCATCACCATGCAACATTTGTGGTTTGTCCAATCATACCACAGATGAATGCTACAAGATCTACAAGAATCAGAGAGGAAGAGGCTACTCAAGAGGTGGATACTCTCAAGGGAGAGGCAGGTTCAACCAACACCAAGGCTACAATGGATACAACAATCAATACAACAACAATTACAACCACAACCACAATGGTAATTACCAAGGTGGATTCAGAAATAGAAGAGATTACAACAACTACACAGAGGAGCAAGATGACTCCCTATTGATCATGAATATGACCTCCAAGGCAGGTACAAATGATGATCATTTATTTTATATTGACTCAGGATGTTCTAACCATGTAGCTGGCAATGTGGCACTACTCTCTGATTTGGAAGAACCTAAGGGCAAACATCAGGTACATACAGGTGATGATACTAAACACTCTGTTGTAAAGATTGGAAATGTAAAGACATGTGATGGTAACCAGAATCTATTGAGCAAGGTACTCTATGTACCAACCATCACCAAGAATCTAATGAGTGTTGGTCAGATTGTGGAGAAAGGTTTGCAGGTCAGATTCACACAACATGGAGCATATGTGGAGGACCCAAGACATGGATTCAGAAGGATAGCCAAGGGAGAAAAATCAGGTAGATTGTTTACATGAAGTGTTTAATTGTTTCAAGAGGTATCTTGCACTTGTTGAAAACCAAACAGGAAGAAGCTTGAAGAGGCTAAGGTCAGATGGTGGAGGAGAGTATTTCTCCAATGAGTTTGAAGATTTCTTGCAGGAAAGAGGCATCAAAAGGGAGATAACCACAAGGTACTCACCTGAACAAAATGGGGTAGCTGAAAGAAGGAATAGACTCATTGTAGAAACAGCTAGGTCTATGGTTAATGAAAAGAAGTTGCCTAATTATCTTTGGGCAGAGAGTGTATCCACAGCCACCTATCTCATTAACAGGTTGCCATCCAAATCACTTGATGGCATGACACCATATGAAGCTTGGCATGGTAAGAGACCTTCTCTGGATCATTGCAAAATCTTTGGTTGCGTAGCATATGTGCATATTCCCTCACAGGTAAGGGGAAAGCTAGACCCTAAAGCTGAAAAGTGTATCTTCATTGGTTATGATTTGAACCAAAAGGGATACAGATTCTACAACCCAACCAATAAAGGCTTCAAGGTAAGCAGAGATGTCATCTTTGATGAGAATGACTCATGGTATGAGAATGAATGCAGGAAAGTTAGTCTACCCTATGATATGGAAGAAGATTTTCCAAAGCTCACCAAGGAGGAACCAATCCAGAAAGATGAATCAAGCTCAGATGATGATGATACAATTAACCTTGAGGAATTCAAGGCATGGAAGTCCAAAGGAAAGATGAAGATGAAGAAGCTAGAGGATATACCAGAATCCTCAACTCAAGCAATTAGAAGGTCTCAGAGAGAAAGCAAAAGACCAATCAGATTTGGGTATGACACATCACTTGTAACTAAACATTCTGTATATCTTGCAAAGGATTTGTTGAATGAAGAACCAGGTACCTATGAAGAAGCAATCACCAAACCAGAATGGAAAGGAGCTATGGATGAAGAAATGGAAGCTCTCAAGGAGAGTGATACTTGGGACTTGGTACCCAAGAAGGACTCTATGAAGGTTATAGGATCCAGATGGATCTATAAGCTAAAGAGAAATTCAGATGGAACAATCAACAGGTACAAAGCTAGGTTGGTAGCCAAGGGTTTTGCACAAACCGAAGGCATTGATTATGAAGAGACATTTTCTCCTGTGGCTAAGATGCCAACTATCAGAATATTGGTAAGTGTAGCTGCATCCAAGAATTGGAACATGTACCAATTAGATGTCAAGAATGCTTTCTTGAATGGATGGATATCAGAAGAAGTCTACATGTCACAACCACCTGGCTATGAAGACCCCAAGAAGGTAAATTATGTTTGTAAATTGAAGAAGGCTCTATATGGTTTGAAGCAGGCACCTAGAGCATGGAATTACAGGTTGACAACCTACCTCCTAGACCAAGGATTTGTGATGAGTAAAGCAGACACTTCTCTGTTCATAAAGAGAAGTAGTACAGAGGTAATCTACTTGTGTGTTTATGTTGATGACATCATCATTATAGGCAATGATGTCAATGGTATTAGACACATCAAAGGACAGATGATGAAGGAATTCAAGATCAATGATCTTGGATTATTGAAGTACTTCTTAGGTCTTGAGTTAGTCTACACCAACTCAGGTATATATATCACTCAAAAGAAGTATGTACAGGATATGGTCAAGAAGTTTGGCTTGCAGGATGCAAAAGTCTCAACTACTCCAATGGAGGTCAACCTAAAGCTAAGTGCTCATGAAGGAGAAGAAGTCCAAGACATTACAGGATATCAAAGCATGGTAGGTAGTTTGAACTATGCTACCTTGACAAGAATTGACATAGCATATGGAGTTAGTGTGCTTAGTCAATTCATGCACAAACCAAGGGCACCTCACCTAGAGGCAGCAAAGAAGATCTTGAAGTATTTGAAGGGAACTTAGAACCATGGTTTGTACTTTCCTTATACATCAGATATTGACATTAAAGTTTATTCAGATGCAGATTGGGCAGGATGCAAGGATGATAGGAGGAGCACATCAGGCTACATTTGTTTTGCAGGAGATAAACCTATTTCTTGGTCAGCCAAGAAACAACCTACAGTAGCATTATCATCCACTGAAGCAGAGTATAGAGGGCTTGCCATTGCCACTCAAGAAGCTATCTGGTTAAAGCTCTTGTATACAGAGTTAGGTCTATACACTAGACCTCCAATCATTTTTGGAGATAACACAAGCTCTCTTCACCTTGCAGCTAATCCAATATATCATGCCAGAACCAAACACATAGAGGTTCATTACCACTATGTGAGAGAGAAGTTGCTTAGTAAAGACATTCAATTGACATATGTGTCTACTAATATGCAGTGTGCAGATTTACTCACTAAAGCATTGGACGGAAACAAGTTATGCAGATTTAAATCCATGATTGGATTGCAGGATGTGTTTGAAGATTAGAGACAAAGACTTAAGCCAAAGTGCTTGGCTTGAGGGGGAGCTGTTGGTGCATTTCAAGCCTTCACACTTTGGCTTGGAACCCTTGAAGATGTTGGTACAAATCAAGCCTTTACACTTGGCTTGGATTTATTCTTGAAGACTCAACATGTGAAAAGAACCATAGGAACTTATGCTTACAAGTTCTTACCATTCTACTTCTTGTAAAATTCTAAATCACTTGGAATCTTATGTAATCACACCTACTTGTTTAAGTCGTGGAAAAGAGGATTGATTGATTGAGGGAATATCTCAATCAACCTTTTAGGTGAAAGATTCTAGGAGTTTGAATTTTGAATTCAACTCAAATCTATAAAAACTACAAGGAAAAAGTCGCGGGTGTCCTTCATCATTCCCGAGGCTAATATTCCTGATTATAGAGTGTGTGAGTGCTACACCATAGCCTACACATCTCCAACTCATTAGGCTACATCTATCAAGCCAATGAGATTGTACATTCATGTGAACTAATAGAAAGATTTACATTCATCATCTCTGTTGTCTCTGAGTTATCATCTTCAAGTCTGTCAACTTCAAAGGAGCATATCTCAGGATCTACTGAACCAAATCAAGTGATTCAAAGCACATTGGAACCAGCTCCAAGTCTACTATACACCTACAAAGTTTCAAATCAATTGGATCAGTCATCTCGGAGAAATCTCGCTCGAAGTGCACACTCGTCTCTGTCTGCAAAATTCCTAAAAAGTCGGGGGTACACATAAGTTTGCTAAATTGATTTCTCAGTGAGTAGTTTGTCATTTCTTCTCATTCCACTTGCAAATGGTAGCTTGTTAAGCTAATGTAATATGTCCAGAAGGAATTAGATCAATTGTTAGTGTGCTGGTCACACTGAGTGAAAGACTGAGCAGGTGTCACTACAGAAATAGAAAGTTTTTCTTGATTTTTGAAGTGCCAAGTTATCTGTTTTGATTTGGTCATTACACATATCATTTGCAAAGTACATATATGCTTTCTTGGTATCATTTGGAAGCTCAAGGTGTGTACTAAGCATATCTGGAATCAAAGGAGGGCTGGTGTGAAGCAGGTATAGCAGCACCAACTCAATCTCTTGAGTGCATCCAACCATCACTCCCAACAGAGACTGCATGTAGTAGGCCTGGGGGCTGTCAATATGTGTCGAATCAAAGCTATGGTCACTCGGGTCACTTTCAGAAAGCAATGGTGTTACAGGGACTATAGCTCTATTCAGGTTCTCTTCTGCCGCTGCATATTTTACTGGGATCACATTAGTAGGAGCAGGTGGTTGTTGTGCTAGCACAGGCTGGGGTCTCAGTTGGGCCTGATATTGCGGTTGGTAGTTTTGCTGAGGCCTAGTATACTGCTGAGGTGGGTACTGGTTCTGGTATCTTCCTTGTTGAGGGTATGGTTGTGGGTACGTCTGCCTAATGGTTTGCTTATTGTAGGGGCAATCTTGCGCGGTGTGATTGGTGTACCTCCGTTCTATGGTGCAGTACTGGCTACTAGGATTTACTTGGGGTTGAGCCATAATGGGACATACATTCGCCATGTGGTCGCCACCACAAGTATAGCATCTTTTCACTGGGGCAAACCTTGGGATCTGTTTGCTAGTGACACCTAATTTCTGAGCTACTTTCTCTGCAAGTTCCTCAATTGATGTGGATTGCGTGGAAGAGAGGCTAGAGGCACTATCTGAATCTTTGTATATCTTGGAAAGCTCTAACTCCTCCCCTAGGTTATCCTCGATGTCAATGCACATGCGTACACACTCTTCAATGGTCATAGGGTCCTTCAAGTACACATATGACCTCAATTTGGTACTTAGCAATCCATCCAGGAACAGAGCCACTTGTTTGGCAGGTGTGGGTAACTCAGGGATGGGACATCTCTCTAGATATTGCCTAAATCTTCTTCCTGCAAGTCTCACAATCTCTTGAGGGGTTTGCTTGAAGCTGTGAATCAGCGAGGAGGTATTATGTCTTATGCCACTCTTAGAGAATTCAATAATGAAAGCCTCTAGGAGTTGGTCTATACACCTGAACTGTCTCTCGTTTAGTGGCTGAAACCATGTCAGGGCAGTGTTCCTAAGGGTTAGACCAAAGGCATTGTACTGCGTGAATAGATCCTCCACTTGTTCAGCTCTCAAGACTTGCCTGAACTCAGCCACATGATCGTAGGGATCTCCAGTGCCATCGAAGTAGTTTTTCATGGACTTAACTAGTTGGGTCGGTCTCAGGGTCCTCGTGTGCTCTCTTGGTCTTGGTAGAGGGAATTCATTCGCATGTCTTTGATTCCTGAGAGCTCTAAGTACCTCAGGTTCTACTCTATTTGTTTCCGTCCTCGTTCTTTCTCTGCCCCCTGGGTTGGCAAAGCTTACCTCAGGTCTATCTCTATGTCTGTCTCTTTGAGCTCCATGAGCATGGGACGTTCCAGCTCCCGGGTGGCCATAGGACACGTTCGATCTTGATTGGGGGAAAATGAATTCACCTTTCCAAGTGTAAGCATGCCTATCATTTTCTGTAACCACAAGGATCCTCTCTGAAGCGTGATCTAAGTAGGTCACTCTGCCTGGGCTATCAGGATCTTTGAGCTCATAGATCATGATTGTTCCTATGTCATTTGGCTGATCAGATTTATACCTCCAAAAGGCTTCGTCAGTCTCTCGGTTCAGAAGCAGATCTATACTCTTGTTGTCTTGGGGAACCCACTCGGGATTGACGATTCTAATAAGAACAGACTTCCCTCGAGGGGTCCTGGGCTCTGCACCCATGTTTCCTTGTTCTAGGTCATCTATGTCCGTCTCAGGGATCACATTCCCGAATTCGTCTGTCCTATCTGGGTGACTGGTGACTACGTATATGGTTCCTTCTTTGTCCAAGTATGCTCCGTTTTCAAACTTGACAGCTGGGTGTTCTAGTCCTATGGATTGGTCAGGGTTTTTAATCTGGACCACGGATCTTCCTAGACCATCCTCATAGATGCTAGCACATGTGCGGTTGGTCCTAAGGTATTCCAGCTGCGTCTTGTACGGGCCTTCTACCCTGTGCAAGTATGGCACTCCTGAACTTCCCGTAGGTCTATCCATGCCTTGAGACATCTCTGATTCACTAGTCTCAGAGCTAGGGTAGTATGAGTAGTGGCTCAACTGCTAGGCCCAAGACCTAGCAGTGTGGTTGACACTAGCCTCTAAAGACCTAAGGCTTTGTCTATCTCTCCCTAGATGTCGCCCTGATCTAAGGTTCATAAGCCTAAATGAATAGCCCAAATTTGCCCAAGTACAACCTCGTTGTTGAGTTCTTTTGTATCAGTTACTTGATTCTTTTTTAGTGGATTACCGCGTTTATAATCTTGTCTGATATCACGTCGTCAGGTATACTTGAGTGTATTTCCGCACTGTAAGTTGATCGTTCCTCATTAGATTCTTTCCTTTAAGGTTATCGCATCACGAAGAGATTATGTTTAATCTTGAACTTGAGTGCATAGGTAGTCTTCAACTTGATTGATGCCTATCGCCGCCCTTGCCTACTCCTATCACTAGTCGTTCTTAGCCTAAGCTAGGAATTGACAGAGGGAGTTGAGGATTTTCCAACCTTGAGTTTCTTTCCTTGTCTTGTTGCCCTGGTGTGCCCAGGACGCGTATTCCCAAGCTTGCACTTACTCTTGCTTGAATGCCCTCAAGTTCTCTTACTGGACCTGTAAAAGTCCCACAGCTAGCTCAAGACTTAGCTTCAAATGACACAATAAACCACTTTCATGCATGTAACTCATAGACCAAATTATCCTTTGCCTTTATGGAAAACAATCCCAAGGATCCCTCAGTTTTCCTACCTTGAGGTATGGTCAACTTCAAAATACCCTATCTAATAATCCTGATATTAATCCTCACGAGCTTTCCAACAAAACAAGAATCACCGCAAACGGATTTCGTATAAGAAAGTTATGTCAGTTCAGGCTTCAGGGATTAAAACAGGGTTCAAACAGGCTAACAGGGCAACAGGTTTTCCTCGGATTATTTGCCTATAGCCTCCTTATGTGCTCTAGAGTCCATGATCCATGTCCAAAATTAGCCAAAATCCTCAATTTAATAAACCCTAAAAAATGGCCGAAAATGGCTGTCAATCGCGATCGACTGGGCTGTCAATCGCGATGGACAGGTGTCAATCGCGATGGATTGGTGTCAATCGCGATGGACTGGTGTCAATCGCGATGGACTGGTGTCAATCGCGATGGACTGGTGTCAATCGCGATGGACTGGGCTGTCGGTCGCGATTGATGGGTGTCAATCGCGATGGACTGGTGTCAATCGCGATAGACTGGTGTCAATCGCGATGGACTGGTGTCAATCGCGATGGACTGGTGTCAATCGCGATGGACTGGGCTGTCGGTCGCGATTGATGGGTGTCAATCACGATGGACTGATGTCAATCGTGATGGACTGGTGTCAATCGCGATGGACTGGGCTGTCGGTCGCGATTGATGGGTGTCAATCGCGATGGACTGAAATTTTCGGGGTTTTCTGTGAATTTGTGTCAATCGGGGCTTTATATGTCGCGATGGACAAGAATCTTGGCGAAATGGGGTGTCAATCGCGATTTTTTTGTCGGTCGCGATGGACAGGGGTGTCCGTCGCGATGGACACGTGTCAGTCGGGGTCTGTCAATCGCGATGGACTAGCTGTCCGTCGCGATGGACAGTGTCAATCGCGATTGACTGGCTATCAATCGCGATGGACTGAAAAAATGCAAATTTTCCAAAAAATTTTGTGGATTTGTGATGTGCAAGGTCTCTAGTCTACTATGGTACACTTAATTTTACAAATAGATGAAATTTTCTATCAATCGCGATGGACAGAAGCTTGTGACACAGAGACAATTCTGCACATTTCCGTACCTACGCGACGTGCTGGAGATGATGGGATGGCCAATACCTGCAAGCAAACTCAAAAAACATGCAAAAACAGTGCACACAAGATCACTCTCTCGCTCTCTCTCACAAGTGAAATGAGGGAAATGAAAGGAGGAAGGAGATATAGTCAAAAAACTGAAATTTTTGCGATGATGGAGATGGAGGTGGAAGATGATGATGATGATAGTGATGATGGTGGTGAGGTAAGGAAGAGAAAAATAAGAAGAGTAAAGAGATTACCTACAACGCCAACGTCTCAAATCTACGTCTTACCATCACACGCTCGTCCTCAAAGCTCGATCCCCGGCAACGGCGCCAAAATTTGGTGTAGCTCAGTGATGAGTAGCACCTCCTTTAATGTCAATCCGGGAAGACAAGAGGATGGTATGAAGACCTCGAGCAAGTGAAGGCACAAGTGCGTGAGTGAGAAGCATACGAACATGCACACACATACACACACACGCGCACACACGGCAAGACAAAGAGTGAGAAGCAATGGAGTTCTTAGATTACTTTCCAAAAGCTCATACAAGTTCAAAACTATTACAAGCTAACCTCAAAAATGAGCTCTCTAGCTCTATTTATAGTTTTTGACTAGGTTTTGGCCATGTCCAGACCTAGTGTCCGGCTTAGTTAAAAATTAGGTTCTCTACCCTATTTGGAGGTTCAAACGAAGTCTAAAAAATGTGAAAACTGACAGGTAGGTACTTCTAAAGCTCCTCAAGCTCAAGGACTCCTTGGCTTGCACAAAATGGAGCTACAAAATTATGAAATGGTATTTACAATGATTGTTAGTGATGAGAATCACTGTTGTAAAGATGTTGATTTGGAAAAATTTGAAGGGCCTATCTGCCAGATTTGTGTCGACTGCTCTGTCTACTTAATCCTTCACCTCGCTCTGACTCTCTCCACTGGCTTCCTTGTCTAGTCAGTCCTTGGGTGCCCATACTGCTCTCAACAAAGAGGTACAAGCCTTTATGGGCCATTGTGGATATTATCGTAGGTTTATTCACATGTATGCAATTATAGCTAAGCCTCTTTATGCCTTGTTGACAAAGTTTGAGTGGAATGATGAATGCGAGAAGTCCTTCAATGAGCTGAAGAAACGCTTGTGCACAACACCAATACTGACCACTCCTGGTTGGAATAAGCCATTCCATGTACATGTCGATGCATCCAATTATGCAATAGGATGTGTGTTGTCACAACCCACAGGTGAAGGCAATCTAGATTTGCCCATAGCATATGCGAGCAGACAACTAAATGCTACAGAACAAAATTATACAACAACTGAGAGAGAAGGCTTAGGCATGGTGTATGCTGTAGAAAAGTTTAGACACTACCTATTGGCCAACAAGTTCAAGTTTTTCACTAATCATCAAGCTTTATTATACTTGGTCAATAAACCTTGCAATACACGACGTCTAGTAAGATGGTTCCTATTACTAATGGAATATGACTTTGAAGTGGTTGTCAGGAAAGGTAAGACCCACCTTAGGGCAGATCATCTTTCTCGCATCACTTCAGGAGAGTCACCACAAGGAGTGTCTGATGAATTTCCCGATGCTTACCTGTTCAATCTAGAAGTTGTTCCTAAATGGGCAAATAAGTTGGTACTAGTCCTAACCTTCGGACCTGCAAATAAGAATGTAAAAACAAACAAAGATGAGATTGTAAGATCACAAAAATATCAAATATTGGCACGAAGCATGTATAAACAAGACATGGAAGGTGTTCTAGCTTGTTGTGTCCAGGACAATGAACATATTAGTTGGTTGCAACAATCACTATTCTAAACAACGAACATTGCAAAATCTAAAACGTTTAGGAGTGTATTGGCCTAGCATGGACAAAGAAATACATGAGTGGATTAAGAATTGTCCGGTGTGCAAAGAGAGACCCCCAGTGGAGCATGCTATCCTTTATCACATATCATTAATTCCAGATTGGAGTGCTCCATTGGTAGAATTTATGAGATCAGGAACATTACCTAGCGAGGCTAGTCTAGCAAGAAGACGAAGCATGGAGCATGAGGCTAAGGACTATGCCTTAGTAGGCGATAACCTATACCGTAGAGGCAAAGATGGATACTTAAGATTGTGTGTTCACGAATCAGATTATTTGAAAGTCTTAGAAACTGCCCATAGCGGTGTGGCATGTGGACATTTTGGTCCTGACCAAGTAATTAAGACTATTCTATTCTCAGGACTTTGGTGGCCCACTCTTCATATGGATGCTGTTAGTTGGTGGCCGGATTGGCAAATGTAAAACGAAAACGTGTAATCACCCGCGCGAAAAGCGGTTACGCTTCATTTGTAAAATTCCTATTTAAAGCAATGAAAAGATACGCGAAGATAGCGAGAGCGCGATTTTCAAAATCACCAGACTGCTCGTCTGGGTGTGTTCGAATTCACTGTGTTGTTGTTCTTTTGATATCTGAGTAGTTATTACTGTGTTACTGTTGTTCTCTCGTATTTGAGTAGTTATCTGAGTAGTTATTATGTGTCCAATATCTGAGTAGGATCTTGCGTTCTGTATCCATCCGCGTTTGAAGGGCGTGTTCGTAGTCATGTTAATTTGGTGATTCATTTGTATGACCGTCTTGTGTTGTTACTGTATACGATCGAAGCAACTGATTTGCCTTGTGGTTCGTTCTTGCTACTGATGTGATTTGTTCGTTCACACTATTCAGTGTCCACTGTAGAATACTTGGTGAAAGGCTATAGGCCTGGAATCGCTAGTAATGTGTCTAGTAGTCATGTGTGAAATTTGGTGAATAAATCTGTGCAACGATATAGTGTATTGAGATTGAATCGTGTTTGGATTGTCACAATAATGTGGATTAGGAGTATATACATATATTCGGTAAAGTTGCAGTATTCTATTGTTCTGAGCAGTACCACAAGGTAGCATGTAAGAGTAGAATACCTGAGTGTGTGCGGTACCTGAGTAATTGAGCTAAGACGTGACATTACCTGTCTTTGATGTGGCTAAGATTTGGGAACTAAGTACAATGCCTCTGTCTAATAGACCCCTACCACTCCCAAGAACCCACTAAGACTGGTTAACGCCATTCTGATAGATAGAACCAGGCGTTTAACAATTGAGCATTTTAACTCTACTAGTCAACACGAGTTAACACTTGGCGCTGTCTGTGGGAAAGTGGCATCAAGATCATCAATCGTCTGTCAGAATCGAACATCAAGTTTACCGTTCGTTTGTCGGAAGTAGCAACAGAATCAGATTGTTGCAAACTTGTTATGGAAACCTGATTATAAATTTTCGATCGAGAGTGATACTACACGATTAGTACAAAAGATGATACATGTCGGTTACTCGATCCGGTGAAACGTATCCCAAGAACCATCAGTCTAGAGTACTTAATGTACTAAAGACAACTCTGGGAGGTAGAAGTACAACTAGGTCTGACCCAGTTGTCAAGAAATTCAAGAACGTTAGAATTGATTCCGATCATATTCCGGTGGAACGTGTTACGCCTCTAGTACATTCCGGTACTATTTCGGCACAGTATGTCAAAGATATAGTAACTCCAGAACCTACCAAGATGCAGTCTGAAACTAGTTTAACAATCTTGGATAAAGATTCAAATTTGTTTACGACTAGAAATACTTTAGCCAAAGAAATCGGCGAAAGCAAAAAAACACCTTATTTTGGAGAAATTTCGGTACATTTCGGTAATATTTCGGTAACAGAATCACAGTTTTTAGGCGACGGTTTACCATTTTTTGATGAATCTTCAGCCCAGCCACCACTTTTTGAAGTAAGTTCCCCCTCATTGGACATCAAGAAGGAAGGAAATTTGTTCGAAACCGAGATTCGAAGCATACTAAGCAAAATCATTGCACCGGAAAGTGCACCATCTGACGATACAGATTCCGATAGTTCAGATATTCAGCCCCGAGATACAGAAGGTAGTCACGATACACTCACTATGGCGTTATCACTCAGTGGTTCATCAACGGCTTGACTCCACAACTTAAACAGATTATGATCATACGCTGTGTAGGAGCAATGACACTAGATGCAGTGATTGCAATGGCTCTGCAGCTGGAAAACAAGGTTGGAGGATTTACAGAAGATCTGGAGTGGTTAAAAACCAACAGAAATGTCGCTGAAGATGTGATCAGACAAGTATACTACATCACATGCAAGAACTCAGGCCATACTAGTGCCACTTGTGCACTTAATCAATTATTTTGTGCTATCTGCAACACTGTCGGACACACCACCGAAAACTGTGCATACAACGCAAAAGTGCAAGGAACAGCGACTGTCAATGCAATTATACAGGAACCAGGACAACCAGCCAATCACTATGTGCCTCCGCAAATGAGAAACAACCAGCAACAAGGATATCGAAATTTCAGAGGACAGAGAAATAACAATTATAATGCAAACCACTCGCAGATCGGACTGCCACCGGAAAATTCCAATCTACCGCCACCACGCTGTCATTTTTGTGGTGAATTTGGTCATATTAGGAGATTTTGTAAGGATGCAGCTGAGTATGATCAGAGGAAGAAGGAACGTCAGAATCCAATGGCTAACATGGTACAAATCAGACCTGTGGAAACACAAGCCGCTGCAGTTCAGACCGGTTCCGGCAAACAGTTGCAGCCAGCAGCAGAAATATTTGAACCAGGAATATGCGAACAACAAAGAATGTACAACAAGGCTAGTCAATGGACCACAGCCGAAACCACCAGTCTTCCCAGATCCTATTCGGGTAACTCAGACTCCGTTAACCAAAGAAGGAGCACAACAACAGGATTCCAATTCAGCCGCAGGCACATCATCAGCAGCAGGCACATTACGGCTATGGACCGATGATTATCAATAGGATCTCCACAAGTGGAGCAATATAACTAGCCACTCTGGAAGGCGACATACTACCAAGTTACATAAGCGGATGTAGAGTCAAGTTATATCAAGAACCCCTAACTGAAGAAATGCTCAATCGACTCAATACTGCAAAGAAATGTAAGGATGAGGAAAAGAGAATTTGAGAAGAAGCACAGGCTGAAGCTTTAGAACACATTCGACGAATGAAATTGAGAAGGCAAGGTAGAGATCAACCCATGACCGACGCGCATGAAGCTCTAGGTTATCACATGGCCATGTGTGAGGCTTCAAGTGAATTGGCCCGTAAGATAGTTGATCGACGACCTTTTGTGACCCTAGAAGCAGGACATGGAGAGAGTGCAAGGACCGTGAGAGCTTTAATTGATTCAGGAGCGGCCACTAGTGCAGTTCGGCTTTCTTATTGCCAACAATTGCAATTGGAGGTAAAACCCCTAGAAGCATATCTGATAGGATTAGGAGGTGTTGAAACTCCTTGCATGGGAGAGGTGGAACTTCCCCTCTACATTCAAGAGGTCCTCATGCCAACAAAAGTACTAGTATGTGAAGACGAGGATCTTATTGAACCTCTCGTCTTGGGCCAAGACTGGATCTATGATCACGCAGTCAACCTCAACCTAAGAAGTGGACTTCTTCAGGCTTGGGTAGGCCAAACGCCTTAAGATTGAATTAGAAAATCAAGCACTCAAACCATTAGAACAGGCACCAACTCCTGGTCCCTCCGGGAACCCACATGAAGATAATGTTATTCTTGTCCAAAATTCTATGGTGCAGAGGATTGTCACTCTTTCCAAAGGTACAGAAGTCAAGGAGGAACTCCCATCTGTTCCAGAGAAGAACCTAAAGGGGAAGGCTCAGCAACACCTGACACTGAGGAGACCGATGAACAAGAGGCATGAGCACCAACTTCGGCAGTATGAAGTGCCTCGTGGCATGAAACAGATATGGATATGCAAGGGGGAAAAAATCACGGCCCCAAAGACAGGGTCTCAAAAGAGCATCAAGCAAGCCACACTGGTAATGACTAAAACGAAGGAGAGCCCTAGTCAACACCCTAGGCATACCATGTCTATTTGGGTCCCTAAGCGGTCAATGAAGGCTAGCCCCAATGCTACACAGATATGGGTGCCCAAGGCCTGCTTACTAGCCCAAATAGCTCCAACTCTAGTCACTAGCATAATTCAACACTCACAAGTCCTCTTGGCCAACAACTCAGGAACTCTACTTACATCCCACACTAACACGCACTCGGTCAAACCTAGGAATGTCTGGAAATGGGTACCCAAAAGGTCCCAAATCCAACATAATCTAGTCCATGAACCTTTAACCGTCATCAGCTCAAGGAGCCACAAATCTTCAAACAAAGTCTAGAGAATTAAACCCTGTATCAAACCCCCAGACCCAATTTTGTAAATCCATCCACTCTGAAGTAGATGCATTCTGAGTACCTTGCATATCTAAAGTATGCATCTAGAATGACACTAACCACTAACCACCACTCACATCTATCACAAACACTTCACCTCTAACCATTAACCATCTCGATTGTCATGTTAGTATTGTGGAGGGAACACTATTACATCATGTTTCCTATGCAACACTAATGTGCCTCTCTTCTGCTAGCAGATAAGCATCAACTACTGCAAGGAGTCTCATGGCAACAGCAGCAGGAACAAGCTCCCAGGCAGGCACTAGTACTCAAAGCAATTGGGATACCATGCCTGTGGAAGCTCCACCGACAGCAAGACCTGAAGAGCTTTTGAATGTGAGAAGAATTCCTATCTCAGATCCACCAAGTGGCCTAACAGAAAGAGTAAAGGGGCATTCTCACTGGTTCAATGAGATGCCACTAGATTTGGCAGATGGGGACCACATCTGAGAGTCCAAGTTGGAATTTGGAGGAGTGTGGTGGACATTTCAATTCTTCTCAAGAGAATTTGAAACCTTACAGAATGCATCTCCTCTTCAAGATATTTGGTTGAAAGCGGGGTTGCAAGATTATTTTAGTGCAGCTTTGCCTAGACCTGATTTTCTGAGGTGCTACTACTTGATTGCCACATTGAAGGTGACAGGAGATAAAGATCATTCAAGCACATTCCTGGTGCCCTCTCTATTAAACCAGGAGGAAATGAAGAAGTTTGAGTTGAATATTACTTTAATCAGGGAAGCCCTTCAGATGTATGGCACCCATGTACCTTCCGATCGAGACCCTTTGATATCGGAGTCTATGAAGAACAATAAAATCAAGAAGTTGACAGAAATGTGTGCTCTCACCCCCAACATCGCCATACCATTACGGATGTGCCTTCAACACTTCGCATTTCCGGCGCAAGACCGGTTCACCTAGCCTCATAAGAAGATCTGGTATGGGTTATACCTAGCAGAGATCGGGAGCTTACCTATGAAAATGCCAGTATGGATCCTTGATCAGTTATATGAAGCAGGCGAGCGAGGAGTGAGAAAGCCTACTTTGAATGGCTGCTGCGCCATTACAAGAATCATCTACAGATGCCTTGCTTATGATGTGCCAATTGCACAAGCCCTCAAGTACTCACAATTGGAATTCTTTCAGGGGCGGAAATCAGGGGCTCAACCCGCTAAAAGAATGTGTGGATCACTTTCACAGGTTCTAATTCCTCGTGAAGTCACCACAGAAGCCTCCAGTAGAGAAGAAGAACAAGTAGCCCCTTTCACAATCCATCTTCAAGGACCCCAATCAGGAAGCATGGTACAACCCACTTCGTCAGCCCCCCCACTACCCACAGATGCAGAGTTTGCATCCATGGCTCCACTGCCAGAAGACCCATCTTTTGACTTTGAAAGCTTCTTGCAGACAACTCACTTATCTGAGAGTGAGTTCTTCTCAGACACGGATGGCCCCGAATCATCATTCTAGAGAGGACGGGCACATAGTGCGGCTAGAAGGGTGCATTGGGAAGATGAGGCACAACAAACACAGGAGGGAGGGACACATGGGCAGGAAGAGATGCAGAGGAATGAATCAGAAGAGAGTGAGGAGGAAGCCCCAGCTTACACCGCACAACTCAAACGGCTCTACAAAACGATCAAGCAGGTACAAGAGAGACATAAGCTATCAGAGGAGGAAAATAGAGCGATGGTGAATCAAATGCTTCAAGAAGAGAACGCGGATCCCCATTTTGTGGAATCATTGAACCTTTTGGCAGAGACATATGGGATTATAGAAGCTATGCGGATCATGTTACATCGCAAACCTCCTCAATACGATCAATGAAGGATCGATACACGACCACGAGGGGGAAGATGATTCAAATGGAAGTCTCTACCGCCTTCCCTACCACCACTCAAGAAGATGTTCACATGGCCAGCCCAACTAACCTTGATGAACCAGATGTAAATATACAGATTACATCTCCATTGTCACCTCCCATTCAGCCCACCGAACCCCTCACTGCTAGCATTCTTGAGCAACCAATATCAACCCTCAGTGAACCTATATCACACACCATCATTTTGTCATCCTTACCTATCCCTACCTCTATCATTGCGGGTCCATCTTCCCAACCTCAAATAGGTCATCCTGCCACCCCTCAAACCATCATAGGTCACCCTTCTTTCCAACCAGCTCTTGGGCAGCCACATCCCCCTACCCAGACCTTAACACCCACATTTCACTTCACCACTACATTTCCTCTTTCCCAACCTCAGACCATTGAGCCCCTCTTCACCTCCTCAGAATCAACACAAGCCACCCTACCTCCATTATTGGCAAACCTTGTAAATATGATGCAACAAATTGATGATTATAAGAGAAATTCCCTTTCCCAGCACACCTCACCCACATTCACACCCACCACTAACACACCACCCACCATTCCCGTATTCACGATTCACACAACACACACAATCACGTCCGATCCCATGGACATTTCACCATCCACAAGACCACCCACCCCCACTTTTGTACCAACATCATCACATATCAATTCACTCACATCACCATTTCCAACCACTTTAGGCACAACACCCACTTTTTCCCTCCCTATTTCCCGAACCCTTGCATTTTCCACCTCTACCCCTGCATCCACATCATTTAGTCATGCACCAGACACCATGTTCGAAGCGGCTACTCAACTTAAGCAAGAGTATAGATTACTAGAAGAAAATAACACAGAGCTGTGCAACCTCTTGGCTCAACTCCAGGCACGTGTCAATGCCTTGGAGCTAAGTAATACAACATTACAACATGAAGTGACCACCCTCCAACAATCCCAGGTGGAGCTCGAAGCCAAACATACAGAGACGACTAGGGCAGTGGAAGAACAACTCAGAGATCAGCTAGCCCGTAATGCTAGACTACAACGAAACATGGCTCTACTCTGACGCCACCTAACTGTTGCACAAGAAGAAAACAGGAGATTACAGCAACAAAATCAAGACAACCTCGAAGCCACCATAGAAAGTACTCCAGGGGCACCCATCGACCCTGCTAGCTTCCGGGCCGTCCCTTCAGAAAGCATACAACAAATTTTGGAAACCCATTAGGGGAAAAAATGAACCCTGCATGGGCCTTTTAGATTAAGGAGTGATTAAGGATGGACCAATGAGAAGAGCGTGGTGGCCACAGTCTAGATTCCTTTTTCACTAGACTAGGAGTAGGCTTCCCTTGGTTTGTGGTAGTCAAAGTTTCTAAAACCACCATGAATTCAGGGGTTTTGTGGAGAGAGTGGATTTCGAATTCAAAACTTTGAATCATGACCATTGGATGGTCCAAACAATCCAAGGGATGGTGTTATATTGCAAAAGTCAAGGCTTCCTTAAAGCTAGGCCATTGGATCATGTGTAGATCCGGCGGTTCCCTTTGAAATGAGATAAAGAAATGCGCAGAAGCTCCTCGACCGTTGGATTTCACCTATTGATCCAAGGACTGAAGTTTAATCTACATTTTAAATGGCGCATTTTCTTCTGCACCGTTCGATTGTTCCAAGATCAAAGGGTTGTCGATTAACATTTGTATGGGAAGGCGCCATTCGTTCTGAAGCCTTGGAGATGAGGTCCATCGGACGATGCACATTGAGTGATAAAAGGGCTCAGCTTGAGATGCGCGGCGCCGTTGGATCAGAGGAGCCATCCGATGGATGTGAGTGACTGCGTCGACGGATCAGCGCCAGTTTTTAACGTCCATTAGATCTTGGAGGATGAAAGGCCTAGATTCAGCGCGAATTCGTCATCTCTCTACTGTGCTACCGAAATTTTCTTCTCTCTCTACTGTGCTACTTGGGGAAGTAGCACGCATTCAATGTGGTCTTCCCTTTTTCTTTTAATCCTAGCCATTCAATGGGAAAAATCCAATGGCTTGAATCTAATTCGACTGAGCATCTAGTTGAGGTTTCTTTTTCTTGTATATTTTAATAGAGAAAACCACCCTGGTATTGTCCATCCTCTTAATCACGTACACTCTTAATTTTAATCCCTAAAAATTAGGGATCCTTACAAGGCCCATGCAGGGCTCACTTTTTCCCCTAATGCTATGCCAACCTCTTAGAAGCACATGATCAGCTGGCTAACCAAGTAAAGGAGCTACAAAGATCCCAAGTGCCTACACCACAACCACCAAAAGCTAAAAAGATGGTCAATGCTGCCACTTCACCAGAGCCCGAATCAACAATGACCAATGAGGTACTTGAACTACGACAACAGATGGCAGAATTAAAGATCAAGCTGTTACAGTATGAAAGACCCCCCTCTCCACCTAATCAACCAATAGAAGAAGAAGCAGTAATCATTCCAGTGGAGGAAACATTTGAAGACAACTAAGAGCCTCAACCCCTTCCAGGCGGCAGAATCACGGAGGAGGGACAAGACACATATGAGGAGCCCCCGTCGGCATGGATGAAACAGGTAGAAGAAATGGGGACAACTCATGAGGAACGGTTCTCCACTCAGATGTTGGCAATGAGGACCATTGAAGAAACCATACTCCAATCAGAGTATTTCAGACACCTTGCCTCTAGAAGACTGATAACTAGTTCAGAATTACAATATAAACCCTATTTTGTATTATTGGCCGACTACAACGCAGAGATCAAAAGAGTCACCAACAAGTGCCCTACTTTCGCAACACAGTTCGAACCAAAGGATATCCCAGAGGAAGCCAGAAAAGGGGCTATATTCCAACCCATCTAGAGGCAAAAACTACTTGAGATCTATCCAGAAATGCTACGAACATGGGATCACACTCCCATGCAGTTGAAATATAATCCTTGCTTTGGACCAGTACAAAGAAGAAGATCATGGAAAGCATTTGCCATCAAGGTTCAAAACAATGCAAATTGTAAACAATGGCTAAATTATCCCTCCATTGCACCCCCAACAGGCATACCCACAATATCATACATGATGGCTACCATCCGACATTGGATGTCATGCCTCCACCCCATGCTAGATGTCGCCGCACAGATGATGCTCAAGATCTTGGACATGATGCAAGTGGTGTTAAAGACTTTCCGAAATGTACGTAATATTCAGCCACCAATTCCAGGCTTCATCAATGGTAACTACGACTTACTTTACAATATGAGCACGACCCCAAGTATCCGAGTGGCTTACGCGTGGCATGCACGAATAAGATATCTCCCTGCTTGTTACAAGCAAACGTTTGATGACATGTTCACCACTGGGTTCTGGGAAGCACACTCAAATGTATTCGCGCCACGCCCAACTCATCTGCTCCAACTATTCACGTGCGAACAGACAATGCACTCAGAGCTCTACACCACGCCCCAACCTGATATGCCTGGTGTAGTTAACTGGGAGGCCCTGCAAAGAGACCTGGTCAAGGGACAGACATACTACAACAATACGTTGATCAAACCGGGGAGCAGAGGTCTGTCAAAGGCGACAGACGCTAGGGGGGGGAGAGTGTTGGCATCATATGGGAAGACGCCAAGTACGAGCATGTATGCAGATCTAGCATTGAGGCAACCCATCAATTTTTTCCAATCCTTACACATTTTAAAAGTGATTCTCATCACTAAAAACCATTGTAAATAACATTTCCCTTTTTTGTAGCTCCATTTTGTACAAGCCGAGGAGTCCTTGAGCTTGAGGAGCCTTAGAAGTAGTTGCCTACCAATTTTCATAGTTTTTAGATCTCATTTGAACCCTCAAATAAGCCCTGGAACCTAATTTTTAACTAGGCCGGACACTAGGTCTCGACAGGGCCAAAGCTAGTCAAAAACTACAAATAGAGCTAGAGAGCTCATTTTTGAGCGAGCTTCTTGTAGTTTTGAGCTTGTATGAGAACTTGTTGGTGATAGAAGGGATTCCATTGTCCTACTCTCTTTGTTCTTGCTGTGTGTGCACGTGTGTGTGTATGTGTGTGCATGCTGGTGTGCTTCTCACTCACACATTTGTGCCTTCACTTGCTCGAGGTCTTCATACCATCCTCATGTCTTCCCGGATTGACATTAAAGGAGGTGCTACTCATCACTGAGCTATAGTTGGCCTTCATCGATTGCTGTGGTACCCAAATATGTTGGAGACCTTAGGATTGAGCTTGTCCTCGTTTCTTGGTGCTTCTTTTAGCTTGGTTGGCTTGCTTCGATGGGAATGGTTGTGGCAAAGCTTGTCGTTGTTCTCCTTTTTGTACCCACATCTGCTTCATGCCCTGAGCTTCTTTCTTCTTGAATATTGTCTGTCTCATTGATATAGCAGATGTATTTTTTGCTTGCCTCTTTGGTCGAGTTACACTTGCATTGGTATGTGAAGAAGAAGAGAGGTTTGCTGGCCTTTGAGCTTGTGCTTCCTTGATTGAGTCCTTTTGCTTCGTAGGGTTATTGACACACACAACATTTTCTTTGTGAAGATTAGTGTCAGAAGGACTAAGAGGATGTGTGACGATTTGTGAGCATGCAATTGTCTAGTTCTAAGGTAATACATTGTTCATGTACCCACACTTGAAGAAGTTGGCTTTTAAGGTTTACGTTGACTGCATGGTCATAGATCCAGTCTTGACCTAGGACAAGTGGTTCCGTAAGGTCCTCATCTTCACACACTAGCATTTGGACTCTCATTGGAACATCTTGAAGATAGATGGGTAGCTCTACCTCGCCCAAACAGGGGGTTTCCACACCTCCTAATCCTATGAGATAGGCCTCTATGGGTTTGATGTTCAATTGCAGGTCTTGGCAGTATGAAAGTCTAACTGCACTAGTTGCGGCACCTGAGTCAACCAATGCTCTCACAGTCCTTGCATGCTTCCCTTGTCCTACCGTGATGTTCACAAAGGGACGTCGATCAATTATTCGAGAAGCAATTGCACTCGATGTATGACACATGGCCATGTGGTATCTTGGGGCCTCAAGATTGACATCTAGGCCTAGGCGTCTTAACTTATTTTTCCTAATGCGTTCTCGAGCCTCTGCCTGTGCTTCTTCTCTAACCATGAACTCTTCTTCTTTTTGCTTCTTAGCAGTGTTGAGTCTCTTTAGCATATCCTCGGTAAGAGGTTCTTGATACAACTTGATGCGACATCCACTGATATAGTTTGGCAGGATATCACCTTCTCGTGTGGCCAATTGAACTGCACCACTAGTGGAAATTCTGTTAATGATCATGCGTCCATATCCTCTTTTTTCCAATTTGCGGGCATGTTGTTTTAGTGTGTAAACCAACACTAGGTCTCCCTCTTTCAATCCTTTATCTTTGATATGTGCATCAAAGTATGCCTTTTGCCTTTTCTTTGCAGCAGTTAGGATTGTCCAAACTCTATAAGGACTCTAATAGTTCTACTAGTCATACTTCAAAAATCTCCACGGAAATAGAGGAGATAGCTGAGCAAGTTGCCAAGAAGCTGGGAGTCCAAAATAAACAAACACAAAGAGTCACTCCATTGAATCGGTGTTATACTTGCGGAGGCGACCACATGGCTAATGTATGCCCATTGCACAACCAGAACATGAGAGAAAGGAATGCTCCATATTGCACTATTGAGAGAAAATATACGAACCACATGGCTCAAGATTGTCCCTATAATAGGCAGGCTATTAGACAGAATTATCAACAACCTTACCAACCAAGTAGGTATTAAAACCAATACCAACAATCATATTATAGACCACAACAGCAATATCAGGCACAATATAGGCCACAACCAGTCTTGGGAAACCAACCACCAGCTCCTGCCAATGTGATTCCAGTCAAATATGTTGTGGGAGAGGAAAATCCAAATAGAGCATTGGTGCCACTAACCCCATTGATACCAAATAATGACTCTCATGCTCATAGTTTAGACTACTCCCATGAAGGTAGTCCACATGCTTATTACACAGAGTCACCTGAACATAGTGAGATTTACCCGTATCAATATGAGGCACCACCTATGGAGCAAAATTGGGATCCAGAATACTCCAATGTCATGTACACAAATCCTAACCCTACGCCCCAATTGAGACAAATGAGACCACAAGCCCCTAGAGGATCTTGTTTCAGATGTCAAGGTGACCATTTCATTCGTGACTGTCCCCACCCACCATCTCCGAGTCAAGGACAGGCTATCACAATACAAGCTTTTTGTCCTGATTGTGGCAAAGACTATCTCCCCAGAGACTGTCCAAGAAACCCCTCCTGTGCACCCAAGATTACACCCATTAATGTGGTAGGCTTAGTGGCAGATTCAAGTTCAAGTAGTAGCAATGTGGCTCCTATACAAGCTGTCACTAGAGCACAAGCCTTAAAACAGGATAAACCAGCAGAACAATCAGAGTCGAGTGAATCAGGAGAGCCTAGTAAGAGGAAAACAAGAACATGGAAGGATACTAGAGAGAAGGCCAATCGCAAGTGGAATAAAAAGTTATCGGAACTAGAAGAAAGCTTAAAAGAAGCGAAAACAAAAATAGAAGACATTGCATCTCAAAGACCCTCGCATGCCGAAACTCCATCCACTCCACCTCATCCCACCCCACCACCCATTGTAAATAGGCCGCAACCAGGGTCTGCTCTTGCAGATCCAACCCCAGAAGGCTTGGACATGATGTTCAAGGCCTACCAGGCTCGTCTTCAAGAAGGGCCAACAACTGCAAATCTAGACAAGAGATACCCTAGAGCGGATTTAGAGATTGAACGAATGAAAATGTGCATGAAAATGGTAGAACAAGCTCAAGCTATACCTGAAACTACTCAAAAGTTCAATCAGACAAACTCTGTCAAACCAGATTTGCATTTCCAAGGGTTACTAGAAAGATTAGAGCAGTTGGTAAACAAACCACAAGTTTCTTTACCTCCACAGGCTGTAGCTCAAGCGTAAGCACCACCTCCTTTAATTGTCAATCCGCGGAGACGTGAGGACCGGTATGAAGACCACGAGCAAGTGAAGGCACAAGTGCGTGAGTGAAAGCACACAAACATGCACACACATACACACACACGCGCACAAAGTAAGATCAAAGAGAGGAACAATGGAAAGCTTAGATTGCAAAAGATTTCTCTTACAAAAGTTCTATTCTCTAACAAGCTAACCTCAAAAATGAGCTCTCTAGCTCTTTTTATAGTTTTTTGACTAGTTTTGGCCCTGTCCAGACCTAGTGTCCGGCCTAGTTAAAAATTAGGTTCCAGGGCTTATTTGAGGGCTCAAACGAAGTCTAAAAATTATGAAAATTGGTACGATGGTACTTCTAATACTCCTCAAGCTCGAGGACTCCTCGGCTTGAACAAAATGGAGTTACTAAAAATAGATAATGGTATTTACAATGGTTTCTAGTGATGAAAATCACTATTTTTGTAGGGGATTCTTCTGAAAATTTGACATACACTTCTTGGA
The DNA here is from genome assembly GCA_020310875.1 of Ceratopteris richardii. Taxonomy (NCBI): domain Eukaryota; kingdom Viridiplantae; phylum Streptophyta; class Polypodiopsida; order Polypodiales; family Pteridaceae; genus Ceratopteris; species Ceratopteris richardii. Next base: position 211,909,605 of record CM035409.1, read on the forward strand.
GCTCCCTACTTGCTCTCTCTTCTTCTATGTCCACTTCTTTGATGTGCTTCCATGCTTTGTCCTTGACCTTGAGCTTCAACACTCCCCCCCCTCTCGAGTCTGTCGTCCCTGACAGACCCTTGTTGTAGTGATTGTTCCAAGTAGTGCCTTGAGAGGGAGTGTCCCTTCTGTATGAACACAAGTCGTCCGACGTTCTTCATCTATCACTTGTGAGTCTTTGCAGGTTGTAGTCTCTTGGTATGTGCTTCTGCCTTGTATTCCAGCATGACTGTGTCGTTGTGAGTCTCCGTTGATGTTTTCTAGATCTTCCAAAGTTGATCTTCATAGTAGTCAAGCCAAGTACTCATAACCCATATTGAGTGATGGGTAAGTGTGTTCGTGCATGGGTTGAAAAAAGTATGTGCCTTGTGCACGGCCTTGTAATGTAGCCCTACGCATGCTTACTTGGAAATTGCATTGGAAGAAGTATGGTGCAAAAATTGCGGGTCTTGAGCTAAGTGCTCAAGGGTATGTTGACGAAGAGGTTTCCTAAACTATCATGGTTATGGTGTTTCCAGAGTAAAGATACTTACCATGGCGAAGGTTGATGGATGTTTGCCTCTTCGTGTTGTACACTCGGCCTTTGGGATGGAACCTTGTTGATGAATGTCCATGTTGATTGTCCACTGATGAGATCTTTTGAGTGGTGGATCCCCTCTCCTCTTTTCAAAGCAACATTTGTCACTAACAATGTGCATTTCTGAGCTTGGGCTCATGCACGTTCACTTCCCTATATTGACACTCAGAGGAATATTGGACACGTGCCGGTTTCTACGAGATTACCATGCTGATTGACATAGACCATTCACCAGTGCTACTGTTCCATACTGGTTCAGGAAATACTGAGAATTGAATTGCTTTATATTCCTTGGCAAGCAACATCGGGTAATTACACCAAGCTGTGTTTCACATATACTCTTTAGCTCACCATATGCAGGAGTCTTCTCCTCCAGAACTACCTTTTGCAGATATCTCCTTGGATGCTCTGGTACATGAAGTAGTTAAGCATCACGCAAGTTGCGGACCTTCAAGCTCTTCATGGTAAGAGAAAATCATAGCTGTAGATGCCATGTTCATGCCAAATGCTTGTCCTCTACCAGATAAGGCAGCAATAATCGCACTGCTGGCTGAGACACACTGGGAACAAGCTCTCTCCCACTTCTCTCTTTTTTTTTTTTTTTTTTTTTTTTTTTGAGGAACAGGATATCACAAAACAAGAACACAAAAGTTAGTATCAATAGAAATGTTCGACATATGTCACTGTGCTCTTGTGCATGGGATTCTCAAGTGTGTCTATGCACGGCCGTGTAATGTGGCCCTATATTAATGCATACTTTGGAAATGCATGACCTGAATGGTGCAAAAGACAGGGTTGTGCAAGGAGCACATGGTTGTTGCTCGTTCGAGGCTTTCGATGTTATTTGTGGAGGTTGATGCCGGCCTTAGTGGAGGTATCCATTGAGTCTCAAACTGATGTAATCCTCCTTATTGGAGTCCATTTTAGAACATCATTTGGCACTGTAGAGGTCACTTCAGGCGTCTTTCTCTTTGGATGCTTTCCGAACTGTGGTATCCAGTGTGGTTGATGCTTTGGTTCGGTGGAGGCTACTTGCACTTTTGGCTTCCAAACCCATATCCTTTTTGCATGTCTTCCTACTAATGTTGAAGAGCTGATTTGATCTTCCTTTGGTCTCTGTACGTGGTTCTTACCCTTTTCTCTTTTTGGCCTCTTTGTTGAAACCTTTTGCATGTGGGAGAACAAAGGTTGTTGTGGGTGTAGGATCTTCTTAGGTACCCACATCTGTAATTGCCCTTGTTGAGCTGCAGCTAACTTCTTAGGCACCCAAACTTGTTGGATATCTTGTGACGGAGCTTGTCTGAGCTGCTTCCTTCGTCTTCTGGCTTGGTTAGTGTGCATGGATGGGATTTGTGGGGGTAAGGCTGGTGGTTGCTCTCCTTTGCGTACCCAGATCTGCTTCATGCCCGGAACCGCTTTTTTACCGAATGGTGTCTTTCTATTTGATGTAGCAGTTGTCGTGAACGGTGGTGTTTGCTTGTGTGGTGGGCTCACTACTGTGGCTACTTGAGTCTTTGGAGAAGAAGAAAGATCCACCCGCCTTCGAACCTGGTCTTCCACGACTGACTCCTTCTGCATCATAGAGCTTTTGACACATACAACATCTTCTTTCATATGATTAGTCTTGGAAGAACTAAGAGAGTGTGTGGTGCCATGATCTAGGAGCATGCAGTTCTCTCATTCTAATGTAATGCATTGTTCATGTACCCAAACTTGAAGAATTTGACTTCTTAGGTTTAAGTTAACTGCATGGTCATAGATCCAATCTTGACCCAAGACAAGTGGTTCTGTAAGGTTCTCATCTTGACATACTAGCACTTTGACTTTCATTGGAACATCTTGAAGGTAGATGGGAAGTTCCACCTCGCCCAAACAAGGGGTTTCCACACCTCCCAATCCTATGAGATAAGCTTCTATGGGATTGATGTTCAACCCCAAGTCTTGGCAGTAGGAAAGTTTAACTGCACTACTTGCTGCACCTGAGTCAATCAATGCTTTCACCGTCCTTGCACCCTTCCCTTGTCCTATCTCTATGGTCACAAAGGGTCTTCGGTCAATGACCTGAGAAGTCGCAATGCCTGACTTTTGACACATATCCATGTGGTATTTTGGGGCTTTTGAGTTGACATCTAGGCCTAATCGCCTTAACTTATTTTGCCTAATACGCTCTCTGGCCTCTTCCTGTGCTTCTTCTCTCACTCTTAACTCTTCTTCTTTTCGCTTCTTCGCAGTGTTGAGTCTCATTAGCATATCCTCAGTAAGAGGTTCTTGATATAGCTTGACTCTACAGCCACTAATATAGTTTGGCAAGATATCTCCTTCTAGAGTGGCCAACTGAACTGCACCACTAGTGGAAATTCTATTAATGATCATGGGTCCATAACCTCTTTTTTCCAACTTACGGGCATGTTGTTTTAGTGTGTATACCAACACTAGATCTCCCTCTTTCAATCCCTTATCCTTGATGTGTGCATCAAAGTATGCCTTTTGCCTCTTCTTTGCAGCGTAGATGCCTGCTGCCGCTCGTAGCCTCGTTTCACCCAAGCGTTCGAGATCAAAGATCCTAGAGGACAATTCATGCCCATTCCACTCATACTCTTGTGCTACTTTTAAGGCAGGGATTAAGAAATCTAATGGTAGCACAGCGTTCTGTCCGAAGACCATCTGAAATGGGGTGGCGTTGAGTACCGTTTTGTAGGCAACTCGATAAGCCCAAACAACATGATGAAGTTGTTTGTCCCAATCAGAGCGTTTATTATTTACCAATTTTGTCAATACGTTACAGAGGATCTTATTGGTACTCTCGGCTTGTCCGTTGGCTTGTGGATGATAGGGGGCGGATTTCTTATGTATCACCAAGAATTCTTGGAGAAGATTTTCAATGACTTCATTCAAGAAGTGTGTGCCTCTATCGCTCACCAACTCTATTGGTAGTCCATATCTCGTGAACACATTCTCGAATAAGAACTTAGCCGTAGTCTGAGCATCATTCTTTGTTGTGGCTTTGACTTCTACCCACTTTGTAAGGTAATCTGTGGCTACAATGATGTATTCTGCATGGGAGTTTCTAGCTGGGGGGTTAATAGGACCTATGAAGTCTATGCCCCACTTCGAAAATGCACGTCCTCCCATCATTGGCCTCAAGGGCATCTCGTCTTTTCTCACTGGATATTGTGCACGTTGGCATGTGTCACATTTCTTCACATAGGTATGTGCATCCATATGAAGAGTGGGCCACCAAAGTCCTGAGAATAGAATGGTTTTAATCACTCGGTCAGGGCCAAAATGTCCACCTGCAACACCACTGTGTGCAGTCTCCAAGACCCTTAAATAGTCTGATTCATGAACGCACAGTCTTAAGTAACCATCTTTACCTCTTCGGTATAGGTTTTCTCCTACTAAGGCATAGCCTTGAGCCTCTTGCTCCATATTTCGTCTTCTTGCTAGACTGGCCTCTTTGGGTAATCTTCCCGATCTCATAAACTCTACCAATGGAGTACTCCAATCTGGAATTAATGATACTTGATAAAGGGTCGCATGCTCCACTGGTGGTTTCTCTCTACACATTGGACAATTCTTGATCCACTCATGTATTTCTTTGTCCATGCTAGGCCAATACACTCCTAAACGTTTCAAATTCTGCAATGTTCGTTGTTTAGAATAGTGATTTCCTAGCAATCCCTCATGAGCTTGCTGCAACCAACTACTATGTTCATCATCCTCGACACAACAAGCTAATACACCCTCAGTATCTTGTTTGTACATGCTTCCTGCCAATATGTGATATTTTTGTGATTTTACAATTTCTTCTTGTGATGTTTTCACATTCTTATTTGCAGGGCCGAAGGTTAGAACTGGTACCAACTTATTTGCCCATTTAGGAACAACTTCCAAATTGAACAGATAAGCATCAGGTAGTTCATCAGACACTCCTTGTGGTGACTCTCCTGAAGTAATGCGAGAAAGGTGATCTGCCCGAAGGTGGGTTCTACCTTTCCTGACAACAACTTCAAAGTCATACTCCATTAGTAAGAGGAACCATCTTACTAAGCGTCCAGTATTGCAAGGTTTATTGACCAAATATAACAAAGCTTGATGATCAGTGAAGAACTTGAACTTGTTGGCCAATAAATAGTGTCTAAACTTCTTTACAGCATATACCATGCCTAACCCTTCTCGCTCGGTTGTGGTATAATTTCTTTCGGCTGGGTTTAGTTGTCTACTAGCATATGCTATGGGCAAATCTAAATTCCCTTCACCTGTGGGTTGTGCCAGCACACATCCTATGGCATGATTGGATGCATCCACATGGACATGGAATGGTTTATTCCAATCAGGAGTGGTCAGTATTGGTGCTGTGCACAAACGTTTCTTCAGTTCATTGAAAGAATTCTCGCATTCATCGTTCCACTCAAAATTAGACAACAAGGCATAAAGGGGTCTAGCTATGATCGCGTACATGTGGATAAACCTACGGTAATATCCACAATGGCCCATGAAGGCTTGTACCTCTTTAACATTCCTTGGCCTTGGCAGCTCCGCTATGGCTCATACCTTATCTTCATCCGTTGAGATTCCATTCTTAGAAACAATATGACCGAGGATTTTACCTTGACGCACCATGAACACACACTTTTCTGGGTTCAGACACACTCGATATTCTCTACACTTGTTGAAGATTTGTCTGAGTTCAGGGATGTGAACCCTTCTTTCTTGGGAATGAGCACATAAATCATCCACATACACTTCTAAGCTCTTTCGCAAGAACTCTTTGAAGACATGACACATGAGCCTTTGGAATGCTGCAGGTGCATTGGTGAGCCCAAATGGCATCACCCGAAATGCAAAGATTCCCCACTCTGTAGCAAAAGCTGTTTTGTGTTGATCTTCTGGGGCAATGGCTACTTGATTGTAACCTGAAAATCCATCAAGGAAGCTATAAACTTCCTTGCCTGCAACACGCTCCAATAGATGTTCTGTGATTGGAAGTGGATAACTATCTCTAATCGTAGCGGCATTAACTTTTTTAAGGTTAATACACACTCGCAACTTCCCGTTCTTCTTGGGTACCACAACAATGGGGGATACCCATTCGGTATGCTCAATCTCATAGATGAATCCAGCCTCAATCAACCTATCAATTTCTTCTTTGATTTTGGCTGCATAGGTATCATTATATGTGTAGGGCTTCTGTTTGGTGGGCTTAGCATCAGCAGTCATGGGGATAGTATGAGAGCAAATTCTTGGATCTACCCCTTTCAAGTCTCTATAGTGCCATGCAAACACATCCCTATATTCCCTTAATAGAGCTATGAGCTCCATTTCTTCTCTTGCACTTAGGTCATCTCCTATATATGTGCATCTCTCTTCGTTCTCTTCAATGGTCACTACAATCTTCTTGGTCTTTTCTTTATTATCATATGATTCTCCTATGATGGCCTCTCTCTTAGGCATTCGTACCAAAATTTTGCGGTCGTCAACTTCATATTTCTTGAAGTTTTCTGGTACTTCAAACAATGATTCCTCCTTTTCTTGTTTCACTGCTTTTCTTTTCTTTTTCTTTTGACTACTCTCACTTCCATCCTTTGAGTTTACTGTTTTAATACTTGTGAGAGGTTCTTCTTCTTTCTGGGTGAACACTCCTATATCTTCTAAATAGTGCTGCTCTGAGTTAAAGCAACTATCCATCACAATAGACTCCAGATCATCGTCATTCTCTTCCTCTTCTATGACATCACTAGGGTCACATTCTTCTAGCAAGGGTTGACACATGAACACTGAGATATCATAACCCTCCTCATCACAATGAGGTGTCCACTATTCCTCATTGACAGCAATGTCCATGGTGGCTAAGATTTCTGGCCAGCCATGAGGCTCAAACTCCTCATCTGGAAAGATCATCGGTGTGTAGGCTGGGTCTCTAACTGGTCTATCTCCTAACGAAGTTCCTTCTTCTCTTGCCTTTAAACGTTTTTCCTCTTCCTTTGCAACCTTGCACATCCACAAATGAGTATCTTCATGCAGCCATGATGGATCAGGTGAACTTTCAGAATGCACAGAGATGGAATCTTCTTTTGCTTTGTGGATAGAATTCCACTGTAGGGGTGGTACATCTCTGAAGGTGTAATCCTTCAAATTGACCTTAGTGGTGACCCCTAAGTGCTGTAAGTACAAGGAGTTAGTTCCCCAATCCTGTACTATTTGCAATTGTCGTAGGAAGGGTCTTCCTAGGATCATCTCAAAGACGTTATTTTTCTCAAAGTCACATATAGCAAATGTGTGCTCAAACTCTACACCACAAGTGGTTAGAGTGATCCCTTCTAGCAATCCTAGAGGTCTTTCAAAATGACCATCAGCCATTTGAAGCTTCATTCTAGTTGGTCTTAATGTGGGCTTGCCCCATTGCTTTCACAAGGAGGTGGTCGCAATAGCAACACCAGCACCTGAATCTATGATTGCTTTGGTTGTGTAACCTTGGTAGGTGATTGGAAGATAAGTATTACCTTCTTCACCCTCACACATGTCCCCTATTTTGTCTAGAGGTATCTCTGGTACCCTTTGCTTAGAGCCTACTTTTGGCATATTGGACTCAAGTTCTGGGACCTGATCCTTCACATGATTCCATAACTCAGGTTTTGCTTTGAGCAACTCTTCTACAGTGAGATGACACTGAACCTTAGTGTTCTTCACGACATCCGTGTTCCTTGGAACCACTGAGTCTTCATTTCTTACTAGTATTGTGGGAGCTCTAATCTGGAGTGATTCAGATTCCCATGGGCCTGGAAATTGAGGCAGTTCTTCTAAGGTATTAGATTCAAAATCTAATCTTTCGTCTTCTTGTTCTGCTTCATCTTCGTAAATAGATGGAATGTCTTGGGGAAATTGATCATGAAGATCATCAATCTCAGGAATAGGAGGGGAATTACCCTTCTCCTTGGCCCATTTCTCCTCTTGTATTTCCCGCAAGAACTCTTGAGAGTACTGTTGAATAGAAGGAGGTATTCCAGCATCCGTGGAATTAGGAACATAAGCTCCCCTTGGTGGTGAGCTTCCTCTTTCAATAACTGGTTGAGCCTGTGGAGGTAGAGAAACTTGTGGTTTGTTTACCAACTGCTCTAATCGTTCTAGTAATCCCTGGAAATGCAAATCCGATTTGATAGAGTTTGTCTGATTGAACTTTTGACTAGTCTCAAGTATGGCTTGAGCTTGTTCTACCATTTTCATGCACATTTTCATCCGTTCAATCTCTAAATCTGCTCTAGGGTAACTCTTGTCTAGGTTTGCCGCTGTAGGCCCTTCTTGAAGTCGAGCCTGGTAGGCCTTGAACATCATGTCCAAGCCTTCTGGGGTTGGATCTGCAAGAACAGACCCTGGTTGCGGTCTATTTACAATGGGTGGTGGAGTGGGATGAGGTGGAGTGGATGGAGTTTCGGCATGTGAGGGGCTTTGAGATGCAATGTCTTCTATTTTTGTTTTCGCTTCTTTTAAGCTTTCTTCTAGTTCCGATAACTTTTTATTCCACTTGCGATTGGCCTTCTCTCTGGTATCCTTCCATGTTCTTGTTTTCCTCTTACTAGGCTCTCCCGATTCACTCGGCTCTGATTGTTCTACTGGTTTATCCTGTCTTAAGGCTTGTGCTCTAGTGACAGCTTGTATAGGAGCCACATTGCTACTACTTGAACTTGGATCTGCCACTAAGCCTACCACATTAATGGGTGTAATCTTGGGTGCACTAGAGGGGTTTCTTGGACAATCTCTGGGGAGATGGTCTTTGCCACAATCAGGACAAAAAGCCTGTATTGTGATAGCCTGTCCTTGACTCGGAGATGGTGGGTGGGGACAGTCACGAATGAAATGGTCACCATGACATCTGAAACAAGATCCTCTAGGGGCTTGTGGTCTCATTTGTCTCAACTGGGGCCTAGGGTTAGGATTTGTGTACATGACCTTGGAGTATTCTGGCTCCCAATTTTGCTCCATAGGCGGTGCCTCATATTGATACGAGTAAATCTCACTATGTTCAGGTGACTCTGTGTAATAAGCATGTGGACTACCTTCATGGGAGTAGTCTGAACTATGAGCATGAGAGTCATTATCTGGTATCAATGGGGTTAGTGGCACCAAAGCTCTATTTGGATTTTCCTCTCCCACAGCATACTTGACTGGAATCACGTTGGCTGGAGCTGGTGGTTGGTTTACCAAGACAGGTTGTGGCCTATATGGTACCTGATATTGCTGTTGTGGTCTGTAATATGGCTGTTGGTATTGATTCTGATACCTACCTTGTGGGTAAGGTTGCTGATAATTTTGTCTAACAGCCTGCCTATTGTAGGGACGATCTTGAGCCGTGTGGTTTGTGTATTTTCTCTCAATAGTGCAATATGGAGCATTCCTTTCTCTAATGTTTTGGTTTTGCATTGGGCATACGTTAGCCATGTGGTCACCTTCGCAAGTATAGCACCGATTCAATGAAGTGACTCCCTGTGTTTGTTTATTTTGGACTCCCAGCTTCTTGGCAACTTGCTCAGCTATCTCTTCTATTTCTGTGGAGATCTTTGAAGTATGACTAGTAGAACTATCCGAATCTTTGTAGAGTTTGGCCAATCCTAACTCCTCACCCAAGTTATCTTCTATGTCTATGCACGTCCGCACACACTCTTCTATGGATCTAGGATCTTTCAAGTATACATAGGATCTTAACTTTGTGCTCAATAAGCCATCTAAAAACAAAGCCACTTGTTTGGCTGGTGTGGGTAGCTCTGGAGCAGGGCATCTTTCTAGGTACTGTCTGAACCTTCTACCTGCTAGTCGCACTGTTTCTTGGGGTGTCTGCTTGAAACTATGGATCAGGGACGATGTGTTATGCCTGATACCACTCTTGGAAAATTCTACAATGAATTCGTCTAGCAGTTGACCTATATCGCGATAGCTGCTTCTACTCAATGGTTGAAACCAAGCTAAGGCCGTGCCTTTAAGGGTCAAACCAAATGCCTCGTACTGGGTGAACCAGTCCTCAATTTGTTCGGCTCTCAGCACTTGTTTGTACTCGGCCACATGATCATAAGGATCCCCTGTCCCATCGAAATAGTTCTTCATTGCCTTGATCACGTGACTGGGTTTAAGGGTTCTTGGGTACTCCCGGGGTTTAGGCAATGGAAAATCCTGTTCATCTCTTTGTTGCCTATGTGCTTGATGTCTCTCTTTTTCAGGTCTTTCATTTTCAAATCCTGACCTATTCCTGCCCACGGTGTGTGCAAAACTTACCTCAGGTCTCTCTCTAGTTCTTTCTCTCTGGGCTTCATGAGCCTGGGATGATCCCACCCCTTGGAGGCCATGGGAAACATTGGATCTTGGTGGGGGGAAAATCATGTCATTCTTCCATGTATATGCATGTCTATCATGTTCCGTTACCAAGAAAATTTTCTCTGATGTGTTATCCAGGTAGACAACTTTGCCTGGTATCTCAGGATCTTTGAATTCATAGATGATCACTATGCCCAATTGGCTAGGTTGATCTGGCTTGAACCTCCAAAAGGCTTCCTCTGTTTCTCTATTCAAAAATAGTTCTATGCTTTTGTTGTCTTGAGGGATCCAGTCCGGAGTGATCACTCGGGTCAAAACTGACTTACCTCTAGGAGTCTGGGGTCCTTGTCCTACGTTTCCTTGTTCTAGGTCTCCTATCTCATTCTCATGAATGATATTTCCAAACTCATCGGTCCTATCTGGTTGGCTGGTAACCACATACATGGTTCCTTCCTTATCAATGTATGAACCCTCTTCGAACTTGACCACCGGGTGTTCAAGTCCAAAGGATTGATCTGGATTTTTGAGTTGGACCACTGATCGCCTCAGACCATCCTCATAGATGCGAGCACCTAATTGGTTGGTCCGAATATATTCCAACTGTGTCTTATAGGGACCTTCCGGTGTTTGTAGATGGGCAGTCCCTGAGCCACCTGCAGGTTTTCCCATACTAAAAGACATTTCTGAATCACTTGTGTCTGATCTGAGTAAAAGATGACCACTTAGTTGTTGTGCCCAAGACTTGGATGTATGGTTGACACTAGCCTCAGAAGATCTAATGCTTTGTTTATCCTTGCCTAAGTGTCTACCAGATCTCAGGTTCATAAGCTTTAGTCAATAGTCCAAATTTTCCCTTTGGTATGGTTCACAATTCTTTAGAGCCCCCTTGGTTCCCTAGTCCCACCTGAGGATTTGAAACGAGCTTTCCAACAAGCTATAGAGCTCAAAAAATGGACTTTGGATGAGAAAGTTATGTCAAATCAGGCTCCTGGGGGTCAAAACAGGCAAACAGGACCTTTGGAGAAAATCGCGATTTTGTGAACTTTCTGAAAATCGCGATGCTGTGAAGTCAAAAAAATCGCGATGTTGAGCACAAAATCGTGTTTTTGAAAATCGCGATTTTGAGCAGAAAATCATGATTTGAAAATCGCGATGTTGATCACAAAATCGTGTTTCAGAGAATCGCGATGTTGATCACAAAATCGTGTTTCAGAGAATCGCGATGTTGATCACAAAATCGTGTTTCTGAAAATCGCGATGTTGATCACAAAATCGTGTTTCTGAAAATCGCGATGTTGATCACAAAATCGTGTTTCTGAAAATCGCGATGTTGATCACAAAATCGTGTTTCTGAAAATCGCGATGTTGATCACAAAATCGTGTTTCTGAAAATCACGATGTTGATCACAAAATCGTGTTTCTGAAAATCGCGATGTTGGTCACAAAATCGTGTTTCAGAGAATCGCGATGTTGATCACAAAATCGTGTTTCTGAAAATCGCGATTTTGACTCAGAGAATCGTGATTCACAAAATCGTGTTTTTGACTGAAAATCGTGTTTTCTCAGAATCGTGTTTTTGACATGAAAATCGCGATTTTGAGCAGAAAATCGTGAATTGAAAATCGCGATTTTGAGCAAAAATTCGTGTTTTCTCAAAATCGTGTTTTTGACTTGAAAATCGCGATTTTGTCCCACAGAATCGTGTTTTTCTCAAAATCGTATTTTTGGCTGAAAATCGTGATTTGTGAGAATCGCGATTTTGAGCAGAAAGTCGTGTTTTTCACCAAATCGTGTTTTTTGCTGAAAATCGTGATTGGTGAGAATCGCGATTTTGAGCAGAGAATCGTGTTTTTTGAAAATCGTATTTTTCACATGAAAATCGCGATGTTGAGCACAAAATCGTGTTTTTGAAAATCGCGATTTTGAGCAAAAAATCGTGTTTTCACAGAATCGCCTTTTTCACAAAATCGTGTTTTTGCTGAAAATCGTGATTGGTGAGAATCGCGATTTTGAGCAGAGAATCGTGTTTTTTTGAGAAAAACACAGAATCGCGATTTTTTCAACCAACTTTTAGGCGGGAAAACTGAAAATCGTGATTTTTCAAAAAATTTTGAATTTTCACAGAATCGCGATTTTCATCACAGAATCGTGTTTTTTGGCGGGAAATTCAAATTTCTGAGCGCCAGCTATGGCGAGCTCCGTATGAACAGAAAATCATAAATAAAATGCAGCGCTTGCTCTCCCTTGCACCTCCTAACTCCTTCCCACACAATAATGCATGAAAAATGGTATGAAAATGGTGAAAATGCACTAAAAACAAGAAATTTCTGTGAAGAAGAAGATGGAAGAAGGTGGAGATGATGATGATGATGAAGATGAAGAGGAAAAAAACAGAAAATGAACTGAAATGACAGTTTTTTTACCTTCCAACGTCGCAAATCTACGATCTTACCATCACAACGCTCGTCCTCGAAGCTCTCTCCCCGGCAACGGCGCCAAAATTTGGTGTAGCTCAAGCGTAAGCACCACCTCCTTTAATTGTCAATCCGCGGAGACGTGAGGACCGGTATGAAGACCACGAGCAAGTGAAGGCACAAGTGCGTGAGTGAAAGCACACAAACATGCACACACATACACACACACGCGCACAAAGTAAGATCAAAGAGAGGAACAATGGAAAGCTTAGATTGCAAAAGAGTTCTCTTACAAAAGTTCTATTCTCTAACAAGCTAACCTCAAAAATGAGATCTCTAGCTCTTTTTATAGTTTTTTGACTAGTTTTGGCCCTGTCTAGACCTAGTGTCCGGCCTAGTTAAAAATTAGGTTCCAGGGCTTATTTGAGGGCTCAAACGAAGTCTAAAAATTATGAAAATTGGTACGATGGTACTTCTAATACTCCTCAAGCTCGAGGACTCCTCGGCTTGAACAAAATGGAGTTACTAAAAATAGATAATGGTATTTACAATGGTTTCTAGTGATGAAAATCACTATTTTTGTAGGGGATTCTTCTGAAAATTTGACATACACTTCTTGGAGCTCCCTACTTGCTCTCTCTTCTTCTATGTCCACTTCTTTGATGTGCTTCCATGCTTTGTCCTTGACCTTGAGCTTCAACACAGGCTCAACTAGTTATTGAGAGAGGAAGCTCACCACCAATGGGAGCTTATGTTCCTAATTCCACGGATGTTGGAATGCCTCCTTCAATTCAACAGTACTCTCAAGAGTTCTTGCAAGAAATACAAGAAGAGAAATGGGCCAAGAAGAAGGGTAACTCCCCTCCTATTCCTAAGATTGATGATCTTCATGATCAATTTCCCCAAGACATTCCATCTATTTACGGAGATGAAGCAGAACAACAAGAAGACGAACGATGAGATTTTGAATCTAATACCCTAGAAGAATTGCCTCAATTTCCAGGCCCATGGGAATCTGAATCTCTCCAGATTAGAGCTCCCACAATACTAGTAAGAAATGAAGACTCAGTGGTTCCAAGGAACACGGATGTCGTGAAGAACACTAAGGTTCAGTGTCATCTCACTGTAGAAGAGCTGCTCAAAGCAAAACCCGAGCTATGGAATCATGTGAAGGATCAGGTTCCAGAACTTGATTCCAATATGTCAAAAACAGGCTCTAAGCAAAAAGTTCCAGAGATACCTCTCGATAAAATAGGAGTCATGTGTGAGGGTGAAGAAGGTAATACTTATCTTCCAATCACCTACCAAGGTTACACAACCAAAGCAATCATAGATTCAGGTGCGGGTGTTGCTATTGCGACCACCTCTTTGTGGAAGCAATGGGGCAAACCCACATTAAGAACAACTAGAATGAAGCTTCAAATGGCTTACGGCCATTTTGAAAGACCTCTAGGATTGCTCGAAGGGATAACTCTAACCACTTGTGGTGTAGATTTTGAGCACACATTTGTTATATGTGACTTTGAGAAAAATAATGTTTATGAGATGATCCTAGGAAGACCCTTCCTACGACAATTGCAAATAGTACAGGATTGGGGAACCAACTCCTTGTACTTACAACACTTAGGGGTCACCACCAAGGTCAATTTGAAGGATTACTCCTTCAGAGATGTACCACCCCTACAGTGGAATCCTATCCACAAAGCGAAAGAAGATTCCATCTCTGTGCATTCTGAAAGTTCACGAGATCCATCATGGTTGCATGAAGATACTCATTTGTGGATGTGCAAGGTCGCAGAGGAAGAGGAAAAAATCTTGAAGGCAAGAGAAGAAGGAACTTCGCCAGGAGATAGACTAGTTAGAGACCCAGCCTACACACCGATGATCTTTCCAGATGAGGAGTTTGAGCCTCATGGCTGGCCAGAAATCTTAGCCACCATGGACATTGCTGTCAACGAGGAACAGTGGACACCTCATTGTGATGAGGAGGGTTATGATATCTCAGTGTTCATGTGTCAACCCTTGCTAGAAGAATGTGACCCTAGTGATGTCATAGAAGAAGAAGAGAATGACGATGATCTGGAGTCTATTGTGATGGATAGTTGCTTTAACTCAGAGCAGCACTATCTAGAAGATATAGGAGTGTTCACCCAGAAAGAAGAAGAACCTCTCACAAGTATTAAAACAGTAAATTCAAAGGATGGAAGTGAGAGTAGTCAAAAGAAAAAGAAAAGAAAATCAGTGAAACAAGAAGAGGAGGAATCATTGTTTTAAGTACCAGAAAACTTCAAGAAATATGAAGTTGACGACCGCAAAATTTTGGTACGAATGCCTAAGAGAGAGGCCATCATAGGAGAATCATATGATAATAAAGAAAAGACCAAGAAGATTGTAGTGACCATCGAAGAGAATGAAGAGAGATGCACATATATAGGAGATGACCTAAGTGCAAGAGAAGAAATGGAACTTGTAGCGCTATTAAGGGAATATAGGGATGTGTTTGCGTGGCACTATAGAGACTTGAAAGGGGTAGATCCAAGAATTTTCTCTCATACTATCCCCATGACTGCTGATGCCAAGCCCACCAAACAGAAGCCCTACACATATAATGATACCTATGCAGCCAAAATAAAAGAAGAAATTGATAGGTTGATTGAAGCTGGATTCATCTATGAGATTGAGCATACTGAATGGGTGTCCCCCATTGTAGTGGTGCCCAAGAAGAACGAAAAGTTGCGAGTGTGTATTAACCTTAAAAAAGTTAATGCCGCTACTATCAGAGATAGTTATCCACTTCCAATCACGAAACACCTTTTGGAGCGTGTTGCAGGCAAGGAAGTTTATAGCTTCCTTGATGGGTTTTCAGGTTACAATCAAGTAGCCATTTCCCCAGAAGATCAACACAAAACAGCTTTTTCTATAGAGTGGGGAATCTTTGCATTTCGTGTGATGCCATTTGGGCTCACCAATGCTCCTGCAACATTCCAAAGGCTCATGTGTCATGTCTTCAAAGAGTTCTTGCGAAAGAGCTTAGAAGTGTATGTGGATGATCTATGTGCTCATTCCCAAGAAAGAAGATTTCACATCCCTGAGCTCAGACAAATCTTCAACAAGTGTAGAGAATATCGAGTGTGTTTGAACCTAGAAAAGTGTGTGTTCATGGTGCGTCAAGGTAAAACCTTAGGTCATATTGTTTCTAAGAATGGAATTTCAACAGATGAAGATAAGGTACGAGCCATAGCGGAGCTACCAAGGCCAAGGAATGTTAAAGAGGTACAAGCCTTTATGGGCCATTGTGGATATTACCGTAGGTTTATCCACATGTACGCGATCATAGCTAGACCCCTTTATGCCTTGTTGTCTAATTTTGAGTGGAACGACGAATGCGAAAATTCTTTCAACGAACTGAAGAAACGTTTGTGCACAGCACCAATACTGACCACTCCTGATTGGAATAAACCATTCCATGTCCATGTGCATGCATCCAATCATGCCATCGGATGTGTGCTTGCACAACCCACAAGTGAAGGAAACTTAGATTTGCCCATAGCATATGCTAGTAGACAGCTCACTGCAGCTGAACGGAACTATACCACAACTGAGCGAGAGGGCTTAGGCATGGTATATGCTGTGAAGAAGTTTAGACACTATTTATTGGCCAACAAGTTCAAGTTTTTCACTGATCATCAACCTTTGTTATAATTGGTCAATAAACCTTGCAATACTGGAGGCTTAGTAAGATGGTTCCTCTTACTAATGGAATATGACTTTGAAGTTGTTGTCAGGAAAGGTAGAACCCACCTTCGGGCAGATCACCTTTCTCGCATTACTTCAGGAGAGTCACCGCAAGGAGTGTCTGATGAACTACCTGATGCTTATCTGTTCAATTTGGAAGTTGTTCCCAAATGGGCAAATAAGTTGGTACCAGTCCTAACCTTTGGCCCTGCAAATAAGAATGTGAAAACATCACAAGAAGAAATTGTAAGATCACAAAAATATCACATATTGGCAAGAAGCATGTACAAACAAGATACTGAGGGTGTATTAACTTGTTGTGTCGAGGATGATGAACATAGTAGTTGGTTGCAGCAAGCTCATGAAGGATTGCTAGGAAATCACTATTCTAAACAACGAACATTGTAGAATCTGAAGCGTCTAGGAGTGTATTGGCCTAGCATGGACAAAGAAATACATGAGTGGATTAAGAATTGTCCAATGTGCAAAGAGAGACCCCTAGTGGAGCATGCGACCCTTTATCAAGTGTCATTAATTCCAGATTGGAGTGCTCCATTGGTAGAGTTTATGAGGTCAGGAAGATTACCCAAAGAGGCTAGTCTAGCAAGAAGACGAAACATGGAGCAAGAGGCTCAAGGCTATGCCTTAGTAGGAGAGAACCTATACCGAAGAGGCAAAGATGGTTACTTAAGACTGTGCGTTCATGAATCAGACTATTTAAAGGTCTTAGAAACTGCACACAGTGGTGTTGCAGGTGGACATTTTGGTCCTGACCGAGTGATCAAGACCATTCTATTCTCAGGACTTTGGTGGCCCACTCTTCATATGGATGCACATACCTATGTGAAGAAATGTGACACATGCCAACATGCACAATATCCAGTTAGAAAAGACGAGATGCCCTTGAGGCCAATGATGGGAGGGCGTGCATTTTCCAAGTGGGGCATAGACTTCATATGTCCTATTAACCCCCCAGCTAGAAACTCCCATGCAGAGTATATTATTGTAGCCACAGATTACCTTACAAAGTGGGTAGAAGTGAAAGCCACAACAAAGAATGATGCTCAGACTACAGCTAAGTTCTTATTCGAGAATGTGTTCACGAGATATGGGCTACCAATAGAGTTAGTGAGCGATAGAGGCACACACTTCTTGAATGAAGTCATTGAAAATCTTCTCCAAGAATTCTTGGTGATACATAAGAAGTCTGCCCCCTATCACCCACAAGCTAATGGACAAGCCGAGAGCACCAATAAGATCCTCTGTAACGTATTGACAAAACTGGTAAATAATAAACGCTCTGATTGGGACAAACAACTTCATCATGTTGTTTGGGATTATCGAGTTGCCTACAAAACGGTACTCAACGCCACCCCATTTCAGATGGTCTTCGGACAGAACGCTGTGCTACCATTAGATTTCTTACTCCCTGCCTTAAAAGTAGCACAAGAGTATGAGTGGAATGGACATGAATTGTCATCTAGGATCTTTGATCTAGAACGCTTAGGTGAGACAAGGCTACGAGCGGTTGCAGGCATCTACGCTGCAAAGAAAAGGCAAAAGGCATACTTCGATGCACACATTAAGGATAAGGGACTGAAAGAGGGAGATCTAGTGTTGGTTTACACACTAAAACAACATGCCCGTAAGTTGGAAAAACGAGGATATGGACCCATGATCATTAACAGGATTTCCACTAGCGGCGCGGTTCAATTGGCTACTTTAGAAGGTGATATCTTGCCAAACTATATTAGTGGTTGTAGAGTCAAGTTATATCAAGAACCTCTTACAGAGGACATGCTAATGAGACTCAACACTGCTAAGAAACGAAAAGAAGAAGAGTTAAGAGTGAGAGAAGAAGCACAGGCAGAGGCCAGAGAGCGTATTAGGCGAAATAAGTTAAGGCAATTAGGCCTAGATGTCAACTCAAAAGCCCCAAAATATCACATGGATATGTGCCAAAAGTCAGGCATAGCGACTTCTCAAGTCATTGACCAAAGACCCTTTGTGACCATAGAGATAGGACAAGGGAAGGGTGCAAGGACGGTGAAAGCATTGATTGACTCAGGTGCAGCAAGTAGTGCAGTTAGACTTTCCTATTGCCAAGACTTGCAGTTGAACATCAATCCCATAGAAGCTTATCTCATAGGATTGGGAGGTGTGGAAACCCCTTGTTTGGGCGAGGTGGAACTTCCCATCTACCTGCAAGATGTTCCAATGAAAGTCAAAGTGTTAGTGTGTCAAGATGAGAACCTTACAGAACCACTTGTCTTAGGACAAGATTGGATTTATGACAATGCAGTCAACTTAAACCTAAGAAGTCAAATTCTTCAAGTTTGGGTACATGAACAATGCATTACATTAGAATTAGCGAACTGCATGCTCCCAGATCATGGCACCACACACTCTCTTAGCTCTTCTAAGACTAATCATATGGAAGAAGATGTTGTATGTGTCAAAAGCTCTATGATGTAGAAGGAGTCAATCGTGGAAGAACAGGTTCGAAGGTGGGTGGATCTTTCTTCTTCTCCAAATAATCAAGTAGCCACACTAGTCAGACCACCACAGAGGCAAACACAACCAATCACGACAATTGCTACATCAAATAGAAAGACACCATTCGATAAGAAAGCAGTTCCGAGCATGACGCAGATCTGGGTACGCAAAGGAGAGAAACCACCAGCCTTGCCCCCACAAATCCCATCCCGGCAAGCCAACCAGGTCAGAAGACGAAGGAAGCAGCTCACACAAGCTCAATCACAAGGTATCCAACAAGTTTGGGTGCCTAAGAAATTAGCTGCAGCCCAACAAGGGCAATTACAGATGTGGGTACCTAAGAAGCTCTTACATCTACAACAACCTATGCTCTCCCACATGCGCCAGGTCTCAACAAAGAAGCCAAAAAGAGAAGAGGGTAAGAACCACGTACAGAGACCGAAAGAAGATCAAATCAGCTCTTCAACAATAGTAGGAAGACGTGCAAAAAGGATATGGGTTTGGAAGCCAAAAGTACAAGTAGCCTCCATCGAACCAAAGCGCCAACCACACTGGATACCACAGTTCAAAACACATCCAAAGAGGAAGACACCTAAAGTAATCTCTACAGTGCCGAAGGCTGTTCTAAAATGGATCCCTATAAAGAGGAAGGATCAGTGGTCATCTCGAGATCCAATGGATACCTCCAACAAAGATGACACCAACATCTGCAAGTGACATCAGGCCTCAATGAGCGACAACCATGTGCTCCTTGCACAACCTTGTCTTTTGCACCATTCATGTCATGCATTTCTAAAGTATGCATTATATAGGGCCACATTACATGGCCGTGCATAGACACAACTGAGAGTTCCATGCACTAAAGCACATTGACACATGTAAACCACTTTTTGATACTAAACTTTGCCTTCTTGTTTTGTGACATCCCTCAAAAAAAAAAAAAAAAAAGAGAGGGAAAGAACTTGTTCCCAGGTTTCGCTCATGGAACATGAATGAGTCATGCTTAGTTGAAGATTGAACCATCGATTACTGGGCATTTATCAGTTTGGATAGAAGTGTGTCTCGGCTAGCAGATGATGTAATTGCTGCCTTATCTGGTAGATGTCAAGAACTTAGCATGAACATGGCATCCACACCTATGGTTTCCCCTTACCATGGTGGGAGTGAAGATCTTGAAGGTCCACAACTTGAGTGATGCTTAACTACTGTATGTATGAGAGCATCCAAGGAGATATTTGCAAGAGTTTGTTTGGTACCCTGAAAATCCTTGTCTGTATACTAGATGACCAAACTCCTGCTTATGGTGAACTAAAGAGAATATGTGAAACTAAGCTTGGTGTAGTTACCCAATGTTGTTTGTCAAAGAATATAAAGAAATTCAATTCTCAGTATTTGGCAAACATTGGTTTGAAAAGAGAAGATAGACCCAGGCACTCACAAAACTTTTCGGTGGACCAGCAACATGGACATTCATCGACAATGTTCCATCACAAATGCCGGGTATACAACATGAAGAGATAGACATCAATCAACCCTTCACCACGGTAAGTATCTTTACTTTGGCAACACCATAACCATGATAGATTAGGAAACCTCTTCGTCAGCATACCCTTGAGCACTTAGCTCAAGACCCGCAATTTTTGCACCATACTTCTTCCAAGTAAGCATGCGTAGGGCTACATTACAAGGCCGTGCACAAGGCACATACTTTTTTCAACCCAGGCACAAACACACTTACCCATCATTCATTATGGGTTATGAGTAATTGGCATGACTGCTCTCAACATCATCTTTGGAAGAGCTAGCGGACGTCATGGGAACAACATCCATATCTCGGAAGCAAATTGAAGCCAGTAGTTGCTCCAAATCAATCTTGACAACCTCTTTTGAGCAACTTGCAGTTTTGAAAGCTCACAACGACACATTCTTGCTCGAATCCAAGGAACAAGCTCATACAAAGGATGGACACCACCTCTCAAAGCACTACATGGAACAACCCTTACAACAAGGGTCTGTCAGGGACGACAGACTCGAGAGGGGGGGGAGTGTTGGAACTCAAGGTCAAGCATAAAACATGGAAGCACATCAAAGAAGTGGACATAGAAGAAGAGGGAGCAAGTAGGGAGCTCCAAGAAGTGTATGTCAAATTTTCAAAAGAATCCCCTACAAAAATAGTGATTTTCATCACTAAAAACCATTGTAAATACCATTATCTATTTTTATAACTCCATTTTGTTCAAGCTGAGGAGTCCTCGAGCTTGAGGAGTATTAGAAGTACCATCGTACCAATTTTCATAATTTTTAGACTTCGTTTGAGCCCTCAAATAATCCCTGGAACCTAATTTTTAACTAGGCCAGACACTAGGTCTAGACAGGGCCAAAACTAGTCAAAAAACTATAAAAAGAGCTAGAGAGCTCATTTTTGAGGTTAGCTTGTTAGAGAATAGAGCTTTCATAAGAGAACTCTTTTGCAATCGAAGCTTTCCATTGTTCCTCTCTTTGATCTTACTTTGTGCGCGTGTGTGTGTATGTGTGTGCATGTCTGTGTGCTTTCACTCACGCACTTGTGCCTTCACTTGCTCGTGGTCTTCATACCGGTCCTCACGTCTCCGCGGATTGACAAGTAAAGAAGGTGGTGCTTACGCATGAGCTACAGTTTTCGTCCTCAAGAAGGCTACTAATGGTTCACTCCAATCTGGCACTAAAGACACTCGATAAAGAGTGGCCACTAGTGGTTTAGTGCAGCAGATTGGGCATTCTTTGCACATTCTATGGACATCAACTTCCATGGTTGGCCAATGCACTCCTAGTCTCCTCAGTGTCTGTAGGGTTCGTTGTTTTGAGTAATGTTGCTCTAATGCACCTACATGTGCTAATTGCAACCAGTTAGCGTAATCGTCCTCTTCCACACAACAGGCTAATACTCCGTGATCTGTATGTTTGTACACACTTCCTGCCATGATATGATACTTTTGGGCTCTTATTATCTCCCTATCTTGTGTGCTTACTATTGGGTGGTTAGGCCCATATGTCAATAATGGCACTAATGGCTTAGCCCACTAAGGTACAACTTCCAAATTAAACAAGTAAGCATCAGGTAAGTCATCTGACACTCCTTGTGGGGCCTCTCCTGATGTGAGCCTAGAGAGATGATCTGCTCTCAGATGGGTCTTTCCTTTCCTCACCACAACTTCAAAGTCGTATTCCATTAGCAAGAGGAACCATCTTACCAACCTACCTGTATTGCATGGCTTGTTTACCAAGTACAACAGAGCTTGATGATCAGTAAAAAACTTAAACTTATTTGCAAGCAAATAGTGTCTAAACTTTTTAACTGCGTATACCATGCCTAACCCCTCCCGTTCAGTGGTGGTATAATTTCGTTCAGCTACATTCACTTGTCTACTGGCATAGGCAATTGGAAGATCCATATTACCTTCACCCGTAGGTTGTGCTAGCACGCATCCAATTGCATAATTGGATGCATCTACATGGACATGGAATGGCTTATTCCAATCTAGTGTGGTCAAGATTGGTGCTGAACACAATCTTCGTTTGAGCTCCGTGAAAGAGTTCTCACACTCATCAATCCACTCAAAGTTAGTTAGAAGGGCATACACAGGCTTTGCAATGACGGCATACATGCGAATGAACCGGCGGTAGTAACCACAATGCCCCATGAAGGCCTGTACCTCCTTGACATTCCTTGGCCTAGGTAGTTCTGTAATGGCTCTCACTTTCTCTTCGTCAGTGGATATGCCGTTCTTTGACACTATGTGTCCTAGGATCTTGCCTTGCCTGACCACGAAAACACACTTTTCTGGGTTCAAGCAGACTTGATATTCTCTACATTTGTCAAAGATCTGCCTGAGTTCGGGTATATGAGTCTGTCTAATGTTGGAATGAGTGCATAGATCATCAACATAGACTTCCAAATTCTTCCTCAAGAACTCTTTAAACACGTGACACATCAATCTTTGAAAGGTAGCAGGTGCATTGGTAAGCCCGAATGGCATTACCCAAAAGGCAAATATGCCCCACTCTGTGGCAAAAGCTATCTTATGCTGATCTTCTGGTGCAATGGCTACTTGATTGTAGCGAGAGAACCCATCCAGGAAGCTGTACACTTCCTTGCCTGCTACCCTTTCTAATAGATGCTCAGTGATAGGAAGCGGATAACTGTCTCTAATAGTGGCGGCATTAACTTTTTTCAAGTTAATACACACATGCAATTTTCCATTCTTCTTGGGCACAACCACAATGGGGGATATCCATTCAGTGTGCTCAATCTCATAGATAAACCCAGATTCTACCAGTCTATCTATCTCCTCCTTGATCTTAGCAGCATAGTTATCATTGTATGTGTATGGCTTCTGTTTCGAGGGTTTCGCGTCTGAGGTCATGGGAATTGTGTGTGAGCATATGTCTGGGTCAACACCCTTCAAGTCCTTGTAACTCCAAGCGAATACATCTCTGTATTCTCTTAGCAAAGCTATTAACTCTTGCTCTTCTTCCTCTGTTAGGTCGTGGCCTATGTAAGTGCATCTTTCTTCTCCTTCTTCTATGGCTACAACTACTTTCTTGGTGGTCTCTTTGTTATCATAGGCCTCTCCTGATTGTGCCTCGCGTTTAGGCATTCTTATCATGACTCTCCTATCGTCTATCTCATATTTATTAAAGTTTTCAGGGACCTCAAACAAGGATTCTTCTTCTTCTAGTATGACTTGTTTCTTTTTCCTTTTCTTTCCTTCACTCTTAGTAGTCACTTATGTGGTTAATCTCATATCGTTCGTGATTTCTCCGTGTTTCTGGGGATAAGCTTCAACTTCATAGAAGTATTCTTCATCTGATGCAAAAGGTGGGTCCATAATGATTGACTCTAGATCAGAGTCACTTGCATCCTTGAATGCATCAGTGTTAGGTTCGCATTCTTCCAGAACCGAATCTCCCATGATTGGCTCTATGGAAAAGACTGAAATGTCATAGCCATCCTCGTCACAGTGGGGTGTCCATTGTTCTTCGTTGATGGCTACATCCATTGTCACTAAAATTTCTGCCTAGCCGTGAGGCTCAAATTCTTCGTCAGGGAAAATTATGGGTGCATAGGCCGGGTCTTGGATTGATCTATTGGTTTCCTTTGCACCTATCTCTCTGGCTTTCTCTCTTTTCTCCTCTTCTACTGCCACTTTGCACATCCATAAGTGGGTGTCTTCATGCATCCATGAGGATCCTCATCCTATGGAATGCATTGAATCCGTGTCATCCTTGGCTCTATGGATGGGATTCCATTGAATGGGCGGTACGACTCTATGAGAGTAATCCTTGAGATTGACTTTGGTTGTAACACCTAAGTGTTGCAAGTATAAGGAATTGGTTCCCCAATCCTGTACCACTTGCAATCGCCGCATAAATGGCCTTCCCAAAATCATCTCGTAGGCTTGGTTTTTGCTAAAGTAGCAGATGGAAAAAGTGTGCTCAAACTCAACACCACATGTAGTGAGAATTATGCCTTCTAGCAGTCACAAGGGCCTCTCAATATGGCCATCTTCCGTCTGTAATTTCATTCTCGTCGGTCGGAGTGCTGGCTTGCCCCAACGCTTCCATAGGGAAGTGGTAGCAATTGCAACTCCTACACCTGAGTCCAAAATTACCTTGGTTGTGTATCCCTGATGGGTAACTGGGAGATAGGTATTTCCTTCTTCTCCTTCACTCATGTCTCCTATCTTATCCAATGGTATTTCAGGCACTGTTCTATGAGATCCTACCTGGGAACGCGATTTCGCTATGTCTGGCACTTGTTTGGCTACGTGTTTGCACACTTTTGGCTTAACTTTGAGTAGCTCTTCTAAAGTGAGATTGCATTGCACTTTAGTGTTCTTTACTACCTCTGTATTCCTAGGTGTGATTGAATCTTCGTTTCTTATCATGACTATGGGTGCTCTCATGCAAGTAGACTTGGTTTCCCATGGGCCTGTGAAATGTGGTAATTCTTGCAAGGAATTAGACTCAAAGTCTAACCTCTCATGAGAGTGGGCACTTTCCTGTTCTTCATAAATAGAAGGGATGTCCTGTGGGAACTGATCATGTGCATCATCCACAAGTTCAATGGGAGGAGGGACTTCACTTTCCTTTGCCCACTTCTCTTCTTGAATCTCTCTCAAGAACTTTGGTGAATACCTATTCATAGAAGAAGAGGTGTCTGGCTCAGTGGAGTTAGGCACATAAGCTTCCTGGGGAGGAATGCTTATTCCATCATTTGCCTTCTCCTTAGCCTGGGAGATGGCTCCTTGTCTAGACTTTGCAAGTAACCTCTCCAATCTATCCAATAGACCATCGAAGTGCAATGGTGTTCTAATGGAGTTAGAGCCGTTGAACAAGCGACTGGTTTCAAACACGGCTTGCGCCAATTCGACCATCTTAGCACAAAGCTTTGTTCGCTCTATCTCTAGATCGGCTCTAGGGTAACATTTCTCATGATCTGTTACGTTTATCCCTTCTTGGATTCTGGCCTGATATGCTCTAAGCATCATGTCTAGATCCTCAGGAGTAGGATCCGCTAGGACTGATCCTACTCTGGGTGGTGGGTGGGTTAAGTGTGGTAGATTAGAAGGTTGGGAAATGGAAGGTGGTGGGTTGGGGGAAGATGGAAAGGGTGGTGGTGGGGTGGTGTGAGAGTGGTTTTGAGATGTGAGTTCACTTATCTTTGCTTTGGTTTCTCTCAAGCTTTCTTCAAGTTCGCTCATTTTCTGTGACCATTGTCTTTTCATTCTCTCCCGGCTATCTCTCCATGCTCTTGTCCTTTTCTTGGTTATACTCTCTGTCTCACTAACCTCAGAACTCTTCTCCTGCCCTACTCCTTGATTCTGCTGCAAGGCTTGAGCTCTAGTGACCACATGCACGGGGGCGGCGGAAGTTATACTTCCCTTAGAGTCTACCACTAACCCAATGACGTTGATAGGAGTGATTTTAGGCATGTTCTTAGGGTTCTTTGGGCAATCTCGTAAGAGATGCTCTTTTCCGTAGTCTTGACAGAAACCCTGAATTGTCACTGGTTGGGGTTGTGTAGGGGCAGGCAGTGGACAATCACGTATGAGGTGATCTCCCTGACATCTGAAGCATGGTCCTCTAGGAAATGGAGGTCGCACTTGCCTAGGATGAGGTCTAGAGTTGGGGTTTTTGTACATGATATTAGCATACTCAGGCTCCCCACTATTTTCACTTGGGTCCTCATAATAGTATGACTCGTTATGCTCGGGTGACTGCATGTAGTAAGCCTGTGGGCTATCAATATGTGTGGAGTCAAAACTATGGTCACTTGGATCACTGTCTAATAGCAATGGGGTGACTGGGACTATGGCTCTGTTCGGATTTTCTTCAGTAGATGCATATTTCACTGGGATCACATTGGTTGGAGCAGGGGGTTGCTGCGCTAGGACTGGTTGAGGTCTCTGCTGCCCTTGATAAGGTGGCTGATAAGGTTGCTGTGGTCTGCCGTATTGTTGTGGTGGGTACTAATTCTGGTATCTACTCTGTTGTGGATATGGCTGAGGGTAGTTTTGTCTAACAGTTTGTTTGTTATATGGGCAGTCTTGTGCGGTGTGGTTGGTGTACCTTTGCTCTATGGTGCAGTATTGGCTACTAGGATTCACTTGGGGTTGTGCCATAATAGGACAAACACTTGCCATATGGTCACCTCCACAAGTATAGCACCTCTTGACTGGGGCAAATCTTAGAATTTGTTTGCTAGAGACACCTAATTTTTGAGCTACCTTCTCTGCAAGTTCCTCAATGGATGTGGATTGACCAGATGTGAGGCTACTAGAGCTATCCGAATCCTTATAGATTTTTGATAGTTCTAACTCCTCGCCTAGATTATCCTCAATGTCTATGCACATGCGCACGCACTCTTCTATAGTTCAAGGGTCCTTCAGATACACATATGACCTGAGCTTGGTGCTCAACAATCCATCTAAGAACAAAGCCACTTGCTTGGCTGGTGTGGGTAACTCAGGCATTGAGCACCTCTCTAGGTATTGCCTAAACCGTCTTCCTGCTAGTCTGACCGTCTCTTGAGGTGTTTGCTTGAAGTTATGAATTAGTGAGGAAGTGTTGTGCCTTATGCCACTCTTAGAAAACTCAATGATAAATGCCTCTAGGAGTTGGTCTATGTTTCTGAAATGCCTCTCGTTCAGTGGTTGAAACCACGTAAGGGCAGTGTTCCTAAGGGTTAGACCGAAAGCATTATATTGTGTGAATAGGTCCTCTACCTGTTCAGCTTTCAAGACTTGCCTAAATTCTGCCACATGGTCATAAGGGTCTCCAGTGCCATCGAAGTAATTCTTCATGGACTTCACCAGTTGTGTTGGTCTCAGAGCCCTAGTGTGTTCTCTAGGCCTTGGCAAAGGGAATTCATCAGCATTTCTCTGGTTCCTTGGGGCTCTAGGTCTCTCGGTTTCTTCCCTATCTGTCCCTGTTCTCATCCTTTCTCTTCCTAGGGAGTTGGCAAAGCTTACCTCATGTCTGTCTCTACTCCTATCTCTTTGAGCTCCATGAGCTTGGGAGGTCCCAGCTCCTTGGTGACTGTAGGACACATTAGACCGAGGTTGGGGAAAAACAAATTCACCCTTCCATGTATAGGCATGTTTGCCATGCTCGGTGACCATGAAGATCCTCTCTTATGTATTGTCTAGGTAGGTTACTTTGCCTTGGCTATCAGGGTCTTTAAACTCATAGATTGTGAGAGCACTTACTTCCTGAGGTTGGGCAGGTTTATATCTCCAAAAAGCCTCATCGGTTTCTCGATTTAAAAGCAAATCTATGCTTTTATTATCCTGTGGAATCCACTCTGGAGTCATGATTCTGGTCAAGACGGATTTACCACGGGGAGTTCTTGGCTCTCTCTCTCTAAGTTCCCTTGCTCTATATCACCCATGTCGATTTCTGCGATAACATTCCCGAACTTGTCTGTTCTATCTGGGAGAGTGGTGACTACATAAATAGTCCCCTTCTTTATCTAGGTATGCTCCATTCTCGAATTCGACTACCGGGTGTTCCAGTCCATGGGTTTGATCAGGATTCTTAATCTGGACCACTGATCTTCTCAGGCCGTCTTCGTAGATGTGAGCATCTAGACGATTAGTCTTGATGTATTCCAATTGAGTCTTGTAAGGTCCTTCTAGCTTTTCTAGGTATTCCACCCATGAACTACCTACTGGTCTCTCCACGTTATAGGACATCTCAGAATCACTTGTTTCTGATCTGGGAGTGTATGGGTAATCACTCAAGTGCTGGGCCCAAGACCTAGCAGTGTGATTGACACTAGCTTCAGAAGATCTGAGGCTTTGTCGGTCTCGGCCTAAGTGTCTGCCTAACCTAAGGTTCATATGACTGGTTTATCTACCCCCTTGGTCCCAAGTCCACTCTCGTTGCAGGTTACTTTGCACCAATCTCTTTGTTCTTTTTAATTGAATATTATGTTTAGGATCTTGTCTGATATCTCGTCGTCAGGAATACTTAAGTGATTTTCGCACTTGATAAGTGATCGATTCAAGTTTACTTTTGTCCCTTAGGGTTTTCGCACTTAAGTCCTACTTGATGCTTGCACTTAGTTGATTAGTTCTCTTGGACTTGATGTGTGCCTAGCATTGCCCTAATTAATTACCACACCTAAGTCATACTTAGCCTAAGCTAGGAATTGACAAAGGAGGGTTGAGAGAACTTCCAACCTTAATTCACTTGTTGACCAGACTGCTACACAAGCCCAGGAAACCTTCTCCCAAGCTTGGTACTCACCCTTGCTAGCTTGCTTTGAATTACCTTGCTTGCACACAATGTTCCTGCAAAAATTCACAAGTTAATATAGCTCCTTTACCACAATGGATTGAAAGACACACATCCACAATTACTGGCCTCCCTTGGAGTAACTCACTGCACCCCCAAACCCTTATGACCACCTAGTCCCACCTAAAGGTCAACTTAAAAATACATGTTCTAAAACTCCGCATATGATTCTTACAAAAATTAGTCAGGGTCCACGTAGGATTCTCAACAAGCTTTCCAATCAGACCAAAATCTCATCAATCGGAGTTCATATGGTGAAGTTATGACCACTCAGGCAGTTAGGGGTCAAAACAGGCTCTCAGGGTTCAGGAAATTCCTCCCTGATTTCTAGGTATTTTTCCCACTCCTAAGGCTCTAATGTTATCCCAATGTGTCCAAAATTAAGCCCAAATATAACTCAATTCACTCAATTAATTCACTCTAAAATTTATGCGTTAAGCCCATGTATCGCGATAGGTCGGGTCGAAGTGTCACGATAGGTCGAGGTGTCGCGATACTTGGGAGTGTCGCGATAGGTCGAGGTGTCGCGATACTTGGGAGTGTCGCGATAGGTGGAAGTGTCGCGATACTTGGGAGTGTCGCGATAGGTGGAAGTGTCGCGATACTTGGGAGTGTCACGATAGGTCGAGGTGTCGTGATACTTGGGAGTGTCGCGATACCTGGGAGTGTCGCGATAGGTCGAGGTGTCGTGATACTTGGGAGTGTCGCGATACCTAGGAGTTTCGCGATAGGTCGAGGTGTCGCGATACTTGGGAGTGTCGCGATACCTGGGAGTGTCGCGATAGGTCGAGGTGTCGCGATACTTGGGAGTGTCGCGATAGGTCGATGTGTCGCGATACTTGGGAGTGTCGCGATACCTCGAGGTGTCGCGATAGGTCGGGATATGGTGAATTTTTCTGTTCTGCCTAGTGATTCTAGGAGCTCTAGGGCTGCGCAGTGTCGTGGTGCACTCAGAATCGTGATTGGGGCAACTTTTTGGTGTGTCGCGATAGCTCGAGCTCGACGCCTCGAGGCTTGCGCAGAGAGATTCCGTACCTGCTGAGCTTGCTGGAGATGATGATGGAGCTGAAACCTGCAAGAAACATGCAAAAGCACACAAAAACAAGAACACACACTCGCTCTCTCTCAAACTTGCACAAAACAAATGAGGGAAATGATTTGGAAGTGGGAATATAAGGTGGTGAAGGAGATGAAGATGGAGATGGAGATGGAGAAAAAACAAGAAATTTACCTACTACTTACCATTCCAATGCGTCCTCTCTACGTCTTACCATCACACGCTCGTCCTCAAAGCTCGAATCCCCGGCAACGGCGCCAAAATTTGGTGTAGCTCAGTGATGAGTAGCACCTCCTTTAATGTCAATCCGGGAAGACATGAGGATGGTATGAAGACCTCGAGCAAGTGAAGGCACAAATGTGTGAGTGAGAAGCACACCAACATGCACACACATACACACACATGTGCACACACAGCAACAACAAAGAGAGTAGGACAATGGAATCAATTCTATCACCAACAAGTTCTCATACAAGCTCAAAACTACAAGAAGCTCGCTCAAAAATGAGCTCTCTAGCTCTATTTATAGTTTTTGAGTAGCTTTGGCCCTGTCCAGACCTAGTGTCCGGCCTAGTTAAAAATTAGGTTCCAGGGCTTATTTGAGGGTTCAAACGAGATCTAAAAAATATGAAAATTGGTAGGCAACTACTTCTAAGGCTCCTCAAGCTCAAGGACTCCTCGGCTTGTACAAAATGGAGCTACAAAAATGGGAAATGGTATTTACAATGGTTTTTAGTGATGAGAATCACTTTTAAAATGTGTAAGGATTGGAAAAAATTGATGGGTTGCCTCAGTGCTAGATCTGCATACATGCTCGTACTTGGCGTCTTCCCATATGATGCCAACACCAACCATAATAACATACAAATTTGGGTGCCAAAGAAATTAGCTGCAGCTCAACAAGGGCGATTGCAAATGTGGGTACCCAAGGCACTCTTACATGAACAAAACAATATGATCTCCTTCACGAGAAAAATCTCAGCAAAAAAACCATGGAGAAGCAAGAGTCGACACCAAGGGCACAAACCAAAAGAAGATAAATTCATCTCCTCGCCGGTAATAAAAAGACAACCATCAAGGATGTGGGTTTGGAAGCCAAAAGCACTAGTAGCACCCCCAAAACCAAAGAACCAACCACGAGGGCTACAAAATTTAACCACCCAATTGAAGAAGAATAAGTCAAAAGTAACCTATACACAGCCACACATAGTTTTAAGATGGATCCCTATCAAGAGGAAAGATCAAGGGTCATTCGAGGATCCAATGGATGCCTCCAACAAAGGCTACATCAGCATTTGCCACGAACATTGAAAGCCACGACGTGCAACAACCATGTGCCTTTGGCATAACCTTGTCTTTTGCACCATTCAGGTCATGCATTTCCAAAGTATGCATTAATATAGGGCCACATTACACGGCCGTGCATAGACACAATTGTGGATCCCAGGCACATGCAACACATCTGACATATGTAAAATATTTTATTGATGCTAACACCTTTTTTCTTGTTTTACTCCATTGTTCAAAAGAGAGAGAGAGAGAGAGACTAAAAAGAAGAGGAGGAAGAAGACGAGAGAATTAACGGGACTGTGAGTTTGAAGAATCCCCCAGGTGAACCATCAACAAGGACATCCATCAACAATGGAAGACAAGTTGATGGTCAATCACCATGATGGAAGTACAACACGAAGAGTTGAAGATCCACGAAACTTTCACCATGGTAAGAATTGTATGCTTCAACAACAACATAACCATGATCGATTAGGAAACCTCTTCGTCGGCATACCCTTGAGCACTTAGCTCAAGACCCAACTTCTTGCACCATAATTCTTCCAATGCATTTCCCAAGTATGCATGCATAGGGCTACATTACACGGCCGTGCACAAGGCACTTTCTTCTTCCAACCCATGCACTAATGCACTTACCCATCAGTCGTTATGGGTCATGAGTACTTGGTATGAAAACTAGGGAAGCCATTTTTGGAAGAACCAAGAGGACATCACGGTGGCAACAACAAGAGCCAAGAAGCAATCCACCACGAGAGTTGCTCATAATCAACATTGACAACTGTTGGGTTGTAGGGTATGCACACACCCACAATTGTGCATAGAAACCCTCCCTAGACCAAAATAAGATCTCTTTTTGTATCTACTTAGGATTTCACATAAAAACCCCTCCTTAGACACTTTTTAATATTTCTCATAAAGCAAAGCTTTGGAGCCTTGATGTAAATGCTCACCTTTTTTCAAGAAGTGTAGAAAAACTCCCCACGCGTGCACGTATGCTCTTCCCTTGATTTGGTTGTTAGAAATATATTCCAAGAATCCTTTTGAGATATGACAGTTAGGCATGTGCTCCTTTTTGACTAGTCAAAAAGAGCACATGGGGGAATTGAGCTGAGCCTATAAATAGAGGCTATTTCTTGTAAAGAAGGGTCCCTTGGCCATGCCCTTGGCCTCCATGCTAATGGAAAGAAGGTTCATTTGGCTTCCACATTTCTCCTTGTGTGCTAGGCGTTGATCCATGTGTGTGGGTTTGGCACTTGGGTTTGTCTTGTGTGTGAGCATTGCCCTCCCTTGTTCCTTTTGACGTTGGCCATGGTGCCATTGTTCATGGACGTGGGTGTGTGTGCGTTGCTTACACTTCTTGCAACTCCTCTTGGAAGAGCCTCTCACTTCCATGTGAGGCGGTTAGGGTTTGTTGTTCCCCTTTTCTCAACATTTTGGCGTCGTTGCCGGGGACGTCGGCCTTTAGCCGTTGGATTTTTTCAAGCTTGCCGGGCCTACACTTTGTGGATGCACCTCACACTTGGATTGAGTTGTGGATCCGTGTGGCCTTCGGTTGGCCTAGGGTACCTCTTTCTTTTAATTTTTTAGTAAGTTTTAGTTCATTTCTTGTTTGTTGCACAAAAAAACATCTCCTAACCCCCTTCTCTTTCTCTTTTCTCACAAATACACACTCTCTCACACTCACTCTAGCATCACTCTCATCTCTGCCACCTCTTTTTCAGTGATGGCTTTGATTGGAGAGAGAGGGGGCACACACTCTCTTGGCCTCTTCCCTCTTTCACTCTGAATATTTTCACTACTCACAAATAGTAGCAAGGAATCTTCGAATTCCCAACATTTCGAACTACACGTAACTATGTGGTTATAAGTTAGTATTGGGCTATTGAAATTCACTCCTTCAATAACAAAAAAAAAAGAGAGAAAAAGGAGCACACGTATGATTGGGATATACGTGAATTCTCTCTGATCACTGCCTTGTCCATATGAATTCAATGTGATTGTGATGGTTCGGTAGAACATTAATTGTCATACAAGTAGCGTTAGCTCTCACATTCTCATGCGTGAGGTAAATGGGGGGGCGAACTTCGGTTTCCTTCCTTTTGGGTTGAGACACGAGCTCAGGGCAATGGTGGGGTGAAGCTTTCTGCGTATTACTCTGCTTGCTCACCTCAGAGCTAGGGGTTCTGGCTCCTGCTTGAGTCTGATTTCATCCTTGCAACCCTAAGGATTTCTCTTTCCGTCTTTTTTTTCACGATCTCGGAACTACTGCTGGTTTGAGCTTCGCAAAAGCTTCTACGTCTGCTCTCCTTTGGAGCATGAATGAAAGCCCTCGGGAGCTATCCTTAATATATGTGTATTTTGGTTGCCTTGGCGTCTACTATACAACCAGGTTGTCTGGAAACCTGTTCGGTGCAGCGTCCGTGGTTTTCTCGATATACCTTTGCCTTTTGGTTTCACTGTTGGCAGATGTCGCTGGGCAGGGGGGAATGATTCTCGGGCTTCCAGCTTGCCTGCATTGCTCTGCCCTTACTAGCATATTCTCCCTCATATGAATGATGGATGGGGTCAAGCATTATTCACGCTCCATCTTCCTAGTTTTGCTTCACAACGGAAAGTATAGGCAGATGTTGCGCATGTCCATGTGATGCCATTTCGGTTGTTGCGTGTCATCTACATGGGCTTTCCGAGTTTTTTTCATGACAGGTATTCTTTTGTGTTTGGGGAAGCTTCCGTCCCTATACCTCCCTACTTTTTCTGCCTTCTGAAGTCTGCAGGAGTACCTACACTAGTCTCTCCTCTCATTGATGCATGTCAAGAAGGCGGCAAGCGTTGAACCACAGTCTGCCAGAGCAGGCCGAACAATTCCTCTGATCGAATCTTTCCTTACCAAGCATCTTGTGCAGTAATAAGCTAGCTGTGGACTCTTTGGTGATCTCAAGGGCTTCTATTGCCAGTACACATGCTTATTCATGTACCCATATCTCTTCTGTTTTTCATTCGCTCAACCTGGGCTTTTCTTCCAAGGACCAGGAGATCTTGTTGCTTCTGACGAGTTAGGGAGCTCTTTCAAAATAATAAGGAGTATCTGTTCTATGGGTGTAACTTGTTTTTTGTTTACTCCAACCTTGTGGTTGATGTCTGCATGTCGGTACCCTCGATGTTGATGGTAGGGAATCTTTATGGTTGGGTTGGGTTCCGGTGGAGCTTTTTTGATTTGGGGTACTATATCGCCTTACCTGCTCGATGTTGTTGAAGAAGAAATCTACTTGGCTGCTGCCCACGGGGTATGTTATGCTTCAGGATGTGCATCCATTGGCTTTCCTGATGCTGGAGATTCGAATCGAATGATCTTTGAAAGGAATCAAGGTTTGAGTCAGTAAAGTCTTGAAGCATTGATTCTGATTGTAGCACTAAAATGTGTGACACAGATTATTCTGTTTTGATGTATTAAACTCTCTATGATACAAATTTTGTCTATAATCGCTATATGTCAAATTACCTATGATGAAGCCAAGATCATCCTAAGGTTGGCCTAGCAGTTACTTCACGACTGATCAGGTGGATATAAGTACTTGTCTTCTGATGAAAATTGCAAATCTATAAGATTTTGTGCCAGTTTGGAATTAACGTCTGACTCTTTCCATCTTTATAGGTGTGTTGATCCTTTTGTCATGTAAATGGGATTATTACATTCGATGATTGAATTTGAACTCTAAAGTTTTATGACTTGCCATTTGCTAGGGTTTGTGCTAATGCAGCAAGGGCCATGAAGCCAATAAATATCTTTTGTTGCAATAACCTTTGAATGTCAGCAAAGAAACCATAATGTTTTCCCCTCTCGTATTTGGCATACTCGCATTCACAAAGGTAGAAATATGTAATCTATTAATGGGTTTGTCTGATATGCGTGCACATTCACGAGCTTTACACGAAAGATGGGTTTCTAACATGCTGATAGGGGCACAAGCAGTAGTCAATGGCTATTTTTAATAAAGGCACATGACTTTGTTTTACACTACACATAGTGTAACTTTCTTGGTAACGTTTGAGATAAACAAATATATGACATATGATTCTAATTGATTTTTTATGGAGGAAAAGACTTGGTGTCCTAGGATGACCTTCTATTTGGACGTAACTCATTAAAGATTGTGGTAAGTAATTCCACTTAAGAGGTGAAGGTAGTAGGGTGTAGCTATGCAACCTAGCCACTAGCATGTTGGGTCCGGACTGACCAAAATTCAGATGTATTGAACAAATGGTAATGCCTCTCATCATTCACCAAGAACATCGATTATTAGAAATCCAAATGGTGGACTAGTTGGTATACATGCATACTTAATGTTGACTGATGTGCCCATAAAAAGTATCAACTCACTCGGGTCTACTGTCACACCTTATGAGGACTCCTCGTGTATTATCACTCTTGTTAATGCTTGGAGGCTAATGAAATAACATGGATAAATCATATTTGTTTCCCTTTTGAAGTTATAACCTTGCACAATAGATTCATAGGGGCTCTATTTTCTTGTATTCACTTCATGATCTATCGATTTTCAAATGCTCCTTTGTGTAACTTCAAGTTCTTAGTGTTTCCCTATAGGGAAATTTGGTAAAGGGATCATTGTTGTTTTGTCTTCTTTGAATATGGGT
Source organism: Ceratopteris richardii (assembly GCA_020310875.1). Lineage (NCBI taxonomy): Eukaryota > Viridiplantae > Streptophyta > Polypodiopsida > Polypodiales > Pteridaceae > Ceratopteris > Ceratopteris richardii. The sequence goes on from CM035409.1 coordinate 211,945,009, forward strand.
GGAAACATTGAAAGATCTGTGGCACCATTCCAGTCTTAGTTGTTCACATGTTTATGCCCAAACGAATTTACCTTTAGTGATCTCAATAAAATTGGGAGTTTTGACTACATAAGGAGATGATGATTCTCGATATTTGAAGTATGGAACTTGGACTTGGATGTCAAGCTAGAAGTTTCTCAGCTATTGATAGTCTGACAGAGTGTATCCTTGACTGAGTTATTTAAACTGCCACTGGCAGAGTATGCTTGAGATAATGTGTGCTCAGTTTAGTAAACATAATAGTATTTCTTGGCTATGTTTTGGAAGTGTGTACAGGTTCTGGAATCCTACAGTGACTACACATAGGTTGGAGATGTGCCCCAGTCACTTTGGAGCTGTGGATAAGGTTGATTGTAGCTTAATAAATCTTTTTGAAGATTGCTTCTTGACAGGTGTTTTCATTTGGTCCCTCCTGAAAGGTATACGAACTGATCTGAAAGAATTAGCAGACAATGCTGTCGGTGGGAAGTTTCTTTGACTTATCAGTTAGGGAACTGTTTAAACTACACACAAATTTCTCTACATGGAGCTATATTATGCTTAGTAATCTCTCAATTTGGGGGCATGGGAAGGTCATGACTTGTCTTATTTTTTGATGAACTGCCTCCATTCTTCATTACAATTTTTTCAAATGATGTTTTTCTCAGTTGTTGGTCCCAAAGCTTATGGTGGGAGGTTTCTGGGATTGTGCTACACACTGTGGGCGGTGTGTGATAGACCCATAGTGTTCATATTCATGTGATGCTGGTAAGCTTCAATAATTTCAGATGATTTAAATGACTCGGTTGAAATAGGAACAGGTTGCAGGTATAGCCTGGTACAGGGGCTATTCTCTTCAAGAGTTAGAAGCATCCTCACACTTGTGACTGTTTTCAAAGATACATTTCTATAATAGCACTGCTATACATCTTGCATGCCATCCTCAAGATTCAATCTATGATGCAGGGTTATGGCTTGTCAGTTCCTCTCTTATTTCACATCAAAACACTACTTGTTTCAGTGCAACTTGGGTTCTGACGGAAAAGTTCATGACTCTAGAAAAAGTTTTATGATTTGTCAAGTTTGGTGACAAATTCTCTAAATACTTGTTTTAATCTGTGGCTCTAGATTCGTTCTACTTTAGAGCATGATTCCATAATTTATTAATATGCCAGAATGTTTCTAAATTTTGCACTATGGGTATAACTGTGTACTAGTGTTCGATCATGATTGCTAAAGCCATCAGTTGTAGCTTCTGGTAGAGTAGTGACACTTAAGATGCTTTGGGGGGGAAGGGAAGTTGACCAAAAACAACACCTGAAAGAAATTCTAAATTTTGCACATAGAGAGGTTCTCTGTTAACTATCTTTTGTTGGACACACTGTTCAATTTTATCGGGAAAATGTCGGGAGAATATCTTGTTCCAAAAAAGCTGGAAACACGGTCACAAGAATTCGAATGCTTGTTTTTTGCCAGGGAAGAAATGCTCTGGTTTTACAATGCTCCCTTAATGCAGTATAGGCCAACACACACAGCACTTACCATTGGTCCATTTTTTACTCCTATAGATGCGCTCTTGTGAATAATGTGTTTTTTAATACTCCCAAGTTTAATGATCATTTTGAAATCTCATATCCGACCCTATAGGATTGGGCCTACATGTTTTATCAATTCTGAATTAACTTACTTTGCAATGCGCTCACTCGATTACAAGCTAATTACTCATTGCATCTCTTTACAATGAAATGGCTTGCTTATAACTAACATTCCAGGCACTAGGAACAGCGATTGCATTCATCCTTTTTGCCCGTTAAATGATGAGACACCATGATTCATAGAAATCACTCTTGATGACTTAAAAGTTAGTTACCTTTGTCGAAGCATGTCTACTTAGCCAAAGTTACACATGGCCTTAGTCACTGAATGTTGTATTTTGCTCTCATCCATGCTCACCTATTGCTCATTGGTTGTCATATAAACTAAGTGATTGTGCTTATATAGTGGTGACATGTCACAAATATAAGTCATAAGGATTGCCACTTGAGTTCTTGGCTTTTGATGCTTTAATTTGCAGAATGCAGGAATAGCTAGCTCTCTATGTGGACTTAAGCTAGTCCTATAAGACTTAATGTCCCCTGAAGTGGAAACTACCAATTGAACTAAATGCTATATTCTACCTCTTTTCAAAAACAGTCTACTGGTGTTTTGTATGTTTAATTTCAGGATCTTGGGTGAGGCTCTATTAGTCCAACATGGGACTACATAAAGGGATGCATGCTGGGCTGACTGCCCCCCAAGGGGATTGTGTCGCCCAACTCTGAAGACTGAATGTTTGCATATTGAAGGAAGGACTAAAGGCTTAAAGATAGATGTGTTGCATATTCAAGATCCTTGAAGATCTGAAGACTTGTTGCCTGAAGCTTTGCTGACTGTAGAAATTGCAGATCTGAAGATTTCAACTTGGATCAAGTTCAGTTATGTTCGAAGATCAATGAAGAGTATGGAGACCTGAGGACTGTAAACTGCAGAATGGAAGATTTGCAGACCTAGAGCTTCTCAGAATTGAATACTCAAGCTTGAAGCAGTTTGGATGTGTATGATCCTTTCCTCTTAGCTTTGTCGAGGACGACAAAGTCTAGGGGGGGGGGAGTGTTAGGTTGTAGGGTATGCACACACCCACAATTGTGCATAGAAACCCTCCCTAGACCAAAATAAGATCTCTTTTTGTATCTACTTAGGATTTCACATAAAAACCCCTCCTTAGACACTTTTTAATATTTCTCATAAAGCAAAGCTTCGGAGCCTTGATGTAAATGCTCACCTTTTTTCAAGTGTAGAAAAACTCCCCACGCGCGCACATATGCTCTTCCCTTGATTTGGTTGTTAGAAATATATTCCAAGAATCCTTTTGAGATATGACAGTTAGGCATGTGCTCCTTTTTGACTAGTCAAAAAGAGCACATGGGGGAATTGAGCTGAGCCTATAAATAGAGGCTATTTCTTGTAAAGAAGGGTCCCTTGGCCATGCCCTTGGCCTCCATGCTAATGGAAAGAAGGTTCATTTGGCTTCCACATTTCTCCTTGTGTGCTAGGCGTTGATCCATGTGTGTGGGTTTGGCACTTGGGGTTGTCTTGTGTGTGAGCATTTCCCTCCCTTGTTCCTATTGACGTTGGCCATGGTGCCATTGTTCATGGACGTGGGTGTGTGTGCGTTGCTTACACTTCTTGCAACTCCTCTTGGAAGAGGCTAGTGTTGGGTTGTAGGGTATGCACACACCCACAATTGTGCATAGAAACCCTCCCTAGACCAAAATAAGATCTCTTTTTGTATCTACTTAGGATTTCACATAAAAACCCCTCCTTATACACTTTTTAATATTTCTCATAAAGCAAAGCTTTGGAGCCTTGATGTAAATGCTCACCTTTTTTCAAGAAGTGTAGAAAAACTCCCCACACGCGCACGTATGCTCTTCCCTTGATTTGGTTGTTAGAAATATATTCCAAGAATCCTTTTGAGATATGACAGTTAGGCATGTGCTCCTTTTTGACTAGTCAAAAAGAGCACATGGGGGAATTGAGCTGAGCCTATAAATAGAGGCTATTTCTTGTAAAGAAGGGTCCCTTGGCCTCCATGCTAATGGAAATAAGGTTCATTTGGCTTCCACATTTCTCCTTGTGTGCTAGGCGTTGATCCATGTGTGTGGGTTTGGCACTTGGGGTTGTCTTGTGTGTGAGCATTGCCCTCCCTTGTTCCTTTTGACGTTGGCCATGGTGCCATTGTTCATGGACGTGGGTGTGTGTGTGTTGCTTACACTTCTTGCAACTCCTCTTGGAAGAGCCTCTCACTTCCATGTGAGGCGGTTAGGGTCTGTTGTTCCCCTTTTCTCACAACAACCTCTTTTGAGTAGCTCACAATTAAAAAAAAAAAAGCTCACAAAGACACCATCAAGCTGGAATACAAGGAAGAAGTCCATACAAAGGTCGCAATGACAAAATGACAAACCAGACAACTGCCCAAGCTACAATTGGAAGAGGGACCACTCTTGTGGATACATGATGGGCACTATCTCTCCACACACTACATGGAACAACCACTACAACAAGGGTCTGTCTGGGACGACAGACTCTAGAGGGGGGGGGGGAGTGTTGACAGTCAAGGTCACACACAAGCATGGAAGCGCATCGATGAAGTGGACACACAAGAAGAAGAAGCATGTAGGGAGCTCCAAGAAGCACATGTCAAATTTTCAGAAGAAATCCCTATATGTATAGTGACTTTTGTCCTAAAAAACATTGTAAATACCATTTTCTATTTTTACAACTCCATTTTGTTCAAGCAGAGGAGTCATCTATCTTGAGGAGTATTAGAAGTAGCATCCTACCAATTTTCATAATTTTTAGACTCAGTTTGATCCCCCAAATAAGCTCTGGAACCTAATTTTTAACTAGGCCAGACACTAGGTCTGGACAGGGCCAAAACCACTCAAAAAACTATAAAAAGGGTTGGAGAGTTCATTTTAGAGGTTAGCTTGTTGTAGATTTCAGCCTTGTAAAAGAGTTCATTTGTAATCGAAGTCCTTCCATTGTTCCATTCTTTGCTCTTACCTTGTGCGCGTGTGTGTGTATGTGTGTGCATGTTTGTATGCTTTCACTCACTCACTTGTGCACTTCACTTGCTCTTGGTCTTCATACCGGTCCTCACGTCTCCGCGGATTGACATTTATGAGATGAAGCTCCTCACGTTGGTACTTGCCATTGTGCTAGAGTGACATATGAGGTTAAAAGAAATTAATGTTTATATACTTATTTTGAAACCTTCCATATATTATTTAATGGCTGCGAAAAGTGGTTTCGAATGTTAAACAAAACACCTTTCACAATCTAGAGGCTATATGATATTTTCCTACATACAGGTTTCAAGATACTCTTGGTATATATGTACAAGCATGGTGTTATGATTCCCATGTACTATGCCTATGAAAAGGATAGGCAAGTACAATCAAAGAATTAGCTAATAGCTAGTGGTTTTTTTTTTACCTAAGGTGAATGTTAAGTTTTGAAATAAGGTTGGAAATTTCTTCCATAGAAATGTTCAGATCATAAGTGGAGAAATGAAAGAGTTTGGGCATGATGATTTTCACGATGCTGGCACCAATCGAGGGGTCTAGAAAATGTGTAAAGGTTTTTGTGAATGTTCTTGATAATTTAAAGGCATTGTGTGCTTGGAGTTGAGGGGTCTAGACAATGCGTGAAGGTTTCTGTGAATGTTCTTGATAATTTAAAGGCAATGTGTGCTTGGAGCCGATAAATAGATCTGTGTATACTCCTAAGTGTTGTCTTGATAGTATTTGTTAATATTGGAATGGGAACTTGATGACTACAGGAAACCTATCGCTAAGGATTGTTTTGTGGTTGAATAAGCTGATGATCATATGATATGTATGATCCCCCTTCGTGTCTGTGTCCTTCAACATAAAGCCTATATGGTTATGATGCAAAGTTGACCCTGTAACCTGAAAAATATCTTTTTTTTGGAAATTAAAGGTATAGCCTATTGTTCTATCATTGAATTCATTGCAGAATTGAATTATAAAAAGGTAGTTGCAATTCGTGCAGGTTTAGTAAATTGATGTTCTCGAAACATGGATATGCTTCTTCATGTCAACTCTACGCATCTTCAATAAACTACTCATTTGTGGGCTATTTTACTTCTTATAGAAATATATGATAAGCTTCAGTTTCTATGTTTTTTTTTTCTAGCTACCACAAGCAAGAAGCCTAACTTTCGATTTCCACGCTTCATGGAGTTTTTTGTGAAGCCCATGGTTGGGCGTGAGTTACAAGTTACGTGACTTGGGCGACATTAATTATGCGACAGTCTGTGCTGTTGCTCCAACTTCCAAAGTATGAAGTGGCGCCGCCCGCGCGTTCATTCTCGTGCATGCCTCTCGACTCCCCATAATGTAGCTCATATCATTGTGTGCTTCGTGGACAACTGGATTCTGCACAGTAAATTGCACGGCACATTATTATGTGGCCCATTTGCATACGCGCCTACCTCTTTGCATGCATATCCAAATTCGTGTCTGCTTCAAAATACGCAGCCTATGTATCATCAATTACACTTTCTGAATATGATTATTCAATCTAGTGATTTGCAATTAAAAGCTATGTCCTAATAGATACATATATCCCAGAGTCCGGTGGCTACAGACCCACAAGATTTTTGGGTGACAAAAAAGGTGTCGCATGATCACCGAACAGAATTTGCATGTGCCCATCGTAAGAGAAATCACACACACATCTACATTTATGTGTAATAACAACTAATAATCAGAGATGTTACACCTATGATCTATAGCAACAACAAGAGCTAATAATAACAACTATGTGTAATAACAACTAATAATCACAGATGTTACACCTATGCCAACATCTAACCCAAGAGCTTCAGATGACCCAAAAGTAACAATCATTAATAACACAAATTAAACCTGACATATTGCCTGCACCGACACCTAACAGCTTCAAGTTGACCTAAAAATACGGATACCAGCTTCACCTTTTGAAGACTTAGATCTAGTGCTGCACATGTGAACCTGAAGCTGAATTTACATAGCAATGGTGAAACGGAAGCATCAAAACCACACTTCCACGCGAATCATAGGCAAATCATGAAGTCCTGTTGTTTTTCTGTTCATAGAGATTGGAACAAAGTGATGTATTTTATTCTTCTGCCATGAATGCGAGCACAAAAGCGATAGAAACAACATGTTTCGTTCACATCTCATAGGTGGGTTGGTTTGGCACTAGTCTCTTGAGGCGGAGGTTTTGTGTTCAACCTCCGAACTGAACATATAATGGTTTTGACCAATCTAAACCAGTTATCACTTTGTCTAACCCTCGCTTTGTGAGATAGGAAAGATTCCTGTGCATATTATGTCCAGTCAGCTGTACAATCGCTCAAAGAAGTATACATTTGTCGAACCTCCGTTAAAAATAATAATAATAATAATGCCTCAAACCCTCCTGTATATTTTTGTTTTATGTATTTATTTAATGTGCTTGAGGTGTAGATGCTAGAGCCGTCTCAAGTCTGCAGACTGGAAGACTGCTGGCCCCTAGGGCCAAGGCGAAGTGGTCGAAAAAGGCATAGGAATAAATGATTTTCATTGATATTTGACCTGCTGCCAGGCTACTCATATTTCAAGGTCTTCTGCAATTAATACCTGTAGTCGACCGTTTCTGCAAATAGTTACCATATTTCAAGGTCTTCTACTCATATTTCAAGGTCTTCTGCAATTAACATCTGTAGTCGACCGTTCCTGTACCACATCACAATGGACCAACGATGGAACTAAGTGCTGACCAAGCTCGATAGCAAACTAAATTATTGGAAAGGTATGCAAGTCAACTTGGCAGGGCGTGCTATGGTTGTTAACACATTTATGTTTTCAACGACTATTTACTTTATCTCGTGTTGGAGACCGAAGGAGAGAGTTGACCAAAGTGGAAAGAATCTGCAAAAACTTCCTTTTGGATTGGGACCCGAACAGGAGGGGGATTCCCAAAATCAATTGGGAAACTTGCATTAGCTCGAAAGACTCAGGGGGCTTGGGTATTTTGGATATCGTTGGGTTGGCTGACAAGCTGGCGGTTAAGTGGCTTATCAAGGCTTGGAGCAATAGTGAGTCCTCTAGGGCTAAATTGATATTCAGAAACTTGAAAAACCTTACCTTTGTTGGCCATCTTGGTTGGAAGGACATAGGGATTCTCTCCCTTTTATTCTCCCCCCTCCCAGTGTCCGCTAAAGGCTCTAACCTCGTGTGTTCTTTATGGAAGAGTTGGAACAAGTCCAAACAATACATCAGAATCAGTGATGAGTGGAAGTGGGCGGCTGGGATAAGACAAAATGACTCTATCTGGTTCCCGATCAGCGGCATTAGAGGAGTGGAGCCTTGGAACCTCCAAACTGCAAAGTGGTTATGGAACAAGGGGTTCAAACAGTGGAAACAGCTCTGGAAACAAGAGACCAACCAGTGGATTAGGTTCGAAGACTTAGACCCAAGACATAGTCACCCTCAAGGAATGGACTCTTCTTCAAGGAAGATGTTTGGCCTGGGTCCGCTCAACTACCCGCCTTCTCTCCGGAGAGGATCTTCCTTGCCTAGAGGGCCTCAAATGGAGCAATGGTCAGAAGATATCCACAATCCCCAACTTCAAAGAGAACGTAGATGTTCACCACACCCTTAACAAGAGGTGCTTCCTTTCTTGGACCAAACTTCGATGGGAACTAAAGTTCATATCTATTTGGCACCCCCTAATTGAGATCAAAAAGTCAATTCTCATTAGGCAGATCTTGCATAAGGGAATCTGGTCCAATGCAAGGGCTAATAAAATCTGTGGTGTCCCGCCATGGTGCAAGCGTTGCCATCGATGCATCGAAGATTTAGCTCACATGTTCTTCAATTGCCCAAAGTCCCGAGTTGTCTGGCATCACGTGGCACGGGTTTTGAGACTCGCGCACCAAATCAATTGGCAACAGGTGCTACTGGGTGAGGCGGTCGGCTGCTCATCGAGGATGTGGAATGCAATCAGGAGTGAGACCCTTTGGAAGATTTGGAGGGAGCCATATGCTATCAATTTTGGCCAAACTCCAAAGGAATGGTCGATCGAGAAATCGTTGTTTCTTCTAGGTAAAAGAATCTCCCGAGATAAGAGATCTCCACCGTTTAGACATCACTGTATTTATCTCCTCGAAAACAACAAGCTGCAACCCAAATGGGTCCCACATGAGGGTGATGATAGATTATCCGCCTCATTTGTAATGCCCTCTAGCTTGCCAAACTCCTCCCCTGCATTGTGGGATTTGGGGGGTCCCATGGGCACTAGTACCATTCACTTGTAACCTTTCTTTATTTTAATTAAAGTCAGAGAGAATAGACTAAAGCCGAACTTCCTTTTATTGAAAAAAAATAGTTACCATATTTTTACAGCTCAAAACAATGGAAACCAGCAATATGGCGATCGAACAATCATCCTTACTCGTTATGAATGCACTGAACTACAAGTTCATCGAGCTCCCGTTCGCAAATTGCCGATATCCACGGTGAACTGGACCTAAGAGATTAGTAACAAGGAGAGAAATAAGAGAGGATAACCAGCGCCCAAAAGATGATTGATCATATTTTAAAAAATGAAAAAAGAGAGGATAACCAGCGCCCAAAAGATGCAGTGCAGCTGTTTTATTGGTATAATATGCAGCCCTGCTGTCAATATACAAAACCAGAGAGATAACAGCCAAAAGATAGTTTGAAACTGCTTAAAGGAAGCCGTAAAGTGGATGGTGCTGCTGGCCAACATTCTCTTTTACAGACTGTTCAAAACTATACTAGAAGATTTTATTACACGAGAATCAGCGATTCCAAAGAAATTACGTAGTCTCTCACATCCTCAGCAAGAGGGAACCAAACAAGTCGCCTTCTTCCTACCAAAGTTCTGTTTTTAAGAGAGTTCAACCGAAGCTTGCTCTCCCTTTTTTTTTTAATGGAGGTCCAGCAGACCCTTACTCTTTCAGACTTTCTTTGAAAGTACAACTATACAAGTAAATTGGCATAGTACCAATGACACTTTCATATCTTACAAAGCAAGCATTAAACAAGATAACATGAATAACAACTGATTTAAATTGACCAAAATCTTATATGTTCAGCTCAAGGATTGAACTTTGGACCTCTATCTCAAGAGACCAAATCCAAACTACTTGATCTACAGGACGTGGACAATTACTCTCCCTTTAAAAAAATTTGTAGCCATGGAACCCCCCATATTCCACAAAGCAAGAGTTGAGATTACCTAGATATAAAGCAAAAGTTAAGACTACCCAAATGTAATACAAAGATGACGAGTCACGACCCAAAGGCAATAAGGATACCCGATTTAGACTCGCCTAAGATCTATTACATATCGGCCACGACTAACAAGGGTTGAACCCTTGCAGTCGCTCCCACCCTCACTTCAAGAAGCAAAAACTCAAACCAACTAGACGAACCCGTGCCAACACTTCCATGCCAACATTTTTTTTTTTAAATAAAAGGAAGTTTGGCCTTAGCCTATTCTCACGGACTTTAATTAAAATAACGAAGAAAAATTACAAGTGAATGGGAATAGTGCCCATGGGACCCCCCAAATCCCACAATGCAGGGGAGGAGTATGGCGAGCTAGAGAGCATTACAAATGAGGCGAATAAATCTAGCATCACCCTCATGTGGGACCCATTTGGATTTCAACTTGTTTTCGAGGAGATAAATACAATGGTGTCTAAACGGTGGAGATCTCTTATCTCGGAAGATTCTTTTACCTAAAAGAAACAAGGATTTCTCGATCGACCATTCCAACGTTAAAAAACTTTCAGAAAATGTAATCAATCTATCAAAGAAAACGTGAAACGTCATCAATCCATTCGGGAAAAGGTTCATCTAAGAAGACCCTATGTCCCACATGTACAGACGAAGATGAGTTGCGACGAGCCAACGGCAGGAGGCTTGTAAATCCACCAAAAAAAAAGACTACCCCCTCCACTTTTGCGCTCACGCACCACAGTGGCTGCTCCGTAGGATCTGCAAATTGATCTCAGCTCAGCGGTTCGTGACCGTTGTTTGGCTTTCTTCCACCTGCCCTAAATTTTTTCGAGAGGGCGAGTTGCTTAGCTCTGTGATGGAGCCGGAAGAAACTCTCCTGAAGCCAATACATCGCTTTGCTCCATGTGGAGTTAAGGTGGGACAAGATGTCTGCCGCAGGCCCCGCTGAACAAAACACACTTTGCCGTGTGCTATGGAAGAACTTACAGGAGATAAGTACCATACGCTACAAAACAATAGTCATATGCTTCAAGTTTGTTTTAACTAGTCTACCTGATTTAGACTGGCAAGCCAAGATTATAATAGTAATGCTTCAAGTTTGTTTTAACTAGTCTACCTGATTTAGACTGGCAAGCCAAGATTTTAAACAGACATGAAATGGAAAAACAGATTATAACATATATCACACGACAAGGGGCTTCTCTAATCCAAAAAATAAGGAGTATACCTATCGGCTCCATATAATTCAGTAAAGGCCGCATGCATATAATATTAGAGATATGCTTCAAGTTTGTTTTAACCAGTCTACCTGATTTACACTGGCAAGCCAAGAGTATAAGCATGCAAAAAATGGAAAAAACGGATTATTGCATATGGCACACGACAGGCCTTCTCGATCCCAAAGAAGGAATAATGTGCTTGTCGTTCCCCAGATAGTCAGCAACGTCTGTAAGCATAATAGTAATCAATCAAAATTGAAGTTGTGGCAACGTTCAGACAGGTATATGCAGATTTACGTTTTGGAAATCAAAAGTTCAAAGCTTATATGCATATCCCGGGGGTATAGCTTTCATTCCTAAACCTTACAGAAATGGACAAGCCCCACATCTATTTATCTAAAAGGTTGGAGAGAACGCTGGATAAATATTTCCAAACTGCATGAGAGGTAAAAACTTCATGCCAAACAATACAGAATGTATAAACGTGAATTTTCTTACTCATTCAATACAAAGAGAAAGGTTGCATCTATTCCCATGTTATAAATTACAATGTCATGAACCTTCTTTTGATTATACACCATATTTGATTACGCCAAATGCAGGCCAATGTAGCAACGGACAGAGTCAGAAACAGCACAACCTTCTGCCTAAACGCACGATTGTTACGCTCGTATAAATCTGATAATCTTCCGCGTTGCAAAGAAAAGCAAATTAATGCACGAAAGGAAAGGTACAAGATGTTAAAAACTAATTTAACTACGCCAGCATAACATAGCAGTAACATTGAACATTGCGAAACAAACAGTTGTTGCATATCGAAATTTGATAGGAGTCCGCTCTCTGTACTAGAGTTTTGATGCTACAATTAGCAGGCGAATAACTTGGTGCTGCCCAGTACCATCTTCTCACACGATTGGCAGCCTAACAAAGAGATGCAGTACTTGAAACTTGCAAAACCATGAACCTCCATCCTCAGAATATAATTATAGCTCGACTGCTTCGGCCTCACAGGCCATGAAGGCTCATGAAATTTACCACGGACTGTTTCGGCCTCACAGGTAATGAAGGCTCATGAAATTTACCACGGACTGTTTCGGCCTCTCAGGCCATGAAGGCTCATGAAATTTACCAAGGACAATCCACAGCTCTGCACATTCGACATTGTTGTACAAGACAATTTTCGTGCTTCACATGTACTCCAGCACTTAATATTCTTTATTTTTTTAACAAGTTGCAGCCTTTCCCTTATACGTGATATAGCTTCAGGAAGATCACTGAAGACCAAGATATGCGACTTACACCATGGCACTGGCACATTCCCTCTACTCATCTAGGAAAGACAACTAGTACGACCAGGCCGTCAGTACCATGGATTGTGCGAATCCTTCGTATTCGCTGAATCTTCCGACTTACGACAAATCGGAATCCCCTTGTTTAACACCTTATTCCCCAGGTTGCGAAACTCATGTTCCAAATGGACACAGTAGCTATTGAATGTGTGAGTAGTCACGCAGAGTCGAAAATCAAGACGGAAGAGTAACTCAAGCTCCATTCTGTTTAATTCTTCAATGCTGACCCCTCCCACTCTTGCATAAAATGCATTATTGTAGTGTCTGAAACCAAGGACAAGATGAAAATGGTGTCAGGACACTGTACATGTAGATGTCAAGCTGTAAATTAAACTTTCAATTTAGAGTTTTACTAGAAATGCACAGGAGGACAAACATCTTTGACAACTCTACCGCTTAACACACATCGGGAAATTAGTCTGAATTTAACGAAGCGCCTGGAAAGTTTCGTGAATAAATCAAAACAACCCATTATTAAGAGAACCCTTCTATAACTCCTACGAAAATTAGTTTTTAATGACAAACAGATAACCGACGAACCCGACATGTACCAACAAAGATACATTGATACCTTTATCTTCAGGCCATGATCGAAGCTGTACTAGTCTACAGACAAGATGGGCATTTAGGCACGCAAATCCGAATGCCGATGCACTTCTAGTGGAAGTAAAGAGCAGAGAAATTACATGTCATCAAGAGTCTTTGCAGCGAGCATGACTGAAGTGATAAGTAGACGATGTACATTCAAGGAGATGATAGGCTGATCAGGCTGGTGATGAACGAAACGATCCATAAAGGCATATGCTACCACGAAGCAGGACGGACTGCAATTCGTGTATCTGTATATGCGCTCCAAATACTTGTGCACGCCAATAGCAGGTGGTCGAAGCCCATGAAACAAAGTAAGCTTCAACTCCCTATCGGTATGACCATTGCAAACATTTGGGGGCGCTGTCAGTGAATTCCTCTTCGAAGTGGGGAGTTCCTGCTCATTTCTCGCAATCAGGTAGTCCAAATTAGCGGCTAGAACAGATATTATGAGCGGCAGTTCATAATCAGATGTACTGGAAGTGCTCACAGATCTGAAACTCGATCCAGTGTCATCGCCATGGGGTGTTGGCGGCGAAATCAGAGTGTCGTCAACAAGGCCGCCTATGGAAGCTCCTTTTGGAGCCATACCCCTGCACAATCCATTTAAAAGTCCGGGCGGCGGCATGTGTAACCGTTGTTCGTAACACTATTTCCAAAGTAGCGCGGACATTCCAAACAGAAATGCTGCGAAACGATTCAATTCGTGCTATCGTGACGGAAAGGAGCATGAGAAGCACTGGGAGTTCCGCCACAGACATACGACGAGAATCTTTATATTTCTTCTACCATTACATGGCCTCTCAGGCTCTCTGAGAACGCGAGATCATTAGTTTTCCTCCAAGGGTAACAGACATAACATTTATGAACAGAAGGCTAACCAAACCGAGCATTTGTGGATGATTCATTTACGAGAAAGGAAGTAATCATCAGCAAGGGTCAAAATGCGTGGCCATCATGAATGAAAAGGACCAGCTACTCAGAAGAAAATCACAAACAGGAAACGAATTTCTCCTAAGGACAACAGCAGAGGTCTAGAGGTTTCGATAGACAAGAATCTGGATTCTGGTGCACGGATATGTGCAAGAAAGTATGTGTGTGTGTGATAGAGAAAGAGACAAAAAGAAAAGAAGTGTGTGCGTGTGCTATCTACTATCAGTTAGCAGCCTCGGGACTCGCAATTCGCAGTACCGCGGGTCTGGATTCGTTTCGAAACGGAACCTGATGAGAAGCAGATTGCTATACAGATGTTCAAGGCTTTAGAGAGGGATTGCGTTACGGGCGGAGAATTCGCACGGCTCCGCAATCCCGAAGTCCTAACGTAGTAGATCAAAGGAGTCTTGGATCCATGTCGTCGAGCTAGACTTCAATAATGAGCCTCCTGCAGTCGCGGACTGCAAGTTGCAACCTTGCAGATCCGGCCATCGACGGATTCGTTGACGGGCCCCGTTACCTGCAGCAACCTGGCAGAGAGGTAACCGCAGCAGTTGGAAACGAAAATGAAGATAGAAATTTGCAGCTTATTGAAGATCAGCACCTGCCACCGCCCCTTTTCTCGAATCCTGACCTCATCATCACCGCATTATCCATACTGAGTTTGAGGTCGCTTGAGGCGCTGCTCAGGTTCGTGCACTTCGGCAGTAGCCCTTGCGGTGGCCACATGGAATGGGATACGACAAGACAGAAATAGGAATAGCTATCCGATGCTGCCGGAAGAAGTCGGGCCCGTTCACACAAAAATGACAGCGGCATTCTGAAAAGAACTCACATTTTGTGTCTTCTTCATCTTCCATTCACACAAGAGTGGCAGCCTAAGACGTTCATTAAGCTGGCTTACTCATAATTTTACAAATTTTTACTCCATAGAACTTCATTTCTGATTTGTTTCGTTTGTCTCTTTATGTTTTCTTTCATGGGGGTCATCCACATTTTTTTCTTGATCACTAATACTCGGTGTTTATACATTTCGAAGTTTGTACAACCTTCTAAGAGCTATTTAATCATAGCACTAGCTATTTGGAAAGTTGGCATTCGCCTTGGCCAATCTCCAACTTCAAGCCTCCAACTATTCGTGAGATTGTCTTAATTTGAGGATATCAATCTAGATCATATTTGTTAGAGAAAGCGAGCAACCTTCCACTAGAGAGCTCAACCTTGTCAAAGTCATAGATATTGATGGTCCCAAAAGGTCTTCAAGAATGGTCAAGAAATGGGGACCATTTTTGGGAAATGGTGGTCAAAAATGTTTTATTAGATTATGTCATAGCTATCATATTGGAGAGCTATCCAATGATATATATAACACTAGGGTAATAGACAAAGAAGTGTGGGTCAAACTTAGTCAAAACCCTAACTCAAAGTTTTAGTGTGAAAAGCAGATAGTGCACATATCAATTGCAGATCAAATATATGAAATGTGATCCTGTGGTCCATAATATGCCTACCATGTGGCACTCAAATGAAATTAAAACAATATAAATTAAGTCTCTCCATTAAATACAATGGAATTTCCATTAGATTTACGGAAAGCTATTTTTTGGAGCTTTCCTTGACTTGTTCACCAAGGGATGCATACTCGATATAAAAAGTATGCATTGGACACTTAGAAGCATCACTTTTTGGAGCTTTTCAAGAGTTAGAGCTTGGAGATGGTGTTCTTATCTACTTGGAGAGGCAAAGTTCTTTCTTCATTGTCTAGAAGGTGTGCAATACCTTGGACCTTATTTATTTGGAGGAGATCATCTTTAGCTTTCGAAATCGAGAAGATTTGGAGATTATGGAGCTATGGACAGCTTGTATTTCTTGCGTATTCTCTATGCTATCTTGTAACTTTGTCAACTTCAACATGGAATGTAATGAATATATATGGAGCTTTGCTCCTTTGATCTCTCTCATGTGTTGTCTATTCTCCATCTCATCTCTATTTTCTATTTTTCTCTATATTGATTGTGGGTCTAAAAACCAATTATTGGTATCAAAGAAGGAAAACATAGAGTACATTGAGGTTTCGACCACATGTAGATGTTGGAGTTAGACGTCCACAGAAGCACGCGAACAACACGAGGAAAAAGAAGAAGCTTGGAGCACAACACACAATACTGAATGTATTATAACTAGAATGTACAACGATAAGTAGCGCGTTAGGGCAATAGGCATATATACAAGCCAAGGGGGAAAAAACTCCTAAAGAGGGAAAAAGTGCCCCGGTGGTCCTAGAGTGTTCACACACATCACTACCTAAATATACCTCGCAACTGCCAATGTGCTCTGACTCTCAGTGAAGATGGTGGTGGCAGAAGAGTGACCAACACCCAAATCAGCCATAAGGAATCTGAGCCACACACACTCAACAGTCGTTGTGAAAGCTTCCCTATACTCAGCCTCACAACTGGAAGTGGCCACAGTAGGCTGCTTCTTGCTTAGCCAAGATATGCATGAGCTATCAAGCATGAAGCAAAAACCACTACTGGACACACGAGTGTCATAGAAACCAGCCTAGTCAGAGTCAAAAAAAGCATGCAAATCTGGTGGTAGTGATCCCCCGTTGGGATAAAACAACCCAAGTAGTCAGGTACCACTCAAGTAGCGAAAGATGCGCTCAACCGCCTGCCAATGCTTGACACCTCGGCAATGCATAAACCTGCTCATATGTGAGACAACAAACTGAATATCTGGTCGAGTAATGCATAAGTAAATCAAGCATCCAACAACCTACTGATACAGAATAGCATCAAATGCATCTCCAACATCACGAAGACTCAATCATAAACCTGTCTCCATAGGAGTAGCAATAGGTTTACAGTCTTCAAGGCCAAAACGCTGCAATAATGTGTCAATATATTTGGTTTGACACAAAGCCATTCCACCATCAACATGCATAAACTGAATGTCCAAATAATGATGCAAATGCCCCAAATCAGACATCTCAAATGAGGCATGTAAATCAGCCTAGAAATCAGCAATATGCTTCTCATGAGGACCAGTGAGTAGCATGTCATCAACATACACCACAATGATCAGAAGCACATCATTAGCATGCCTAACATATAAGGTGCCTTCAGTCGGACTGTTCTCAAAACCATGTGTAATCAAATAGGCATGTATCTTTTCATACCAAGCACGTGGTGCTTGCTTCAAACCATATAATGCCTTCTTTAACCTACACACCTGGTTTTCATGCCCTTTCTACACAAAGCCACGGGGCTGAAAAACATACACTTCTTCATGCAAGTCACCATTTAGAAATGTTGTTTTAATGTCCAAGTGATGTGCGTTCCAACCATGATGAGCTGCAAGTACACAGATGCTAGTAATAGTAGTCATTCGGCAAGTAGGTGCAAAGGTTTCATCAAAATCAATGCCTCTTTCATGCACATACCTTTGTAACAAGCCTAGCCTTATACCTGTCAATTGTGCCATCAGGTTTACACTTCAGCTTGTATACCCACTTAGTGCCAATGGCCTTCTTGCCAGGAGGCAAGTCACATAAAGATCAGGTACCATTTTTCATGATAGCATCGTATTCAGACTGCATTGCAGCCATCCAATGTTCAGAATTTTATGCTTCATCAAAGGAAACAGGCTCAATCTCATCACAGAGACTAGATGCAACCATAGCATAGCAATCTGATGCAAAACTATGAGAGCCCGAACGAATACGATATGACAGAGGTGCATCTAATTTGTTGTCACACAAAGTCTACACCAGCCATTTTGGCATAGTTTTTGCCTCCTCAATATCAACTCTCTCATCAAGAAGTGCATCATGTAAATCTGCATTAGAAATAGAATGATCTGCATCATCACATGAAACCTGCAATGGTTGAGAAGTTGCCTCATTAGGACCAACACTAAAGTATCCACCTCTAAAAAGAGGCAGCAAAGTATCATACATGTCTTTGGAGCTAAGAGATGTCTCCTTTGTACATGAAAGTAAAGGTTGAATAGCATCTTCCACAAAAACAGCATCACAGCTAGCCAAAATGTGTTTACTCTGTGGATGATATAGACGATAGCCTTTGCTTTCAGAACTGTACCCAACCAAAATATATTTTACTGCTTTATCATCCAATTTCCTGTGATGTTATTCAGGCACTAATGCATATGCCAGACAACCAAAAACATGTAGATGAGCAACAGATGGCTTATGACCATGCCAAAGCCTCATATGGAGTGATAGATTGTAGTGCTTTAGTGGGACACCTGTTAAGTACATATGCTGCACACATGACAACCTCAAGCCAGAAACTATGTGGTAAAGCCTGACTCTTGACCATACACCTCGCCAGTTCCATGAGTGACCTGTTCTTCCGTTCAACAACTCCATTTTGTTGAGGTGTATACGACACTGTACACTGATGTTTTATCCCATGTTTAGCCATAAATGCATTAAAGTCAGAAAACATATATCCCCCCCCCCCCAATCAGAACGGAGGGTGCCCATTTTACATGCTAACAGATTTTTAGCCAAAACCAAAAACTTTTTGAAGCACATAAACACTTCGTACTTTGCTTTGAGCGGATATACCCATGCATGCCTAGAAAAATCATCAATGAAAGTCATGAAGTAAAGATGGTTTCCAAAAGAAGGTGTCTGCATAGAACCACAAACATCACTATGTACAAGCTGCAATTTTTTAGTATCCCAAACTGAACCATCTTTTGGAAAGGAGGAACACTGCAATTTTGCCCAAAATACAACCTTCACAGACATGTTTTTCGGGTGCCTCAAGTTTGGGCAAAGAGGACACCATTTCTGATTTCTGCAGGCATAGCAAACTAGCAAAATTCAGATGACCAAAGTGTGCATGCCAAGGCTTTGCATCTGACATAGCCTGAGAATCATGAAGTGCACATGCCAAATCATTCACAGATCTTTCATAGTCTATGAGCTTATATAGCCCACGACATAAAATGCCAGAAGCAATAATCACATCGCCATAAGCCACTGGATTTGTTATTGATCCTATGTGAGGATCAACCCAAATCAAGAGATAGAAACAAAAGAAGCTTTCTTGCTTAGGGAAGGGTCTATTTGATGTGGGCCATTGGCTCTAGACTTGATTCTAAGTGTGGATTAAGCAAGATCAAGGAATACAAACAAATGGTTGTTGATTCTACTTTTGTACCATTGGATTTACAACATAAATCAATGGTGGAAAGTATTTTTGGCAAGGATCAAGCTACCACGACCCTAGAACATCGATAGGGCAGCCTACGTTTGGAGGAACTTCTAAGGATATGTCCCCTACCCATCTAGGATCATAGTTAAATTTGTGGTGTTTGGAACCATTAGGGTGTCCATCTTAGTACCCATTGTGTTGACCTATAGCCCTTCACCTAGCATCTATCTCGATCACCATCTATGCTCCATTTACAGAGTGCATGGGTGGATAGAACCATCTATCTCTTTTGTAACCATTGATTTCCATTGTATTAGAGTTTTGAGTTTGAGTTCAATTAAGTTCAGTTCATCTTCTACTCATCTGGAGTCCACTTTCCATTGAAACCATATCTCTTACGTTTTACCATGACTATCAATATCTCTCTTTTTTGCTAACCTTGATCCTATATGTATGTTGTGATAACTTCTACATAGTATTGGAGTTGAATCATTAGTTCATCATTGTTTATTATTATATATATATATATTTTTTTTTTTTTCTTTCTTACATGGTATCAGAGCTCAGGAAGGTACATAAGATCAAAGAGATTATGGAGGTCCAACAAATCAACTCTAGAGTTTGTGGAATGAAGGCTTCAACATTCAAGCTTGTTAGAGGTAAAGGGTTCAATGCTGGAGTTGTTGGGAGGCAAAGGTTTCAACTCTATAGCTTGTGGGAGGCAAAGGATTCAATGCTATAACTTGTGGGAGGCAAAGGCTTCAATGTTAGAGTTCACAAGAGTTGAAGGCCTCAACACTAGAGTTTGTGGGAGACAAAGGCTTCAAGGCTTTAAGTTCATGAGACACAAAGGCTTCAACATATGGAGATGTCATCATCTAGAAGTGTAGATAGTGCAATGGACTTTGCAATCCAGACACTATGGGTTCATCCACCAACCTTCAATGAAGGAAAGGTAGATGGTACAAATTATTACCTTTGGAAGTTCAAGTTATAGTTATCCTTGATTCTTATTACCTTTTGAAGATGGTGGTGGGAATTAAGCATCAAAATGCTATGATATTTATGAAGTATTTCTTTGTTGATGAATGATGGTAGACTCGCCTTCTTAAGAGCTCCATAACGATACCCTTTCTGTAGAAACCCAAACTCTAGCACCGCACACAGTACTCCGCACAAGGTGTTCTTATCTACTTGGAGAGGCAAAGTTTTTTCTTCATTGTCTAGAAGGTGTGCAGTACCTTGGACCTTATTTATTTGGAGGAGATCATCTTTAGCTTTGGAAACTGAGAAGGTTCGAAGATTATGGAGTTATGGAAAACTTGTATTTCTTGCATATTCTCTATGATATCTTGTAACTTCGTGTACTTCAACATGGAATGTAATGAATATATATGGATCTTTGCTCCTTTGATCTCTCATGTGCCGTCTATTCTCCATCTCATATCTATTTTCTATTTGTCTCTATATTGATTGTGGGCCTAAAAACCAATAGTTGGTATCAAAGTAGGAAAACATAGAGTACATAGAGGTTTTAGCAACATGTATATGTGCATGTGTGTGTATGGTTGTGAGTGAAAATCTATTGTGATTGTGTATGAGTGCTTCCTTTGCATCAGATTTCTATGCGATGGTTGCCTCTAGTCTTTGTGATGAGGATGAGCCTGTTTCTTTTGATGAAGCACAGAATTCACAAAATTGGATAGCGACTATGCAATCAGAATATGATGCTATTATGGAGAATGGTACCTAGTCTTTATGTGATTTACCTCCCGGCAAAAAGGCCATTGAAACTTAATGGGTATACAAGCTAAAACATAAGCTTGATGAAATAGGTGGCAAGTATAAGACTAGGCTTGTTGCAAAAGTTTATGCTCAAGAGAGAGGCATTGATTTTGATGAGACCTTTGCACCTGCTTGCCAAATGGCCACCGTTCATAGCATTTTGCACTTGCAGCCCATCATGGTTGGAATGTACATCAATTGTACATTAAAATTGCATTTCTAAATGGTGACTTACATGAAGAAGTGTATGTATTTCAGCCTCATGATTTTGTAAACAAAAGGCATAAAAACAAAATGTGCAGGTTGAAAAAAGCATTATATGGTTTGAAGCAAGCACCACATGCTTGGTATGAAAAGATACATGCCTGCTTCATTGCACATGGTTTTGAGAACAATGCAACTGAGAGCACTTTATATGCTAAGTGTGTAGCTAATGTACTTTTGATCATTGTTGTGTATGTTGATGCCCACGCTGCTTACTGGTCCTAATGAGCAGCATTTTATTGAATTTAAAGTTGATTTGCATGCCTCTTTTGAGATGTTAGATTTGGGGCATTTACATCATTATTTGGGCATTCTGTTTATGCAAGTTGATGGTGGTATAGTTTTGTGTCAAACAAAAATTATTGACACATTATTGCGGCATTTTGGCCTTGAAGATTGTAAACCTATTGGTACTCCTATGGAAACACGTTTACAATTGAGTCTTCATGAGTTTGAGATGCATTTGATGTTGTTCTCTATCAGTATGTTGTTGGATGCTTGATTTACTTATGCATAACTCGGCCTGATATTCAATTTTTTGTCTCTCAAATGAGCACGTCTATGCATTGCCCATGTGTCTAGCATTGGCAAGAGATTAAACACATCTTTCACTACTCAAGTTGTACCCAGCTACTTCGGTTGTTTTATCACAAGGGGGGATCATTACTACCATATTTGCATGCTTTTTTTTAACTCAAACTGGGCTAGTTGTAATGACACGCATGTATCCACTAGTGGTTTTTGCTTCATGCTTGGTAGCTCATGCATATCTTGGTTAAGCAAGAAGAAACCTACTATGGCCACTTCTAGTTTCGAGGCTTAATATAAGGAAGCTTTAACAACGACTGCTAAGTGTGTGTGGCTTAGATGCCTTTTAATTGAGTTGGGTGTTGGTCAAACTTCTTCCACCACCATCCTCACTAACAGCCATAGTGCATATACAGTTGTGAGGAACCCTAAGTTCCATACTCACACAAAGCACATTGAGGTGCATTATCATTATGTTAGGGAGAGATTCTCTGTTGGGGAGATCAGTTTGGCATATGTGCCTACACAAGATAACATTGTAGACCTTTTCAGGGAGAAGTTTGAAGCTTTTCACAAAGCTTTGGGCTTACTTACTTTTGTGGATTGATCTCTTTCCACATAGCTTGTGTCATGGACACAAAGAAAACCATCTTAAACCTTAGATTCCATGTGAGTTTCCTATATCTCATGTTTGGTTAAGATTTTGGACAAACTAATGCTACCATTGCATCCGAAAAGCGCCAAAACCCCAAGATTGACTGTCTATTTGCTGAATTCTGACACTGGGAGGTCCTGTTACAAGTAGATGACATCATGATGACATCATCAGTTCGTAACCACCTTTCATGAACCGCCCTTCAACACCTATATAAGGAGGGGTTGGCCACATTCATTCTCAGTCTTGTGGATACTAGTCTTGGGAGCTCAAGGGGTCGTGATCACCAAGTAAGTACTTTCAAGTTCCAATTCAAGTTCTAGTCTTGTCTCTTGCTCTAGTCTTGTATAGTCTTGTATCTTCGACATACTCTCTTGTCCTGTTGTAATCTCCTAGTACAAGATTTTGTTGAGTTCTTTCTTGTATCTAGTTCATCTCCGAGAAGGGAGTTCTTGTAATCCAGATATCTTGTCTCATACCTATGATCCCAGGTTGTGGGATCTCCTGTATCATCTCTAGTCTAGTTTTCCATACCTATTGGTCCCAGGTTGTGGGACATCTTGTATTGGCTACATCTTCTTGTATTATTTTCCCTACGTGGGTGTTCTTGTAATCATAAGTGTATTTTCGAAATCTTGTCTAGTGAAGTCAGAGAGCACAATCTAGTGCTCCCCCGACATTTTGGCAAGAGTGAGAATGAATGTGGCCAACCCTTCCTTATATAGGTTTTCAAGGGCAGTTCCCAAGGCGGTTGCAAGTTGATGATGTTGTCAATGATGTTAGCAAATCGATCAGAACCTCAGAATGTCAGAATTTAGCGAATAGACAGTCGATCTTAGGGTTTTGGCACATTTTGGACGCAATGGAAGCAATGGTTTCTCCTAATTCTGAACCAATCAGGAGATATAAG
This sequence comes from Ceratopteris richardii, assembly GCA_020310875.1. NCBI lineage: Eukaryota > Viridiplantae > Streptophyta > Polypodiopsida > Polypodiales > Pteridaceae > Ceratopteris > Ceratopteris richardii. The sequence continues at coordinate 211,968,308 of CM035409.1, forward strand.
ATTTACATGGAATCTAATGTTCAGGATGGTTTCCTTTGTCCATGACATCACCTCCCCCTCAAGCGACGAGTTCCACGAGGAGCGGTTATCTGACTTTGAGATCTTCTAGAACTTGAATCTTCATAGCTCTAGGTCTTTGTAGAGTTCTTGATATGTGGCACTCGAACATCATGATGATGGATATCCATGATGAAACTGGAAAGGATTTGTAGTATATCTAGGTGCAGAATCAAGACCATGATTCTCATGATGGGTAGTACTCCTCTTTTGATTCTGATGATGATACTTGTGATGTGGGATGGTGATTGTAGAAGTCTTAATTCCAACTTGCTTCTTCTTCTTAGGACATTTGAATACCATATGATCATGATCTCCACAATAAAAGCACAATCCATTGTCTTTTCGATGTTTTCTTTCCTTTTGTGTAAGTCATATGATGCTAATGTTATCCAACTGCATGGGTTCTGGTTGAGATTCTTCGAATATATGTTGTTGAGGAACTGCGGTAAACTTGTATTCTCGATCATGAACAGAAATCTTCTTCTCTTGCTTTCTCTCAAACAACCTATTATCACAATCAATTGCTTGATTCATGAATTCATTCAAAGTGTTTACCTTGGGCATGGTAAACATGAGGTCCTTGACATCATCACATAAGCTCCATCGAACTTGGTTGATAAAATAATCCTCGTGCCATGTAAGATCACAAATGATTTATCTGAATTCTGATGCATAGGTAGATGCAGGCCTATTTCCTTGATGTAGCTTCCTTAGCTTTGTTTCAGCAATACGTGAACAATTGGCATCTCCAAACAAAGATGTGAACTCTCGAATAAAGGCCTTGAAATCATGCAAAATATCCATATCCTTCTCAAGGATAGGTGCAAACCATGAAAGAGCATGACCACATAATAGAGTTCCCTTGAGTCCTACTTGAGAAGCATCATCTGGGTACCTATCTGGTTGCATCCTCATGAATAGCTTCACTTGTTGCACAAATCCTCAAAACTTTGATCTTGTACCATCAAATTTCTCAGGCATGCTCACTTTTGGACTTTTCTTCATGTTAGTTGTCATGCTAGAGAACATGGCCGCTCCTCGCAGAACTCATCGCTTGAGGGAGAGGTGATGTCATGGGCACAAAGAAAACCATCTTAAACCTTAGATTCCATGTGAGTTTCCTATATCTCATGTTTGGTTAAGATTTTGGACAAACTAATGCTACCATTGCGTCTGAAAAGTGCCAAAACCCCAAGATCGACTGTCTATTTGCTGAATTCTGACATCGGGAGGTCTTGTTACAAGTAGATGATATCATGATGACATCATCAGTTCGTAACCGCCTTTCATGAACCGCCCTTGAACACCTATATAAGGAGGGGTTGGCCACATTCATTCTCAATCTTGTGGATGTCAGTCTTGGGAGCTCAAGGGGTCGTGATCACCAAGTAAGTACTTTCAAGTTCCAGTTCAAGTTCTAGTCTTGTCTCTTGCTCTAGTCTTGTCTAGTCTTGTATCTTGGACATAATCTCTTGTCCTGTTGTAATCTCCTAGTACAAGATCTTGTTGAGTTCTTTCTTGTATCTAGTTCATCTCCCAGAAGGGAGTTCTTGTAATCCAGATATCTTGTCTCATACCTACGATCCCGGGTTATGGGATCTCTTGTATCATCTCTAGTCCAGTTTTCCATACCTATTGGTCTTGGGTTGTGGGACGTCTTGTATTGGCTACATCTTCTTGTATTATTTTCCCTACGTGGGTGTTCTTGTAATCATAAGTGTATTTCCGAAATCTTGTCTAGTGAAGTCAGAGAGCACAATCTAGTGCTCCCCTAATAGCTTGACACTTCCTTATACATGAGTGCTAGCTCCTTGTTCACTGCATCACTCCAAGGGGGGGAGGGGGGTTTGTTGATATCTTTCGGTATTGATATGTGTGAACACACTTAGGACTCTCAGGGCACTTTTTTCCCTCTTTACGAGGTTTTTTTCCCATGGCTTGCATATATGCCTATAACCCTAATGGGTTACTTAATCTTTGTACATTCATTTGGTAATACATTCAATATTATGTGTTGTTCTCCAAGATTCTTCTTCTTCCTTGTGATGTTCGCGTGCTTGCCCAGACCTCCAATATGGACATCAAAATCCCTGTGCCACATAACATTTTGAATATAATGAAGCTCATTCATCATCTAGAAGTGGGCATTTTTTTTTAGACAAACAATTGGCAGCAAAATCCCTGTGCCACATAACATTTTGAATATAATGAAGCTCATTCATCATCTAGAAGTGGGCATGGTGCACAATGTGAACCATATCCAACATTGGATGGAACTGATGATTAATCCCAATTTCAAAAGCTAATCTGTCGAGTTACAAGTATTCATTGCTTAGAAAAGGATCCTATGATGGAGTTTTGGGTTGAGAAGGGGTAGACCATCCATCTTCTTTATCATGAGGGGAAGAGAAATGAGAATATTTGGGAGAATGATCTATAGATGATGAGACCAAAGCCACATGCCAAAAAGAAGCAGGTTGCATGACTAGAGAGGGAGAATGGGGAGGAGGGGAAACAAACATATCTTGGGTAAATGGAGGGTGGGAGGCACTATCCATATGAGCTTGATCCATCAAGGCAAGGATAGTTTGGGTAGTTTTGGGGTTAGCTCAGAAAAGGATGGGTTTGGTCGGATGGCACAACTATGGATGATTGAAGCTAGTGGACATAATAGAAGAACCACAAAGGATTGGTCATCATCTGGAGGGGAAACAACAGGAGGAATGCGGGGATGGGGAATCAACAGAGTATAGATATGAATTAGGAATTCTCTAGGAAAGAAGATGGAGAAGATATATGGGAGGTGGGTCTTAGGTCAGTAGTTGTGAGATAGGGCACTAGTTACTCTTTGGCCTTCTTTTGCAATCTAACAAAAGAAAAAATTAGCCCAATTGACCGGGTTTGTGCAAGCAGTGAAGAGGAAAGAATACAAAAGACAATTGATGCCATAATGTCTGGCCTGCAAATTCAGAGCGAGCATCAAGAAGCAAAGGATAGTGTGCTTCAACTCTAAGGCTTGTGGAATCACGCACTCATTTGAACTTTTTTTGAAGAAAATGAGTTGCATGTTGGCGATGAAGACTATTTCTACTTGGTCAACACCTTTAGTGGGGAGGTGAAACCATCGACCCACATCTTCTATAGTTATAGACCATGTTGACCCATTGAGTTGAGTGATCTTTTAAACAAAGTTGTTTGTGGTGTACTAGTGGGTGATCCCCATGGTAACATGATCGAATAGTAGGTGGACAAAACCGAACCTATTCCTTTCCTTAATCAGACTAGTCAGAGGCTAACACTGGCAATCCCACTCGGAAGTGGTTGTTATAGCCTACATGCTAAAAATGGGATTCGACAAATCCTACCCGAAGTATAAAAGTTATCAGCATCCCATTCAAGACAATAGTACTTTAGGTACACCGAAGCATAAAGCAGGCAAAGTCACAATGCCTAAAGAGAAGACTATAATGAGTCATGACACTCCCCAATGCAGTCTTTAGTTTCTATTCTGCAGGACATACCAGAAATGTTTTCGATATTGTCTAGTTATACTCCAGTGTTTGTTGGGATAGATGGATGGATACTCCAAGAGACTGAGTAGATACTACTAAACCTGCTTTGTACCAGCCCTCTTTTGCTTCAGAGTTGATAACTAGACCTCCTTAGCTTTGCAATGACACCATAAAATGTCCTATGTCCTTTGGAAATGATGTGTGCAATGATTGAATCAAAACAGATAACTTTGGAAGTCATAAACTCAAGAAAACCTTCTATTTATGGCTTGACACCTTCTGAGTATTTTGCTCAGTATGACCAGCACAGTAGGAATTGGAAAATTCCTTTTAGGGGTATCTAATTAGTTTAGTAAGCTACCTATTCCAAGTTGAATGATGTAAAATGATAAACTATGCTAAGAGAAATCAATTTAGCAAGTTAAGCTATACCCCCGACTTTTTAGGACTGTAGCAGAAAATGACCAGAGTTCACCTCGATGCAGATTTCTCCAAAATGGCTGAATAGAATGTCTTCAAACTTTGACAACATGTAGATACTTCAAGCTGAATCCAACAAGCTTTGAATCACTGAATTTGGTGAAGAATTGACCGAGATATGCCCTTGACAAGTTGACAGACTTTTGAGTAGACTAACAGAGAACTCAGAGATGGACAATATGAATGTATGTATTAATGAACATTTGTATACAACTCCATTTGCATGAACATCCATGCCAAATGGTGTAGAGAGGTGTGGGCTTGAGTATAGACCTCACACACACTCAAAAATCAGTAATGCTAGGCTCGGGAGTGCTCTCTCTCTCACCCGCGACTTTTCATGATCATTTTTGTAGGAGATGACTAAAAATTTGAATTCAAATTAAAACTTTTGGCTCCCTATGATCAAGCTCCTATATCATAGGAGATATTCCTTCAATCAAATAAGCTACTTTTTCCACGACTCACTTTGGTAGGTGATTACAAAAGATTCCATGTCAATCTGACTTTTACAATGAAGTAAAGTGGTAATTAACCACTAGCATATGTTCCTATGCTTCTTCATGTATGTATAAACTTCAATGCATCCTTTGAGCCAAATGTGTAGGCTTGCAATTTACACCAACAGCTCCCCCTCAAGCCAAACATTTTGGCTTAAGTCTTCATCTTCAATCTTCAAGTATATCCTGCAATCCAATCATGGATTTGAACCTGCAAAGTTTGGTTCCATCCAAAGCTTTAGTCAACAAATCTGCACATTGCATGTTGGTTGATACATAGGTAAGTTGAATGTCCTTGCTTATCAGTTTCTCTCTCACATAATGGTAATGGACCTCTATGTGTTTGGTCCTAGCATGATAAATAGGATTAGCTGCAAGGTGAAGAGAACTTGTATTAACTCCAAAGATAATTGGTGACCTAGTATACAATCCCAATTCTGTATACAAAAGCTTAATCCAAATTGCTTCTTGTGTGGCATTAGCCAGTCCTCTATACTCTGCCTCTGTGGAAGACAAGGCAACAGTAGGTTGCTTCTTTGAAGACCATGAAATCGGTTTGTCACCTGCAAAAGAAATATATCCAGAAGTGCTCCTCCTATCATCCTTGCATCCTGCCCAATCTGCATCTCAATAAATTTTGATATCAATATCTGAAGTGTAAGGGAAATACAAACCATGGTTCTGTGTACCCTTGAGATACTTCAAGATTCTCTTGGCAGCCTCTAAGTGAGGTATCCTTGGCTTGTGCATAAAATTGACTTAGCACACTAACTCCATATGCAATATCTACCCTTGTTAAGGTAGCATAGCTCAAGCTACCCACCATACTCTGATAACCTGTAATGTCCTTGACTTCATCACCTTCAATAGAAGTGATTCCATTGTCTTACTCTCTTTGTTCTTGCTGTGTGTGCACGTGTGTGTGTATGTGCGTGCATGTTAGTGTGCTTCGCACTCACACATTTGTGCCTTCACTTGCTCGAGGTCTTCATACCATCCTCATGTCTTCCCGGATTGACATTAAAGGAGGTGCTACTCATCACTGAGCTACACCAAATTTTGGCGCCGTTGTCGGGGATTCGTGCTTTGAGGACGAGCGTGTGATGGTAAGACGTAGAGAGGACGCGTTGGAATGGTAAGTAGTAGGTAAATTTCTGATTTTTCTCCATCTCCATCTCCATCTTCATCTCCACCTTCATCTCCTTCTCCACCTTATATTCTCATTTCCAAACCATTTCCTCATTTGCTTTGTGCGAGTTTGAGAGAGAGCGAGTGTGTGTTCTTGCTTGTGTGTGTTTTTTTGCATGTTTCTTGCAGGTTGCAGCTCCATCATCATCTCCAGCAAGCTCAGCAGGTACGGATTTTGTCTGCGCAAGCCCCGAGGCGTCGAGCTCGAGCTATCGGGACACTCCGAAAACTTCACCCGATCACGATTCTGAGTGCACCATGACACTGCGCAGGCCTAGAGCTCCTAGGATCACTAGATAGAACAACAAAATTCACCATAACCCGACCTATCGCGACACCTTGAAGTATCGCGACACCTCGAAGTATCACGATACCTACGACTTATCGCGACACCTCGAAGTATCGCGACACCCCCGACCTATCGCGACACCTCGGAGTATCGTGACACACCGACCCGACCTATCGCGACACCTCGGAGTATCGCGACACTCCCAAGTATCGCGACACCCCGACCTATCACGACACCCCGACCTATCGCGACACCTCGACCTATCGCGACACCTCGACCTATCGTGACACTCCCAAGTATCGCGACACCCCGACCTATCGCGACACCTCGACCTATCGCGACACTTCCACCTATCGCGACACCTCAACCTATCGTGACACTTCCACCTATCGCGACACCTCCATCTATCGCGACACACCGACCCGACCTATCGCAATACACGGCCTTAACGCATGAAAATTTTAGTGTGAATTTTTGAGTGAATTGAGGTATATTTGGGCTTAATTTTAGACACATTGGGATAACATTAGAGCCTTAGGAGTGGGCAAAAGACCTAGAAACCAGAGAGGGATCTCCTGAACCCTGAGAGCCTGTTTTGACCCCTAAGTGCCTGATTGGTCATAACTTCACCATACAAACTCTGATTGATGAGATTTTGGTCTCGTTGGAAAGCTTGTTGAGAATCCTACGCGGAGTTTTAGAACATGTATTTTTAAGTTGACCATTAGGTGGAACTAGGTGGTCATAAGATTTTGGGGGATCAGTGAGTTACTCCAAGGGGGGTCCATAATTGCTGATGTGTGTCTTTCAATTCATTGTGGTAAATGAGCTATATTAACTTGTGAAATTTTGCAGGAACATTGCGTGCACTCAAGGTATTCCAAGGCAGGCTAGCAAGGGTGAGTACCAAGCTTGGGAGAAGGCTTCTTGGGCTGGTGTAGAAGTCTGAGCAACCAGAGTATTGAGGTTGGGAGTTCTCTCAACCCTCCTTTGTCAATTCCTAGCCTATGCTAAGTACAACTTAGGTGTGCTAATTAATTAGGTCAGCGTCAGGCACAAAATAAGTCTAAGAGAACTAATCAACCAAGTGCAAGCATTAAGTAGGACTTAAGTGCGAAAACCCTAAGGAAAAAAAGTAAACTTGAATCGATCAATTATCAAGTGTGAAATTCACTTAAGTATTCCGGACGCCGAGATATCAGACAAGTTCATAAACATAATAATCAACTAAAAAGAACAAAGTGATTGGTGCAAAATAACCTGCAACGAGAGTGTACTTGGGACCAAAGGGGGTAGATAAACCAGGCATATGAACCTTAGGTCAGGCAGACACTTAGGCCGAGATAGACAAAGCCTCAGATCTTCTGAAGCTAGTGTCAATCACAGTGCTAGGTCTTGGGCCCAGCAGTTGAGTGATTACCCATACACTCCACGATCAGAAACAAGTGATTCTGAAATGTCCTATCACATGGAGAGACCAGTAGGTAGTTCAGGGGTGGCTTATCTAGAAAAGCCAGAGGGACCTTACAAGACTCAATTGGAATACATCAGGACTAATTGTCTAGGTGCTCGCATCTACGAAGACGGACTGAGAAGATCTGTGGTCCAGATTAAGAACCCCGATCAACCCCATGGACTAGAACACCCGGTAGTCAAGTTTGAGAATGGAGCATACCTAGATAAAGAGGGGACTATATATGTAGTCACCACTCTTCCTGATAGAACTGATGAGTTTGGAAAGTGATTGCGGAGACCGACATGGGTGATATAGAGCAAGGGAATTTAGAGAGAGAGCCAAGAACTCCCCGTGGTAAATCTGTCTTGACCAGAATCATGACTCCAGAGTGGATTCCACAGGATAATAAAAGCATAGATTTGCTTTTAAACCAAGAAACCGATGAGGCCTTTTGGAGATATAAACCTGCTCACCCTCAAGAAGTGAGTGCTCTCACAATCTATGAGTTTAAAGACCCTGACAGCCCAGGCAAAGTAACATACCTAGACAATACATCGGAGAGAATCTTCATGGTCACCGAGCATGGCAGACATGCCTACACATGGAAGGGTGAATTTGTTTTTCCCCAACCACGGTCTAATGTGTCCTATGGTCACCAAGGAGCCGGGACCTCCCAGGCTCATGGAGCTCAAGGAGATAGAAGTAGAGATAGACCTGAAGTAAGCTTTGCCAACCCCCAGGGAAGAGAAAGAAGGAGAACGGGGACGGATAGAGAAGAAACCGAGAGATTTAGAGACCCAAGGAACCAAGGAAATGCTGATGATTTTCCTTTGCCAAGGCCGAGAGAACACACTAGGACTCTGAGGCCAACTCAACTGGTGAAGTCCATGAAGAATTACTTCGATGGCACTGGAGACCCTTATGACCATGTGGCAGAATTTAGGCAAGTCTTGAAAGCTGAACAGGTAGAGGATCTATTCACACAATATAATGCTTTTGGTCTAACCCTTAGGAATACTGCCCTTACGTGGTTTCAACCACTGAACGAGAGGCATTTCAGAAAGATAGACCAGCTCCTAGAAGCATTTATCATTGAGTTTTCCAAGAGTGGTATAAGGCACAATACTTACCTCACTAATTCATAGCTTCAAGCAAACACCTCAAGAGACGGTCAGACTAGCAGGAAGATGGTTTAGGCAATACCTAGAGAGGTGCCTGATGCCTGAGTTACCCACACCAGCCAAGCAAGTGGCTTTGTTCTTAGATGGCTTGTTGAGCACCAAGCTTAGGTCATATGTGTATTTAAAGGACCCCAGAACTATAGAAGAATATGTGCGCATGTGCATAGACATTGAGGATAATCTAGGTGAGGAGTTAGAGCTATCAAAAATCTATAAGGATTCGGATAGCTCTAGTAGTCTCACATCTGGTCAGTCCACATCCATTGAGGAACTTGCCGAGAAGGTAGCTCAAAAACTAGGTGTCTCTAGCAAATAAATTCCAAGATTTGCGGTGCTACACTTGTGGAGGTGACCATATGGCAAATGTATGTCCCATTATGGCCCAACCCCAGGTGAATCCTAGCAGCCAGTACTGCACCATAGAGTGAAGGTACACCAACCACACTGCACAAGACTGCCCATATAGCAAACAAACTGTTAGGCAAAATTACCCTCAGCCATATCCACAACAGGGTAGATACCAGAATCAGTACCCTCCACAACAATACAACAGACCACAACAACCTTATCAGCCACCTTATCAAGGGCAGCAGAGACCTCAACCAGTCCTAGTGCAGCAACCCCCTGCTCCAACCAATGTGATCCCAGTGAAATATGCATCTGCTGAAGAAAATCCGAACAGAGCCATAGTTCCAGTCACCCCAATGCTATCAGACAGTGATCCAAGTGACCATAGTTTTGACTCCACACATATTGATAGCCCACAGGCTTACTACATGCAGTCACCCGAGCATAACGAGTCATACTATTATGAGGATCCAAGTGAAAATAGTAGGGAGCTTGAGTATGCTAATGTCGTGTACACAAACCACAACTTTAGACCTCAACCTAGGCAGGTACGACCCCCATTCCCTAGAGGACCATGCTTCAGATGTCAGGGAGATCACCTTATACGTGATTGTCCACTGCCTGCCTCTACACAACCCCAACCAGTGACAATTCAGGGTTACTGTCAAGACTGTGGAAAAGAGCATCTCCTACGAGATTGCCCAAAGACCCCTAATAACATGCCTAAAATCACTCCTATCAACGTCATTGGGTTAGTGGTAGACTCTACGGGAAGTATAACTGCCACAGCCTCAGTGCATGTGGTCACTAGAGCCCAAGCCTTGCAGCAAACTCAAGGAGTAGGGCATGAAAAGAGTGCTGAGGTTAGTGAGACAGAGAGTAGAACCAAGAAAAGGACAAGAGCATGGAGAGATAGCCGGGAGAGAATGAAAAGACAATGGTCACAAAAAATGAGTGAACTTGAAGCAAGCTTGAGAGAAACCAAAACAAAGATAAGTGAACTCGCATCTCAAAACCACTCTCACACCACCCATCCACCACCTTTCCCTTTACCCGCCAATCCATCTTCTTCCATTCCCCAACCTTTCAATACACCACCCTTGACCCACCCACCACCCAGAGTAGGATCAGTCCTAGCCGATCCCACTCCTGAAGATCTAGATATGATGCTTAAAGCATATCACGCCAGAATTCAAGAAGGGCCAAATGTGGCGGATCATGACAAGTGCTACCCTAGAGCTGACCTAGAGATAGAGAGAACCAAGCTGTGTGCGAAAATGGTCGCATTGGCTCAGACCATGTTTGAAGCCAGTCGCCTTTTCAACCACTCAGGCTCAGCTAAGACACAATTGCACTTGGATGGACTCCTAGAGAATTTAGAGAGCATAATTGCAAGATCTGCCAAGGAAGAAAAAAATCGAGAAAGATATGAGGCAAGCAAAAACATAAGCCATCCCCCACAGGAAGCTTATGTGCCTAATTCCACTAAACCAGACACCTCCTCTTCTATGAATAGGTTCACTCCAGAATTCCTACGAGAGATTCAAGAAGACAAATGGGCTAATGAAAGTGAAGCCCCTCCTCCCATTGAACTCGTGGATGACGCACATGATTAGTTCCCACAGGACACCCCTTCTATTTATGAAGAACAGGAAAGTGTCCACTCTCATGAGAGGTTAGACTTTGAGTCTAATTCCTTGCAAGAGTTACCACATTTCACAGGCCCATGGGAAACCAAGTCTACTTGCCTGAGAGCACCCACAGTCATGATAAGAGACGAAGATTCAATCATACCTAGGAATACAGAGGTAGTAAAGAACACTAAGGTGCAGTGCAATCTCACTTTAGAAGAGCTACTCAAAGTTAAGCTAGAAGTGTGGAAACACGTAGCCAAGCAAGTGCAAGACATAGCGAAATCGCGTTCCCAGGTAGGATCTCATAGAACAGTGCCTGAAATACCATTGGATAAGATAGGAGACATGAGTGAAGGAGAAGAAGGAAATACCTATCTCCCAGTTACACATCAGGGATACACAACCAAGGCAATTTTGGACTCAGGTGCAGGAGTTGCAATTGCTACAACTTCCCTCTGGAAGCGTTGGGGCAAGCCAACACTCCGACCGACGAGAATGAAATTGCAGATGGCCGATGGCCATATTGAGAGGCCCTTGGGATTGCTAGAAGGCATAACTCTCACTACATGTGGTGTTGAGTTCGGGCATACATTTGCTATATGTGATTTTAGCAAAAATCATGCATATGAAATGATCTTGGGAAGACCATTTATGCGACAATTGCAAGTGGTACAGGATTGGGGAACCAACTCCTTGTACCTGCAACACTTAGGTGTTACGACCAAACTAAATCTCAAAGATTACTCTCATAGAGATGTCCCTCCTATCCAATGGAATCCCATCCATAGAGCCAAAGATGATACAGAATCTGTGCATTCCATAGGATCAGGATCCGCATGGATGCATGAAGACACCCACTTATGGATGTGCAAAGTGGCAGTAGAAGAAGAGAAAAGAGAAAAAGCCAGAGAGGTAGGTGCACAAGAAACACATAGATCAATTCAAGACCCAGCCTATGCACCTGTAGTCTTTCCTGACGAGGAATTTGAACCCCACGGCTGGGCAGAAATCCTAGCCACAATGGATGTAGCCATCAATGAAGAACAATGGACACCTCACTGTGATGAAGATGGCTATGACATTTCAGTCTTCTCCATAGAGCCAATCATGGGAGAGGCAGTGTTAGAAGAGTGTGAACCTAGCCCTGATGCATTTGAGGACGCAAGTGACTCCAATCTAGAGTCAATCATTATGGACCCACCCTTTGCATCAGATGAAGAATACTTCTATGAAGTAGAATTTCAACCCCAGAGGCATGGAGAGCTTACCAATGATGTAAGGCTAGCCACACATGTGACCCTGAAGGAGGAAGGAAAGAAAAGAAAGAAGAGAGAAGTCACACTAGAAGAGGAAGAATCTTTGTTTGAGGTTCCGGAAAATTTTAAGAAGTATGAGATAGATGATAGGAGAGTCATGATCAGAATGCCTAAACGAGAGGCGCAATCAGGGGAGGCCTATGATAACAAAGAAACCACCAAGAAAATTGTGGTAGCTGTGGAAGAAGGAGAGGAGAGATGCACGTACATAGGCCATGACCTGACGGAAGACGAAGAGCATGAATTGATAGCCTTGCTAAGAGAATACAGAGATGTATTCGCTTGGAGCTACAAGGATCTGAAGGGTGTTGACCCAGACATATGCTCACACACAATCCCCATGACCTCAGATGCCAGACCCTCTAAGCAGAAGCCCTACACATACAATGACAACTACGCCGCCAAGATTAAAGAGGAGATAGACCGCTTGGTGGAAGCCGGGTTTATCTATGAAATTGAGCACACTGAATGGGTATCCCCCATTGTAGTGGTGCCCAAGAAGAACGGCAAATTACGAGTGTGCATTAACTTGAAGAAGGTTAACGCAGCCACTATCAGAGATAATTATCCGCTTCCTATCACTGAGCATCTATTAGAAAGGGTAGCAGGCAAGGAAGTGTACAGCTTCCTAGATGGGTTTTCGGGCTACAATCAAGTAGCCATTGCTCCAGAGGATCAACATAAGACGGCTTTTGCCACGGAGTGGGGCATATTTGCCTTTCGGGTAATGCCATTCGGTCTTACTAATGCACTTGCTACCTTTCAAAGATTGATGTGTCACGTGTTCAAAGAGTTCTTGAGGAAGAATTTGGAAGTCTATGTTGATGATCTGTGTGCTCATTCCAACATTAGACAGACCCATATACCTGAACTCAGACAAATCTTTGATAAATGCAGAGAATATCAAGTCTGCCTGAACCCAGAAAAGTGTGTTTTCATGGTCAGGCAAGGCAAAATTCTAGGACACATAGTGTCTAAGAACGGCATATCCACTGACGAAGAGAAAGTGAGAGCCATCGCAGAACTACCTAGGCCAAAGAACGTCAAGGAAGTACAGGCTTTCATGGGGCATTGTGGTTACTACCGCCGGTTCATCCACATGTATGTTGTCATTGCAAAGCCCATGTACGGACTTCTGACTAACTTTGAGTGGACTGATGAATGTGAGAATTCCTTCCAGGAGCTTAAACGAAGATTATGTTCAGCACCAATCTTGACCACACCAGATTGGAACAAGCCATTCCATGTTCATGTGGATGCCTCCAATTATGCTATTAGATGTGTACTTGCACAACCTACGAGTGAAGGTAATATGGATCTCCCTATTGCCTATGCCAGTAGACAATTGAATGCTACTGAACAGAACTATACAACCACCGAATGAGAAGGATTAGGCATGGTGTACGCGGTTAAAAAGTTTAGACACTATTTGCTTGCAAATAAGCTCAAATTTTTTACTGATCACCAAGCTCTACTGTACGTGGTAAACAAGCCGTGTAATACAGGCAGATTAGTAAGATGGTTTCTCCTACTAATGGAATATGACTTTGAGGTAGTAGTGAGGAAAGGCAGGACTCATTTGAAAGCAGACCATCTCTCTAGGCTCACATCTGGAGAGGCCCCACAAGGAGTATCAGATGACTTACCTGATGCTTACTTGTTTAATTTGGAAGTGGTGCCGCATGGGCTAAGCCATTAGTGCCAGTATTGACATACGGGCCTAACCACCCAGTAATAGCCACACAGGATAGAGAAGTAGTAAAAGCCCAAAAGTACCACATCATGGCTGGAAGTATGTACAAGCACACAGATCAAGGGATCTTGGCTTGTTGTGTAGAAGAGGACGAGTATGCTAAGTGGTTGCAATTAGCACATGTAGGTGCATTAGAGCAATACTACTCAAAACAACGAACCCTACAGACCCTGAGGAGACTAGGAGTGCATTGGCCGACTATGGAAGCTGATGTCCAGAAGTTGTGCAAGGAATGCCCAATCTGCTGCACTAAACCACCTGTGGAACATGCCACTCTTTATCAAGTGTCCATAGTGCCGGATTGGAGTGAACCCCTAGTATCCTTCCTAAAGACGAAAACATTCCCTCCAGACATGACTATGACGAGGCAAAGAAGTCTAGAACAAGAAGCCCTAGATTACTCACTCATTGGTGATAATCTATACAAGCGTGGAAAAGATGGTTACCTAAGACTTTGTGTTCATGAGAGTGAATATCTAAAGATCTTGGAAACTGCTCACCAAGGTGTAGCAGGAGGACACTTTGGACCAGATCGAGTGATCAAGGCAATACTATTTGCGGGCTTCTGGTGGCCGACCCTTCACATGGATGCACATACCTATGTGAAACGGTGTGATGTGTGTCAGAGAACTCAGTATCCTATACGCAAAGATGAGATGCCACTGAAACCTATGATGGGTGGACGTGCATTATCTAAGTGGGGAATAGACTTTGTAGGCCCTATTAATCCCCCAGCTAAGGGTTCACATGCTGAGTATATCATTGTGGCCACTGACTATCTAACTAAGTGGGTAGAGGTAAAAGCCACAACAAAGAACGATGCACAAACAACAGCTAAGTTCTTGTTTGAGAATGTGTTCACCAGGTATGGATTACCTATAGAGCTAGTCAGTGATAGAGGGACTCACTTCTTGAATGAAGTTATTGAAAATCTGCTCCAAGAATTCTTGGTAGTACATAAGAAGTCTACCCCCTATCACCCCCAAGCTAATGGCCAGGCTGAGAGTACAAATAAGATCTTATGCAATGTACTGACGAAATTAGTGAACAATAAACGCTCTGATTGGGACAAACAGCTACACCATGCTGTTTGGGCATACCGAGTGGCCTATAAAACGGTACTCCAAGCCACACCCTTTCAGATGGTGTTCGATCAGAATGCGGTGCTACCCTTGGACTTTTTGATACCTACATTGAAGGTAGCACAAGAGCATGACTGGACAGGCCATGAACTCTCCTCTCGAATCTTTGATCTTGAACGTCTAGGCGAGATACGATTGAGAGCTGCAGCAGGAATCTATGCAGCGAAGAAGAGGCAAAAGGCATATTTTGATACACATGTGAAGGATAAAGGCTTGAAAGCAGGAGACCTAGTCCTAGTCTACACATTGAAGCAGCATGCACGAAAATTAGAGAAAAGAGGCTATGGACCTATGATCATAAATAGGATTACAACTAGTGGGGCAGTACAACTAGCCACTTTGGAAGGCGATATTCTCCCTAGCTACATAAGCGGATGTAGAGTCAAGTTATACCAAGAACCCCTGACTGAAGAGATGTTAAATCGGCTCAACACTGCCAAGAAACGTAAAGAGGAGGAAAAACGAATTCGAGAGGAAGCACAAGCAGAGGCCTTAGAGCGCATCCGACGAATGAAATTGAGGAGGCAAGGGAGAGATCAGCCTATGATTGACACTCAAGAGTTTCCAGGCTATCACATGGCCATGTGTGAGGCTTCGGGTGAACGTACCCATAGGATAGTGGATCGACGACCTTTTGTGACCCTAGAAGTTGGACAAGGAGACAGTACAAGGACCGTAAGAGCTTTAATTGATTCAGGTGCAGCCACTAGTGCAGTTCGGCTTTCTTACTGCCAGCAGCTGCAATTGGAGGTAAAACCCCTAGAAGCATATCTGATAGGATTAGGAGGTGTTGAAACCCCTTGCATGGGAGAGGTGGAACTTCCCCTCTACATTCAAGAGGTCCTCATGCCAGCAAAAGTGCTAGTGTGTGAAGACGAGGATCTTACCGAACCTCTTGTCTTGGGCCAAGACTGGATCTATGATCACGCAGTCAACCTCAACCTAAGAAGTGGAATTCTTCAGGCTTGGGCAGGCGAAAGCTATCTTACGATTGTATTAGAAAATCAAGCACTCAAACCAGTAGGAAGGGCACCAACTCCCGGTCTCTCTAGGAATCCACATGAAGGTAACAATGCTGTTCTTGTCCAGAGTTCTATGGTGCAGAGGAGTGTCCATTTTCCCAAAGGTACAGGAGCCAATAAGGAGTTCCTAGCTGATCCAAAGAAGATTCTAAACAGGCAGACCGAACATCACTCGACACGAAGGAGGCCGCTGATCAAGAGGCAGGAGCGCCAACCAGTGCAATACGGAGTACCTCGTGGCGCGAAGTAGATCTAGATACGCAAGGATGGAAAACCCACAACTCTAATAGCAGGTTCTCGAGGAGCCAAAAAACAAGCCACACCATCAAGGACAAAATTGAAGGAGTACCCTAGGCAACCTCCTAGGCGCACCACGTCTATTTGGGTCCCTAAGCGGTTAATGAAGGCTAGCCCCAATGCTAGACACATATGGGTGCCCAAGGCCTGTTTACGAGCCCAAATAGCTCCAACTCTAGTTACTGGCATAATTCAACACTCACAAGTCCTCTCGACTAACAACGCAGGAACTCTACCTAAATACCACCCTGACCCACACTCAGTCAAACCGAGGAATGTCTGGAAATGGGTGCCCAAAAGGTCCCAACTCCATCACACTCTAGTTCATAAATCTCTACCTGTCTTTAGCTCTAAGAGCTACGAATCCTCTATCAAAGTTTGGAGACTTAAACCATGTATCAAACCCCCTGACCCAATTTTGTAAATCCATCCACTCTGACATAGGTGCATTCTGAGTCCATTGCATAACCAAAGTATGCATCTAGGATGACAATGACCTCAAATCACCACTCACATCTATCACAAACACTTCACCTTGGCCCTGTCCAGACCTAGTGTCCGGCCTAGTTAAAAATTAGGTTCCAGGGCTTATTTGAGGACTCAAACGAGATTTAAAAATTATGAAAATTAGCAGGCAACTACTTCTAAGGCTCCCCAAGCTCGAGGACTCCTCGGCTTGTACAAAATGGAGCTACAAAAAGGTGAAACAATATTTACAAGGGTTTTTAGTGATGAGAATCACTTTTAACATGGTGTAAGGTTTGGAAAAATTTAATGGGTTGCCTTAGTGCTAGATCTGCATGTATGCTCGTACTTGCTTCATCTGCCAACAGTACGATAAATGGAAGAAGGAATCGCATAACCCAATGACAAACGTGGTCATCATCACACCCACGGAAGCATAGGCTACTATGATCCAAACGCGGTATAGGAAGGTATTGCAACCAGTATCAGAAGTGTTTTAACCTAGCTTTAAAAAACAACAGAGAATGCTTGCTAAGGTAGTGAAATGGGCTCAAGTTGAAGCCCCAGTTTTGCCCACTCATACACTGGTGAATTCCCATATTGTAGAACCACCACCCCAACCACACCGAAATCATTAGTCCAATCGGATAAATCACTGAAAGAATCATCCCATAGTAAGGCATGGGATATTTTATCAAAAGCACTATCATTTTACCCTTGGAACAACTGTTAACCCTAGTACCTTGCATCCAATAGCAGGTTCAGCAATAGGTTAGTATGGATCAGATCTTATCACCTACCATAACTACTATACATCCGAAACCACACATGATTGTTGACCATGTGGTTCCATTGATCATAGTTTGGTACAAAAATCATAAAATTACAAAGGTTCTAATAGACGGCAGCTCTAGAGTCAACATTGTCACTACGGCCTTGTGCAAGAAATGAGGATGGAACCAGATTGAGCCATTCGAATTCTTTGTCCAAATGGCTGACCAATCTACCCTCTTGGATAATTTGTAATATTCCAAACATGCTACAACGTGTTGTCTTCCATATGACTTTCGTTGGTCTGGACCTTCCAAAGTCTAGTTTGGATTACAAGTTATTGTTTGGCTGACCCTAGTTGAAACAAGCCAAAGTGTTGTAGGATTGGTCATCTCACGAGATTACAAGTTTCTGCTCGGCTAACCCTAGTTGAAACAAGCCAAAGTTCTGCAGGAATGGGCTTATATGATGCGTCATGTATTGGTTGCAAAAGGACTATGGAATATTGTGCAGGGCAATATGCAATTTCTTCACTTCACTCGAGCCTGCCCCTATAGGGAATACTATCACATGCACCAACAACTCCTCTTATTGTATCATGGGAGTTGGTAAGATCATTTTGACTACTACTGATGGTAGTTCTTTTACATTTTCGGATGCTTTATTTGTTCTATGAATCAAGAAGAATCTGTTATCTCTTTCAACTTTAGGCAAGATTGGCTTGGTTGTGAAATTTATTCATGATAGATGTACAATTCATGATATGTCAAATGGCGATGTCATTATTGCTTTTGGCATTTCATGTCATGGGCTATATAAGCTCATAGACTATGAAAAATCTGTGAATGATTCAACTATGTAGTACATGATTTTCAGGCTTTGTCAAATGCAAAGCTTTGGCATGCATGTTTTGGTCATCTAAATTTTGCTAGTTTGCTATGCCTACAGAAATCTGAAATGGTATCCTCTCTTCCCAAACTTGAGGCACCAGTAAACATGTCTATGAGGGTTGTATTTTGGGCAAAATGCAGCATTCCTCATTCCCAAAAGATGGTTCAGTTTGACGTACTAAAAAATTGTAGCTTGTTCATAGTGATGTCTGTGGTCCTATGCAGACACCCTCTTTTGGAAACTATCTTTACTTTGTGGCTTTCATTGATGATTTTTCCAGGCATGCATGGGTATATCCATTGAAAGTAAAGTCTGAAGTGTTTATGTGCTTCAAACAATTTCTGGTTCTGTTTGAAAATCTATCAGCATGTAAAATGGGCACCCTTCATTTTGATCAATGGGGGAATATATGTCTTCTAATTTTAATGCATTTCTGGCTGAATGTGGGATAAAACATCAGTGTATAGTGTCATATACACCTCAGTAGAATGGAGTTGGTGAACGAAGAATAGGTCACTCATGCAGATGAAGAGGTGTATGGCAAAAGTTAGGCTCTACCATATAGTTTCTGCCTTGAGGTTGTTATGTGTGCAGGATATGTACTTAACAGGTGTCTCACTAAAGCATTGCAGTCTATAGAGGCTTGGCATGGTTGCAAGCCATCTGTTGCTCACCTGTATGTTTTTGGTTGTCTGGCATATGCATTAGTGCCTAAACAACAATGGAGGAATTGGATAATAAAGTAGTGAAATGCATTTTTCTTGGGTATAGTTTTGAAAGCAAAGGCTATGGTCTGTTTCATCCATAGACTAAACACATTTTGGTTAGCCGTGATGTTGTTTTTTTGGAAGATGTTATTCAGCCATTACTTTCATGTACTAAGGAGACATCAATTAGCTCCAAAGACATGTATGGCACTCTACTACTGGTTTCTACAAGTGGACAATCTAGTGCTAGTCCTAATGAGGTAACTTCTTAGCCTTGACAGGTTTCATGTGATGATGCAAATCATTCCATTTCTAATGCAGATTTACATGATGCACTTGTTGATGAGAGAACTCATACAGAGGAGGCAAAAATTATGCCTAAATGGCTGGTGCAAACTTTGGGAGATAGCAAATTAGATGCATCTCTATCATATCATACTCATTCACGCTCTCATAGTGCTTCTCTTGCACCAGATTGCTATGCTATGGCTGCCTCTAGTCTCTGTGATGAGAATGGGCCTGTTTTGTTTGATGAAGCACAAAATTCTGAAAGTTGGATGGTTGTTATGCAATCATAATATGATGCTATTATGAAAAATGGTACGTGGTCTTTATGTGACTTGCCTCCTGGCAAGAAGGCCATTGGCACTAAGTGGGTATACAAGCTGAAGCATAAGCCTGATGGAATAGTTGACAGGTATAAGGCTAGGCTTGTTGCAAAGGCTTATGCTCAAGAAAGAGGCATTGATTTTGATGAAACCTTTGCTCCTCCATGCCAGATGACTATTGTTCCTAGCATTTATGCACTTGCAGCTCATCATGGTTCGAATGTACATGAGTTGGACATTAAAATTGCATTTCTAAATGGTGACTTGCATGAAGAAGTGTATGTTTTTCAGCCCCGTGGCTTTGTGCAGAAAAGGCATGAAAACTAAGTGTGCAAGTTGAAAAAGGCATTATATGGTTTGAAGTAAGCACCATGTGCTTGGTATGAAAAGATACATGCCTACCTGATTGCACATGGTTTTGAGAACAATCCAACTAAAAGCACCTTATATGTTAAGCGTGCAAATGATGTGCTTCTGATCATTGCTGTGTATGTTGATGACATGCTGCTCATTGGTCCTCATGAGAAGCATGTTGGTGATTTTAAGGCTGATCTGCATGCCTCATTTGAGATGACATATTTGAGGCATTTGCATCATTATTTGGAAATTCAGATTATGCAAGTTGATGGTAGAATAGTTTTGTGTCAAACAAAATTTACTAACACATTATTGCAGTGTTTTTGCCTTGAAGACTGTAAACCCATTGCCACTCCTATGGAGACAGGTTTACAGTTGAGTCTACATGATATTGGAGATACATTTTGTTAGGCCGCCGGATTGGCATAATCTAATAATATATTTTCATATACCGCACGTACCGAAAGGTCGTAGCGAAGTGATGTAACCCTTTTTATTCATTAATGAAGAGACATTACGGGGTTCTCTGGTGCGAGAAGAGACGGGATCGCCAGACTGTCTATCTCGGCGATTTGTGGCCTTGCGGAGACGTCGTAGTTCAGAGTTTGCATATATCTGAGTATGGTTAAATCTGTTCTTATTGAATTGTCGTAAACTAATACTACACAGTATTACTGTAGTAACATGAATAGATATGTTCGATTATATGATTGAATGACTGTGCGATAAGTTAATGTGTGATGATACCGTAAACGAAAGATTATAACTGTGTAACAGAAGTAGTGCTTGAGCGTATAATTACTGTTTGGATAATTAGTTAGTTGGGAAAATCAGATAAAGGGCCTCTGCATTGTCAGACCCCCACCATCCCCAAGAACCTGAAAAGAGATTAAAAGCGGATCTATTGAAAAAATCCCTTTTAACACTGGCGCCGTCTGTGGGAAGATGGCAGTAGATTGAGAATACTTAGTAAAGTTAGAGCAGTGCATAAGGCAAGCGGTGCAGAGGTGATATATGCCGGTTACTTGGTCCGGCGAGTCTTATCCGAAGTATAGAAGAGACCAGCATCCCTGGGCAGTTCCAAATCTATTAGGGACACCCCCAGGTGGTAGAAGTGCAGGCCATTTAAGCCTAGTTGTCGAAGGAGCTTGCCTACTCTTGATACTAAAGTTGAGGACAGACTATTTGATTTGGAAATAAGTAAGAGATTCAACGCCATTTTCAAGCCGGAAGGTGAGCAATCTGATAATACAGATTCCAAAGGACAAGAGACACCCCCTCATAACGCAGGGAACAATAATAGTACCAATAATAGCACCATGAGTGGACAACATCAACAACAATAGCAGCAGCAACAACAACAACAACAACCACATCCAATCATCCCACCTCGACCGGTTCCAACAGGGGTGACTTATACAAAGTTTGGTGGATTTCTGAGGGACGATCCTGATGCACATGTGCGCACGTTTGAGATTAGTTATGCAGTATCAAACCACCCACCTGACCGGCCATACAAGGCCATTTTATTTCAGGCTATCGTATTTCAGGCTACAATGAAGTAGCGAGGTGGCTAACAGAGTATGATATCAACCATTTTGCTAACTATGATGATGTGAGAGACGCGTTTTTATAGAGGTTCCGGTTGAAGAAAAATCTTGTCGAAATCTTCGACTATTTGCAGAACAATCGGCAGAAGCCGCACCAGACTATTCAGGAATACCCAACATTGTTTAGAACTCACTTAAGACAACTGCCTCCGGCACACGCTAATCTATCGGATGATGTGATAACCCAATGGTTCATTAACGGTTTGACACCACAGTTAAGACAAATTATGATCATCCGCTGTGTGGGTGCTATGACACTGGATGCTGTTATTGTGATGGCCCTCCAACTAGAGCATAAAGTTGGGGCATTCACCGAAGACTTGGAGTGGTTGAAAGCCAGTAAGAACGTAATAGATGATCCGGCTAAATAGAAACGGGTTACTCAACGGAAAATTGCACGTATAATGCCAAGGTGCAGGGGCGACCAGTTGTAAATGCCATTATACAGGAACCAGGTCAGCCAGCAGCCCATTATGTGCCACCACAAATGCAAAACAATCAGTTGCAAGGATATCGGAATTACCAGGGTCAGAGGAATACCAATTTCAATTCAAATCAATGGCAGACGGGTACGTCAGCGAAAGGTACTTCTCTTCCACCACCTCAATGTCATTTTTGCAGCGAGATTGGCCACATCCGTAGATTTTGCAAGGATGCAGCAGAGTACGATAAAAGGAAGAAGGAGCGACAAAATCCAATGACCAACATGGTCTATATTTCACCAGTGGAATCACAAGCAGTAGTGGTTCAGACCAGATCGGGTAAGCAGTTGCAACCCGTCGCTGAGGTGTTCGAGCCTGGTATCTGTGAGTAGCAGCGAATGTATACAAAGGCTAGTCAATGGACAGCTAAAGAGCCAACTGTGTTCCCTGATCCAGTTCTGGTAACATAGGTTCCCCTGCCTAAGGCAAGATCGAATGAACCAAATTCTGCCCCAACAACAGTAGAATCATGATCAGAATCGGTGAGAAGTACGATCCAAACAGATTAGGTATGGGATATCCTATCTAGGGCTTCAATTACACTCCCTTTGGGGCAGTTACTCGCCTTAGTGCCAAGCGTCAGGCAGTAGTTTCAACAGCAGGTTAGTCCCGGATCTTCCTGCACTCCGGCGACTGCAACAATACAACCAGAAGCTGATTCTACGGTGGATCATTCAGTCCCATTAATCACTGTCTGGCATAAAACCAAAAGATTACTCAAGTGCTAATTGATGGCGGTTCATGTGTGAATATAGCACGGCAGCCCTCTGCAAGCAATTGTGTTGGACCCAAATCGAGCCCGTACAATTTTTTCTACGCATGGCAGACCAATCCCAAGTCCATCCAGTGGGACTAGTACAGAATATTCCGATTAATTTGCAGGGTACCACGTTCAAAATAACTTTTGTAGTTCTCAAACTACCAGAATCCAGCCTCGACTACAATCTACTTTTCGGTCGGCCATGGTTGAAACAAGCCAAAGTTGTACAGGATTGGTCCGCGCAGGAGTTAACTTTCAAAGATAATCACTATAAATATGTAGTTAAATTGGATGCCATGCAGCCCTGCGAGCTTCATGCAAGACCATATGTAGCGGAGCCGGTCCACATGTTGGATGGCTTATCTGACGACGAGGAAGAGGCATTTCTGAAGACCAATAAGGATATGATCTCATTAGGTACGGTAGATCTCCAATCGGTCGTAGACAAGTGGAGTCCGGTCGCTTGCTCGGTGGTACCAGTGACCGGATATGCAGATGCAGATGATAGTGTATCTATGGATGGAGCCATCTTATGCCAACTTTTGCAGTCCGCTGATGATCTGGTAAAACCTCGAGAATTTTATGTACCGGAAGATCAGTTAGTAACATATAATTTGGGTGATGCGGTTCACCCGCAACCAGTTAAGATTAAGGCAGGATTGTCAGAGACATTTCAAGATGATTTGATACGACTCTTGCGTGAGTTCTCCGATGTTTTTGCTTGGGAATATCGAGATATGAAAGGTCTGGACCTGCGGATCTATCAACATCGGGTAGTGCTCAAACCAGAGGCGAAGCCAATTAAACAGTCTAGTTACTGAATGAACCCCAATTATGAAGCACAGGTCAAAGCAGAACTCGATTGGTTATTGAAGGTGGGATTCATTGTACCAATCGAGCATGCTGAATGGATATCACCAATCGTGATTGTCCCGAAGAAAAATAAACAGCTGCATATCTTTCTTAATTACCAAAAACTGAATGCGGCCACTGTACCGGATCCATTTCCTCTCCCCTTTTTGGACAAAATGCTCAACAGGGTGGCCGGACACGAGATGTATTCATTCCTGGATGGATACAGTGGCTATAATCAGGTGCGGATGGCAGAACAGGACATACCTAAAACAACTTTTATCACGAACTGGGGTGTTTATGCTTGTACGGTAATGTGGTTTGGGTTAAGGAATGCTCCAAGTACGTTTCAACGATGTATGCAAGAAGTTTTTTCACCCTACTTGACTACTTTTATGCAAGTATATTTGGACGAATTTTCCTTATTTGGGAAGATTGCGGCGCACTTGTATCATTTACGGTGCTGCTTTGAAAAATATCACGAATATCGATTATGCTTGAATCCAACAAAGTCTGTTTTTGCGGTCTCATGTGGCAAACTACTCGGACATATTATCTCTGCACAAGGGATACAAGTTGATCCGGATAAAGTTGCAGCTGTGTTGGAGGCACCAGTCCCTACGACACCGAAACAAGTTATGCATTTTTTGGGCCAAATACAGTGGCATGGCAGACATTTACGATGGTTAGCTCATTTAACAACACCGCTCAATCGGCTTATGACTAGTGCTCCGCGGTAGTATGATTGGACACCGGAGTGCCAAAATGCATTTGATCGTTTAAAGGTTTTATTGATGCAGGCTCCAATTTTGCAACCACCTGATTGGGATCATCCATTCCATGTTTTTGTGGATGCATCGGACATCGCTATTGGAAGTGTGCTAATGCAGCAAATGGATAAATGGTTTCGGCCTGTATATTATGCAAGTCGTCGATTAGCCCCTGCTGAAAGAAACTATTCAGTGACCAAAAGAGAATGTCTTGGGTTGGTGTACTCTGTGAAGAAGTTCCGCCATTATTTGTTGGGCCGAAAGTTCACCTTCCACGTGGATCATGCCGCACTTGTGTACTTGGTCCAGCAGCAACATTTAGGTGGTCGCTTGGCTCGATGGGTTCTATTATTACAGGAATTCGACTATGAAGTTATTCATCGACCCGGCACAGCACATGCCTTGGCAGATTTTCTGTCTCGGTTGGATTCCGGTGAAGCTCCGGTGGGGGTTGATGACACTACACCAGCAATTTACGCTACTGAGCCAACTATTGAAGAATCTACTACACCTCTTGTTCCCCCTACATACTATGATACGTTACTAACTTTTCTCACTGACGGGTGTCTTCCTCCTCAAACTCCCCCTGCTCTGCGGCGGAAATTTGTAGTTTACAGTCGAGATTCCGGTTGATTGTAGGTCAACTGTACTACATGGATCATACTGGTGTTTTACTTTGATGTATCCCACCAGATGAAGCAGAATCGGTTATTGCTATGGCTCATTCATTACCCTCGGGCGGACATTTTGCAGTTGATCTTACTCACCGTAAAATTCTTCAAAGTGGGCTTTGGTGGCCTACCATGTACAAAGATGTGACTCAGTTTGTGCAGCAGTGTGGAACCCTTTCTGAAGTGGGGTCTAGATTTTATTGGTCCAATAACACCACCAACTACTTTCACCAATAGCCGCTATATCTTGACTTGTATTGATTATGCCACTCGGTGGGTGGAGGCTTGGGCATTACGGTCGGCCATAGCAGTTTCGGTGGCCAAATGCCTAATGAAGGACGTTTTTCCTCGTTATGGGTTGCCTCTGGAAATCGTTATGGACCAAGGTACACACTGTGTTGACCACTTAACGCAAGTATTGACCGAGATATTTCAAATTGTCCACAAATTCAGCTCGCCTTATTATCCCCGTGCCAATGGTCTGGCGGAGAGTACCAATAAGACTTTGTTGACTATGCTCCGCAAATTGCTTTTGGAATGTCCGGAACGTTGGGACCAGTTACTACCTGCAGTTCTATGGGCTAACCGGACTACGTACAAAGTAGCTACTGGCATGACCCCGTTCAAAATCGCTTATGGATTGGAAGCCATTGCACCGATGGAAGTAGTAGTGCCGAGTCTATGCGTTGCCTTAGCTCAGAAATTGCTACGGGAAGAATCCTTGCCATTTCGGTTGGATACACTCCGATCATTGGATGAACAGCGATGGGAAAATTTTTTGGTACTTCAAGAAGTTCAGCTTCGTCAAGCTCGTACCCATGATCGTTTCCTGAAGACCCCTGTGTTTACGGTGGGGCAACTTGTGTTATTTTACAACGCTAAAGCAAATCGGTCTGCTGGAAAATTTAAATTATGGTGGTTCGGTCCATACCGAATTATTGAGCAGGTGGGATCCGCTACTTTTAGGTTGGCCACCTTAACTGGAGTTCCCCTCCCAAAAGTGGTTAATGGTTCCAAGTTACGCCCATATCACCAACAACCTAATCACTGCTGACGTGTTCTTCGTTTTTTTCGCGTGTTACTTATATTCTGTTTATCTCTGCATTTCGGTTGACCACTGACCGTAATCTCCTCGTTATGGTATCTAACTATGATTAATTGCCGCCTTGTGTTACTGTTTCTTCTACTGCATGCATGCCGTAATTATGACGGATATCTTCCCAATATCGCGCGATGATTAGGGTTTTCGCTCGCCTAACGTTGGCTGTGTGACTACTTAATCTTGTTTCTTTTCTTGTTAATCGCTATTGTGTTTGTGTGATTGTGCGTTCTTTGTCGTCTGTATCTTTGTACTTACTGTGGGCGCCATGGAAGGCTTAGCGAATGTCGCTACTTTCCGTGCAGGACTCACTCCAGAAGTGAGTGAGTACTTGCGCACTCGCGGTTTGATGAATTTCGCTGAATTGCCGTTGCATTCAATGGAATGTCAGCCATTTTATGCGCAAATTATTGCTACCATCGCCTCTACGCCTACCACAGAGCAGTGCTGGCCCATCACCTGTTTCCCATCCCGTGTTGTTATCACTTTAGCTTTGTTTGCTGAAGCTTTCCGTCTCCCTACGGAAGGATTGGAGAATGGTCCACTCCTTCCTGTAGCCACCATGAAGGAGTTGTTCCCTGGGCACTCATCTAATGAGTACGCCATTCTGTGTAGACCCGAACCAGAGTGCACTGCTCTGCAGTTTTTAGTCGCCATTTTGAATTTGCAAAAATGCACTTACGGTATCTCGTGCCCCTTCTATTCGATGATCGACATGGCTTCTCGCGAGCCTGTCAATTTTGCTTCTTTTTATTTCCGGCGCATTCACCGTGAATGTGTCGCGGTTATCAAACAGGTCAATAAGGGTGACCTTCCACGTTCTCGTCTTCCCCATATCCTCACTTTTCTTTTTCCAGTAATCCAAGCCGCGCAACCGCCTCCAATCGCTCCCATCTTGTTCCATGAAGAATCTGCTCAAGTGCTCAAGGACGCAAAGGATGATGATGAAGATCTCTTCCAAATTATTCGTCAGAAACGCAGACGTATAAGCCCCTCTAAGAGCCAGGTGCAAGGATCAAAGGCTGGCAATGAAGAAGAAGTCTTCCATGACACCGCTACATCTATTCATGTCGAATCTTCCAATCATTCTTCTCCAAACAAGCAGCAGGATCAAGATGCCCACACCGAAGACTCTGACAAAATTTCTTCTCGAGAGGATTCTCATCAGCAGAATCAAGAAGCTGTGGATGAAATTGTTGCTGAAATTCTTAACGAGGTGATAACCATGATTGAAGTTGTAATCGACAAGGCTGAGGCGAGCAGGCAGACAATTCTGATACCTACTCCTCCACCAATAAACCCAGTTGAGTCCCTTGTCTCTGTTCAACCTATTGTTCCTGAAGCACCCGCTACTTCATCTTCTTCTCCCAATTACTCTCCACCACCTTCCCCTCACCTATTATCAGCCTCTTCATCTCAGCCACTTCCTCCTTTTCCTCTTTCGGCTCCAATGTTTAATGAATTAGAATCGATGGGTCGACTGTTGATCCAATTCTCTCAGCAGTTACCTATGCAAATGAAGCAGGCAACCGATCATATTCGACATGAATTACATCACAAAGTGGATATATTAGAAGCAGATATTGCCCCATTATAGGAAGAAGCAAATGCAATTAAGACAGAAAATCATGCTTTGCATGTTCAACTTTAGCAACTTCAAGCTTGCCTTACAGAGTAGGATAATCTTATTGCTCAACGCGATGCTGCTCTGGCTGAGTTAAAAGCCAAGGATGTTCTTTTAGTTGCTCATGATGAAGAAATCAAGCAATTAAATCAATTGGTACAGGATAAGGAGGATGCTCGGATTGCTCTCGGCAATCTTTTAGACGAAACTTGCGTTGAGCTTGATGAGGTCGTGCAGAGAGGACAAGAAATGGCTAATTTGGCTAAGCAGACTACTGCCGAACTACAGACCGCAACTGCCGATCTCTTCCAGGCGAATTCTGCTCTAAAAGCACAGAGGAGTTTGACAATTCAACTTCAGAAGGAGGTAGCAGGGATTAAGAAAGAAAGAGATGCTTATTATCAAACAATTCAATATCAAGCTCAGGAGCTGGAACGAAGAGAAAAGCAATTAGGCTTTCAAGCAGAGCGACTATCCAGAATAGATGGACAAATTGAAGATATGCGATTGAGCCGTGATGCAACCCTTGCCAATGACTTTTACTTACAAGAAGCGTTTTTGCAGACCCAGACTGAAGTTTTGATGAGTCAGGTCATTGCGGCAAGTTCGGTCTGAACTGACGCAGAGTTGGTGGAGCCAGAGACATTAAAGTTGATGCTAGATTCATTGAAACAGAAAATCTCTAGAACCTTCAAATTAACAAGAACTATGTATATCCAAGGCATTGTAGATGAGCCTTAGTTTCTTTTCACTGCGGGTTCAAGTCCACCGTGCGTGCCAGTGTTAGGCCGCCGGATTGGCATAATGTAATAATATATTTTCATATACTACACGTACCGAAAGGTCATAGCGAAGTGATGTAACCCTTTTTATTCATTAATGGAGAGACATTATGGGGTTCTCCGGTGCGAGAAGAGATGGGATCGCCAGACTGACTGTCTGGGTGATTTGCGGCCTTGCGGAGACGTTGTAGTTCAGAGTTTGCATATATCTGAGTATGGTTAAATCTGTTCTTATTGAATTGCCGTAAACTAATACTACACAGTATTACTGTAGTAACATGAATAGATATGTTCGATTATGTGATTGAACGACTGTGCGATAAGTTAATGTGTGATGATACCGTAAACGGAAGATTATAACTGTGTAACAGAAGTAGTGCCTGAGCGTATAATTACTGTTTGGATAATTAGTTAGTTGGGAAAATCAGATAAAGGGCCTCTGCATTGTCAGACCCCTACCATCCCCAAGAACCCGAAAAGAGATTAAAAGCGGATCTATTGAAAAAATCCCTTTTAACAATTTGATATTGTTCTCTATCTGCAGGCTGTTGGATGCATGACTTACTTATGCATTACTCGGCCATATATTCAGTTTGATGTTTCATATATTCTTCATACTTTTATCCTAACACCTTGTACCAAACAGAACATGCTTGGAACATAACTCCTAGAAAAACTTCTATAGAGTTATGCATGCAAGAGAGGAAAAACCATATTTACAACGCTCAACGACAACATAGATTTGTTTTTGTGGACAACATCTTTTCTACAAACAACAGCCACATTGTTCATAGATATCACAAACAATGTTATTGGAAAAACCATCCATCATTTCACATGTTTATCCTTCTTGTTGCCACAATTCCAACATGCTATGCATGGTTTCTTGCACTTTCCATCCATAGTAAAGGTTTGTGGGTTTGATTTATTGGTATTTTTAAAAGAAGATGTGATGGGACTTTTTTATAGGCACTCTATGAGTACAATGTGAAAAAGTGGAAGGAGTACTCTCGAAGGGTTGATTTTGAGAAAAAAATGTTTTTTTTGGTAGGATGTCTATAATATAGAAAATCATTTCTTCCCCATACGTGAGAATGATAAAGTAAGTCCCCTCCCATCCAACTCCACCCATATATGTACCTCTAGCTCAAGGGGGTGCATGTCCTAGGACTCATCCAAGTGTCCATCCAAGTGTCTCACATGTGGAAAGTTTTCCAAGGATCATCACATGCCTTCTAATCAAATGGGACTTCTTCTGCCACATACACCCCAATGTGGTACTTGGAGAAGCTTCTCCCAAGACTAAGGTTCCCAAACCTTAGGACAAATCAAGCCTAAGGGTTGTAACAATTCAGTTAGGAGCCTAAATAAATAACCCATGGGTTCTAACGTGTGCAAAGGGTAGCCCAAGGTTATTAATACAACATTCTTCCATCCTTAGAACATTTCATCCTCGAGAATGTGTGGAAGTATGCTATGTGGACTACTACCCCATGCACCATGATCAATCTCCTCGATCATGGACTCACTCTCTAAGGTTTCCTCTTTTTCTAAATTTAAGTATTTCACCATTAAAAAGAGGGAAATCTTCTATTGATGGAAGTTATTATTTCCTAAGTGGTACTTCTTCTATTCCATCCCTCAATTTAACTAGACACTCTTTATACAAATGACTTCTTGTCTTTTTATTTCGAGTGTATAGTGTTATTTTTGGTTCATGGGGGATATTATATAGTGGAATAGGTTGGATTATCAAGGAAGACAATATCTTGCTCACATTTTTTTTTCAATCTATAGACATGAAACACTAGGTGAATCAAACAATCTTTTGGAAGCTTAAACTCATAAGCCATAGTTTCAGCCTTTTTAAGGATTATGAAAGGACCACAATATCTTGGAGATAGTTTTGGAGAATCTACTATTTTGAGACTTTTTGATTTCTCAAGAACTTTTAAGTAAATTTATTCCTCAAATTGAAATTAAATTTCTTCCCTCTTAGGATCACCATATGATTTAGCTCTATCATGGGATTTCCACATATTTTCTTTAGCCACCTTAAGCATAAAGTTCATATCTTCCATTAAATCTTTAGTGGCTTGGAATTTCTTGCTTTGTAATTTGATTGCATATGAGGATATAGGTTGGATGTTGGGTGTGTGAATGAGTGAGGAAGCACAAATAGAAGTACACACCAGAGTAAAGAAGGAGATTGAAGCATGGAGACACACGATGGCTAGAAGAGCTCTCTATTGATAGATGAGTAAAGTGAGAGCTATAAGTGAATCTCTAAGTACAAAGTGCCACCAAATATGAGCATATATCGTGTATGTGTGGTTACATTGGGAAAAAGCCTCTAGACAATAGAGTAAAAAGCTCCCATGTATAGGGAAATGGTTCACATCAAACTTACTTGAGGGACACACATAAATGTAACAAAACCCCCTAGAGAAAATGATGTGAACACATACAAGGAGTGAAAAATCAGCCTCCACAACGTAATAAGCCTGGAGTTTTGCGAAAAGCTTCAAACTTTTCCTATGGAAGAGCTTTGTTGAATATGCCTAACACATTATCTTGTGTAGGCACATATACCATATCAATATCTCTAGCATGAAGACACTCTTTGACATAATGATAATGAACCTCAATGTGCTTTATGTGACCATGAAACACCCAATTTCTTGCAACTGCCAATGCACTCTAACTATCGATGAGAATATGCATAGGTGCATCAATCACCATGCATAGATCCATCAATAGACTTCTCAATCATATACACTCCACTATGGCTATGAATATTTCCCTATACTCAGATTCACAACTTGATGTGGCAACAATAGGTTGCTTTCTTACTCAACCAAGACATGCATGATCCTCCAAGGAAAAAGCTAGTACCACAAGTGGACACTTATGTCATAACAACCAGCCCAATCACTATCTGTAAAAGTGGCCAAGCATGGTTGAGCATCTCTATCATAAAAAAAAAACTAAACTCAAAGTGTCTTTGAGATATCTAAACACATGTTTTACCACTTGACAATGCTTAGTTCAGGGCTATGCATAAATTGAATCAATTGGGAAACTACATATTGTATATATGGCCTTGTGTTACATGCATATATCAAACATTTCACATCCTTCTAATAAAGAGAAGTATCAAATGCATCACCTGCATCCTCAATTGAGAACCTTAATCTTGTTTCCATTGGTGTTGAGATAGGCTTGTAATCATCAAAACCAAAATGTTGAAGTAGTTTCTCAATATACTTTGATTGATGCACATCAATTCTCCCCCCAAGAAGGCAAGATATGTGACATCAAAATTATGCTACAAATCAGCCATAGGCATGCCGAATTTCTCATCACATGACCCAATCAAGTGGATGTGATCAACATAAAGAACAAGCACTATAACATGAGCCCCATCTTTGTGTACATAAAGTGTGATTTCAATTGGACTACATGTAAAACCAAGAGCAATTAAGTGCTTATGTATCTTTTCATGCCATGCATGTGAAGCTTGCTTAATTATTCACATAGACCTCTTCTTGCAAATCACTATTCAAGAAAGATATTTTTATATCCAATTGATGCACTTTCCAACCATGATGTGTAGCTAATGCAATCATAGAATGAGTGGCATTCATGTAT
Organism: Ceratopteris richardii; assembly: GCA_020310875.1. Taxonomy (NCBI): domain Eukaryota; kingdom Viridiplantae; phylum Streptophyta; class Polypodiopsida; order Polypodiales; family Pteridaceae; genus Ceratopteris; species Ceratopteris richardii. The sequence goes on from CM035409.1 coordinate 212,000,586, forward strand.
AAAATAGGTGCAAAAGTCTCCTCATATTCTATGCCATATTTTTGTGCATAACCTTTTTTAACTAGTCTAGATTTGTAACGATCAATGCTACAATCTGAAATGCTTTTAATTTTGAAAACCCACTTAGTACCAATGGCAATCTTACCTTTTGGAAATTCACATAACTCTCAAGAGGAATATTTATGAATAGAATCCCATTCTAATTGCATTGTGCTCATCCAATTTGAAACATCACACACATCTTCAAAAGTTAATGGCTCTTCATTACATGCAGTTGCAATAAGAGATAGATCCACAAAGCCACTTGATACATGGCAAGATCTTGATCTTGTTCTACCAAGTGAAGGAGCACTCAACTTGCTATCTTGAAATGTCTTTTGTAGCCATTTTGTTATAGATTGTGCATATGTGTTCCTCATATATATAAATTGTCAAAATGTACATCGGAAGTGGAATGAATGTCATATTGAATTCAAGCCATGTGTGGCTATATATTTGGTAAATTTTCAACCATATTTGGACATTTTAATTCAACTCTGGCTGGAATTTTTGAAACATATTTCTCTATAAATTTTGGGAATTTTCAGTCAAGTTTGGCTAGAATTTTTAATTCATATTTGGCTGAAACTTTTCAGCACTTTGAACCTCATCTAGATGGCCTAAATGGCCATACTCAAGCACACCACTTTGAAATAAAGGCATGAGTGTATCAAACACATCTTATGAGATAATTGTTGGCTGAAATTTACATTGATGTAAAGGATAAGCTAAATCTTTAGCAAATAACACATCTCAACTTACAATAAATTTTTTCATCGATGGATCCTATAAGCAATAACCTTTACTCTCACTAACATATCCAAAAAATATACATTTCTTTGCCTTGTCATCAAGTTTGTGACATTCTTGTGATGGCACAAGACATATGCCAAACAACCAAATATGCACATATGATTAAACATTGGCTTCCACCCATTCCAAGCTTCATAAGGTTTAATGACTCTCAATGCCTTTGTAGGACAAGGATTCAATACATATTTTGCACGCATGACTGCTTCAATCCAAACCGCATCTAGAAGATGCTTTCCTTTAACCATACATTGTGCCATTCCAAGAAGTGTTCTATTCTTGCACTCTGCAACACCATTTTGTTGAGGCATATATGGCATTGTACATTGATGTGCGATACCTCTTTCACAAAGAAACGCATTGAATTCATGGGACATGTATTCACCACCATGATCCATGAAGGATCAAAAGCTTATCTCCACAAAAAAAATCAACCATAGCTAATAATATTTTATGGCAAGAGAATACCTCATTCTTTGCTTTCATAGGATACAACCAAGTATGATGTGTTGCATCATCAAATTCAGCCATAGAAGAAGTATGTGTAAGAAAGGCAATCCTCTTATATGTACCCAAGAAACACAAGCCATTATATAAACTCCCAACTTGAGTTAACTTCATCATTCTTTGCATTAGATGTACTCTCAACAATAGACATGTCTGATTCTTTCTTCTTTTCATTACTCTTGGCAAGTTTTCTACATTCATCAATGGTATGTCTAACTTTTTGAAAATACTTGGATCTCTTTTTCTTTTGCATATCACCATCAAGAGAGGAGGAAATGTAAGAGGAAGAGTGAGGCTTTCATTTTGATGAACCCAAAGCTTAATCATACTTGCTTTTCCCCTTTTGTGCAATAGCAAGTGCTTGCATTCCCTCAAAAAAACCACTTCTATTCACTCTTGATTGCTTTTCTTGCAAAATAAGAGAACAAAAAACATCAAAAGTATACATATCCAGATTTCCTTTTGCAGCCAAACGGTCTAGTAGCAAAGCTTTGAAAAGATTTTGGCAATACTTTGAGTAGTGTAGAAATGTGTGATGCCTCTAAAATGATCTCATCAATGTTTTCCAATTGATCTTTTAAATCCTTGACATGTGTGACATATACACCCATTGACTCATTTCCAATCATACATACATCTTTCATTTGCTTTCTCAAGTAATAAATACACACAATGTACAAAGAAGCAACTGTATCCCAAGCTTGTCTTGAAGTAGTGCATGAATGGATGTGTGGAACGATATGTCACTTCATAGAAAGGGAAATAAATGCACGAGCTTGAGCATCCTTTCCATCCCATCTAAGTTTCTCTTGTGTAGGAGGAGAAAGCATAGACAATGTACTCAAAGAAGATCATGAATCTACGACAACAAGTTACATAGTAGAAGAACCATCGGGTCCTTGTCGACATATGCCACTATGTTCCATTGTTGCTTTACAACAAGAACATGCTTCCTCATGTAAGATCACATTGGATAGTTGATCCCATCAAGCTTATTTTCAGCTTGAAGCATGCCAAACAAGTCATTTTTGCTTACCATTACACCTAAGAACTCAAAAGTAGCAAGATATGAACTTCAAAAGCTGAAATACAACTCACAAATTGTAAATCTACTGGAAAATCTGAATGCATGAATGGACTCAAAAGGGGGGAGGTAAAACCCTAGCACACCTTATGGAAATGATCAACGAGTGATGAACTTCATATTTGTATGTTCCAAAAATGATTCGCACTATTAAAAGTGCATGTGGGGATGTTGCAAAAAAATAGCAGGTTGAGAAGGATTTGAACTTGCTCTAATAAGTGTTGAGTGTGCGAGTGAGTGAGGAAGCACAAATATAAGAACACACAAGAGCAAAGAAGGAGATCAGACCATAGAGACACACAATGGTTGGAAGAGCTCTCTATCAATAAATGATCAGTAACATGAGAATGAGTAAAGTGAGAGTTATAAGTAATCTTTAAGTACAAAGTACCACCACATATGAATATATCATGTATATGTGTTTGTTTACATGGAGAAAAAACATCTAGTGAACACTAGGGGTATGTTGATATATTTTGGTAGTGATGTGTATAAACACACTAGGACTACCTGGGCACTTTTTTTCCCTCTTTAGGAGGTTTTCTCCCCCCGGTTTGTATATATGCCTATAACCCTAACAGGTCACTAATCTTTGTACATTCTCTTGGTAATATATTACGTGTCATCCTGGATCATCACATGTTGAGCTTGATATCTCAACACTCCCCCTCAAGCTCAACATCATGTCCTGTAATCCAAGCATCTTCTGAAACTTCTTTAGCTTCTTTGATCCAAGTGCTTTAGTGAAAATATCAGCAACCTACTCATCGGTTCTCACATAAACAAGATCATTATCACCTACTAATACCTTCTCTGTAATGAAGTGATAATGTACCTCGATTATGCTTTGTTCTAGCATGAAAAATAGGATTCCGTGCTAAGTTTATGCTGCTAATATTATCACAGTAGATGGTGATAGGCTTTTGCACTTCCACACCTAAATCTACAAGTAGCATCTCTAGCCATGATGCTTCACATGCTGCCATTGCAACACCTCTATACTCAGCCTCTTTAGTCGACAAAGCAACAATGGGTTGCTTCTTACTACTCCACATAATAGATGCACTCCCAAGTGAGAATAGAAAGCCGCTAGTAGATCTTCTATCTGGAATGCTACCAGCCCAATCTGCATCAATGTATCCATGAACCTAGAAATCTACAACAGCTTCATAAAACAATGCATAATCCAAAGTAGCACTCACATAACGTAGCCTGCACCTCAGAGCATCTAAATGTGGCTTCTTGGGAACCTGCATAAATTGACTTTCAAGTCCAACAATGTAGCTTAGATCATGCCTTGTAATGGTGAGATATATCAAACTTTCCACAATTTTTATGTACATAGTAGCATTTTCCAATGCTTCACTTGATGTAGTATCCAACTTCAAATTATGATCTAATGGCATAGAAATTGGCTTACAATCAGCCATATGATAGTTTTGCAGCATATTCAAGGCATATTGCCTTTGCAACATCCATATACGTTTTTCTGTATGTATAAACTCAATGCCCAAGAAATAATGCAAGACACCAAGATCTTTCATGTCAAAATCCTACATAAGGAGTTGCTTTACCTCTTCAATGCTTGCTTCATTGTTGCCTCCTAAAATCAAGTCATCAACATAAATAGCCACAATTGTGATGCCATCATCACCCTTCCTTGCATATAGTGAATGATCTACATCACACATAGAAAACCCAATGGTGGTTAAGTAGTCAGAAATCCTTGCATGTCAAGCACAAAGGGCTTGTTTAAGCCCATACAAAGTCTTTTGCAACCTACAAACATATTCTGGGTGCTTTGAATTTTCATATGTTATGGCTAGTCCATGTATGCTTCTTCCTGTAACTCACCATGTAGGAAAGCATTCTTTACATCCATCTGATGCAAAACCCATCCTTTTGCTATAGCTAATGCAACAAGTGTTTTGATAGTAGAAATTTTGGCTACAAGGCTGAGCATTTCCTCATAATCAATGGCATATGTCTGTGCATATCCTTTTGCTACCCATCATGCTTTGTACCTATTTATGCAACCATCAACATTTTCCTTTACCTTGTAAACCCACTTGCAGCCTATGGATTTCTTTCCTTGCGGTAGTGGAAGTAGCTTCCATATATGGTTTCCATAAAGGGAAGCCATCTCCTCATCCATAGCTTTTGCCCAATCTACATTTCCAATTGCATCTTTAAAACAAGAAGGTTCAACATCTTGTATTACCTTGGTCATGTAGGCACAATGACGAGCCATATAATTGTCATATGTCAATCGTTGCACAGAATTCCGTATCCTCCCAGATCTTCTTGGTCCTGGGTCACTTCTCCTTGTATCACCTAAATGTGCCTTTCTAACTCCTGGAGTCTTCATAGAGGGCAATCCAAGTTCCTCATCAAGGCTCTTCTCGGAATCGCTTGAATCTCCATCAATGTCTTCAAAACCTGTAGATGGTTTACTTCTAGCGGAAATCTTTTCTTTACCTTTCTTTGATGTATTTGATGAATTTACTGGATTAAAATTTTCATGCAATCTTCCACTCAATGGATTTGAGTTGGAACTATTGCTTGGTGATGCATCTGGTCCACTCAAAACTTGAGATTTTGCACTTGATTTTTCAAAATTTTCTTTGTCATTTGGTTCAAGATCAAGTCCATCTTTGGCATTTGCATAGAAGCTTGACATTTCATACACCACATCTCTGCTTACCCTCACCTATCGTGTGAGTGGGTTATAACATTTATACCCCTTTTGCTCAAGGGAGTATCCAATGAAGATAATTTTTTTTGCTTTTGGATCAAGCTTCGTCCTCAACTCATCTGGAACATGTACATATGCAATCAACCAAATACTTTCATATGTGATAGGTTTGGTTTTATACCTGTAAACTTCTCTTCAAGTGTAACTTGATGTACAACAGCAGTCGGAGTTTTGTTCATGATGTATACAACAGTATGCACAGATTTTGCCCAATAACAATGAGATATATTCTTCTCAGCCATCAAAGCTCTTGATATTTTTGCGATATGTCTATTTTTGCGTTCAGCAATGCCATTCTATTGTGGTGTGTACCTACATGAAAATTGACGTCGAATTCCATGACTTTTAAGAAAGTTGTTGAACTCATTTGACATGTATTCATCTCCTTCATCAAACCTTAATATCTGAATATACTTTCCTATCTTCTTTTCCACCATAGCCTTAAAATTCTGGAAGTGAGTGAACACCTCACTCTTCTCTTTCATGAAATATACCCATACTTTCCATGTATGGTCATCAATGAAAGTAACATAAAACCTGCAACTGCCCACAGATGTGGTCTTTGCAAGACCCCAAACATCTGTATGTACTACTTCTAGTACATTCTCACTAACATGCTTGTCATGCGAAAATGATGCTCTTAACTATTTACCAAATTGACATGTTGCACATACCTTTTGCCTTTTTGCAACTTTGAAATTTGGTAGTCCATTGAAAATCTCCTTGGACTGCATTAATTTCAGTCTTTGCAAACTTGCATGTCCAATTCCTTTATGCCAAATCTCTATATCAGCAATAATTCCTACACCTTTTGCAAATATTGCTACATTCATTTCAAGAATTTTCATATAACCCATCAGCATTAAACCTAACTTGTAATCCCTGGCCAACCATTTGTTCAACAGAAACCAGATTCTTTGTTATATTTGGAACATGCAGCACATCAGCAAGATGTTTTAGATTCCCATCCTCCGTAGATAGTGCTATGTTTCTTGTATGCTCGATAGGATGTGATGTATCATCACGTGTTTCAACATATCTAGGAACTGGTGATTTTCGCAAGCTACTAAACCATTCCGCATGACTATTCATGTGATTTGAAGCACCTGAATCAACATATCAGACATTACTATTCGATTTTGAAACATCAATGGAGATTGTATTCATCATACAATGTTGAACCATGAACAACTTCTCAGAATCATTTGCACTTGTGGATGCATAATTGTTTTGCTGCCTTCTATCATTTTGATTCTTCAACCTACAATCACACTCAAAATGTCTAGGTTTACCACAATTCCAACATCCTTTATTATCATTACCTGAATCATTTCTTTGGAAATTGTGGCCTCTTTGGCTCCCCCTGCCTCAAAACTTTCCTCTATCTCATGCATGATTTTGACGTTGACCTTGGTCTTGGTTATTGTTTCCTCTTCCACTTCCAAAACCTTTGCCTCTTCCTGTGCCAGAGTAGAATACCTAATCAAAACTAGATTTTCCTTGGGATTTTGATTCCTCACCAAGATTATTTTCTTCAATAATCAACATGGATACTAGATCAGCAAAATTCAGAATATTTTCCCTAGTCTGTTAGAACTTTTGAATTGCTTATATGTAGCTCCTAAACCACCAAGGCACACTTCCACCTTATCATCATCATCTACATTCATGCCAATAGATGCAAGTGACTCACATATGCTTTTTATTTTCAGGGTGTAATCACTTACCGACATGCCCTTTTTCTCTTGTGTATTGTAATAAAGTCAGTCTATGATCTAAGGGTATGGCCAGTTTAGACAGATCTGAAATCGGACACCGTTTGGTCACTCATGTGTATGGCCAGAGATCTTGAGACTAGACTTAAGCATAAGTCCATGTGCTCTCTTAAACAACTGATCTACTTAGCCTAGTGGTTAATTCTCAAGGTTATGAAGGAGGAGGTCTTGGGCTCAACCCCCATGGGGAGCATGGGGAGAGAGTTTTGCCCAAAGAGCTCTAGAGCCTTCTAATTCAAGTTAAACGTGAGTTAACTTGAGTCGAGGGAGACTTAACTCGAGAGGCGAGTACACCAACCACTAGTGGACTCTAGTGGAAGGTGTTAAAGCAGTGGTCGAGAACACTCCCGCCACTAATAGACTCTAGTGGAAGATATGAAAGGAGTGGAGGAGATTGCACATGCACTTGTGGACTCTAGTTACATTTGTGGTCCTTGTTGATTCGAGCAGCTATATATACAGGCATAAGGTTGGGAGGAGAGTCATCTCTCTAGCACGTGGTGGTCATAATCATTAGTTTGTTGCATTGGTATCAAAGCTAGAGCTCTCATGGAGATCTTGATGAGACCTTTCATCATCATTATACTCTTCATATGTCATACATTTAGGATCTATTTATATACGCGTGATTTTCTCGCATCTCTCTCCACCCGAGTCTTCGTGTAGCTCTGTATCTTCAATTTTATTCTCGTGAATTCTTTCGACTAGCAAAAGTGTATGCCTTTAGCATCAAATAGAATGCCTGACAAACCTGAGGAGGTACCATTCAGAAATTGAACTGCTGACCTTCGCCTAGGCCACAAGCAACATCCACTGAGCTATCATTATTACATTCATTAGAGCGAGCATGATATCAATATGGAATAATTGCACTAACCACAGAGGTAGCGCCCATTCACGGTGCAATGCTCCCGATAGGCTGTTGTCATCGAGCTCAGAAGCTGAAACAAAGAATCATGGTGCAGTAGCCAGAGTTGATGTTATGATCTCCGGATTTGAAGCATATGATCAAACCACATGCACTACGCAAATCATTTGAAGTACTTGGCCAGTCATTAGGAAGATTGGTTCTACTCAGTAGCTTGGGTCTACCGCCCATTTGAAGGTGCCAAAATGATTTACACACGCCACATAGGGATCGAACTCTCCACATCTAGGGGATCAACCTTAGCGTTACAATCGTAGCCCTTTGGCCAACTTTGTCACGAGATATGAATATTCTGCAAAAATCTTACTATTAGAAACTGAGTAGCAATATTGAACCCATGACTAGTTGCTCGAAGAGGTCTTGTTGTAACCATGATGCAATCGTGGATTTCCACGAGGCACCATATATATTCTTATTTGGTTTTGATGGTAAAACATCATTTTGTGCTATAAAAAGATAATGGGTGTAGTTGTCATTCAAACAAAGTTGTCGTTGCGAGGTTGGCCCTGAGAATCAGACTTTTGACCCCCTCTTCCATGCATGGATGCAATACCCATTATAGTAAGGGATCTTATCTAGACAAAGAATTGGTATTGAACCTTAATGTCATCATTTCATAGAGATAACCTATCAAACCCGAGCACGATACTTGAATATGAGCCCTTTTAGGCACAGAGTATTGATCTGTTCAAGAAGCTATCTCCGACCGAACCCAAGTGCATAATTTGAAGTCCCTTGGTGATCAAAGTCAAGTTATAAAGGGAAATTTATTTTGCACTTTCCTCTTGACTTCGACTTCAAGAGCTTACATTGAGCTCTTTGTTCATTCTTGAGCACCATCCAAAGACAAAGTGAAGCAACCTTGGATCAAGGAGGAGTATGTAGTTTCTCTCATGGACCAAAGGAAGAAGAATGGCTCTTCCTGAGGATCAAAGGAAGGATGTAGCTTAATTGGGAGATAATTATTTTCGAAGTTGATGTTATCATTTCAATACTTGCTTTGTTCATTGCTTTCATGTAGCTTGCACTTAAAAAAAATATTGAAGAATGGTAGTAGTCTTCATGTTTTAAGAATAACTGCAAATGCTACAAACTCGATGAAAGATAAACGTGTTGCACTTATGTGTTCCTCGAGTAGCTTTGACGTGAACCTTTTCCCTATACATGGGCACTTTTTACTCTAGTGCTGGCTAGAGGTTTTTTCCCCATGTTACCACATACATGATTCACTCATATGTGTTGGTACTTTGTACTTAGGGATATTATTCAGCTCTTACTTCAGTTCAGTTCATTGTCAATAGAGAGAGCTATTCCAACCATCATCTTCTTCGTGTGTCTTGTTGCGTTTGTGCTCCTTGTGTGTGCTTCTTGTGTGTCTCTTGCACTTCTACACACACTCAACAGTGGTATCAGAGCAGGTTCAGCTCCTTCTCAAGTTTCGAGTTTTTGCATCGCGATGCACGCACACTTTTAACAGTGCAAATCAACTTTGGAGCATAGAACAGTGAATTTCATCAACCAAGAAACATTTCCACCAAGTGCTCTGTGGTTTACCCCCATTTCAAAGCCATTTGTGCAATCAAAATTGCCATCAGAGTGACGGTTTGTGAGTTGAAATTTCAGCATTCACTTCAGATTTTGTCGAAGTGGAGATTTTGTCACATTCTTGTTCTTTTGTGAAATGGCGGGCAACAATGACTTGTTTGGCATGCTTCAAGCTAAAGATAAGCTTGATGGGACCAACTATCTGATGTGGTCTTACATGATGAAGCATGTTCTTGTTGCTAAACAACTTTGGAACATAGTGGCGGATGTAGATCGAATATACGCAGGTTCTTCTACTTCACAGTCTACTGTCATAGATGGAGCTTCTTCTTCAAGGATAGTGGTTTCTCCTTCTCCACCTACACAGGAGCAGCTTAGATGGGATGGAAAAGATGCTCAAGCTCATGCTTTGATTGCCCTTTCAGTGAAGCGTCATATAGTTCCACACATTCGGTCATGTTCTACATCGAGACAGGCATGGGGCACTCTTGCTTCTTTGTATACCGTGCATAATGAAGCAACACTCTTGCTTCTTTGTATACGTGTTGCATACTTGAGAAAGCAACTTGAGGATGTATGTATGGCTGAAAATGAGTCGGTGGATGTGTATGTGACACACATCAAGGACTTGAAAGAGCAATTGGCAAACATAGATGAGATCATTCCGGATGCATCACTCATTTCTACATTGTTGAAAGGATTACTAGAATCTTTTCAAAGCTTTGCTACTACACTCCGTTTGGTTGCAAAAGGAAATCCTAATTTGTATGCATTTGATGACGTTGTGTCTCTTCTTTTGCAAGAAGAGCAATCTAGAGTGAATAGGAGTGGTTTGATTGAGGGAACACAAGCACTTGCTATCTCACAAAAAGGGAAAAGCAAGTATGGTTCAGCTTTGGGTTCATCAAAACCAAAGCCTCAACCTTCCTCTTCCACTCATTCCTCTAATGATGTTGATTTGAAAAAGCAAAAGAGATGCAAATATTGTAGGAAGGTTGGTCATACTATTGATGAGTGTAGAAAGCTTACTAAACGCAATGAAAAGAAGAAGGAATCCGACATGTCTATTGCTAAAAATTCAGCAAATGTAAAGAATGATGAAGCTAACATGGCTCAAGATTTTTGGGCATGTGTTATTACATGTCATTATGATCCTTCTTTGCATTCTAAACGTATGGTTGTGAGTGAGGCTAATTCGGATTGATTCTTTGATAGTGGTGCTTCAAAGCACATAACATCATGCAAAAGATTTTTTGCCTCTTTGAAAGATGCACCCAAAGGAGGACATGTGGTGTGTGCAAACAATGCCTCTTATCCTATCATTGGAGTAGGAGAAATTGAGCTTACGCTACAAATGGAGGTGTGATTCTCTTGAAAAATGCATTGTATGTGCCCGGTACACTTTGTTGATGATAAGTGTATGGTTCATGATTTTAGCAATGGCGATGTTATTGTGATGTCCGGTACATTATGTAATGGTTTTTATCGCATGGATACATACAAGAGGGCTGCCTCAAATGCCTTGGTTGCTCATACTTCTTCCATGGCAGAAATGGAGCTTTGGCATGCTCGTTTTGGTCACTTAAACTTCATAGTTTGCTTTACTTGCAAAAGAAGGACATGGTTATTGGCTTGCCTACAATTGAGTCCATTGAAAAGCATGCATGTGAAGGTTGCATTCTTGGAAAAATGCATCGTGCTTCTTTTCCAAAAGATAGTCATACACACACTACAAGAAAATTGCAGCTTGTTCATAGTGATGTATGTGGTCCTATCAAGACTCCAGCTTTTGGGAAGCATGTATATTTTGTTACCTTCATTGATGATGCTGCTCACCATACATGGGTGTATCTTATGAAAGCAAAGAATGAGGTATTTTCTTGCTTCAAAGCATTTTTAGCTATGGCTGAAAATTTTTCTTCACAAAAGCTTTTGACTCTATGCACGGATTGTGGTGGTGAATACATGTCACATGAGTTTAATGCTTTTCTTCGTGAAAGAGGTATTTCACACCAATGTACGGTGCCATATACACCTCAACAAAATGGTGTTTCCGAGCGTAAAAATAGAACTCTACTTGAAATGGCACGATGTATGGTTAAAGGAAAGCATCTTCTTGATAAGTTTTGGATGGAAGCAGTCATGTGTGCAAATTATGTGTTGAATTGTTGCCCTACAAAAGCATTGAGAGTCATCACTCCTTATGAGGCTTGGAATGGTCATAATCCTATGGTTATTCATATGCATGTGTTTGGTTGTTTGGCATATGCTCTTGTGCCATCACAACAACGTCACAAACTTGATGACAAGGCAAAGAAATGTATATTTGTTGGTTATAGTGTTGAAAGTAAGGGATATCGTTTGTACCATCCATTGACAAACACAATTATTGTGAGTCGAGATGTGGTATGTGCTAAAAATTCAGTTTTCCCTCTACTTGAATGCAAAAAACAGCCAACAGTTAGCTCACAAGATGTGTTCGATACACTCATGCCTTTGTTCCAAAATGGTGCACTTGACTATGGCCATGTAGACCAGCCAACTAAGGCTCAAAGGGCTGAAAAATTCCAGCAAAATATTGTTGAAAATGCAGAGAGTGCTAAAGTTGACCGGGTTTACCTTTTAGGGTAGGGAAAGTGCTAAAGTTTTCGCTTAAATTTTGGTAAACGTTTAAAATTTCCAACCAAACATGGCTGAAAATTTTCAGCCAAAAATTATCAAAGCTGCTGGAAATTTCCAGCCACATATGGCTGAACATTTGCATCAAAATATGGCTGAAAATGAGCATGAAATTCAGCCCACACATGATGTACATGGTGAAGATGTATTACATAATCTATGCCAAAGTGGCTGAAACAAACTTTGCAGGACAACAAATTGAGTGCACCTTTACTTGGTAGAACAAGATCAAGCTCTCACCATGCATCAAATAATTTTGTGGATTATTCCCTTATTGCTATAGCATGTAATGAAGAGCCAATTTCTTTTGAAGATGCATGTGACGATTCACAATGGATGAGTGCTATGCAATCAGAAATGGATTCCATACATAGGAATGGTACTTGGGAGTTATGTGAATTGCCAAAAGGAAAGAATGCCATTGGTACAAAGTGGGTTTATAAGATTAAGAGAAAATATGATGGTAGCATTGATCGCTACAAAGCTAGATTGGTTGCCAAAGGATATGCGCAACAATATGGCATTGACTATGAGGAAACTTTTGCACCTACTTCACGCATGACTACATTCGTACCGTGGTTGCATTGGCTGCCCATTGAGGTTGGAAAGTGCATCAATTGGACATAAAAACTGCCTTCTTGAATGGTGATTTACGAGAAGAGGTTTATGTGAAGCAACCTCCTAGATTTTCTATGAAAGGGAAAGAGCATATGGTTTGTCACTTGCATAAAGCCTTGTATGGTCTCAAGCAAGCTCCGTGTGCATGGTATGACAAAATACATAAGCACTTGGCTACTCTTGGCTTCACATGTAGTTCAATTGAAAGCACACTCTATGTACACAAAAATGGGGCTGATCTTATAGTGCTTGTTCTTTATGTCGATGACATACTCTTGACTGGGTCATGTGATGCAAAAATTGAAATTCTTATGGCTGATTTGCAGCATACTTTTGATGTCATGTATCTTGGTCTTTTGAGCTACTATCTTGGCATCCAGTTTGTATCCATTGAGGGGGGAATTGTTATGCTCAAGCAATGTATGTTGAAAAACTACTTTAGCATTTTGACTTTGAGGATTGCAAGCCAATTTCCACACCAGTTGAGACAGGATTCAGGTTCTCAGTTGAGGATTCGAGTGATGCATTTGACACTTCTCTTTATCAGCAAGCTGTGGGATGTCTTATATATGCATGCAACACAAGGCCGGATATACAGTATGCAGTTTCCCAGCTAAGTCGATTCATGCATAGCCCTGGCACTAAGCATTGGCAAGCGATGAAACGTGTGTTTAGATATCTCTGAGGCACTTTGAGCTTAGGTCTCTTTTATGGCAGAGATGTTCAGCCATGCTTGCATGCTTTTAAAGATAGTGATTGGGTTGGTTGTTATGATACTCGCGTGTCCACTAGTGGTAATTGCTTTTTCCTTGGCGACTCATGCATATCTTGGTTGAGTAAGAAGCAACCTACAGTGGCGACATCGAGTTGTGAAGCTGAGTATAGGGCAGTTTTCACAGCCACAGTGGAGTGTATATGGCTGAGAGGCCTATTGATGGATCTTTGCATGAGATGATGTTGCTACGCATATTCTCACTGATAGTCAGAGTGCTTTGGTTGCACAAAACCCAATGTTTCATGCACAGACCAAACATATTGAGGTGCATTATCACTATGTGAGAGAGCACCTTCATGCAGGAGATATTGATTTGGTATATGTGCCTACCCAAGATAATGTGGCAGACATATTCACCAAAGCTCTTCCACGGGAAAAGTTTGAAGCTTTTCGCAAAGCTTTAGGCTTGTTACCTTGTGGGGACTGATATGTCACTCCCTGTATGTGTTCACATCATTCGCTCCAGGTGGGTTTGTTACACTTATATGTTCCTTGAGTAGCTTTGATGTGAACCTTTTCCCTATACATGGGCACTTTTTACTCTAGTGCTCGCTAGAGGTTTTGCCCCCATGTTACCACATACATGATTCACTCATATGTGGTGGTACTTTGTACTTAGGGATATTATTCAGCTCTTACTTCAGTTCAGTTCATCGTCAATAGAGAGAGGTATTTTAGCCATCGTCTTCTCTGTGTGTCTTGTTGCGTTTGTGCTCCTTGTGTGTGCTTCTCGTGTGTCTCTTGCACTTCTACACACACCCAACAAAATGGATATAGGAGTATTGGAAATGCATCAAGCACTTGCATGCATCTAGAGGTTCATGCCCAAAAAAGGAATGATTATTGGTGCATCTCTCCTTTCAAAAGATGTTTTCATGCACAATTCACATTTTCTTCTTACAAAAGGAATAGGATGCACTCAAGTCTATGCACATGTATATTTATAACTTTTTGTAAGGTAGAAGATAGATTATTTGTGCATGGATGATTGGACATGGATGATTGGATGCACACATGTCAAGCTCAAGAACTGCTTGATTTAAGTTTGGAGCATGAAGGGGAAAACACATGCAAACACATGAATGCACTCACATGCATTTGCATGGAAGAACATGCATTGGCATATGATGAGGCATGGTTTTTTTGCTGATTTTTCGCTAAGTAGTTGAACAAATGTACTTCCCTAATCGTTACCTACTTTTTCTAACTTGACTTAGATAGCTAGGGAAAATAACAAACTAGGTAGTTGCAAGGCTCTTGGCTAGCTCTTGGCTTCCATGCAACTCAAGTAGCTACTTTGTTTTTCCCAAACGTGATACTTAGGATTCACAAATTAGGAGTCTTGATTAGGAAAGTAGGCCTTTCGAAAGTCAAGTGTTCAATTTTCTTACTCAAGGAGTGGCAAGAAAATAAAGCTACTTTCAAATTTCCATGATATTCTAAGTTTAGGGAAAAACTTAGAGAATCCTAACGACAAGCCTAGATGTAGTCATTAGCTTGTATTTAAGAAATCTTACATCCAAAAAGAATGAAAAGAGTTTCTTTAGTTACGTGAGCACTTATGAACACCTTTATTTGATATTTTATCCCAAGATGTGATCAAAATCAGAATAAAGTTAAATGGAATTTACACTAGCGGAAATTTTAAAGTTCACAAGATAGTTGTTATATTCCCTAAGTGGCATCCCTGGTAAGGATGTAAAGTGCCAAGAAAAACTATGAAACTTTTGTAAGCTTTCATTTGATTTCATCCCAAGGAGTGATGGAAATCAAAGGTTGAACCTCAACATCAATTGACCTTTGACATTCAATAGGAGGATGTTAGATTCCATAGTTGCATTTTTAGTAACAATGCAACTTGCTAAGCAATTATGGAAACATGAAAGAACTCTTTTAGAGAGTTAACTTTTGGTTTCATTCAAGCTAATTGAAGCTTCAAGTGGAAACTCAAAATAAGTAATCTTTAGGAAATAAGATAAGTTCCTAAAGACTTGAATCAAACTGTGAATGTTTGTAGGAATATAAAGTTCCAAGATATGGATTTCCAATCCATGAACCTTTCCTAAACAAGTGATAAAATTCAAAGTTATGTGTTCATAGTAGAATCACTATTGGATCAATTGTCAATAGATGCTTGGCCTTTAAACATAATTTTGATTGGAAAAATATGTTTAAAGTACTCTAGTAACGTCTAAAAAGATTGATCAATAATAATGAATCTTGTATCAAACTCAAGAGTAGGAATCAATATCACATAAATGAAAGTTCAAGGCAACTTTCATAATGGAATGAGAAACCATATCCTAAAGGTGATATTTATTCTCTAGTTTGATACTTAGGAAATTAACACATTTGAATCAGTAAAGTTTTTGGAGATTGTTTGAAAGAATTTCTTTCAAATATCCTTCCATCATTGCAAAAGATTCCAAGATGGATCATTTGCTCAAGTTATTTGATTCCCTAGAAGGAATGTCAAGTCTTTGAAGAATAACATTCTCTCAAGTAGTGAGAATAAAATTATTCAAACTCTTTGACAACAAGTAGTTCCCCAGTAGTCCCAAACCACTAGAAGTGGTACTTAAATTACAATGGTTGATATCACATGGTGGTGTATCAAAGATTCTTAGATTTAGAATCTGAAAAGCATTAGAACATGCTTGGACTTGAACAGAGGAAAGATCTTTAAAAATCCTGCAGGTAAGCCAAAAAGCTTAGAAAAGCTCAAGAGATCTTAATGATAAAGACTAAGTCTTTATTTTATTGCGTGATCAATAAGACTTGATTAATCTTGGCCATGGTTGTCCAAGAATTTCGGTTGGAACTACTATGAAATTTGCCCAAGTATTGGCAATTGAAATAGTAAGTTGTTCCAAGTTTGAACAGAATAGATATTCCAAGTATGTAGTCTGCAACTGTGTCAATGGTAATTAAGTCTGCGGAAGGTGTAATGTAAAAGTTTACCTACCCTTAAATGGATTTTGTTACAAATCTAGAAAGCATGAGAGAATGCTTAGACTTATGCAATAGAGAGATTCCTATAAAGTCCTGGCCAGGGTAGCTATTTAAAGTTGCAATTAGAAAGGAATCTAAAGACAAGCTGTCAACAACTCTTGTCGCTACAAATTGGTCAAGTATAACCAATTGCACTTGAATTGGAAAAAATCCAAGAACTTGGAATTCTAACTCATTTTCATTTGAAAACCTTATCAAAAAAAAAAGAAGGGATATTCTATCAAGAGGTTTTCCAGTTTCCAAGATAAAGGCATAAGATCGTGAAATGATCATGTTAAGGAATCAAAAACTAGAATATCAAGTTAGAGGTAATGCCTTAAACTTCTAAGAGTTAAAGTAAAAAGGTACTCTGTCAAGATATGTTTAGACTTTAGGATAAATATCACACACACATTAATGTGAATATAAAATAGGGTGGTATGGGATGCCAGATTTTATACTCAGATTGATGTAGGAAAGATGGTATGGGACATCGCACCGTGCGATGATAATTATCTTTTAGTCTCAGAATGGATTTTGAAGTTAGATCTCATCTTCAAGGAAATTAAAACTTCCAAGGATAAGTTTTAATTCAAGGAGGATAAAAGTACGATCTCAAGATACTTCGAGATCAAGTACGTAAGAAGATATGTAAGTAGTTTCCAAGTTCTTCTTGAAACACTTCAAGCTAAAGTGTTGATGATTCAGAAATATTTGATAAATTTCTGAACGAGCAAGACTTTGACTTTGAACTGAACCTTTCAACTAAGGAAAAGACTGACTAAGTTAAGCACCAAGTTCCAAGTGTAACTTGGTAAATTCAATCCTTTGACTCAACGTAAATGCACAAGAATTGCATTTCTAGTAAGGAGTCATAAAGATTGAATACAGGCATAAACTTAGTCTCAAGTGAGGCATTGTTTGAGTAAAAACTCATCACTAGAACTTCAGTGGGTCGACACACTGATGTTGGATATCACACTAGTATCTTTTGGTTAGATGATGTTTAGGATTACTCTATGAATCTTTTTGAGAATCAAGTTTATTTCTTTTAAAGATAGACAAAATTAATGCTTCAATACCTTGTTGAAATAGATTGTTAAGAAGTTAAAAGTCTTGAGTTAAAGCCTTGGGTCATCAATTATTTGACTCATTGCAAGTTTAGATCTTAGAAGTTTGAATTAGTTATATAGAGTTTTAGTTATTTTCTTCCCCTTTCCAAATCTTTTGGAATTGTCTCAGTAATGGTATCTAACTCATTTCACAAAAGTCTAGGGTTAGCCAATTGGAACTAGATAACTAAATTAAACATCCTGGATAGATGTTCTGTACAAGAACTTATTCAATCTTCAAAAGATAGAAAGTCCAAGCTTGACTTATTCATTTGAGTTTGCTTCCAGTTATTAGCATAACTCTTATGACTTTCTAGAGTTTAGTACACCCTAGAACATTGAAGTTAGGAATTGCTCATCAGATTGACAATTCCCAATAACTTTTAGCTAAAGTCTTTGAGAAAAATGTCCTAAGTTGGATGATATTCATTTTGAATTTGACTTGGTCAAGTTATTGTTGGAGTTAGACTTCTTCGGAAGCACGCGAACAACACAAGGAAGAAGAAGAAGCTTGGAGCACAACACACAATACTGAATGTATTACTAGAGAATGTACAAAGATAAGTAGCCCATTAGGGCAATAGGCGTATATACAAGCCGAGGGAAAAAAACCTCCTAAAGAGGGAAAAAAGTGCCCGGCAGTCCTAGTGTGTTCACACACATCACTACCTAAATATATCAATAAATCCCCCCTGGGAGTGATGCGGTGAACAAGGAGCTAGCACTCATGTATAAGGAAGTGCCAAGCTATGTGGAAATCACTCCACAAAAGGAAGTAAGCCCAAAGCTTTGCGGAAAGCTTCAAACTTCTCCCTAGGCAGAGCCTTCGTGAAAAGGTCTGCTATGTTCTCCTGCGTGGGCACATATGCCAAGCTGATCTCCCCAGCAGAGAACCTCTCCCTGACATAGTGATAATGCACCTCAATGTGCTTAGTGCGAGCATGGAACACAGGGTTCCTCGCAACTGCCAATGCGCTCTGACTGTCAGTGAAGATGGTGGTGGCAGAAGTTTGGCCAACACCCAAATCAGCCATAAGGCATCTGAGCCACACACACTCAACAGTCGTTGTGAAAGCTGCCCTATACTCAGCCTCACAACTGGAAGTGGCCACAGTAAGCTGCTTCTTGCTCAACCAGGATATACATGAGCTACCAAGCATGAAGCAAAAACCATTGGTGGACACACGAGTGTCATAGCAACAAGCCCAATCTGAGTCAGAAAAAGCATGCAAATCTGGCGGTAGTGATCCCCCCTTGGGATAAAACAACCCAAGTAGCCGAGTACCACTCAAGTAGCGAAAGATGCGCTTAACCGCCTTCCAATGCGTGACTCCTGGGCAATGCATAAACCTCCTCATCTGTGAGACAGCAAACTGAATATCTGGCCGAGTAATGCATAAATAAATCAAGCATCCAACAGCCTGCTGATAGAGAACAACATCAAATGCATCTCCAGCATCATGAAGACTCAATCGTAAACCTGTCTCCATAGGAGTAGGAATAGGCTTACAGTCTTCAAGGCCAAAACGCTGCAATAATGTGTCAATATATTTCGTTTGACACAAAGCCATCCCACCATCAACTTGCATAAACTGAATGCCCAAATAGTGATGCAAATGTCCCAAATCAGACATCTCAAATGAGGCATGCAAATCAGCCTTAAAATCAGAAATATGCTTCTCAATAGGACCAGTGAGCAGCATGTCCTCAACATAGACAACAATGATCAGAAGCACGTCATTAGCACGCTTAACATATAAGGTGCTTTCAGTTGGACTCTTCTCAAAACCATGTGCAACCAGATAGGCATGTATCTTCTCATACCAAGCACGTGGTGCTTGCTTTAAACCATATAATGCCTTCTTTAACCTGCACACCTGGTTTTCATGCCCTTTCTGCACAAAGCCACGGGGCTGAAAAACATACACTTCTTCATGCAAGTCACCATTCAGAAATGTTGTTTTAATGTCCAACTGATGTACATTCCAACCATGATGGGCTGCAAGTGCACAAATGCTCCGAACAGTAGTCATACGGCATGTAGGTGCAAAGGTCTCATCAAAATCAATGCCTCTTTCCTACGCATAACCCTTTGCAACAAGCCTAGCCTTATACCTGTCAAGTGTACCATCACGTTTACGCTTCAGCTTGTATACCCACTTAGTGCCAATGGCCTTCTTGCCAGGAGGCAAGTCACATAAAGACCATGTACCATTCTTCATTATAGCATCATATTCAGATTGCATAGCAGCCATCCAATTTTCTGAATTTTGTGCTTCATCAAAAGAAACAGGCTCATTCTCATCACAGAGACTATACGCAACCATAGCATAGCAATCTGATGCAAAGGAGGCACTATGAGAGCCTGAACGAGTACGATATGACAAAGGTGCATCTAATTTGTTGTCATGCAAAGTCTGCACCAGCCATTTTGGCATAGTTTTTGCTTGCTCAATATCAGCTCTCTCATCAACAAGGGCATCATGTAAATCTGCATCAGAAATAGAATGATCTGCATCATCATATGAAACCTACAAAGGTTGAGAAGTTGCCTCATTAGGACCAGCACTAGAGTGTCCACCTGTAAAAAGAGACATCAACGCATCATAGATGTCTCCTTAGTACATGAAAGCAATGGCTGAATAGCATCTTCCACAAAGACAACATCACGGCTAACCAGAATGCGTTTAGTCTGTGGATGATACAAACGATAGCCTTTACTTTCAGAACTGTACCCAACAAAAATACATTTTACTGCCTTATCATCCAATTTTCTGCGATGTTGTTCAGTCACTAATGCATATGCCAAACAACCAAAAACACGCAGATGAGCAACGGATGGCTTGCGGTCATGCCAAGCCTCATATGGAGTGATAGACTGCAGCGCTTAAGTGGGACACCTGTTCAGTACATATGCTGCACACATGACAGCCTCAAGCCAGAAATTATGTGGTAAAGCCTGACTCTTGACCATGCACCTCGCCATCTCCATGAGTGACCTGTTCTTTCGCTCAGCAACTCCATTCTGTTGAGGTGTATACGGCACTGTACACTGGTGTTTTATCCCACGTTCAGCCATAAATGCATTAAAATCAGAAGACATATATTCCCCCCCTCGATCAAAACGGAGGGTGCCCATTTTACATGCTGACAGATTTTCAGCCAGAACCAAAAACTGTTTAAAGCACATGAACACTTCGTACTTTGCTTTGAGTGGATATACCCATGCATGCCTGGAAAAATCATCAATAAAAGTCACGAAGTAAAGGTAATTCCCAAAAGAGGGTGTCTACATAGGACCACAGACATCACTATGTACAAGCTGCAATTTCTGCGTAGCCCGAACTGAACCATCTTTTGGAAAGGAGGAACACTGCATTTTGCCCAAAATACAGCCTTCACATACATGTTTTCCAAGTGCCTCAAGCTTGGGCAAAGAAGACACCATATCAGATTTTTGCAGGCGTAGCAAACTAGCAAAATTCAGATGACCAAAGCGTGCATGCCAAAGCTTTGCATCTGACATAGCCTGAGAATCATGAACTGCACATGCCGAATCATTCACAAATCTTTCATAGTCTATGAGCTTATACAACCCATGACACAAAATGCCAGAAGCAATAATCACATCGCCATTTGATAGATCATGAACTGTACACCTGTCATCAACAAATTTCACAACCAAGCCAATCTTGGCTAATGCAGAAACTGATAACAGATTCTTCTTGATCCCTGGCACAAATAAAGCATCTGACAAGGTGAAAGAACTACCATCAGCAATAGTCAGAATGATCTTACCAACTCCCATAACACGATAAGAGGAGTTGTTGGCGCATGTGACAGTATTCCCTGTAGGGGCAGGATCGAGTGAAGAGAAGAAACTGCGATATGAGGTAATATGTTTGGTCGCCCCACTGTCAAAGTACCAAACATCTGAGTCCACTGCAGACATGCACTGCTCATGAGAAGATGGGTCAAAACTGAAAACAGTAGTAAACGCCCATTCTTCTTCCTGCACAAGATTAGCAGACTCTGTTTTTGGTATAGAGGCTTAAATTCCACCCTCCTTTTACTTTGCCTCTTTTGCAGCTAGTTTTGGACAGTTCTTTATGATATGATTATTCCCTTTACAGTACTTGCAAAACAATTTCTGCTTTTCTGATTTCTTCTCATCTTTATCCTGGTTCTTCAAATGTGCAACATTTGCAGATTTCTGCTTACTAGTAGAAGAGCTCCATTTTCCTTTACCCTTCTGATTAGCCAGGAAATCTTGATCTGCAACACGCATAATGGACCTGTTCTGCCTGGACTGATCTTCCTGCAACAGAACAGAGACTAACTCCTCAAATGATAAGGCATTCGGATTGCCTTTCATCATCAACCAAAGAGTAGAAGCAAAACTCTGATATGAATCAAGAAGACCATTCAGAACGGTCTGCACAAGTGAGCTATCTGGTATAACCTCATCAGTAGAAATCAACATTTCCTTCAAATCTTTGATCTTCGTTAGGAAATTGTCCATAGAATCACCTTCATTCATGTGTTCACTCTCCAACTGTTTTCGGAGGTAAGCAACACGAGCCTCATTCCTAACTTGGTACAATGTGGTAAGTGTATCCCAAGCATCCCTAACTGTTCTACAAGAGCGAATATGAGGAATAATGGCACGTTTGACAGACAAAGCTATCAATGCATGTGCCTGGGCATCTCTGCCATCCCAACGAATTTTCTTTGTAGTAGGTGCAATAGAAACAGCAGCACGAACAGGAATCTGCAGAATATCATCTTCGACACCATCTTCATCAGCTCCAGCACCTGTATTTGCAGTACCTGTCGTTACAGGTGTAACAGGACGTCTTTCAACACCCTGCACAATGTTCCACAATCCTTTTGCAACCAAAACATTTCGCATCATATAAGCCCATAATGGGTAGTTGGTACCATCCAACTTATCCTCAACAGCCAACATACGGAATACATCACTGCTTTCAGCCATGGCCGGTGACTAAAATACCTTGATGCAGAAAATGGACTGTATCTCAAAAAGTTGAACAGAACTGCCCAGACGAGTTCTGCTAGACCTGTAGCAGACTTCGAGACGCTTAAACTGGCGAACAGAAACTGGTATATAACTTTGGCACAAAAACACAAAATAGCCTGCACAAGCACTGTGATAGTGCGTTCAGAGGCCGAAACGAGCTCAGATCGCGATTTCGGCACCACAGAGCGAAGCAATTTTGATCTCGGAAACACGCTTAGTATGCTCACCAAAATTCGTGCGATTATGAGACTGCAAACGGAGGAGTGTCGATGGTGCCCTAGATGAAGCGACGACCTACTTTGATACCAATTGTTGGAGTTAGACTTCTGCGGAAGCACGTGAACAGCACAAGGAAGAAGAAGAAGCTTGGAGCACAACACACAATACTAAATGTATTACTAAAGAATGTATAAAGATAAGTAGCACATTAGGGCAATAGGCGTAATGGAAAACTTTCTCCTACATTTTACATGGGAATTCAAGCCTATTAAGACCGAGTAGTCCTCAAGTCAGGTGAAGAAATCAAGTAACTGTTGGTTGGGAGTTAACTATTGTACAAACATCCAATTCACATGTTTGGATCAACCAAACATCAAGTCGTCCAAATCAAATTCAAGTGAATCAAGAGTTCTCAAAGTCTTGATTCGAATACAAATCCTATCCTAGTTACTAAAGTCCATGCATCAGTCATGCTCAGAAATGGACTAGTAATTCTAATCCATCCATTTCATATGTTTGTGCCTAGATCACACATTAAGACACAATGAAGTGACTAGGTATGTTTTTAGATCCACCCTTATTATTCATTCACTACTTTGTACTTTGACCAGTTTATCAAAGTGCAAAGCCGGATAGTGTTTTGAATATTTTGGGCAAGGATCCCACCATAGAGATGAGACATGTTTTAGAACATGACCATGTTCTTTCAGTTTAAGAACATGAGGCTCGGGGGTTGCTTATGGTTATTATATAAAGCTTTATTTTTTAGGACGAAAATCTTTCCCAAGGGGGGAAGAATGTAATAAAGTAAGTCTATGATCTAAGGGTCTGGCCGGTTCAAACAGATCTGAAATCGGACACTCTTTGGTCACTCATGTGTATGGCCAGAGATCTCGAGATTAGACTTAAGCATAAGTCCATGTGCTCTCTTGAACCAGTGATCTACTTAGCCTAGTGGTTAAGTCTCAAGGTTATGAAGGAGGAGATCTTGGGTTCAACCCCCATGGGGAGCATGGGGAGAGAGTTTTGCCCAAAGCGCTCTAGAGCCTTCTAACTCAAGTTAAACGTGAGTTAACTTGAGTCGAGGGAGACTTAACTTGAGAGACGAGTACACCAACCACTAGTGGACTCATGGAAGGTGTTAAAGCAGTGGTCGAGAACACTCCAGCCACTAGTAGACTCTAGTGGAAGATATGAAAGGAGTGGAGGAGATTGCACATGCACTTGTGGACTCTAGTTACATTTGTGGTCCTCGTTGATTCAAGCAGCTATATATACAGGCATAAGGTTGGGAGGAGACTCATCTCTCTAGCACGTGGTGGTCGTAATCATTAGTTTGTTGCATGTATGCATTTCATTCTTGAGTTGCAATTTTGATGCCTTTCTATTGGTCTCATAAATGTGACCAAATTGTTCCAAGCCCCTTTTGGAGTCTTGGCATCCTGTATGTGCCCAATCATGCTATCCTATATGTTAAAAGATAGCCAATACATTACCTTTGCTACTCCTTGATTCCATTCTTCATACACTCTTAAGTGGTATGAAGTTTGATTCCTCTCTGGTAACTATAGAGTGTTTTTGTTCCCCCCTTCGATGTACTTCTAGTAGCCTTTTCCCATCAGGAAATTCGTCATTGTGAATCTCCAAGCATGGGAGTTGTTCTTGTCTAGCTTATTCCTAATAAGCTGACTCATTCCATCTGTGTTTGCCAATTCTGCAGCAATTCACAACACTGTAAAACTCTACAAGAAGCACTTCTCCTTGAACACTATTACACTATGACGTAATAGTTCGATCTCAGAAAAACGCAATTTTCGTGTATCAACAGTACAGGGAATCGCATGAAATTCTGGATCTAGAATATATGACTGTTGCCAAACAAGAGGCAAGTTACAATTTTGTGAACTGACCTGGTTCTTTTATGGGCCCTACCTTGTGGGCTCAAAACAGAGGTTGAGATGGCTCCGAAACATAAATCTGACAAAAAGGAGTGACCCTAAAGGGATAACTTGTGAAAATATTTTGAGGCCTTCTACCTTCACGCCTTGTAGCAACCTGAGGTTGTTTGTGAATCGTGCTTTCTCCACACCTTCTGTGTACTCTTCACTGTCGGCCTTCTCAACGAGCTCTCTACATCCACACTGGCTCTGATACCATGTCACAATTTTGGATCATTACATGTTGAGCTTGATAGCTCAACAAATGACATGCTGCTCAGTGGTCCTATTGAGAATCAGATTGCTGATTTTAAGGCTGATTTGCATGCCTCATTTGAGATGTCAGATTTGGGGCACTTGCATCATTATTTGGGCATTCAATTTATGCAAGTTCATGGTGGAATAGCTTTGTGTCAAACAAAATATATTGACACATTATTGCAGCATTTTGGCCTTGAAGACTACAAACCTATTGCCACTCCTATGGAGATAGGTTTATGATTGAGTCTTCATGATGCTGGAGATGCATTTGATGTTGTTCTCTATCAGCAGACTGTTGGATGCTTGATTTACTTATGCATTACTCAACCAAATATTCAGTTTGTTGTCTCATAGATGAGCAGGTTTATGCATTGCCCATGTGTCAAGCATTGGCAGGCAGTTAAGTGCATCCTTCACTACTTGAGTGGTACCCCACTACTTGGATTGTTATAGCCCAAGGCGGGATCACTACTACCAAATTTACATGCTTTTTTTTACTTTGCCAAAGATTACAGACTTGTCCTTGCATCATGGAAACTACATACAGATATGTTGACTATTTCTAGGGCAAATTTAACTTCTTCACTAGTGAGAAATTAAGGAAATTGTGGAGCCGTGGGAAAAAAACCTCCTAAAGCTAGAAAAAATGCCACACCAGTCCTAGTTTGTTCACACACATCACTACCTAAATATATCAACAAATCCCCCCTGGGAGTGATGCAGTGAACAAGGAGTTGGCACTCATGCATAAGGAAGTGACAAGCTATGTGGAATCAATCCACGAAAGGAAGTAAGCCCAAAGCTTTCTGAAAAGCTTCAAACTTCTCCTAGGCCAAGCCTTTGTGAAAAGGTCTACAATTCTCTTGTGTGGGCACATATGCCAAACTGATCTCTCTAGCTGAGAATCTCTCCCTGACATAATGATAACGCACCTCAATGTGCTTAGCGCGACCATGGAACACAAGGTTCCTCGCAACTTCCAATGCGCTCTGACTATCAGTGAAGATGGTGGTGGTAGAAGGCTGACCAACACCCAAATCAGCCATAAGGCATCTGAGCCACACACACTCAACAATCACTATGAAAGCTACCCTTTACTCAGCCTCACAACTAGAAGTGGCCCCAGTAGGCTACTTCTTGCTCAGCCAAGATACACATGAGCTACAAAGCATGAAGCGAAAACCACTAGTGGACACACGAGTGTCACAACAACTAGCTCAATGAGAGTCAGAAGAATCATGTAAATTTGGCGATAGTGATCTCCCCTTGGGATAAAACAATCCAATTAGCTGGGTATCACTCAAGTAGCCAAAATGTGCTTAACCACCTAGCAATGCTTGACACCTGGGCAATGCATTAATCTCCTCATCTGTGAGACAACAAACTAAATATCTAGCCAACTAATGCATGAGTAAATCAAGCATCCAATAGCCTGTTGATAGAGAACAACACCAAATGCATCTCCAACATCATGAAGACTCAATTGTAAACCTATGTCCATAGGAGTGGCAATAGGTTTGAAATCTTCAAGGCCAAAATGCTGCAATAATGTGTCAATATATTTTTTTTGACACAATGTTATTCCACCATCAACTTGCATAAGTTGAATGCCCAAATAATGATGCAAATGACCCAAATCTAACATCTCAAATGAGGCATGCAGATCAGCCTCAAAATCAGCAATATGCTTCTCATGAGGACCAGTGAGCAGCATGTCATCAACATACACAACAATGATCAGAAGCACATCATTTGCACGCTTAACATATAAGGTGCTCTCAATTGGATTGTTCTCAAAACCATGTGTAATCAGGTAGGCATGTATCTTTTCATACCACGCATGTGGTGCTTGCTTCAAACCATATAATGCCTATTTCAACCTTCACACTTGGTTTTCATGCCCTTTCTACACAGTCATCTTGCTGAAAAACATACACTTCTTCATGCAAGTCACCATTCAAAAATGTAGTTTTAGTGTCCATTTTAACCATGATGAGCTCCAAGTGCACAAATGCTACGAACAGTAGTCATTCGGCATGTAGGAGCAAAAGTCTCATCAAAATCAATGCCTCTTTCTTGAGCATAACCCTTTGCAAAAAGCCTAGCCTAATACCTGTCAACTGTTCCATCAGGCTTATGCTTTAGCTTGTATACCCACTTAGTGCCAATGGCCTTCTTGCTAGGAGGAAAGTAACATAAAGACCACGTACCATTTTTCATATAGCATCATATTTTGATTGCATAGTAGCAATCTAATTTTCAGAATTTTTTGCTTCATCAAACAAAATAGGCTCATTCTTATCACAATGACTAGAGGGGTCATAGCATAGCAATATGATGCAAAAGAAGCACTACGAGAGCTTGAACGAGTATGATATGACACAGATGCATCTAATTTGCTATCATGCAAAGTCTGCACGTGCCACTTTGGCATAGTTTTTGCCTCCTCTATATCAGTTCTCTCCTCAACAAGTGCATCATGTAAATCTGCATCAGAAATGGAATGATTTGCATCATCACATGAAACCTAGAAAGGTTGAAAAGTTGCCTCATTTGGACCAGCACTAGACTATCCACCTGTAAAAAGAGGCAGCAAGGTTTCATACATGTCTTTGGAGCTAACTAATGTCTCCTTAGTACATGAAAGTAATGGCTGAATAGCATCTTCCACAAAAACAACATCACAGCTAACCAAAATGCATTTAATCTGTGGATGATACACATGATAGCCTTTTCTTTCAAAACTATACCCAACAAAAATACATTTCACTGCTTTATCATCCTATTTCCTGCGTTGTTGTTCACGCACTAATGCATATGCCAGACAACCAAAAACACGTAGGTGAGCAATATATGGCTTGCGACCATGCCAAGCCTCATATGGAGTGATAGACTACAATGCTTTAGTGGGACACCTATTAAGTACATATGTTGCACACATAGCAACCTCAAGCCAAACACTATGATGTAAAGCCTGACTATTGACCATACACTGCGCCATGTCCATGAGTGACGTGTTCTTTCATTCAGCAACTCCATTCAGTTGAGGTGTATACGACACTATATACTGATTTTTTATCCCACGTTCAGCCAAAAATGCATTAAAATTAGAAGAAATATATTCCCCCCCAATCAGAACAGAGAGTGCCCATTTTACATGCTGACACATTATCAACTAAAACCAAAAATTGTTTGAAGCACATAAACACTTTAGACTTTGCGTTCAATGGATATACTCATGCATGCCTGGAAAAAACATCGATGAAAGTCACGAAGTAAAGATAGTTTCCAAAAGAGGGTGTCTGCATAGGACCATAGACATCACTATGAAAAGCTGCAATTTTTGAGTAGCTCGAACTGAACCATCTTTTGCGAATGTGGAACACTGAATTTTGCCCAAAATAAGGCCTTCACAGACGTGTTTTCCAAGTGCCTCAAGTTTGGGCAGAGATGACACCATTTCATATTTCTAGAGGCATAGCAAACTAGCAAAATTCAAATGACCAAAGCGTGCATGCAAAAGCTTTGCATCTGATAAAGCCTGAGAATCATGTACTACATATGCTAAATCATTCACAGATTTTTCATGGTCTATGAGCTTACACAACCCATGAAATAAAATGCCAGAAGCAATAATGACATCACCATGATAGATCATGAACTCTACATTTGTCATCAACAAATTTCACAACCAAGTCAATCTTGGCTAAAGCTGAAACTGATAACAGATTCTTCTTGATCCGTGGCACAAATTCTTCTTGATCCCTGGAAAAAGTAAAGCATCTGACAATATAAAAGAACTACCGTCAGTAGTAGTCAGAATGATCTTACCAATGCCCATGATAGGATAAGAGGAGTTTTTGGTGCATGTGACAGTATTCCCTGTAGGGGCAGGCTCGAGTGAAGTGAAGAAGTTGCATTGCAAGGTGATATGTTTGGTTGCCCCACTATCAAAGTACCAAACATCTAAGTCTACTACACACATACACTCTTCATGAGAAGATGGGTCATAAGTGCAAACAGTAGTAAATGCCTATTCTTCATTCTGCACAAGATTAGCAAACTTTGTTTTGGGTGTAGAGGCATGTGCAACAACCATTCCAACCTCTTTCTTCCTTGCCTCTTTAGCAGCTAGTTTTGGACAACTCTTCATGACATGATCATTTCCTTTACAGTATTTGAAAACAATTTCTGCTTTTATGTTTTCTTCTCGCCTCTGTCATCCTTCTTTGATTGTGCAAAATTAGCATATTTCTCCTTACTAGTAGAACAACTTCGTCTATCTTTGCCCTTCTGACTAGCCAGCAAAACTTGATTTGCAACATGCATAATGGACCTGTTCTTCCTAGACTAATCTTCCTGCAACAAAACAGAGACTAACTCTTCAAATGTTAAGGCATTTGTATTGCCTTTCATCATCAAACAAAGAGTAGAAGCAAAACTCTGATATGAATAGGGAAGATCATTCAAAATAGTCTGCAAAAGTGAACTGTCAGGCAAGACTTCATCAACAAAAATCAATTGTTCCTTCAAATCTTTGATCTTTGTTACAAAACCGTCCATGGAATCTCCTTCATCATGTGGTCACTCCCCAAATGTTTTCAAAGGTAAGCAGCATGAGCCTCGTTCCCTTGCCTAGTACAAAGTGGTTAATGTATCCCAAGCATCCTTTGTTGTTTTGCAAGAGAAAATGTGGGGAACAATAGTATGTTTGACAAACAAGGCTATCAATGCATGTGCCTGAGCATCTCTACCATCCCAATGAAGTTGCTTTGTAGTAGGTGCAGCAAGAACCGCAACAAGAATAGGAATCTAAAGAACATCATCGTCTTCAATGCCATCTGCATCACCTTCAACAACTATGTTTGTAGGTGTAATAGGACATTTTTCAACACCCTACACAATATTCCACAGTCCTTTTGCAAGCAATACATGATGCATCGTATAAGCCCATAACAGGTAATTGGTACCATCCAACTTATCCTCAACAATGAACATATAGAATACATCACTACTTTTAGCCATGGCTACTCATTAAAATACCCTGGTGCAAAAAAATGGTTGTATCTCAAAAAGTTGAACAAAACTACCCTATCGAGTTTCGCTAAACCTATAGCAGACTTCGAGATGCTTATACTGGCGAACCAAAACCTCCATAGATCTTCGGCACAAAAAGACAAAATTTCTTGCACAAGCGCTATGATAGTGCGTTCAGAGGCCGAAACAAGCTCATATCGCAATTTCGATAGGCAAAGCAAAGCAGTTTTGAACTCCTACTCATTCTCCTCAGTATGCTCACCATTTTTCTTGCAATTTTGAGACTGTGACCAAAGGGGTGTCGACAATGCCCTAGATGAAGTGACTACCTGCTCTGATACCAATTGTTGCAGTTTGAGGTTTATGAAAGCACGCAAACAACACAAGGAAGAAGAAGAAGAAGAAGCTCTGAGCACAACACGTAATACTGAATGTATTACCACTAGAATGTACAAATATAAGTAACCCATTAGGGTTATAGGCATATATAAAAGTCGAGGGCAAAAACCTCCTAAAGAGGGAAAAAAATGCCTCGGAGGTCCTAGTGTGTTCATACACATCACTACCTAAATATTCAACAATCAAAAGTAAATAGAATCAAGTAATGCTCCCTGTTAAAAAGACTTATTGTCGGTTATCCTTTTTTTTAAATACTAAGTAAATTTCTAAGATATTTCCACATATTCGCATTCTTAGTCTTCTCTCCTCTCCTTATGTATGTCTTTTTGAACTTCAAAGGTAATTGCAAATTTTTGTGTATTCAATTAGTTTGATCCCTTTCCTAATGATGGATTTCATCATCACTAATTTCTTACTCTTGATCATCGACTTCAAGAAAATGTAAAGTTTCAACTTCCATCAAACACAATGGCAATAGAGAGATCAATTGTTTGCACTTAAGGTCAAGCACAAGGTCTGAGAATGCATCAAAGAAGTGGACACACAAGAAGAGTAAGCATGTATGGAGCTCCAAGAAGTATATCTCAAATTTTCAAAACAAATCCCTATAAAAATAGTGATTTTGATCACTAAAAACCATTGTAAATATTATTTCATATTTTTGCAACTCCATTTTGTTCAAGACAAGGAGTCCTCAAGCTTGAGGAGTATTAGAAGTATCTACATACCAATTTTCATAATTTTAAGACTTCGTTTGAGCCCTCAAATAAGCCTTGGAACCTAATTTTTAACCAGGCCAAACACTAGGTCTAGACAGGATAGTTAGCTGATGTTAGCATTTTTTAGGTTAGCAAGTTAGAGAAAGAGCTTCTTGATGAGTGTAATCTAATTATTGAGAATCAAGGTTTCCATTGTTCCTATCTTTGTTATCTTTCCTTGTGTACATGTGTGTGTGTGCATGTATGTGCTTGTCACACACATTTTCTCACCACAATTGCTCACGATCTTCATATCTTCCTCACCTCTTGCAGATTGACAAGTAAAGGAGGTGTATGCTACCAAATTTTGACGACATTGCCAATGAGCATTGCTTGAGGATGAGTATTGTGATGGTAAGATCATAGATTTGCAACCTTGAAAGGTAAAAATTAGTCATTTTCTATTAAATTTTTTATTTTTTTAATCCATCTTCTTCTTCATCATCATCATCTTCTTCCATCTTCATCTTCGTAGAAATTTTTGTTTTTGACTTTATATTCACTATTTTCACCTTGTTTTTCATTTGTGGTTGTGTGTGAGAGAGAAAGAGAGACAAAGTGTTTGTTTTTGTGGTTTTTGCGACCCTCTGCACAACATGCAGGTCTTGACACTTGATTTCAAAGTTCCTACCAAAATTCTCAAAAAATTACGACTTTTTGGAAAATTAAAATTTTATTGAACATTGCGGTTGCCTTGCTCCCACCTAAAATCACTCAAAAGATTGTGATTTTTTGGTTCTCTAAGTGTGGAAAAATCACAATTTTTTGGTTCTCTAAGTGTGAAAAATCATGATTTTTTGGTCCTCTAAGTATGAGAAAATCACGATTTTTTGAGAAAATTGTGACTTTTCGGAAGGCTACTTTGAAGAAAATCGTGACTTTTTTGCAGTCAAGCCTTTGGGAAAATCGTGACTTTTTGACAAAAGAAAAGAGGATAATATCGCTATTTTTTTGATACATTTTGGCCAAAACATCGCAAATTTTTGCAAGGCGAACTGGGAAAAAATCACGACTTTTTGGAAGGAAAATTTGAAAAAATCACGATTCTCTGATAGGTTCTATTTGTTTATTTGATCCCCACGAGCCTGAATTGACATAACTATTTCATCCAAAATCCATTTGTTGAACTCTAGAGTGCATTGGAAAGCTCTAGAGTGGGACTAGGAAGCGAAGAGGGCTTCAAAGGATTTTGACCAATACAAAGGGGAAAATGGGTCTTTAAAAATGCTTGAATCAAACTGTTTGGTAAATAAATTAGATTAAAAGCTTGATCTAACCTTGAGACTTTTACAGGTCCATTGAGAGCCATTCAAAGGTGTCAAAGCAAGGCAAAAAGGTGTGTTGCAAGCTTGGAAATATGTATCTTGGGCATTCAAGTGTGATCAAGGGAGAAGCAGCTTCAGGTTGGAAGCATTCTTAACCCCCTCAGTCAATTCTTAGCCTATGCTAAGCATGACTAGTGTTGTTCTAGACAATGGTAAGGACCGCGTCAAGAAGCTCCACCTCCTTAATTGTCAATCTACAAAAGAGGTAGGGTGATATGAAGATCATGAACGAGTGATGTGCACGAAGGTGAAGGTGAGAAGCACACAAGTGCACACACACACACAAGGTAGAGACAAGGGGAGATAGAATGGAAGGCGAGAATCACACTTGCATTACCCAAGAAATAGCTCTTACACTCACACTCTTACAATGTCACTTTATCTAATCCTTCTAACCTCTCAAAATGAGCTCTCTTACTCTCTTTATAGTTTTTTGACTAGTTTTGGACAGTTTCAAACCGAGTGTCAGCCTAGTTAAAAACTTTCTAAGGCTCATTTGGAGCTCCAAATGAATTCCAAAAATTACAAAATTTTGTGTGAGAACTCTATCTAGGCTCGTCAAGCTCAAGGACTCCTTGACTTGCACAAAATGAAGCGTCTCGTGATAAAATTGGGATTATCTATATTACATATGTTACATGTGTGATAAAGATCAATGTTGAGAGTTTGGTTACTTATATTGAGACAAATTGTTTTGAAAAAAGAATGAATATGGCTCCCCCGATCTTCATACATTCTCTTTTACATGCTTCCTCTGCGTCCATGTCTGTAGATACTGTCGGTTGCACTACCAACACCCCCCTCCCTCTCACGTCTATCATCCCCAACAGATCCTTGTTGTAAGGCATATGTGATGTAATTTTACAAGAGATCATTGGTGAGGGTTTGTTATGTGACTCTGAGGCCTTGTGCTAAATCTGCTTCCAGCTTCTCCCAGTCAATTGCCTGAGGCTCGTCATGTGGTTGGAGTCAATAACACATTGAGTACATCATCTGTCTAGAGGTGAAAAGTTGTAGCAAATGTGTATTCTTGTTGATGAAAACTTCTGCATGATATTCCCAGAATCCCGTAGTAAACATTTCTTCAAATGGTAATTTATAGCACGTAGCTAGATACTTAATCTGACAGTGCCAAGCGTAACACACCCAGAGCAACGATGTCGTACTCATATCATAAACTAGATCATTGTTAGCGTGCTCAAAACTTGGGGTGGACACATGTGGAGTGCGAACACATCAAAAGATTTTAAACATTTTCTGCATAAGATCAAAAATATTTATGGCCATTTGAGAAGCCATGTTTGTCATGTGGTGGAGACGGGGGAGCCAGTGTCCAATGGTAGCCATCATATACCCAATGGTAGGAGGACCTTGTGATGGTGCAAAATAGGGGTAGTTGAGCCAGTCTTGACACTGCTTATTATTCTATACTTTGATTACGAACGTCCAGGAAAGGCAGTGAGGTATAGGGCCATAACATGGATTTTACTTTAAGTGCAAAGGGGCCTTTGTCCAAGTATACATCATTTTGGGATATTCTTGCAATAAATCCTTCCTCCAAGTGGGTTGAAAAATATTGCCTCATTGGGCGTTGAGTGGTAGGTTGACAGGTTCAAATTGGGTTGCGTGTGTTGGCTTCTTGCCCATGATTATCTCAATAGCAAAATTATACTTGCCCATGTATATGAATTATGTTTTATATTGTAGTTAATTAATGGAAATACGTGAATTCTACAAAATAGGGAGATTGAAGGATCGTCTCAATAGTTGCCATAGCTGGTAACTGAGCTTCTACATGCGCGGGGTGAGTCTTACCTAATTCTTCCACTTGCTGCATCCATGCATGAGTAGGTAGTTTGAATTTATCCTGCCCTTCCTCTGTAACTCTACCACCAATGGCAAGCTTGGTGTTGGAGTTTGAGATCTGCAGAAGCACGTGAACAACACAAGGAAGAAGAAAAAGCTTGGAGCACAACACACAATACTGAATGTATTACCAAGAGAATGTTCAAAGATAAGTGACCTATTAGGGTTATAGGCGTATATACAAGCCAGGGAAAAAAACCTCCTAAAGAGGGAAAAAAGTGCCCCGATAGTCCTAGTGTCTTCACACACATCACTACCTATATATCAACAAATCCCCCTTGGGAGTGATGCGATGAACAAGGAGATTGCACTCATGTATAAGGAAGTGCCAAGCTATATGGAATCAATCCATAAAAGTAATTAATCCCAACGCTTTGCGGAAAGCTTCAAACTTCTCCCTAGGCAGTGCCTTTGTGAAAAGGTTTACAATGTTCTCCTATGTGGGCACATATGCCAAGCTGATCTCTCCTGTAGAGAACCTCTCCCTGACATACTGATAGTGCACCTCAATGTGCTTAGTGCGAGCATGGAACACAGGGTTCCTTGCAACTACCAATGCACTCTCACTATCAGTGAATATGGTGGTGGGAGTAGACTGACCAACACCCAAATCAAACATAATGCATCTGATCCACACACACTAAACAGTTGTGAAAGCTTCCTATACTCATCTTCACAACTAGAAGTGGCCACAATAGGCTGCTTCTTGCTCAACCAAGATATGCATGAGCTACTAAACATGAAGCAAAAAACCACTAGTGGACACACGAGTGTCATAATAATCAGCCCAGTCAGAGTAAAACAAAGCATTGTAATCTTGATGTAGTGATCCCCCCTTGGGATAAAACAATCCAAGTAGCCGAGTACCACTCAAGTAGTGAAAGATGCGCTTAACCGCCTCTCGATGCTTGAGACCTGGGCAATGCATAGATTTGATCATCTGTGAGACATCTAAGTGAATATCTAGCCAAGTAATGCATAAGTAAATCAAGCATACAATAGCCTACTG
This sequence comes from Ceratopteris richardii, assembly GCA_020310875.1. Lineage (NCBI taxonomy): Eukaryota > Viridiplantae > Streptophyta > Polypodiopsida > Polypodiales > Pteridaceae > Ceratopteris > Ceratopteris richardii. The sequence goes on from CM035409.1 coordinate 212,036,056, forward strand.
ATAGAGAACAACATCAAATGCCTCTCTAGCATCATGAAGACTCAACCATAAACATATGTCCATAGGAGTGGCATCTCAAGCAAGTGTGTCTATATCACCTTCAGCAACTATGTTCGTAGGTGTAATAGGACATCTTTCAACACCTTGCATAATATTCCACAGTCTATTTACAACTAATACATGATGCATCATATAAGCCCATAATGGGTAATTGGTACCATCCAACTTATCCTCAACATCCAACATACGAAATACATCATTGCTTTTAGCCATGGCCATTGACTAAAATACCCCGATGCAGAAAAATGATTGTATTTCAAAAAGTTGAAGAGAACTCCCTTGTCAAGTTTTGCTAAACATGTAGCAGACTTTGAGGCACTTATACTTGTGAATCGAAACTTGTATATATCTTTGGCACAAAAAGATAAAATTGCCTGCACAAGCACTGTGATAGTGCATTCGGAGGCCGAAATGAGTTGAGATTATGCTAAGTATGCTCACCAGAGGGGTGTTGACAATTTTGAGACTATGATCGAAGGGGTGTTGATGATGCCCTAGATGAAGCAATGACCTGCTCTGATACCAATTGTTGGAGTTTGAGGTGTGTGCAAAAGCACACAAATAGCACAAGGAAGAAGAAGAAGCTTGGAACACAACACACAATATTGAACATAGTACCAAGAGAATGTTCAAAGATTAGTGACCCGTTAGGGTTATAGGTGTATATACAAGCCGGGGGGAAAAAACCTCTTAAAGAGGGAAAAAGTGCCCCGGTGGTCCTAGTGTGTTCACACACATCACTACCTAAATATATCAACACTAGGGTTCATATTCTTCTTCAAAAGTGACCTCCACTGGGATGGTGATCGTTTCTTCTACCATGTGTATGTCCAGTCTGGTCTAGGGATCTCTGAATGCTCCGGTACTTGAGCGTGAAGTTCTAGTACATGCACCCTTCTTGTGTTTTATTCTTCCGAAATTTCTTTGAGTCATAGGTTGACATTGAGTTGTAGATTCATAGGTTCTTTGAGTTGTAGATTGGCATTGTCATTTTTCAGTGCTTGATACTCCTCTATTAGTTTGTCGTAATCTTCTAAGAGACATGTGTGATCATCTAGCTGCATCTGCATGATTTCTGAGGAAACAACCTTGAAACAACTTGGACTAATTGGTTTGTCAGGTTTGTCTAATGCAACTTCAAAATTTTCTCTGTTTTGTTCTTGTAAACACTGATTTTCTTCTTTGGCTGCTGCTAGGTGGCATCTTAGGAGTCCCATGTTGGGTATTAGTTGAGCATTTTTGATGACTTGTTGTTGCAAGTGATCTTCAGCATTTGCGATGGCTTCCTTGGTCTTTTGTTCTAAATCTAACTCCATCGAATGATAAGCGTCACGAAGTTCTTGATGGAATGCATTAAGTGATGCATTTTCAATGGTCAATGAATCGAGATTTTCTTGTAATTGCATGGTTGTATGTTGCAAGACCTAATAATGCTATCCCTAATGATGAAAAATCCTCGTGAACTTGATACATACATGAAAAAAATTGTTGAAATGTTGTATCTACAGTGGAAGATGAGAATAATGATGGTGTGCTAAAAACCGTGTGTTGTGCAATGGGTAATGCAGGGGGAACGGGGGTCAAGTGAGGGAGTGTGGATGTTGTGGTAATGGTGGAGAAGTGTGTGGACGTGAATGTGTGTGGTGTGGTGGTAGACATGATAGGAGGTGCAGTGGGTGGTGAAATATCCATGTCACTAGAACTTTGGTCTAATGAAGTGATCGTGAATAGTGGCATGACCATGGGTTTTGTGTAAGTGTAAACACTGGGGTTGACAAATATGTTACATGAAAGGGTTCAAACAAAGATTGATGAATAGGAGATGGCTATGGTAGTGTGGTGGGTTGGGGTGTAATCCTGATGAAAGATTTGAGTGGACTATGTGGGGTGAAGAAAGATTCTTGAGGGAAAGGGATAGATGACATAGAAGGAGTTAGGAAAGGGTTAACCAAAATCGATTGGATAGTTGAGGCGGTAAAGGATGTGGATGGTGTTGGAAAGGGAGCAATTGGTTCTTGTGATATTGTACTAGAGAGGGATTGGTCAAAGGAAGATGAGCTAGGATGGACGGGTGATTGTATGGTGGGTTTAACCATAGAGGCAATGTTTGCAGTGGTGGTGGGCATGGATGTTGATGGATATGGTGGCAAATCAATGATGATGGTGTCACCCTAGGGTGGTGAATCCACAATAGTGACTTGAGGATTTTTCTTCGATTGGTATGTGTATGTATTCTCTGGGCCAAGACATTAATCGAACTCATCGAGGGTCGAATTGTGGTAGGGGCTTTTGTTTGAGGAAGTGCAGTGCTTCAATTGTGCCCATTGTCTGAACTAGTTCATTAAATGCATTGACAAAAGAAGTCTCAAATCCACTATTTGCTAATTCTCGTTGCAAAATCTCCTTACTTTGTTGTTGTATTATTTGATCCCTTGTCCAAACTGCTTGCATGTTCTTGTACAACCTTTGGATCATAATAGTGTATATGGCTACCTCAGAGGTGTTCTCCTCTCTAGTGCTTGTGTCACCTTGAGTCTTGAGCTACTGCTCATGTAGCTCTTGTTGATCTTCAGCTTGTGATTCTTCACTTTGTTGACTCGTGGCTTCTTCATCATCATCCTTTGTTACTATTCTGTCGTCCTCATCCAAACTTGATATTGTTTGAGTGCCCTCATGGTCTAGTGGGAGCTGTGTTGATGTGTGAAATATCAAAAGAAATGAATTAATGTGACACTAGACAACCTCTATGGTCACCATTGACTCATTGCCACTCCAAAATTTGAGAAATGATAGCCCAAACCAAGAACTTTACTTCTTCAAAAATTTTCTAGTCATTGAAATGACATATCTTTAGTATTTTGCTCATTTCTCTTAGCACAAAGATTATTTTGGCAAGAACTTTTGTAGGATGAAAGTAGAAGAGAAGAGGTTTCCAAAAACCTATTATTTTCAAGAAATTGATCTCTACAACTCAAGTTATGGCCTTCACAAAATGACTATGTCTAACTACCAAAATTGGAAATTTTTGCCTGTCATAGTAAGAGCGCCTATCTAAAAATGAAAATTCGATGCCTAGCATCAACTTGCAATGCGAATTTGATGCCATGCATTGACTTGAGGTGTTTTTATCCACTTTTCAACAGGAATTCGATGCCAAGCATCGAGTTCTCGCATAAAACCTCAACCTTTCAGATGCCAAAATAATAGATGATTTCATGCACACTTAAAACATCACTTATCAACTAGAATTCGATGTCAGGCATCAAGTTGCTCCAACAAGGTCATGATTTGCAAACACTTCAGCACTGAATGAAATAGATAAATGAAAATATGACTTATCATCACAGATTCAATGCCAGGCATCGACTTGCTTGAAAAACTTCAACTTCTGAAATCATTACACAAAAGACAAATTCTAGAGATGGAGAAGGAAGGCTTATACACAGAAGTTTAATCAACTCTTTTCATAACTATGAAACCTCAAAAATGCACAGGTGCTTTTTTCACGCAAAGAAGTCTGACTATTCTCCGTCATACAAAATGATTTCTAACTCACTCTCTCAACTACCATTCTCTTCATTCTCTTTTACTCTCTAACTCTCTTCCTCATCGCGTTAGTTGATACAAACTAACTTATATAGAGTTTCTCAATCTCATGACTTTTAAAAAACTTCTAGAACTAAAGTGAACTAACTTTAAATATAATACACTTGTGAATTTGTCCCTTCACATAGGCATGTGGCTTTCTTCTAAAGCTTTGACCTTCAAATATATGTCCAATTAGTGATTGTTTCTCCAACAGCTCCCCCTCAACCACTAATTGATATTCTATGTTTCTTCATATCATCTTCTTTTCTTTTACTCCTGCCATGCTTTTGAATCTGCTGGTCTTCACACCATCCAAGCTCTTTGTCATTATGTTTGCTATCTGATCTTTTGTAGAAATGTACTCCATTTTGATTTCTTTCGCCATTCTCTTTTCTCTCAGGAAATGATAATGTGTCTCTGTATGTTTGGTTCTTACATGAAATATTGGATTTGCTACAAGATAAAGTGAACTCATATTATCTCCATGTATTGTAGGTATAACTTGATCAATGCCCAAGCTTTTGAATAATGTCTTCATCCATATGACCTCCTTAACTTCTTCTACAAGTCCTTTGTACTCAGCTTGAGTTGATGATAATGCTACTGTATGTTGTTTCTTTGAACACCAACTTACAAGCTTATCACCAATGTATATCATGTAGCCATGAGTTGACCCATTGTGTCTTGCCTTTAGCTTCATCATAGTTATGAGGTTCTTCATCATCTTTGACCATGTAAGCATAATTCTTCCGAGTTATGTAAGAAGTATCATAGGAATACCTTTTTGGTTGCCTTCTAGTCCTGCTTGACCTTCTTGGTTCACATTCTTCATAAGTGTCTAGATACACTTCTTCATCAAATATAGGAGCTTCTTCATTTCTTCTTGTTAATACACTTTTGGATGTACTTGCATGCATATAGTCTTCATCTTCATTCACCTGCACACTTGATTTTCCTTTCTCGCATCTTCTTACCTCTTCTTCAAATTCTTCAGTTGTATGACTTTGATCTGCATACCAACTTTTCTATTCATCAAATGTAACATCTCTATTAACAACAAATTGTTTGGTTAGAGGATTCCACAACCTATAACCCATCTGCTTTTCATCATAACCATTGAACACATATTTTTCTACCTTTGGTTCAAGTTTATGTCTAAGTTGTGATGGCACATAAGCATATGCAATCAATCCAAACACTTTACAATGATCTAGTGTTGGCTTCTTACCCCACCAAGCTTCATATGGAGTCATTCCATTTAGAGTTGCACATGGTAATCTATTCACAAGATATGTAGCTATATTTATAGCTTTAGCCCAAAGATAATTTGGACAATTCTTCTCCTTCAGCATAGCTTTAGCAAACTCAACCAAAGTCTTGTTTCTTCTTTCTGCTACACCATTTTGTTGTGGTGTATACCTGTAGGTTATTTCTCTCTTAATACCTGCATTCCAAAGATAATCATTGAACTCTTGGGAGAAGTATTCTCCCCATCCATCAGACCTCAGTCTCTTAAGCTTTTGACCTGTGACTCTCTCTGCATATGCATGAAAATGCTTGAAAGCTCCAAACACTTCTGATCTTTCCCTCAAGACATATAAAGCTATCCATCTTGTAGCATCATCAATGAAAAGAACATAATACCTTGAGCCACTCATAGATCCTTCTTTTGTTGGTCCCCATAGATCTGTATGAATGAGCTCTAGTACTCCATCATGTTTGAATCCTTTCTTCTGAAATGGTAACCTATGTGCTTTACCCATTTGACATGCTTCACATTTATAAATCATATGTTGACTCTGTACATTTGGTAATCCTAGTACAAACTGATTTGCAACCATAGTGTTAATTCCTCTTTCATTGAAATGACCTAATCTCTTATGCCAGAGATCAAGTTCTATAATCACTCCTTCACCATGTGTGAGCAAAGCTTGACCAATGTTACCTTGTTCTGTTAGAGTGAAGAGTCTACCTTCCTTGTTACCACAAAAAATCTGATTATATCCATTCTCTCGATCTTCAACAAATACTCCTTCATTTTTAAACCTGACTTCAAAACCTTTTTCAACTATCTGTCCCACACTAATCAAGTTTTTAGGTAACATACAAAACATTGGTTAGCAAATTTGCTCCACTCTTGCATTTCACTTTTCCAACTGAATGTACACTATGTCTTGTATTGTCACCTGTTTGAACTGTGTGACTAGAAATACCTTTTTCCAATTCTGACATCAATTCTATATTTCTTGACAAATGATTAGAACATCCAGAGTCAATGTAAAATACCTTTAGATCTTCTTTATCTGATGTGCTGATTGATTTCATCATCAATGATGTATGACCTTCATTTTGTGTATCATTTGCATAATTGTAGTAGGTGGTGTTGTAGGATTGATTCTTTCCCCAACTTCTTCCTCCACCTCTACCATAGCCTCCTCTTTGACTTTGTCTACCTCTTTGAAAATTACTTTGATATCTTCCACCTTTGCCTATGCTATTGTTATTTTGATTTTGATTTGATCCTTGCTGATTGTGCCAATATTCATGAGCCAAATGATTACTCAATCCACAGATCCAACAAGCCTTCTTATTGTTATTCAGATTACCTCTTCGTCTTCCAAAACCTCTTGCTCTTCCTCTGCCAGTGCTTCTACCTCTAGCATAATAAGCTTGAGAACTCGATTCTTCTTCATCCTTTGCTTTCCCTTTATCTCATTTCTTCTTGTTCTTCGCAGAACTTTGTCCTTTATCTACATCTCCCTTCAAGTCTTGCTCAAATGTGAGCATCAAACCAAGCAATTGATTCAAACCTAGAACAAAATGATTCAAAGAAAGTTATGTAATCTAAGATTGTGTTGTAAATGTATGCCTTTGCACTTTCATCCTTCTTCTACCAATGTTTTAAAGCATCAAGTTCTTCTTTCTTTGGTCGACTTTCATCTTCAAATACTGGCTTCTCTTCTTCACCTGTTATGTACACCATGAGATCCTTACTCATAAGCAAGGCTTCCATTCTCATTACCCATGCAGGATAATTATCTCTGTCCAATTTGTCAATGGAGATATGATATGCCATAATTCTTTGCTTTTGCTTCAACCTGTGAGTTTAAAGGCTAAAGAATAATACCTTTTGGAGTTCTTTGTGTATGAATATACTTTTGAATTAATCTTTTGATGCCTTGAATGCTTCATCTTTCAAACTTTAATGAAAACTTTTCAAAAACTTCTCGTACCTTTGATGTCTTCTGGTATTTAGAACCTTTATGCTCTGATACCACTTGTTGATGCGTGAAACATCACAAGAAATGAATTAATGTGACACTAGAAAACCTCTATGGTCAGCATTAACTCATTGCCACTCCAAACTTTGAGAAATGATAGCCAAAACCAAGAACTTTACTTCTTCATAATTTTCTAGTCATTGAAATGACATATCTTCAGTATTTTGATAATTTCTCTTAGGAAAAAGATTATTTTTCCAATCTCTTTTGTAGTATCAAAGTAGAAGAGAAGATCTTTCCAACAAGCTATTATTTGCAAGAAATGGATCTCTACAGCTCAAGTTATGGCATTCACAAGATGACTATGTCTAACTGCCAAAATTGGAAATTTTGCATGTTATAGTAAGAGCACCTATCTAAAAATGAAAATTCAATGCCTAGCATCGACTTGCAACGAGAATTCGATGCCCGACATCGACTTGAGGTGTTTTTAGCCACTTTTCAATAGGAATTCGATGCCAGACATTGACTTCTCGCATAAAACCTCAACCTTTCAGATGCCAAAACAATAGATGATTTCATGCACACTTAGAGAACATCACTTATCAACTGGAATTCGATGTCAGGCATTGATTTCCTCCAACAAGGTCATGATTTGCAAACACTTTAGCATTCAATGAAATAGATAAATGAAAAAATGACTTATCAGCACAGATTCGATGCCAGGCATCGACTTGCTTGAAAAACTTCAACTTCTGAAATCATTACACAGAAGACAAACTCTAGAGATGGAGAAGGAAGGCTTATACACAGAAGTTTAATCAACTCTTCTCATAACTATGAAACCTCATAGATGCACAGGTGCTTTTTTCATACAAAGAAGTCGGACTATTCTCAGTCATACAAAATGAGTTCTAACTCACTCTCTCAACTACCATTCTCTTCATTCTCTCTTACTCTCTAACTCTGTTCCTCATCGTGTCAGTTGATACAAACTAACTTATATAGAGTTTCTCAATCTCATAGAACTAAAGTGAACTAATTTTAAATATAATACACTTGTGAATTTGTCCCTTCACATAGGCTTGGTTTTCTTCTAAAGCTTTGACCTTCAAATATATGTCCAATTAGTGATTGTTTCTCCAACAAGTTGGGATAGCTCGAGTGTTCGTACTCTTTTGAGAAGAATTGAGCTTCTAAAAATTGAAACTCACTTGAAAGAGCATCATGCATTTCGAAGTCAAATGTTGTATTGAGTGCCTCCGACTCTAAGTTGGGTATAGAAAAATCAAATGCCTTGGCACCAACAGTAGTTGTGGCTTCTCTTGCTTCTATATCTGTGGAAGTAGTGGTGGTCACGGTAGTGGCTTGAGAGGTTATAACCACACTAGAGCCTCCTTTTGATGTAATCGATCATGACAAACACATTCTGATGGGTGGTACAACTCCTAAAGGTTTTGTAGGTGATTGATGGGGTAATCGTTGAGGGGAGGTTGAGGCAGGTACTTTTAAACACGGTATTGTTCTCCTCATTCGCTTTCCAGTTCTTGACTTCAGTTTTTTATGAGACTTGGTAGATCCTTCAAATCTTTTCATTTCCTCACTAGATAGGGCCCACTCAATAGGAATGTCATATGCCAAGCACTTATATATTATCTATGTAATTTCATAGCAGTCGTGGATGACTCTCTTTCTAATCCATCTTTGGTTTGCCAAAAATAACTATTCTTGGATCCAACTAGCTAGGTCAATGGTCTATGGCCTAGTGTTTGCTAAATTCAATACATACCATATATGTTTTTGTGTCAGTGTAAAACGATCTTGTGCAGGGAAGGCAAAATGTTGCATGCATACTCACAATGGATTCGACAATTCAGGTGTAATGGCTGAGATATGTGCCCACTTCAAAACATCTCCTTTTTTCATGGGTTTAGGTATGAGCCTTTCCCTTTCTATTGGTGTATGTGTGCCATGAATTTTTAGGGTAGTCCTGATGAGATCTGCTATGAGATAGAACTTCTTGAAGGGTGGGTCGGCCATTAAGGATGGTAGTATGAATGTACCCAGAAGCTCCTTCCTTACTGGTGGTTGTAAAGTGGTGACTAGATAGTAGCAGTGATAGAAATCAAGCTCAGGAAGGGGTGCACTGAAGTATTTGGTAAAACCTATCCTTGCCCAAATTGGTCTCAGTTCCTCTGAATTCTGAAGAGCTTCAAAGTCTCTAGAGAAGAACTGATATCTTTCCCATGTGTCACCGTTAAAGCACAAAGTTGCATCGTAAATGTGCTCTACATCAGCCAAAGGTCTTGTTAGTCTCTAGAACTAATGAGACTTATTATGCACCTTTTCTGTCCTTCTTATGGGAGGATCATCAATAGACATTGGTTCCATGAAGTCTTGAAATGTCGGAGGTCTCATTGAAGGGTGAGGCCCAATAGGTTCTCAAAATCCATTAGGTGAATACAAAGGATGGATTGAGAGGTGATATGGTTGGTGGTTGGTGTGATTTAGGGGAAGTCAAAATTACATGGCTAGGTTTCTAAGCTATAAGAGAGGCCTTGGGCACCCAAATTTGAGTGGTATTGGGCATGGTTGTTAGAGACTCCTTGGGCACCCAAATTTAGTGAATGCTCGTCGATGGAGAATTTCTAGGTGATCTGGAGCATCAAGGTTGATTTTGCTTCATCTTAACTTCTTGTCCTACCCTAGAGGAGATGGTCAATGATGGCTGGCCTTTGGGTACCCATATTTTCTTCATGCATATTGCTTTGGTATACTCGTGTTATGTCCAAGGGTTAGTATGGAGTGGTTATCAATGGGGATGTCCAAAACGTGGTCAACTTTCCCATGGTGGTGGTTGAGAGTTCGAGAGGACACTCTACTTTGGAAAAGAAGGGAGGTCCAACACTTGCATGAACTTCCCATCAGGAAGTGAGGCATTCTATATAACAGATCAAGGCAGGCATGCAGGAAGTGTGGAGGGTGAGCCCGAGGGGACTATGATGCCCATCTGGCTACCTATTGTGCCCATTTGACTATTGATGGTCCCCATTTGACCATTGATCGTGCCCATTTGTCCACCTATAGTGCCCATCTGACCCAGGGTCATTGTCGGAGGATGGATTTGTCCAAAGATCTTTCGGTCCTCCTTCGCATACATTATATATGGGTTGGGGTTACTTTCCTCTAAGTGGACATGGTTAGGGAAATCGAGTGGTATTACTCATTGCTATCCTATTGTCCTAAGGTGAAGAGAGCATTTTCTAAGATTCAAGTCCATTGAGTGATCATATAACCAATCTTGACCAAGAATCAATGGCTCTATTAGGTCATCGTCATAACAAAACTATTTATAATCATGGGTCCATAACCACGTTTCTCTAACTTCCGTGCATGTTGTTTCAATGTATACAGCAGGACTAAATATCCTTCTTTCAAGCCTTTGTCCTTCACATGTGCATCAAAATAGGCTTTTTGTCTCTTCTTGGCTGCATATATTCCTGTTGTTGTTCTTAACCTAGTTTCTCCTAATCGTTCCAAGTCCATGATCCTTGATGATAACTCATGGCACTGGCCAAAAACCATTTGAAAGGGAGTTACATTGAGCACCATCTTGTAGGCCACTCGATATGCCCAAACAATGTGATGTAGCTATTTGTCCCAATCTGAACATTTGTTGTTTATGAGTTTAGTTAGTACATTGCAAAGGATCTTGTTAGTACTTTGTGCCTATCCATTGGCCTGAGGATGATATGGTGCAGACTTCTTGTGAATCACCATAAAATCCTATAACAAA